>CM046884.1:22111686-22347042 GCA_025688845.1 Cucumis hystrix
AGAATTTTCGAAAATTTGGCAAATAATTAAGATTTGCCATTGAAAATAGAGGAAAAAAAATTGTTTGCGTTAGGTGGGAGTCGAACTCGGGTGGCTAAGGGGCGCGCGTGAGGAGATCGTGCCACGTGTCAAGCGGAGACAGGCTGAGATGGGAAGACACGGATTGAAGGTTCAAATGAGGTGATTAATTCGTGCGTTCTTTTGGGATCGAACTCGTGACCTCTTGGACGCGCGCGGATGCCTTAAACGACGTCGTTTTCGTCTTTAAAAATCAGGATAAAAATTTGCATCTGGTGCGGTTCGAACTCGTAACCATGAGGCTGGACGCACACGACTGAGGAGCTGCCACGTGTCAATCTTCTTCAATATTTACGAAAAATGCCCCTCATGATTAATTTGCCCGTTCTCCTTCGTTTGAACTCCGATTTAGGTGATTTTCGTGTCATTGGGTTCGTATCGGAGTCTACTTCATATTCTGCATAAAAGTATAGAAATAATGAAAATTTGTATAAAGAATGCGAGAATAGGCTATCTTTAAAGGGTTCAATATTTGTCCCAACAGTTTGTTTCATCCAAAGAATTTGTGCACAACAACTAGCAACCGCAATATATTCTACTTCGGTAGTGGACAAAGCAACTGAATTTTTCTTTTTACTAAACCAAGATACTAAGAAACAACCAAGAAATTGGCAAGCCCCACTAGTACTTTTACAGTCAAGTAAACTACCGACAAAATGAAATTCTTATAAGAAGCAAAAGCAAGCAACATTCTAATAGCTTCTAATCTAGCAACCTGTGCAAAAGTCTCTTCATAATCTATACCTTCTTCTTGACAATAACCTTGAGCTACAAGTCTAGCTTTATTTCTAATGTTATTTCCATTTTCATCCATCTTATCTCTAAAAATCCATTTAGTTCCAATCATAGATGCATTAGAAGGCCTAGGGACTAATTCCCAAACTTTGTTCCTTTCAAATTGATTTAATTTTTTTTGCATAGCTAAAATCCAAAACTCATCACATTCGACATCTTTTAAACTTCTAGGTTCAATTTGAGACACAAAAGCAAGATTACTAAATAAATTAAGAGAAGAACGAGTTTTGACACCTTGTTTTGGATTGGCGAGAATTAAATCTTTGGGATGGGATGGAGCATATCTCCACTCTTTAGGCAAGGATGAAGAACCATCTTTTTTTTTTTTTTAATGATGTTCACATCTTGCATACTTGGAACAATTTCTTTGCCTTTGTCATTAACAAGTAAATCTCCAAAATCTTTTTCTAAATCATCATTACAAATAGATTCATTAGAAACGCTATTCCAAGATTCATCAAATACAACATGCATAGATTCCTAAATAACTAAAGTTTTCTTATTGAAAACTCTATAGGCTTTACTAGTCGAGGAATATCCTAGAAAAATACCAACATCCATCTTAGAATCAACATCCTCTAGCGTCTCTGTTCGTCCAGCCGCACGCGGCCAGCTGCACTCGTCCAGCCGCACACGTCTGTCTCCACCGAGCCTCGTCCGTATAGCAAGCCGAGCGTCTCCACTGCTTCGAGCCGCACGCGTGAGTTCTTCTCCGCCGAGCCGCGTCTGAGCCGAAGCCTCTTCTAGTCGAGTCATCTCAAGTTTAGCCACTTGCAACCTTTTGAGCCATTTGGGGTGAGTTTGTATGGGTTTGGTACACCCAATTAAATATTTTTTTTATCTTAATGAGATGGTATTTGGAATAAGTTGATCTATGGTTGCTTGAAGGTTCAAGTGGAATTGGTGGAAATAGGACTGTGAATTTTCCAGTTAAGGTGGTGTTGGATTCAACCCTAATCTTGAGGTAAGTGCGGACAGTAGGCGCTGAGAGGTTGTCGTCCTTAACGAGAAGTCCTATAAGTATTATAAGTCAAGTCATCTAGGCATAGTTTGCTTAATCAAGCATAGCCAGTTGCATCTCTAAAGGTGAGCAAGTGAGGCATCTAAACACCTCGAGAGAAGGTTGCCTTAATCATGTGCTGATCATGAAGTTATATCGCATCAAGACTCTCGCACTACTTAATCACCTAATAATGCATAGACATTCCTTCACCTTTTTCTTGCATACAAGTTAACTCGTTCAACCCTTTACTCTGCTAATAACGTGTATAAATACTTGTTATTATAGCTCATTTTATCAAAATAATGAGGTCAAAATGCATAAGAAGATGATCAGAACACGCAACTTATGTTGTAAACGCATAAGTATTTGGAAATATACTTTACATAAGTGTTATGTCTGTTTTACGCAATTTTAATGTCTAAACGCAGGATAATGAATAAAGAAAGAAACTAGTGAACCATAGAAAACATCTCGTGCAAGGACTACGCAATGGAGAACTCATCTGGCGATTAACGTTTTCAGGTGAGAAACAACGTTATCACGCAAGGAAGGGTCACTAGAAGACAAAGAGTGGTAGTTAGAGCTAATGTGACGTGCAACAGACACTTTTGGGTGGATGGCGCTGACAAGTTCAGAAGAATAAAAGTTTCCCTCCCAAATGTTAGCTATATAAAGTCATCTCCAACCTAGAAACAGGGACACAAATAGGCCAAAATCCTAGAGAGTGGTGGAAAGGAATAGCCTTTCCGCCGTCTATAAACATTTTCTTCTTTTTCTCCGATCAGTGTAAAGGTGAGAGTTTGACCCCTGAGGAGGGAAGAATCCATATTTCTGTTGTCCCTTAAGTTGTAATATCTTTCATTCTCCTTCCTCCCTATATTTTTGTACTTCTTTGTAATATATGTTGTTCATATTGATTGTACAATGGCCTAAGGCCTACATTCTTTATATATACATTGCATGTTTATACCTTTTTCAATCCATCATTTTTTTAATTTTCATTCGTCAAAGTGTTATTAGTAGTTTAAGTCAATGATAGTTCTTGATAAGAAGTCTAGCTTATAATCCCTATCGCATTAGTTGAGCTATGTTCATCCCTTAACCAGCGTTAGTCTTCACTTTTTCGAGAGGGCAAATAGCAAGGATAAGGCTAAGACCGGCAAGGAGGAGTTTAGCGATGAACTCCACTTTTGCGAGATAACTTCTAGCATTTATGTCCCGAAAGGTAAACAAGTGTGAACAATAGGCTTTGAGAGATGTCGTTCTTAATCGTGAAGTACTATAAGTTTTATAAGTGAATACTTCTAGATATATCTTGCCTAATCAGACTTAGTCATGTAGATCCTGAAATGAGACTATGTATGGTGTTTATGACTCTAAGAGAAATACGCCTTAATCATAAGCTGGTTGAGTAAGTTAAATCGCATCAAAGCTCTAGCATTGCTTAATCACCTAATGGTGCGTAGACCTTCCTTCATTCTTTCTCGCATACAGGACACTAAGAGTCATGATGCAAATGATCAATGAACTTCAGGAACGACGTGGTTAGGAAGCTATGCAGAGCAAAAGCGATGATACCACAGTTCCTCCTCATCAAAGAACCTGAACGCATGGATGCACCTGTAATGTATAATTCTTCCAATCTTTTTATCGCATCCTTATATTAGTGTACATATTTACTTATACTCTTATAACTCTGTGTGTAATTATTTTATATTCTTGTAGATCAGTTTTGTATTCGACTTTGTACATCCTTTAGTCTTACAATAGGGAGCGAAAGTTTCTCGAAAATTTTATTAGGTAGAGAATGGTAAGGTTTTGAGCGATAAAGCCATCATGCAGGAAGTTTTTGTCAAAATGCAATAAGCGTTGTGGTCTTCTCCCAAGGTGCCAAGCAAAAGGGTTGCGTTTTAATCAAGGTTTCGAAGAATTTGAAACGTTTCATTTCTTTTAAATTCAAATTTTAATAGTAATGATTGCAACCTGCCCTCGAAATTTGAAACATCATGTCAAGACATCAGTTCTCAATTAAGACGCATGATGTTAACCTTGTGGTAACCAAGCGTTAACCCGAGTTAACATTCTCTTTAAAAGCCTTAATTTCAATCTTTTCGCCACGCGAGCACTCTCAAGCTTCAGTCCCCTTCAAGCATTATGATCATCTTTTTCGGCAAGCAAGTAAGAATCCTATCCTTTCCCTTTAATTTATAGACCATTCACTTTTCTATATTCGTAACAATGGTCAGAGAGAAAGCATTTGAGAAAACTGAAAAGAGAGAACTAGAAGTAGTAAGCTTCGATGGTCCTGTGTAGGAGCAAGCTCAACCCAGTTTCGTGCAAGCCCTACCCAGTTCAAGTGAATTCTTTGGAATAGAGGGCTTTAATCCTTTCAACTTTCGGGGTAGAGAGATACCAATGACAGAGGAAAATATAGAAATTATGTTGGGGTTGTTCCTTGAAGAAAAGTTAAGAGAACTAGCTGAGGCGAAAGAGAAAGTAAGAGAAGAAAAAGGAAAAGAAAAAGAAAGAGAAACAGAGGAGATTGGCAAGGAAGAAAGAGAAATATCTAAGGAGGAGGAATGCAGGAACTCACCTTCCTCGTCTATTGCTGAAACTAAATTTGGGAGGTTGGCTATAGAAGCTTAGAAAAAGAAGGAAAATGTTAAGTTCGCGCTTCAGAAAATTAAAGACCAAGCCAAAGGATTTGAAAGAAAAGAAGAAGGAAAGAAAATTGGGGGAGCGGGAAGAGCTCCTCAACACAATAGGAAAATTAGCTCTCTCTATGGAGAAAAGCGATGGAAAAGAAAGACCCCTTAAAGAGTTCTGCGAGGAGTTTGGAAAAGAGGTGGATGAGATGAGTCCACTAGAAAATAATGTGGGCAAAGAGCAATCAAAGAAGGAAAAATCGTCAAGAAGTCAAGGCGCCAAAAGGCAAGTAAAGAAAGCAAAGGCTCAGAAAGAAGATGTAAGCCTAGAGGTGGAAAAGGAAGATGTCCTTTTAGAGGACATAAGAAAACAATTCATAGTAGAGACAGGGCTGTTCCCATTTGAGAGTCAACTACCACCTTCCCTCACATCACCCATCAAGGCGTTAGAATGGCAAGATTTTTTCAGAGAGGGGTAAATGTGATCAGACCTGGTGTGATAAACTTTTTTACAATGGCAAGTTCAACATCGAGAAGCATTACACCATTGTAAAAGGGAAGAAGGTGAACTACGGGCCAGAAGCTATAAATGCACTGTTCAAATTGAACCAAACCGCGGTAGGACATCCTATCTTCAGAGACCCAACAGACCACGACATGCAAGACGCATTGGACAAGGTTGCTTGGCTTGGGGCAAATTGGGACGTAACTAGCAATGGAAAGTACCAACTCTTCCTGCATAACATAAAGACGACTGCTAGCATTTGGTTAATGTTCATAAAGAAAAAGTTCATGCCCACGCGACATGATAACACAATTTCCTTGGAGAGAATAATGCTTGTATATTGTATCATGGAGGAAATACCTGTGGACGTGAACGAGATTATTTGCAAACACATAGAAGCCTGGTTACAACATCCGCAGGGACCCAAACCCTTCTCGTATTTAATTGAAAAGTTTTTTTTGAAAGCATGCCCTAAGCTTGAGTAGTCGCCACAAATAGCATGCATTAAAGGAATGTGTAATGCAACCAACCTTAGTCGCATCTTTGCACTCCACAAAAATAAAGCCACAACCAAAAAGTTAAAAATGCAAGATGAAGCCAAATCAAAGGTTGGATGCAATAAAAGATATAAAAGAAAAAGAAGTGGAAAGTGAAGATAGATAAATTCCTCTAAAGAGAAAAAGGAAAGGCAAGGAGGAGGCCTCAAGCTCAATGAGAAAGAAAATCTTGAAGGCCAAGGACACTAAGGAACCTTTGCCTCACAATTGCATCACATCCTTCACCACCACACCCACTAGCTCGCCCACCAAATTCAAAGCTCCAATGACAAAGGCCATAATCACTCGTACACCTGTACCATCTCCGTCCAAATCCAAAACGCCTAATTCTCCATCGCAGACCCATAAGACCAAACCCTTGCAATTGAAATTGCCACCCCCTCTCATAATCCAATATGATCTATCCTCCTCAAGGCGAGAACCGGATAACTCTCTCGCCTTAGTGGCTTTTGACCCAACCAACCAACCACCTGGCCAAGAGACTTCAAGTCAAGAGAAATTTCAGAACTCGCTCTCGGACCCAACCGTATTTCTTACTGATGTGCTCAAAGAGCAAGAAGATAAGGCGGACAGCCCAAAGTTACCCTCGAAAAGAAAAGAGTCCACAGAAGAGATCATTGATGATCCACTCCGAAGGGAAACAGAAACATACGTACTCTAAGGTAGATGGCAAGATGAATCTTCCCTTGGCGCCAAAAGAAATTAGTAAGCCTTTGTGAAAAGGCAAAGAAAAGGGCAACAAAAGAAGATGAAGGTAAAGTTGACGCAGATTACACCTTTAAATTCATTGATGAACGTGTTTGTAAGCCTATGAAGAGTGGATTTGAAGATGTAACCCAATGGCAGAGTGATACATGAAATGCATCTACGAAGTCAAAAGCAATTACGTGATTTAGAACTAAAATTTGACAACGGAAATGGCCATCATCTAGCTTAGATTGAAGGACTCAAAGCTATAGTGCAAGAGCTAAGAACACAAAATATATAGCTAAAAGCAGAAAATCAAGTAATCATGGGGATGATAGAACAATCGGTCAAACGCAATGATGTGCAGTTCAAGGCCACATTAAGTTATCTTCACGCGACGATCTGTAGCATCCTTCCAGTGCCTGAGGTTCCTCAAGAGGTAGCAACACCCTTAACACGAAACAAATATGCGGTACGCGACAAAGCAGAATCCTCTCAACTGCCGTCTCAGTAGTAAACTTTGAAGTGGCTGATGTATTTTCGGTCTTACATTTTGAAACTTTTTTTTCTTCTTGACTCGTGTAATTTGTATCTTTTTGTACTTATGATTTTTGCAATGAAAATTACAACTTTTGATATAATTTTTGTGCATGTAATCTATCTTGTTGCAAGCTTGGTGATAGCGTGTATAAATATATGTTATTATAGCTCCTTTTATTAGAGTAATGAGGTTAAAATGCATATGCCTGTTTCACATGATTTTAATGTCTAAAAGCAAGATATTGAATAAAGAAAGAAACTAGTGAATCGCAGGAAACATTTCGAACGAGGACTACAACTAGGAACTCATCTGGCAATTAACATCTCCAGGCACGGAACAAAGTTATAACGCGAAGAAGGGTCACTAGAAGACAAGAGTGGTAGTTGGAGGTGATGTGACGTGCGACAGACACCTTTCGGTGGATGTCACTTATAAGTTCAGAAGATAGAAGTTTCCCTCCCAAATGTTGTCTATATAAAGCCATCTCCGTCAACCTACAAGGAGAAGCCTAAATGGGTGTAAGTCCTAAAGAGTAGCGGAATGAAATAGCCTTTCCACCGTCTGTAAATGCTTATTCTTCTTCTCTAATCAGTTGTAAAAGTGAAAGCTTGGCTTCTGAGAAGGGAAGAATCCATACGCCCATTGTCCCCTAACTTGTAATATTTTCCATTCTTGTCTCCCTCA
This sequence comes from Cucumis hystrix, assembly GCA_025688845.1. NCBI lineage: Eukaryota > Viridiplantae > Streptophyta > Magnoliopsida > Cucurbitales > Cucurbitaceae > Cucumis > Cucumis hystrix. The sequence continues at coordinate 22,119,182 of CM046884.1, forward strand.
ATTTTTGTACTTCGTTGTAATATATATTGTTCATATTGTACAATGGCCTAAGGCCTACATTCTTTATAATATATACCTTTTCAATCCATCATTTTTTGACTTTTCATTTGTCAAAGTGTTATTAGTAGTTTAAGTCAGTGATAGTCTTGATAAGAAGTTTAGCTTGTAATATTTATCGCATTAGTTTAGTTCTATTCATCGTTTGGCCAATGTCAATCGCCAACTACCCGAGAGGGCAATGGCTAATGCGCGTAAGGAGGAGTTTGGCAAACTCCATCTTAGTGAGATAACTTCCAACATTTGTATCTCAAAAGGTGAACAAGTGTGGACATTAGGTGTCGAGAGGTTGCTGTCCTTAAACGCAAAGTTCTATAAGCGTTATAAGTGAATACTTCTAGATATATCGCACCTAATTAGACTTAGTCATGTAGATCAAGAAAGAAGACTATGTGTGGCGTTCAATGACTCTGAGAGGAGCATGCCTTAATCATAAGTTGTTGAGTAAGTTAAATCGCATCAAAACTATTGCATCGCTTAATTACCTAATGGCTCGTTGACCTTCCTTCACTCTTTCTCACATACAAGTTAGTTCGAATACTATTTCATATCGCATCCATTTACTCCCCTTTACAGATTATTTAGGTGTACATAAGTAGTTTTAATCCTAGTTATAATTCTTTTATACCTTATTAGTTAATTCTTATACTACCCAACTAATGAGTAATTCATTAGAATTAACTTCTATCAACAATTCCCAATGTTCGACCATGGATCATCCAAATAAACCTACTGTTTTCCTTGCACTTGGACAAGCAGTAAGAAAACTTGTACTCAACGACGACTTAAGAGTCACATGGTGAAGAGGTACATTGTGAGCATCTCATATGCTATGATCATACCTCATGACCAATTACATCAAATGAAACACGTTCAACAAAGAGTTACGGTGAGCGCAATACGCGCGATGACCTGACTCAATGATGTATTGCAATTACATTAAACATAACTGAAACTATTAAGTCCAAGAACTAAATTGAACAACACAAAGCACTTGGCTCCCTGCTTTTTAGTATTCTAATTTTTCTTTGCAATTCAAAGACACTTCAATGAAATAAATTATGCAAAATAAAGTTTCATTTGTTCTTTAGGCGTTTAACCTGTTAAGGAACCTTACTTAGAAAATATTTCTAGAGTTTATTAGGCGAGCAAGCTTTACCTCAAACCTCTCGATCTTTTGTGAAATTTTCTGCGAATAATCTTATCATTCACTTTTAGCAATAAAGACATTGCTAACCTCTAAATTTGGGGGTGTGTGAGGTTCGCGTTAAAGCTTTTGAAACTTTTGAAAATCCTCTTAAAGCGTTAAAAAACAAGGCGTTTTAACAAAAGTTCAAACAAAGCCAAAAATGTGAAAATCTTAAATTTTTTTCTATTTTCACTCATAATAACAACTCCTATGTTGCCCCCTCTTGCAAAAGTAAAGAAGTAAAGCTTCAAAATTAAAAATTTAGAGAGTTGAGTAATAAGAGGCGATAAGAGTTACATTGAGGAGAGAAACGGACTCATAGAGTGCCTATGATTTTCCACTCAACGCCAATTTGAATGTAAAATACAATAAAAACCACTCTTTGGCCAAATAAATTATTCAAAACTTTTCGAAAATTTTGTCCATTTTTGAAATTGAAAATAAGATTTACTGTGGGGAATGAACAATGGTATTTTGAGTATTAAGCTTGTCACATTCTGTACTTAGAAATATTTTCATAGCAAGAAGTACACGATGAGAGTAAATCCTGAATAACGAATAAAACTTGCTTTCATTTTGAGAAGTGTTGAAACACAGAGGGGAAGGTGAGTCTTTAACGAGGAATTGTGCTTGAGGACAAGCATAATATGGAGTAATGTTTGATGACAAGCATTGTTCTAAATTTAGGGGGCTGATAGCATGTATAAGTACCCATTATTATAGCTCCTTTTATTAGAATAATGAGGTCAAAACGCATAAGAAGATTATCAGAATGCGTAACTTGTGCTGTAAAAGCATAAGTATTTGGAAATATACTTTACAAAAGTATTATGCATGTTTTACGCGATTTTAATGTCTAAACGTAGGATAATAAATAAAGAAAGAAACTAGTGAACCACAGGAAAGTATCATGCATGTTTTATGCGTTGTTCCTAATCGCCAGATGTGTTCTCGTACAATGGCCTAAGGCCTACATTCTTTATATATACATTGCATGTTTATACCTTTTCAATCCATCATTTCTTGACTTTTCATTCACCAAAGTGTTACTTGTAGTTTAAGTCAGTGATAGTTCTTGATAAGAAGTCTAGATTATAATCTCTATCGCATTTGTTGAGCTATGTTCATCGCTTAACCAATGTCAGTCGCCACTTTTTCGAGAGGGCAAGTAGCAAGGATAAGGCTAAGGCGCGTAAGAAGTATAGAAGAAGTATATCAAAACACGTATTTTATGTTAAAAATACATAAGCATTAAGAAATATACTTTTGCATAAGCTCTCATGCTTGTTTTATCGTGTTTTTAGTGCTTTAACGCAAGTTTGCAAAAAAAAAAAAAAAAAAAAGAAGCTAGTGGACTGCAAAGATCTCACGAGATAAAACTCAGTGAGAAGGCCATATCAGGAGGTGAGAAGCAGTTCTCTAGAAGTCAAAAGTAGTAGTTGAAGTGATATGATATGTTTATAGAGATTACTTTTGGTACACACAATTGAAAGGATAATTTCCCGCCCAAAAGTGTCTATAAAAAGTCTCCTTCTACACTATTTAAAAGGGAGGCCAGATGTCTGAACGGACCGGCCGAACGGCCTAAAGGGGCAAAATCCTAGAGAAAAATGAAAAGGAACAATCTTTCCACTATCTGTAAGGAACTTGTCTTCTTCTTCTCTGATCAGATTCTAAAGTGAAAGCTTAGAGTCTGGGTAAGGAAGAATCCATCTTTCATTTTTCCCCTAACTTGTACTATTTTTCATTCTCTACTCTTTCCATTTTTGTATTATTTGTGTAATATACATTGTTCATATTGTACACTTGCTGAAGGCCTACATTCTTTGATATATTACATGTTCATATCATTTTCAATCTATCACTTCTTTACTTTCTATCTATCAATGTGTTGTTTGTATTTTATGTTTGTAGAAAGTCTTTAACAAGAAGTTTTGTTTATAATACTTATCGTGTTAGCCGAGCTACATTCATCACTTGGCCAGTGTATGTCGTCAACTGTTCGAGAGGGTAAAAAGTAAGAACATGGCTAATACGTGCAAGGAAGAGTTTTCTCGACCTTGGCGAGATAACTTCCATCATTTTTATCTTGAAAGGTGAACAAGTGTGGACAATAGGCATCAAGAGGTTGTCGTCCTTAAACGCGAAGCTCTATAAGTTTTATAAATAAAATGCATCTAGACATATTGCACTGAAGTAAGATTAGTCATATGGATCCCAACAAGTGACCATGTGTGGTGTTCAATGACTCCAAGAGGAGCACGTCTTAATCATAATCTGATTAAGGGCAATATGTCATGTTAAGGCTTTCGCATTATATAACCATCTTACAATGCAGGGATTTCCTTCACTCATTCTTGTATACAATTTAGTTCACATCTCCATCTTACCATAATTTAATCTTCTTTGCAAAGAACCTCTAGGTGTAAATAAGTAGTTATAGTTTAACATTCTTTACATTTGTTCATTCCTTTATGTCGCCTAATGGACAAAGTAGACCCTAGAACTAAGCTTTGATATCAATTCTCTGTGTTCAACCTTGGATCATCTAAGAAAACTTACTGTTTCGCTTACACTTGGCCAAGCAGTAGAAAAACTTGTTCTTAACGAGGATTTAGTATACGCGTTAAAGAGGCACATAGAGATTATTTCACATACAATGATCTTAAGCAATGACTTATCACATAGAATTAATCATGCACCAACTCTAAGTTTGAATCTGAATTCACAAACAATACAAGCAAATAACCTTCACGTAACAAAAATAATAAATTTGTAATTTATGGAAAAATGTGGCCCGTAAGATGTAAAGATTTGCACACCAAAATAGTGCTTGCCCACATGAATTTCAAAGCTTATTTAAACCCAGAACTTTGGAAGAAAACTTAAGTCGTTTGAGGTGATTAGAAGTCTTGTTCAAGGGAGTTAGGGATATAAATTGTCGTGAAAAGTGTGTCATGGTTATTGGAAAAGAGAAAAAATTAGGCTAAGTGTTGAGGCTTAAGAGCAAGGTGTTTAGAGGTTATTTTGGTGTTATATAGGCGGTCAATTTTGATGAAAATAACATCTAAATGAGTGTCATTAGACGTTTGGAGGTTATTGCTTGTTTAGTGGATGGCCAAGAAAAAGGAAATAACCTCTAAAGAGCTTAGTAAGCATTTAAGATTGGGCGGCCAAGGCTTGTGCAGTAAGTGAGAAGAACCTCTGAATGAGTGTCTTAGGTGGCTAAGTATATTTGGCTAGGCAAGGAAGGTTGTCCTTAGAGGTTGTTTGAGAGACTTTGGAAGTTAGGCAAGAAGGTCGGTAGTTTAAGTTAGGTGAGGAGCTTGGTATGTGAGAAGGTCTTAGAGGTTAGCATTGCTTTGACACTAGGCGTTTGGACTTGTCATTGGACATTTGACATTTTGATTGGACAAGATGATGAAGAGTTGGAGTCGGTGAAGTGCTTTATAAATGTTCTTGCATGCTTAATTTAGATTTCGGCTAGTAGGAGGTGTCAATAAAGGTTCACGTAGGGTTCAGTATATATAGGTCACTTCAGATAGACATTTCTCTCAATTCACTCGTACGCTTTGATTGAAATTACTCTCAAAAGATCAAAAATTGAGTCTAGTTTCTAGAATAAGGTTGTCGGACGTGTTTCAGCAAGGGAGGGGTAATTTTGAGTTGAAGAAAGTGAGGAAGGTCAGTTTTCAAGTGAATCTATGCAAGGTGGACTTCCAAAGGGCTGTAGAGCTCATCTTTTGGAATATGAAGATGCAATTTTAAAGTAAGAAAGTTAGGACATTTTTCACCATTACAAATTTGGTCTTTCTTGATGCACGCAACTTTTGATTTCTTGATGGTCATAGCAAAGGACCATCAAGAAAAATATTTTTCTTGATACAATGTCTATCTTAACGATCGTGTACGTTAAGAAAAGTCTTCTTATTTTGTTGAAGAAATACGAAAAACGTAAAAAAATGTGGATTCTGGATTTCCTTGATGGGCAAAGTTCCCTTAGTTTTGTTGATGGTCAACAAACGTCAAGAAAACTATTTCTCGATGGACAATAAACATCAAGGATAATATATTAGTTGACTGACAATGCTCATCAAGTTAGTTAGATTTTCTTGATGGACGAGGCCCATCGAGGGATGAATTTTCCTAATTTTCAATGGCCATCATCGAAAAAAATTAATATATTTGTTTTGGATTTCTTGATAGGTTTAGAATTTTCTTGATGGGTCTAGGGTTTCTTGATGGACAAAGACCAAAAAAAAAAATCATGGGCAAGGTCCATCAAGAAAAATTATATCTTGACGGGCATTGGCCATCGAGAAAAAAATTTATAATTTTGGGTTTAGGATAAGATCATGGGCAAGGTCCATCAAGAAAAAACTATTTTTCACAAAGCACGAAGTTGGAACCCTCGTTAACAGGCTCAGAAAACATGATATTCAGCAATAATATTCTTAAATCTTTACATTCTTTTTCCAATTATTACTTTCTATTCATTAATAATACAATATTACTTTTTAAAAGTTAACTGCTGTAATTACAATTAGATTGAAATAAGTGATTTTATCAAAATTAAATTAGCTATTGTGTGCAACTTTAATGAGTTGAATCGAAAGTTTGTAATTTAGGTTTTTAAAATTTGTAGAAGTTGTAGAAGCTGGGCTACATGAACTTAACTCAACTGATACCTATATGTACTTAAGGACAAGAGGTTTCGGGTTCAAATCTCCGCCCCTACATTAAAAATTTAAAAGTTGTTTATAAATTTGTCTTTCAACTCAAGAAGCATTAAGGAGAGAATCAATATCATGAAGATACCAGTTAGCATGGAGCTGAGGTGGGTGTGAGAAAAGTAAAATAGAAAAAAAAAAAAAAGAATAGGTTTTTTGTCTATCAAGAAAACTAGTTTTGTTGATGGTCGCGCTTTCTTGATGTTTGTCTACTTGATGGGTAAAGATCATCAAGGTAGACAGTTTTTGACGTCCTTTGCACATCAAAGAATGTCAAATTTGTAGTAGTGTTTTAAGCATTTTTGTACAAGAAAGTTTCCTCAAAAGCGTTGTGGATTTTTTAGTTATGACTTTTCAAAGTTGAGTTATATTTCTAGATGAGAAATGAGTTTATGGGCAAGTGGTGGTTGACTGAGTGACAAGCTAAGCAAGGGGAGGTGGGCAGGCGTTTTGGTGATCAAAGAGGTTAGTGAGCGTAAAATCACAAGTTGGACGCACAACCTATGCGCAAGGCGCTCGGAGAAAGTCTTGTGCACGAGGAGGGCTGCACGGGACACCAAGCACGTGGCCAGGGTGAGGCGTGCAGCAAGCCTCTTGTGAGGTTAGCATGCAGGCATCTCAGTGCAAGCGGCCAAGGCTCTACCGACCAACGCATGCGCGTCAGACGGTGCATGAGGCATTTTGGTCAGTTTTTTATTGTTTTTGGAATTTATAAGTACACATTTGATATTTTCATGGTTAAGAAAAGTTAACTGGATTATTTTACCATTATTTCAGGTTAAGAAGAGATCGGGGCAAATTTATAGACCAAGGATTTTAACTTGTATCTGTGAGTGGAAAAATGATTTAATTAAAGTGATTTCAAGCATGTTTTTTAGCTATGAATTATGAATGATTTGTATTAAATGTTTAAGATGTATTTATAGTGAAATCTTTACCTTGACATCTATATCAGAGTTTTTTAGTCATATTAGGTTAACTCTCGAGCCAAATGGGACATGCATTTAGTATGTCATGTTCATCAAATTTAGAGGTTCAACCTTAGCTTCATCCTTAAGTAAGAAAGGTATAGTTTGGGCATTTGAATCATCTTATTCTTAAGGCTCAAATAGGTCGTAGTACATTGCGACATTCACCAAATGGAGAAGGTTTTCCTTAACCTCATCTTTGGTTGAAGTCGAGGTTGGGCAAATCAGTTTGGGACTTGGCTCATGCTTAATTAGGTCCTATGTTGTGGTCTTCCAACTAAAGCTGCACAATTTTCCTAGTTGAATAACCTTTGAAACTCCATAAAGTCAAAGACGACTAACAAATAAATAGCTTTTTTCAAACTTTCATTTTGAAAAATAGCAAGATGTATTTAGATTCGATGAAATAGCATAACTAATTTGAATTTAATTAAGGGGTCTTTTTAAAAATATAACAAAGCAGTAAAATATCTATACCGTATAAAACAATTTCAAAAAAGAAAAAAGTCACAAGCTCATAATGGAAAATTCCAAAAATACCTCGATTAATTAACATCCAACGCACATAATATATTTGAGAAAATATCGTTTAGATTTGGCTATTCTTTCCTACATGATCGTTTAGATTTGGCTATTCTTTCCTACATGATCGTTTAGATTTGATTGTTTAGAAGCCAAATCTAAATGATTTTTTTCATAATTTTTTGGTACACGATCATTTACATTGATCGTTTAAATTTGGATGGACAAATCTCAATGATTTTTTTGTACTCGTTTATATTTAGAAAACTATCGTTTATATTTGGAAAACAATCGTTTATATTTGGAAAACGATCGTTTAGATTTGATATATGATCGTTTATATTTGGAACATGAGCATTTAGATTTGATCGTTTAGATTTTTCTACCCAAATCTAAACAATTCTTTTAAGATTCTTTGTAGATGATCGTTTAGATATGGTTATTTTGGTACATGATCGTTTAGATTTGGCTATCCAATATCCAACGATTTATTTTTCACGATCTTTTATATTTGGAACAATCAAATAACAGTTTGAAAAAAAATATTTAAAATAGATCTTTTATATTTGGTACATGATCTTGAACCAAATAACAGTTTGAAAAAAAAACTGCAGAAAAAGAGAAAAAGACGATGGAAAGAAAAAAAAAGAAGAAGAGGGAAAAAAACGATAGAAAGAGGAAAAAATCGCAAATGAAGAAGAGAAGAAAAATGATAAAAAGGAAAGGCAAACTTAGAATATTTAAAAAAATGACCGAAAATATTTTTTCGGTTGGTTATATTTATGAAAACTAACCTTTAATTAATTACTAATTATTATATTATAAAAATAGTGTTTTTTAAAATCGTAACAAACTAGATTTTAGTGGTATTTAAAATATATTTTATTTAAAGAAAATAAAAATTGATTCATCTTCCTAAAAACTAAAACTAAGATACTTTTCAAACCTTTGAATAACTTAAAAGAAAAAAAGGAAATTGCATAGGATAGCATTTTGAGAATATGATATAGCAATTATAGCACATTATTTTAGAATTTTGCAAATATAACAAAATTCTCACTTCTCCATTTTAAATGTGTTATTATTCCTAAACTACCCTTCAATAACTTTTTTTTTCCTCTTTTTAAAATCCTACTCATTATTTATTTATTCTCCCACTTTTTAAGGCTCTAATTATTTGTTTATTTTTATACTAGAAAAATTATTTATTCTTTCTGTCTTAATCTTAATTTTAGAATATCAATAGTACAATAATTGCAATATGAAATATAATGGTTGTTGATCGGAGTAATTTAACTTCATTTGTGATTTTTTTTTTTACTTTCTTCGATGTGTATTTTGAGTTGAATCTGATTCTAAATTATTTTGTTTTATTTTTTTACATTAATTTTGTTTTGGTTATACTTCGTCTCAGTTTTGTATATCAGTGTTGTGATATACTTATACTATATGTATTAGTTAGTTAATATACTTACTACGTGAATTTTCATTTTTTTTCAAATTTTATGCAGTTCATTAGACTATTATTAAGTATATGAATGATATAACTCAGTGTATCATTATCAAATATATCAACAATATATTGTTAAAGCATATCAGTAAAATGAATCATTATCAAGTATATGAACCAAGTTTACAAGTATAATATCAAGTGTATATCAAGTGTATAAGTAGGACTTCAAGCATATCAAGTGCATTTAATCAATCAATTGTATAAGTGAAGAATACTAAATGTATCTACAATGCATCAAGCGTACAAACATATATTAGTAATGTTTCAGGTGTCTATCAAAAGGTAATAAGTGTATCAAAAAATATCAGGTGCATCAAGTGTATCAATCAAATGTATTGAGTGTATCAAGAAGTATCAGGTGTATCAAGGGGTATTAGGTGTATTAGACGTGTATAAGGTGTATCAAACGCATATTAGTAACGAGGACATTTGTGACATTTTACCTCTTGATGGGTGGGCTGAGTTTCGTTTTTGCCATTTTCGCAAATAATAAAGTGTGTCTACTATGGACTTAATTATTATAACTTATTTTGCCATTTTTACAAGTGCCCAAAAAAAAAAAAAGTTAAATTGTGATCTAAATACATGGAATAAACCTTTGACCTATTCTTCTAAGATTAAAACATGCAAACCACCTTTGAACTTCAAACCTAAAGAAATTGCTCATTGCAAATTAAACATAGTTTGGCAAAAAAAAAAAAAAATTAGTGTGAATCTTCTAAATTAGGATTTATTAACATAAAAAGAAAATTAATTACAGCATAAAACTTTAGGATCTTGTTTTACTTTGTCGCACCTCACATTGAGACCAGATGTGGAATTTGCTACAAAAGTTGGAGAAAGGAATTGTTACAAAATCAACAAAATGGCATTGAGGGTATTGTGAAAGTTCTTTGGTGTAATAGTGGGATATCTACATAATCTACGACAGTTTGTATGTAAATATATGTATATTGAGGAAGAATGTAACTAGTTATGAGACTAAGTTTACAAATATATTAACTTAAAAATAATTGAAAAAATGAACAATTGAATCATTTAAAATTGCATTGATCTATGTTAAAGGTACCTAAATTCTGGTAGTGAAACTGTGGAGACCTCATAGGCTAGAGAAATAGTTGATGTGTCATGATGCTCGATCAAAAAGTCTCTTTGGGAAACCTCGTCCTAGCTCTTTCACAATTGTTTGAGAGGAATCACTCAGGAAAGAATAAGATTTGACAACTTAAATTCTTGGTCAATTTTAAGTTGAGTCCTCCATCTTTGCATCAACAAAATCTCCAATTTAAGTTGAAGATCAAGTTGGAAATCGACCTATTGTTGTAGTAGTGGAGAAGGAGTTGAAGTTGGAATACAAATGAAAATGAAAATGAAATGAAAATTAGAAACGGATTAAAATTTGAAAAATTAGATAAAGTAAAATTTGAAATTAAAGATTTGATAAAAATCTGTTGGAAAAAGATTACATTGGTTTTCTAAGGAAAAAATCAAAACATGTTGGAGAGATAGTCAAAGGAGAAAATCAATATTTATGCAAACAAAAAAAATTGCATAGGACAGAATTTGTTACATTTGAACTGAAAACCAACTGAGGGCATATTTTAGAGCATGTTTTCTATTTTTCTTGTTTATGATAGTGTTAATTACTGTTATATAAAATATCATAGAATAACAGTTACAGTTCGGTACAAAATCGACTAAACATTGCTTCATAACTTTTGGTAACACAATAATTTGTGTATATATATATATGAGTGGTTTGGGAAATTGGAAAATAAAGCGATTCGTTAGGCACCACAGTGTAGCATTTTTGATGAAAATCTAAAAATAGAACTGGTTGAAAACGCACCCCTTCTGGCGATTGAGTGCAACTTCACATGTGATGGAGGCCTATATTCCAACATTCAAAGTGAGTAATTCCGTAGGATGCGGAGCATTAGGTCAGAATATTGTCGAAGGGCAAGGCCCAAATATATAATCAACCTGGCCCATATCCTCCAACACAATACAAATTTCCCAAAAATACCCTTTGTACACCAACAACAACAATAATACTTATGTTTCCACTGTTGATCTACAATTAAATATTTCATAATTTAGTTAGTTAGATAATAAAAATTTAACTCAACCAAATATATTTGAGGCGTAAGAGGTGAAAATTTTTAGGACGAACAAAAAGAACTTATTAGGGAGTGAAGTAATTTACGTTTGGTAGATGGAAGTCGGACAATAATAATTTTGGACAGTACTATTGAAAATAAGAATTTGACAGGTGTTATAGAAATTATAAAATAGATATGGTTGAATAATTAGTAATTTAGTAGGATATGCACCAACTCTGAGTTGGCATTGCTGGGCTTGCCCCCAGGCTCAGCTGCCAGCTACTAAATTAACACCAATAAATTTTTTAATAATAATAATAATAATAATTCTTTTTAATTAAAAATAATAAAAAATAAAATAAAATAATTATTACAATAAATTTGTTAGGTAAGGTAATGGGTTTACTTACTGAATGAATGTCTTAATTCCATGGAAGTTTTTCATCAAAGTAAACTTAAAGAAGAGGGATACGGGTTAGGTTCTTTTTCTTTTGGCGTTGCCATAAATAAAAGCCTATTAACCAATCCTTACCATTTTTAGGTCATATTTAATTACTATCCCATTATAGTATGTTATTGATATCATTTTCCTCCTCTCTATAAAAAGAAACAGGTGAGATAAAAAGTTAATTCATACTTGTCAAAAAAAAAAAAAGTTTTAGCTCAATTACTTTCAATATTGAGATCAAGAGATATAGGGTTAAATCTTCAATCTTCACTTATAGTAAAATAATATTAAAAAAATGGTCAAATAATATTAAAAAAATGTCATTTAAAGCACATTCATGATGGACTAAAATGCTCAAAGTTCAAAGCGGAAGGAGTCTCATCAACTTTAAGGGGTTTTATATTAGTATATGGTAGTATCGAATTGACTATGTGGTAATATATGTTTCAACCCTCTCTAATAGGCATAGGTTTGAATCGGGCAATTCTTTTCCCCTTTTTTTCTCTCTTCTATTAGTATATTAGTGATTATGTAACACATCATTTTAAAACTTGTATTTTATATCCACAAATTAATTGTATTTTATATAATCCACGAATTGAAAGGTATGAACTTAAACTTACCTTTTAAGTTGTGTATTAAGTTTTCACATATCATGTCAAATAGATTTATTAATTTTTAATATTGTGTTTAATAGAGTAATATGTCATTAGTTATATTTGATATTTTCTAAAATTCATTAATCTACTTTTAAAAAAAAAAATGGTAAGCATAAATTCCTTTAAACATAAATTCAATCTTATATTTAATTAAACAAATAATTTTTTAAAAAAAAACTGCATATATAGTTAAATGAAATTGAAATTTTGGAGGCATATTAGACATTTTATTCATGAACTTTTATGGACTATTTTGGACCAAAGGACATAATTGACATCAAGAAAAAACAAAAACAACAAAATTTTGGCAAGATGTGATTACATTAGGACCAAAATGACATAGAAAAGAGGGAGCTAGCATGCTTAACCTCAACCAAGGCCGACACTACATTGGTCTTCTTCTTTGTTTTGTAGGCATGTCTTCCTTCTCAAATTTTCAACTGTATACTTAGAGGTCAAGTGAATCTTTCCATTCAAACTTTTTTCAATCTACTAAACTTTTTGGTTAAATGTATAAAAGTACTCCTAAGCTTTGTCTTTTGTTTAAAAAATACACTTTTTTTCCTTTCAAAAGTTTTAACAGTGTCTACAATCTTTTATAAATGTTTCAAAACTATTATTTTGAGTAAATATCTTTTAGAATTTCATAAAACATTGTGACAATGAAGAAGTATTCGTTTTTTTTTTCAACTTTTCAAGAATTCCTACTCAAAATAGTCAAAAAAGCCAATGTATTATTACAACCTTAACAAAAAAAAATTGAAACTTAAAAGAGAAAAATAATGGCAAAGTTTAGAGAAGTTGGCTGAAAAATTAAATTGAGAGGATGATAAAAGGCAGTGGAAGAAGGGAGAACGATAAGGAGGCCTGAAACAAGCAATGTGAGTATCCAAGCCCAACTTCAATGGCCCATCCCTTTTATTCTTTTCCTTCATTTCCCTTTCATCCTACAAACCTATCCAACAAGTTAAGTGCCAAAACGAGATTGATTCTAAATTTAATTACAAAACTCTCCATGTGGAAATCAATTCAATTCAATTACTACCAAACTTTTTAACATATATGTCCATACAATCACAATGAATAATCAAAAACTTAATTGATAACAATTTCCTAATTATGTGAAAATTGTGGTATCAAAAATCCATTATACTCATCTCCTCTAGGTCTCTAGATTATGATAAATATGAAATGTAACACGAGGACAATAAATATAAGATATGCTTAAAATTAAAAGGAAAAATGAAAACGAGGGAAAATGCACATGGGTGTACATTAAATTCACACAAAGGGCTTGGGGTACAAAAAAAACCTTTATTTATAAATACACAATTCAATTATTAAAACTATATTTTAAGTTCATGTTGTTGGAGAGATACAAAAATGGAATGCATTAATTAGTAAGTCATATTTCAAGATGAAGAACTCAAAAAAAATGATAGAGACTGGAGATGGAGCCAAATTTCTAGGAAAAGACGAAGCGGTGTGGATTAAATTGGTTTAGTATAGAATGTGATGTGAATGAGTTTTTATAGTTCATTCTCCACCAGATTCTGTTTTTTCCTTGGCCCATTTCCAAAGAACTACATCAGTATCGATTCCCTTGGATTTTCTTGCAATTTTCTTATTTTGCAATGCGGTTGAGATCAAAGGTTTTTGTTCTTAAATTTATAGAAATATTGACCGGCAGACCAGAAAAATAACAAAATTACAAGTTTACTTTTTGTAATTTTAATTGTTAATATGTCAAAATAAAAAATATGGAAAAATAATGCTACGAAAATATCTTAAATGTCCCTACTCCAGTAAAAAAAACTCAGATTCCAAATACCATCATTCTTAAAATACTCCATAATTGAATCAAGCTTCCCAATCCAAATAAAATCAACTCTTTCTTTAATCCTTCCTACCAAAACACTCAACCACCTAAAATCTCTAATTTCCTTCTCAAACTTCTTCGTGTTCTTCATCTCCATTGAAGTCCTTCTCGAACCTTCCATCTCAGCGACATACATCTTGCAGACATCAGATTCCTCGAAAGACCAGTGGCCCACGACGTCGTTCACAAAACATCCACCAACACAATATAATGTAAACTAGTTTAATTAACAAAAATAAGAGGTAACCAATTACCTTGACAATATTTCTAATCTCTATCGGTGACTGAGGTGATGATGAAGAGAGCAAAGAGCGATGGTTGAATGATGCAAACAAGCGAACTCCAATGAGCAGCGAATCGCCGATGAAAACTAGCAGTGGCAAGGGCAATGATTGAAACTCCAAAGTAAGGAGGGATAAGATCTTTTTGGTTAGAAGTATTGCATTGTGCACGAGAAAAAAGAATAAAAAACAAAAATATTATAGATGCTAAGGATATATAGATGCCAATTATCTCATCATGTCATGTGTCTTATGATTGTAGATACTTAGTGTACAACATGTGTCAAACAAATATGATATCTTAGTGGTCATCTAATGTCACATCCTATTTGCCAAATTGCCTATAAATAGTGGCATTTAGTGGAGTTGTAAATTGTATCCATGTTGGAGAGAATTCCATGAAAGAGGGAGAAAGTGGAGAAATTTCAATTTTTCTAATTTTATTTATTTATTTATTTATTTATTGTACTTTATTGTTTTATTGTTTTAATATTATATTTTCTTGATTTCTGTATTTTGGTTGTGCCCTGTTTTCACAACACGTTATCAGCAAGAGTACTGATCGTCTCCTCCGTCAAAGGTATCTTAATAGTATGTCGTTTTTCCTACTTGTTATAATCAATAAAATAAATATTATTTTACATATTAAATATATATTAAATTCCTAATATAATTATAATATTCTATGATAGCATTACCATGACAAATCTTACGAAACTAGAATTTACAGCTCTTCACATTAATGGTAGCAATTATTTGTCATGGGTTCTTGATGCTGAAATGCATCTAGACGCCATGAATCTCAGAAATACAATTGAAGAAGAAAATGCACCAGTCAAGAGAAAGCGAAAACCATGATTTTCCTTCGCCATCACATTCATGAGAATTTAAAGTCAAAATATTTAACAGTGAAAGATCATCATACATTGTGGAATAAATTGAAAGAAAGGTATGGTCATTTAAAATTAGTTCATCTTCCTCAAGCTTGTTATGATTGGATACATTTGAGGCTACAAGATTTTTAAATCAGTAAATGATTACAATTCTGAATTATTCAGAATCAGTTCAAAATTGTTGTTATGTGGAGAAAAAATTACTAATATGGACATGTTGGAAAAGACATTTTCTACTTTTCATATCCCGAATATGCTTCTGCAGCAGCAATATCGAGAGAAAGACAAAATATTTGAACTCATCTCATGTCTTCTTATTGTCGAACAAAATAACGAGTTGTTGATGAAAAATCACGAATCCCGACCAACTGAAACAACACCATTCCCTGAAGCGAATGTTGTGAATTTTAATCATGGTTGTGGTCATGGTCAAGGTAAAGACCGTGGAAGAGGAAGAAATAATTATTATTTTCGTGGTGGTCGTTCTTATAATCTAAATTCAAAAACGAAAAGATGATCATAAAAGAAAAGCTCCACAAAAATAAAAAAACGTTGAAGAAATATGCTACCGATGTGGAATGACTGGACATTGGTCACGTGTATGTCGTACATCGAAACACTTAGTTGACCTATATCAAGCTTCCCTAGAGAAGAAAAAATGAGAAAATGTAGAAGCCAATTGTGCCTATCAAGATAATGATATAGTTGATCCATCCAACATGACTAATTTGGATATGGCAGATTTCTTTGAAACTCCTGAAGAGAAAATCGACACAATTGGTGGAACAACAAATGTTTCTTTTGACTTTGAAAATATCTAGAATAATATTATTGTTTTGTTATCTTTCTTCCTATTTTGTATTTATTAATATACAAGTCTATTTTACTTATTGTAATTATTTTCTTTTAAATGAAGAAATATGAATCATTTTCATACGCTGGGTGATTCAGAAATAAACAAGGAAGATCTATGTCTGGTAGATAGTGCAACCACACATAAAATACTTACAAATAAAAAAATATTTTCCAAACTAACAATGGTGGAAGCAAAAGTCTACAATATCAAGTTCTGGAAACCTGATTGAATGGATTAGAAAAGCAAATATTATTTTACCTAGAGGAACAAAATTCACAATTGATAATGTATATTATTCTCTAGTCAATCAAAGAGAAATCTATTGAGTTTTAAAGATATATGTTGCAATGGTTATCATATTGAGAATGGTAGAAAGAATGTGATAGAATATCGTTATATTATATCTACTGTTTCAAATGAAAAACGTATATTAGAAAGATTGTCTGCTTTATCTTCTAGATTATATTACACTCATATACGAGTAATTGAAACATATGCAATAATGAACCTAAAGTTCATGAATCCAGACATATTTGCAATTTGACATAATTGATTGAGTCATCCAGGATACATAATGATGAGAAAAATTATTGAAAATTCACATGGACATCCATTGAAGAACCAGAAGATTCTTCTGTGTTGAAATTTATGTCCTAAAACTCATAGATTGTAAATATTATCCATTGACCCTCTTTAATAAAGTGTTATTATTGTAATAATTGTTATTGATTATATTATTAGTTTTGTCTTAATAACCCAAATCCAATAAACTAGCATCCTAAGTGTTGTTGGTGTTGATGCCTTAAATCTTGTGGTCTTGTAGTTTGTAATTGTATATATTATACAAACATTTTATTTATCTAATAAAATAAAGTGTTTTATTTTATTTGACATTTAGTTGCATTAACCCACAAAACTAATAAACTAACATCCAAGGTTATCTTTTGTAACCTAAACATGTATGTGGAGACATACAAGTGGATCATGTTTAACTGATAACCTAAATGGTCTGTAGTAGATGGATAAGGCTAGACACCTTATCCTGATGACAGAACAAATACACCATGCTTTGTAGTTGTTATAATTGTTCTAAAGTGATACAAATGATTTGATCATAATCATTCATGTCGAGACATTAAAGCAGAGGTATTCTATACAAAGAGTTTGTATAAGATCGGACCATGAAATGAATAGTCTATCTTATTAACACCATTACCAGTTGAGACTACATTTAACTAGGATGACCATAGGTGACTTGACCTGAATCCTGAGTGAGTTGTGAACTCCTGCCTATAAAGGTAGTCATTTGATTTGCATGGATGAGAGTCTCAATAGGCCTACCATTTTGGGGATTCTGATTAGGGAGTTGAGAACACAACTACACGAGAAGGAATCACTCCTTCTCTATAGATAGATTAAGTAGACACTACAAGAAATTTCATTTTTAGTGGCACACCAAAAACGTCACTAAAATGCAAAAACACGTCGCTAAAAGTATTAGCGACGCACAGTCCTTCGTCGCTAGGACTGTCGCTGAATCCACGTAGCTAAAAGTTTTAACGACACAACATTAGGCGCCGTAAAAGATATACTTTTAGTGACGTTTCCGCGTTACGAAAAGCTTACTTTTAGTAACATATGATATGTCACTATTTATTTTTTATAGTGACATATTGCACTCGCCACAAAAGATGATGTTTTAGTGACAAATAATGTTGTTGCTAAAGGTTAATTTGGGACACTATTACAAACATCTTTTGCGACATATTTAAGTGCGCTACTAAAAGTTCCTGCGGTTTTTTTTTAAACACCAATTTATTGCAGCCCGACACAGTAATAAATTGGATATTATTTTTTATATAAATCTGTTATAAAATGTCAAATATAATTATATTGCATTTGTTTTGCAGTCCAACAATGTGATATACAACATGATCAACTCAAACAACACAAGCAAGAATTTAAGCTTTCCGTCAATTAAATTATTTAAATTTTTTGAATCAACCCAAACTTTCAATCAAAAAACTAACAAATTGCATATATATCCTTGAACATACATATAGTTGGTCATTACAATTCTAGTTCAAGAGACACAAACTTAATTAAAGAAGCTTGAAACTCAATGACCTTGTATGAACTTGGCTTTCAAATACATACTTGAAGGGAATAAATTGTATATGATACAATTAATACAATGTATTTGATACATTATAATATAAAGTTTTTACGAGAGAAGTTACTATTTGAATATGATTCAAATAATAATAATATGAGTAAGATTCATAAATAAACTATAGATTAAAATTAATATGGATTCGATTTATATTAGAACTATAGATCATAAGAAGATATAAACCATTGGTTATATTATATATGATATAATATAAAGTTAATATTATATAAGATATAATATATATAGTTTAAATTTATATTAATATAATTTTAAATGCCCTTTAGCTATATGACAAGAATTTAACTACAAGAATAACTAGAGTAAGTTGAAGACAAATAACACAGTACATTTTGGTAACCCAGTTTAGCAAATACGACCTACATCTGGAGAGCATCTTTGCTCAGATAAGAAATATTATTGAGATTCATCATATGTAACTTATTTCACTAGTACATTAAATAGTTATAACCATAATTGAAAGTAAACTCAGGCTCCACTGAAGGTAATACGAATCTTTTCTAAGACTAATCCAGGCTCCCTCTGGCTTAGTGAATTGATCCCTCAATTCAATGGTCTTCATACATATTTCTTATCTTCTCATAATTCAAACTACAATTATTCTTCAGAGTCAAAATAAGATGTTATGCAATAACCATTGTACCTTCAACTCTATTGGTTGGAGCGGACGAGTTCATGTATATCTCTTTCAACTATGTAATTTCTTCGTCAGTCACCCGAACCACCTGTCTTCGCATATATATATAACCCTAAATATCTTATACAAATAACTTCTCCCATATTGGCAGGAAACAAACTCATACCAAGATTCCTAAATAATAGAAAAAGTTAGTAGTTTAATAATATTGCTTTATCTTTCAATAAAAATAATTCTTTAATAAATACTATAAAATATTTGATAAAATATCCTAACAGATCTCTTCTTTAAAAATCCGTATATCTAACTCAAAGCAATCCTATCAATTTGGTAGAGTCTAAAACCACTTATATCTCCCTCACAATTACTATCTTTTAAGGCTTGCAAATTTATGTTTGTAAAGATTTTATCAACACAACTAATTCGAAAGGCATGACTCTAACACTATTTGTTAGAGTCAGTGACACACATATTTTTCTTCATTAGTAGGATGTTTTGTTTTTAATTTTACCTAAAAGGTATCATATCATAGAAAAATAGTTGTTTTTAGTCATATATCCACAATTTTCCTCTCATGTAGCGAGAGAAGGATTACTTTATTTAAACAAAAGATTGGTAATTACCTTTAATCCTATATTCAAAATAGGAAAGTGCTCCATATCACGAAAAGAAAATTGCAGAGACCAACTTAGAACAAAAATGTTCATTGTTTGACAAGATTAGTTTAAAAGTAAAATATAATGAATATAAATCCTAAAATGACAGTCAGTTTTGCAATAATTACGATCTTTCCAACTGTTGAGGAAGCAATCAAATCTTAAAAAAGAACACAAAATCTTTGAAACTATATACATATGTTTAAATATGTAATTCAAAATTACAAGTATAAGCGTTAGGTGAAATTGAGATGGGCCATTCAGATTCAGTTCATGTTTACTTGGGATTAGTTACCCACGGTCCTAGATTCAGCCATTTATTTTCCAATTTTAAAATCATGTTTGGATTTATTAATTAATTTCCCCGATTTGGCATATGCATAGCTGAATGTCCGCCGATCACGTTATCTTTTGCCTCTTCACAAGATTCTGTCTTCTTCTAAGTAATATTATCATCTCCTAAATTCAGATTTGACTAATTTTGGACTCTCCTTTGACTTAAAAATTACTATAAAAACAAAAAACAAATTGATGCAAAATACTAAATATTATGAAAATACAAATAATAATAATATTAATAATACAACTCAAGAACCAAAGAGCAGTAGAAAGAACTGCAGCTTTTGTTGAATTATGGAAGTTCAATCCCTATACATTACAACATAATAAGCTTAAAATTCACCTGCGAATTCTACTAATTTATATTGCAGAGACTAAAAGAAAATTCATGGCAATGAAAAAAGTAATAAAGAAGGCAAAGATTTTACTTCCTCGTCCTGTTTTTTTTTTTTTTTTTTTTTTTTTTTTGCTCTTTTTCTTCAACATTCTAGGGAATTTTTCTTTGTTTATTCTTTCTCCGTGTACGATGAGAATTGACCAAAGGAAGATCCAGTAGGAGAAGAATTGATTGACCAGAAATTAAAGCTCAAGAAAATTTTTGTGGGTATCGGCCGGAAAGATGAAATAACTAATAGAAGGGTGGTGGAGGAGGAGAGGCGTACGGAACTCCGTAGATTGGTGGCAGTGGGCCTCCGTATACTGGAGTTGGAGGCGGCGGTGGGCTTTGGTAGACAACGGGCGGTGGCGGGTTTTCGTAAACTATTGGAGGAGGGGGCGTTGGAGATGGCGGCGGATATATGTGGACGGGTGGTGAAGGTGAGGGAGGAGTTTGGTAATGGACCGGCGGTGGTGGGGTATTGTAGTGAATTGGAGATGACGGGGTTGGTGAAGGAGAGGGTGGCGGTTCTGGATATTGAACATTTGGTGGAGGAGGTTGAATGCAAGGAAGAGGAAGCGGCGATGGGGTTGTATGAAGAGGGGGAGGGGGAGAATGAACAGGTACCGGCGGTGATGGCAGTGGAGGGGAGTTGGGGTGAGTGAGAGGTGGGTTTGGGGAGAAGGATGGAGGAGATGGTGGATATGGGGATCGTGGGCAGTAGACCGGAGGTTGTGTAGATGGTGGCGAGGGAAAATCTGGGAAATGTGGCGGTGGCGGAGGCGGACTGTAAACTGGGAATGGTGGTGATGATGTTCCTGGAGGAGAAGGCTCCGCTGGCGGATTGTTCCCTTGAGGCGGTGATGGTTCGGAAGGCGAAGGAGGAACAGTAGGAGTGTGACCTTGTGGCGGGGATGAAGGGGAGGGCTTGAACGGCGAAGGAGATGCTGGTGGACTGTGACCTTGTGGCGGCAATGGTGGGGTGGGCTCGGACGAAGGTGGACCTGGCGGAGTGTGATCTTGGGGTGGTGATGAAGGCGAAGGCTCAGATGGCGGAGTATGATCTTGTGGGGGTGATGAAGGTGATGGCAATGACGGGGGAGCATGACCTTTAGGTGGAGATGAAGGCGACGGTGCAGTTGGAGAGGGAAATTGCGGCGGCGAGGAAGGGGTCGATGGAGAAGAAGGCGGTGCTGACGGCTGCGACGGCGTAGATGGAGAAGAAGGCGGCGACGGTGGTGAATGTGGCGACAGAGGAGGAAAATGGGGCGAGAGTGGCGGGGCCGATGGTGCATTGGGAGAATGAGACGACGATGGAGGAGACACCGTACCTGCTGGTGACGGAGGCGAAGACGGCGAAACCACCGGCGGAGTAAATGGAGTAGAAGGCGAACCAGAAGATGAACCACCACATTTAAACGCATTACAATCAACAGGTCTCGACAAGAACGCATTACATTGCCCAGTCGACCGCTGCCCCGGCCGTCCAGCCAAACAATTCCTCCGATCACTGAAATCCGGAACCCTCAAACACGTGGGTGGCTCACCGGAGAAGAAGTTATTCGAGAACGTAAAGTTTTGAAGCTTAGGCAACTCACAAATACTCTCCGGAATCTTCCCTGAAAGAAAATTATTCGCCACGTTAAGTTGCTCCAAACTCACAAGCCCTCCAAAAGTCTCCGGCAACGGCCCCACCAACTCATTCGAACTAACATCAAACACCGTCAAATTCTTCAACGCCCCAATTTCCGGCGGTAAGCAAGAATTAAGCCCATTATTCATCATAATAATCTCATTCAACCTCGTCATATTCCCCAAGCTCGAAGGCAGACACCCATGAAACTTATTGTTCGCAAGAACAATCACCGACACCGGCGAGTTCCCAAAATTATCCGGCAACTCAAATCTAAACCTGTTATGGTTAATAAAAATGGCGTCCAAATCCTTATCAAACAGCTCTCTGGGTACATTCCCTTCAAATTCATTAAACCTCAGATCCAAGAACTTGAGCGTCGGAAGCTTGAGAACAACGTCGGGAAACTTACCGGCAAACCGGTTATTACTGAGATCTAATTCATAAAGCAACTTGAGACGGTCAAATCTGTGGGGAAGAGTACCGCAGAATCTGTTAGAGTTGATATGGAACAATGCAAGATCAGTAAGCAAACCGAGCTCTTCAGGGAGGTATCCAGCAATGTCGCCGTGGTTGAGATCGATACCGGCGACGGTACGGATTTTGGGGTTGTCCAATGATGGAGCACAGAAAACGCCGAAGTAGTTACAGACATTAGATCCGACCCAGTTGGCGGTTTGATTCAGAGGGTCCGATAAAATGGCTAGTTTCCAAGCTTGAAGTGCAATGTAAGCATTTCTAATTCTGTCATTTTCAAAGACAAGAGAAGGGTCGACAGTGACTAGTTCGCCACGGTCGCCGAACTCGTCTCTGTAGTAAAGAAGCTGGCGGTGGCGGATGAAGAGAGCTTCAGCGTCAGAGAGGCTGCCATGGGCGGCGAAGAGGTGGAGAAGGAGGAGGGAGAAGAGGAAAAGTGAGTTGAAATGGGATTTGGGATTCATATTGAATGAGGCATCTGAATAAGGAGTGGGGGTTCTTGGAAGTGAAGAGTGGGAGTGTGGGATTTTACTAAGCAAATATTTAGAGGAGAGGTGAGAGGGAAATAATGGATTTTAAAGCAGGAAGGCCAGCTACTTCACAGCTCAAAGCCCCACCAGATTCTCCATACTCTCCCTCTCTCTTTCTTTCTTTCTTTTTTTTTTTTTATCAGAACATTTATTTCTCAATTATTAAAATAATAATATAAAAATGACATTTCTAAATATTAAAAAAAAGCCTATTTATAAAAATATAAATGATTAAAAATAATAAATTTGATACAATATTTACAAAATATAGCAAAAATTTAAGATTATATCAATAAACATCGATAGATACTAATATGCTTCATAAGTATCATTGATATAAAAGTACATCATTACTTTCTATCATTAATAAAATCTAAAATTAAAATACATAGCCCCAATTTAAAAACACTAGACCT
Source organism: Cucumis hystrix (assembly GCA_025688845.1). Lineage (NCBI taxonomy): Eukaryota > Viridiplantae > Streptophyta > Magnoliopsida > Cucurbitales > Cucurbitaceae > Cucumis > Cucumis hystrix. Next base: position 22,142,534 of record CM046884.1, read on the forward strand.
ACCACCCATACTTTACATCCTGAAAGAAATATCCAAAAGTAGGCAACTCCAATTCATCTCTTCTTTTACAAAAGATGTAAAAGTTGTAAAAAGTTTTATTTCCAACTGACATTTGCCTATTGCTAATAAATCATAGAAGTTTTATCAGCAATATAAGTTTACGATTGATAAACATTACTATATTTACAATTTTTGAAAAAATGTTGTTATACACATAGTTATTAACCTTAAATTGCAACTGAATGTAGTTGTTTTAATTTAAAAATAAAAAGTTAGTTAAAATGTGCTTTAGTTGGGTGATTGACCAAATCTGCCCACAAAATCCTCACAAAAAGGAAAAAAAAAAAAAACTATTTTCTAACTTGGTAGTTTTAAATCGATGCATTTCCAAAAACTTGTAAATAGCTCAACTTCTCAGTATGGAAGCTATTTATAAAATATAACAATTTTTTATTGCTATATCTTTTAAGTAATTTTGTTTTTGAAAATCTAACATAATAATCACGGTAAATATATTCGAATCAATTTTATTAAAAAATATTATATATATTCTTTTATATTTTTATATATATAATTATCTATGTATTAAAATATTTACCATATTTACCATATTTACCGGTTATAGCAAAATTTTGAATTCTATCATTATAGCATATCAATAACTATAATTTGTTATAGGTTAGTAAATATTTTATAAAATTTACAATTTTTAAAATTTTATTAGAAAAAATATATTTTAAAATAATTTTTGAGAATGACAAAATGAAAATTTAATTATTACATAATTACTCACAAATATGTTTTTATCCCATGGTATGAAAAAAGAATTAAACATTGTTTATGTAAATATAATAAAATAAGAAATATTTTCTTTAGTAGCATAAGAAGAAACATTCTGTAACATGCTTAAAAATGTAAGATATTTATTTTTTAATTTAAAAGTTTTTTCTTAAATTTTTGTTTTAATGTTATTTTTTTATATATAAGTATAGATGGACATCCCATTTTTAACCTTCAGCTTGGTTTGCAGTCACCATACTGTTACTATGCACTCCCACTACAGTCGGTGCTATCAAAATTCGGCGGAAGCTAACGGACTATCGAAAAAATTATTTAATTTTTATTTAGTCATCAACTGAGAACCAATGTTCATTTTTTCTTTCTCTCTCTTCTTCACAAATAAGCAAACCACAAACACAAAAACCAAACTAATGCTCACGTTTTGTTTTTTTTTTCTTTGAAATTAAGTATATAGAAACTACTTTTCCCTCTTCCTTTATTATTTATATTATACTAAAGTTAAAATTTGAAAAATAAAGTTAGTTTTTAAAAAGATGTTTTTGTTTTTGAAATTTAGCTAAAAATTCAGATAACAGAAAAGAGAAAATAGGACTAATTTTGACTAGATTTGGCCTAATATTTTTGTGTGTTATCTACTAAAATTGTAAATTTATATTTTAAAGACATATAATCACACTATACTATATATGGTATAGGTAAAAGGTAATAGCATAATGATAGGAAATAAAAGTGAAATAGTCCCAAAATTAAAATGATGAGAAGTAAATGAAATAGAATGGTTTAGTAGAGAAATAGTTGAGAAGGGTAAGGAAGAGGGAAAAGGGAGTGAATATTGTGAAAGAGGCAAGAAATGTGAGAGTGAGAAAGGTGTGAGAGTTAAATGAAAAATGAAGTTTTGTTGTGAGGGAATCCAAATTATTGGTGTTTCAAAAATTAAATTAAATTTGATTGATAGTCCCATTTTTATAAATGATTTATTATTAATTTAACCGTCCCTCAAAGATAGGGTGTAAGAAAAGCGCGTGTGTTTCACATTAAAAAAGTGATGGAGTGTGTAATAGTAGCCAGTAGGTACATGCATGTATTGCAAGTTAGGAGAGGAGTTAAGGGAGGACATTCAATTTCAAATCTAACTTCACCATGGGCATGCCCATATCATGCCTTCATCACTCCAAGTTTTCTTTTCTTTTTTTTTTTTCTTTTTCTTTTTTTTAGATTGAATAGGTGGGTCAAGCGACTTTTTTTCCTAAAAAAAAGAGTTAGTTAACCGTACAGTAGGACCCACATGTCAACTTTTGTGTCCTAGTGTACTGTTTGGCACCAACATGGCTCCCGTGCAGAAAGACAAAGGTCAATAAACCCATGTTCGGCCCAATTTCTATAAAATGGTCCAACTGCCTCATTTCCTATTTCTTTCTATAATTTGAGAGAGGGAATTCCTAAAAGAAAATGCACATCTAACATGTCCATTTCACATATGCTATAAATACGATTTTTTAATGAAGTATTTAGAGGAGTGTCTTCAAAATTTTCTAATATTTTATAAATGTTCTAAATTTTCAATTATTATCTAAACTATAAAATCTTCATTTTTTTTTATTTACAATTTTAACTTTCATTTAATTATTTAAAAATAAATTATATCCGTAAATCTTAAATAATTTTTTTAATATTTTCAAAAAGCTTAAAAAAATTTATCCTTAATTATCAACCAACTAATTTATTAGATCAACTCTCTTACTTATTATATCATATATATCTATATTTATTAATGTAATATTTATTACTTGTTTATGATTTAAATATGGTATAAATTATATATCTTTATAGGGTAATAATTATTTTTAATTTAAATCATAAACCAAATTTTTTTTCATTCCATCATCAACTCGTTGCTCTTTTTTTTTTTCCAATTCTTATAGAAAAATAAATTTGTTCTGTCTTCTTCCCTTTCGATTTGACAATTTTGAATTGGTTAGTATTTTTTTTTCGTTCATTTTTCTTTTCGTATAATATTTAATTTTCATTTTCTAGCATATAGTTTTTTTTTTCTCAAGAAATCTGTTATTTCTACTTAAATTCATCTTCTTGTCATGTTCGGTATATATAGATTATATGATATGTGTTCTGTATTTTTTTTAAAAAAATTTACACATGATACTGTATCTTTTGAAGTAAATTTTTGTATTCTGATACATATATATACTTATGCATATATAGATAATATGTTCACATAATACATTCACAATTTTTTTTAGTTCTCTAATTTTTAATACTTAATTTATGTACCATTGCATACACATACTATGTAACAGTTTAGTATTTTTTTAATAATTACATATATACTACTCCATAAGACATATATATTATGTGATTGGTTACATATATACTACCTCATTATGTAATATTGCTTACAGATATATACCACTTCATATATACAATAAGACATATATAGTGACATACAGTAACCGAAAATATTTTCACTTCAGTTGTGTTCTTTGTTTTTTTGTTTATCATATAGTAATATTATGTTGTTAGTCATATAAACATTTATATCTTAAATATGATGTAAAATACATGTAGTAAACTGCATATTCCTTAATAATTAGTATTTAAAATATATATTTATATAGTAAATACTACTAAAACAGTAGAATACACATTCTCAACGTATCTATAATATGCTGTGAGAATATCATACATACATATTCTCATTTCATATAATTATATATCTTCTATTTGTCATATATTTTTTAAATGAACAATATATACTATAATTGTAACACCCTAAAATTTTAGAGGTATTTATTATTAGTCAATTTTTTCTTATTTATTAAAGAATTTAGATTTTGGGTGTTAATATACTTTAGTTTTGGATGAAAATGAAAATGGGTAAAAACAAAAAATAAATGAATAAAGTAATAATAATTATTTTTATTAAAATTATTTTCTTATTTTTATTAAGCTTCTCGATTCGCGTGCATCTCTTCCTCACCATTCTCCTTCTTTCTCACGCCCTAGCCGCACTCTCATCTTAGCCTCACCATCAGCCGCGTTTCGTTCGTCTTATCAACAGTTGCACGTCGTGAAGCCTATGTCTGTCGCGCGACTCTCCATCTCCCAGCCGGAAAGCGCAAGCCGACTCATGCTCCAATCTGTTTGCACAATCTTTTTCCTGTTAGTTTCGAGAGCCGCTGCCTCTGTATTGTTGTGGTTTGTGGTAAGGGTGTAGTTTGAGTCTTGGTGGTTGTTTTTAAATTGATTGAAATTGTTTCTTGAAGGTGCAAATCGTGGACATTGCTTAAATCCCTTGAGTTTCAAACGAGTTGGGTTGGGTTCAATTCTCCACTTTTTTGGTAAGTTGTGGAATTTATATATAGAACGAATTGAATAAATGAAATTGGTTGTGAAAGTGATCGATTTCTATTTACCTATGTTAAGTTGTTTTGTCGAACTTAGGTTCGATCAAGGAGCTAGAGTTCGTTAAGGTAAGGGTTCCTACTACTGGACTCAAATGACAAAATTGAGACGTAACGACCGTATGGATTCTACTGAATGAGATGAACTGACTAATAAGAAAATTTATGTTTGATGACTGTTGAATATATGAATTTTATTGAACTGGGATGGGTTGCATGATATGTAAACTTTAGTTGTGATGACTGAACTAAAGACATCGAATTGATTAAATTGCAGGTTGTTGCCTGTTATGTTAAGGTGTAGGTAGTATACTGTAGGTTGAATTGACAAACTAGATTGAATTGACTGTACTGAGGTGAGTGACTCTTAAGTATAAGTTGAATTGTTGGAAGAACCGTTCTGATGATGTTTGATTATGTATTGTTTTGGGTAAAATGATTGTATATGTATTGAACTTCTAAATGAGTTAGAAGATGATTCATCACCATCATGTGAATCTTAATAAAAAATAATAATAATAAATAAATAAATAAATGACTAAAAGACCTTTTTATTGGAAAAGGTTATAAAGCCAAAGAGCCTCTAGAACCTATACATTTAGACCTTTGTGGTCCAATAAATGTAAAAGCTAGAAGAGGTTTTGAATAATTCATCTTTTTATAGATGATTATTCAAGGTATTGTTATTTATTTATGCTTAATGGGGCATAAGTCTGAAGCTCTTGAAAAGTTTAAGGAGTATAAGGGTGAAGTTGAAAACCTATTAAGTAAAAAGATTAAAATACTTCGATATGCTCGAGGTAGTGAGTGCATGGACTTGAGATTCTAGGACTATATGATAGAACATGGAATCTAATCCCAACTCTCAACAGATGACACACCTCAACAAAATGGTGTATCAAAAGAAGAAATATAACCTAGTTAGACATGGTTCAATGATGAGCTACGCTCAATTGCCTAACTCGTTTTGGGGTATGCAGTAGAAACTGCAATTCATATCTGATTTGTTGATTACCCTAAAGAAACGAGAGGTGGTCTATTCTTTGATCCAAAGAAAATAGAGTGTTTGTATCGACAAATGCTACTTCTTGGAGGAAGACCACACGAGAGATCATTAACCACAAAGAAAATTAGTATTAAGTGAAGCTACTAATGAAAACAAGGGTTGTTGATGAAGTTGGTTCCTCATCAAGAGTTGATGAAACCAATACATCATGTCAGTCTCATCCTTCTCAATCATTGAGAATGTCTCGACGCAGTGGGAGGGTTGTATCACAACCTAACCGTTACTTGGGTTTAACTGAAACTCAGGTTGTCATACCAGATGATGGTGTTAAGGATCCATTGTCCTATAAACAGGCAATAAATGATGTAGACAAGGACCAATGGGTCAAAGCCATGAACCTTGAAATGGAGTCTATGTACTTCAATTCAGTGTGGGAGCTTGTAAGATCTACCTGAAGGGGTAAAACCTATAGGGTGCAAATGGATCTATAAGAGAAAGAGAGATTCAGCTGAGAAGGTACAGACCTTCAAAGCTAGACTCGTAGCAAAAGGGTATACCCAAAGGGAAGGGGTTGACTATGAGGAAACTGTTTCTCCTGTTGCTATGTTAAAGTCTATAAGGATTTTCTTGTCCATAGCCATTTTTTATTATGATGAAATATGGCAAATAGATGTTAAGACAGCTTTTCTGAATTACAATCTTGAAGAGAGTATCTTTATGTCTCAGCCTGAGGAGTTCATAATCTACGGTCATGAGCAAAAAGTTTGCAAGCTGAATCGATCCATTTATGGGTTGAAACAAGCATCTAGATCTTGGAACATTAGATTTGATACGTCGATCAAATCTTACGGTTTTGACCAAAACGTTGATGAACCTTGTGCCTACAAGAAAATCAACAAAGGTAAAGTAACTTTCTTAGTACTTTATGTGGACAATATCCTTCTCATTAAGAATGATATGGGATACCTAACTGACATAAAAACTTGGCTAGCAGCCCAATTCCAAATGAAAAATTTGGGAGAGGCATAGTATGTTCTAAGGATCCAAATCATAAGGGGTCATAAGAATAAAACACTAGCAGTGTCTCACGCAACCTATATCGACAAAATGTTGGTTCGATATTCAATGCAGAACTCTAAGAAGGGTTTATAACCTTTTAGGCATGTGGTTCACTTGTCTAAGGAACAGTGTCCTAAGACACCTCAAGAAGTCAAGGATATGAGACGTATTCCCTATGCCTCAACTGTGGGCAGCTTAATGTATGCTATGCTCTACACTAGGCCAAACATTTGTTATGTAGTGGGAATAGTCAGTAGATATTAGTCCAACCCAGGGCTAGACCACTGGACGACGGTTAAAATTATTCTCAAGTATCTTAGGAGAAATAGAGATTACATGCTTGTGTATGGAGCTAAGAATTTGATCCTTACGAGATACACTGGCTCTGATTTCCAAATCGATAAGGATTCTAGAAAATTCATGTCGGGATCAGTGTTCACCCTAAACGAGGGAGCTGTGGTATGACGTAGCATCGAGTATGGATGCATTACGGACTCTATATGGAGGTTAAGTACGTCGTTGCTTGTGAAGCAGCAAAAGAAGCAGTTTGGCTCAGGAAGTTCCTTCATGATTTGGAAGTTGTTCCAAACATGAACATGCACATCACTTTATATTGAGACAAAAGTGGGGAGTATTACTGATCCATTTACAAAGACTCTCACGGCTAAAGTGTTCGAGGGTCTTCTAGAAAGTCTAGGTCTACGAGATATTTACATTAGGTAATCTAGGGCAAGTGGGAGATGAGTAATGGGTATGAGGATGCCCTAGTTTATTGTATTTGTATATATACGTTTTATGTAGTATACTTGTACATTTTACCATTTCCAACGTCAGAGGATTACTTTATTATGTATATCCCAAAGGGACTAGAGTTTTAGTCTAAGTGGGAGTTTGTTGGGATTTATGTCCTAAAACTAGTAGATTGTAAATATAATCCTTTGACCGTTATTAATAAAGTGTTATTATTATAATAATTGTTATTCATTAAATTATTAGTTTTGTCTTAATAACTCAAATCCAATAAACTAACATCCTAAGTTGTTTAATGAGTCTTGAACAGTATGTAGAGACATACATGGATCAATGTTTAAGATCAGCTTAAAGGGTCTATAGTATAGGGATAAGGTTGGGTAACTTATCTTGGTAACACTATTGATACAACTCACTTTGTATTTGATACAAACACAATGATCTAACGCGTTCGTGTAGTTGACATGCGAGTGAGGGTATCCTATGCAATGAATTTGCGTAAGACCGAACCGCGAAATAGTAACCATTAGATGTAACTCCGTTAACTAGTTAGGTTTCTATTTCACTAGGATGACCTAGGTAACTTAGTTTTAATCCTGAGTGTGTTATGAACTTCTGTTCGCAAGAGATTATCCTTTGATTTGTACGAGTGAGAGTAGCCAAATCGTCGACTCAATAAGCTTATCATTTTGAGGACAAGACCGAGTGGGGAGCTGGGAATATAATTACACAAGATGGAATTCACTCATTCCCTACTTTAGGTTAAGTAGATGAGTGTTCCCATAAATGATGTCTCCAGATCTTGAACAAAGGGCCCTACTATCTCTATGGCACGAGAGTGGTTTCTGTTTATTGGTAGGACCATAAACATGTTGTTCATTGGAGGAGCACTGATATTTAAGGATTAGAGGTAACCAAGGGGTAAAACAGTAAATTGACCCAGCTGTTGTTACGAACACTCATGAAGGACTAACTTACTGTTATTGGTCTATATCCGTGGACACAGAAATATATCTACAATGAGAAGAGTTCAGCTGTGAGTCTTTAGTGCAGTGTACACACAGTTAACGAAGATTGATTAATGTGGTTAATGAGTTTAGCCAATTAATCTCATATCGTTGTAGCTTCTGATCTGTTGGTCCATTAGGTCCCCTTCCTAGCTCGTAAAGGGCAATATGATTTATTTATATTGGTTGTAATTTGAAATGTTCAAATTTACTTTGGGAATTAGTTTAATGTATAGTGATACATTATAATATAAAGTTTGTGAAACTTTATTATATAAATTTAATTTTGGATATGATTCAAAATTAATTCATGAGAGATAAAATATTTGAATAAGTTCAAATATTAATTTAATGTGAATTGGATTCATATTAAAATTATTGATTATGAGAGACATTTATATTTGAATATGATTCAAATTTAGTTAAGTTAAATATTTAGCTATTAATTAATTGGAGAATTAATTAATAATTTAGTTTTATTTAATTAAATTTGATTTAATTAAATTTATAAAATAATATTGCAGAGATATTCATTTAAATAAGATTTGAATGAAATATTAATTAAATATGATTTAATTAATTATATTAATATAAATCTATAAGATACTTTAGAGATATTTATTCAAATAAGATTTGAATGGAATATTAATTAAATATAATTTAATTAATTATTAACTAATTGATTAATTGTTAATTAATTAGTAGATTTGATAATAGAATCTCATGATTCTCTCCTACTCCTTTTCCTATTCCAAGAAGGAAAGAGAGTTATAAATATCTAGAAGAAAACATTTTTCTTTAACGAAATTCATTAAGAAAAAAAAGCAAAGGCTTTTCTCTCTGCATGCAAAAAGAAAAGGTTTTCTCTCAAATATCTCTAAACATTTTTTCATCTCAATTGGTTCCCACAAACCAATCTCATCACAGAGGATAGGAAAGTCTCCGACGGGTGGTGTCCCCAATTCGGTGATTTATAAATTCAGAGACATCAAAAGTAAGTTCTCATATCTTATAAATTAAAAGCATGCTTAGTTTTATATTTAGAATTTTGATTCTAAAATTTTGCCAATGTACTGATATTTTAAGATTTCCAAATTAATTTGAGTAACGGTTCTTTAAATTATTCCGCTGCCAATCCCTTCAATTGGTATTAGAGCCATCTTAAATTTTAGTTGGGAATTTTAAATTTTGCAGTGGTTTAGGTGGGATTTATTTTTGCATTATGAATGTGGTTTGCAAAGTAGATGTTTTCGATTTTGGTACCTTAGATTACAATTTTTCATTAATTTGATTAATGTAAGGGCCCATTGTTTTGGGCATTTTAATTTTGTAATCGAGTATGTAAGTCCGTGTCGTTCGATGGGATTCAATTCGATGAAAAGGGTTGTTGGGAAGTAACGAAAAGAGAAACAGAAATATATAATTGAGCGCGTTTCTTAGTAACATGGTTGACGATTTGGTGTAGTGGGTTCACTACCATATTGGAGGAAGAAAGTTGTGAGTTCAAATCTTGTTGTTGTGTTTTTCTTTTTTGCTATTTAACATGATTTTGAATTTCATGAATTATTTAAAATATTTTGATATTTTAAATATATGAAATTAGATAAGGATGATGCATGACATTACAGTTAAATATAATTTGTTATATTTAAATTAATGTCTTATGGATGCTTGATTTATTTATATGGTTTTTTTTTAATATGAAAATCAAATTTGCATTCAACATATTACATTCATATATTAATATAGTTGTTAAATTAATATAATCTTTTGCATGTTATATGGTTTTTTTTTTAATTAAAATTTGTTTTAATTAGTTAAACCATAGTATGCATTTTATAGGACTAATTAAATAATTTTATAAATATTTATAAAATTTGATAATTAGAAACCACCAACCTATAATAAAAAGTTGCATGCAAACATAGGATCTTAGGATTAATTTGTTTTAATTTTAAATTGTTTAAAATTAAATAGACATAAGATCATATTAATTCTAATAGGATTAGAATTATATTTTTAGTTTAATATGAACTAAATAGAACAAATAGGATAAGGTTATAAGGAAACTTCACCGATAAAGTTCTGTCTAAGGCTGGAGGTACTTAAGTTGACAGTTTACAGAACACCTCATACCTGGAAACTAAGTCGGAACTGGCGTTGAATCAATCTTATTCCTATTAGCATAAGATGCCACTAGGTAAATTAAATGGTTTAATACACCTAGAAACCCTAAGAATGAATAGGATTTAAGGTTATAAGGGAACTCCACAGGTAAAGTTCTGTCTAAGGCTGGGGGTACTTAAGACGGTTTACGGAACACTTCATACTTGGGAACTGACTCGAAACCGGCGTTGAATTAACCTTGTTCTTATTAAGAATGAGATGTCACTAGGTAAATTAAATTGTTTAATACACCTAGAAACTTTATAGTAAAGTTTTATTATAAGAGTTATAATAAACTTAGATAGATTCATTTAGCCAGAATTTAGCTAAGTACAACAAACCCTAAATTAATAGAACATTTTAGTGGAAGAAAAACGGTATATATGATATATCAATTTTTAGCTCTCACGTCTCTAAGAGTTCACACGTGAGATTCATACTCGGCTTTGTGTCACCCTGGGAGCGGCCTCCCTTCGGAGAGTGTTTGTATGGGTCAATAACAGGTGAATAGGAGAAATGTTCATAGTAAGTGGGAGAAGGAAGCGTGTCAACGTATCCTATGGTCTCCTCCATTAGGTTGCACCGTGAGATTTCTATGATCCGCCTGCATGTCGTTTTAGAGCGACCATCCCTTCAGAGGGCCTGATTGTAGGAGTCAGAACAACGCAAACTCCAGAAATGGATAGGGTTTCTTAGGTTAATCTTCAACTGTTGTCTTTCCCATTTATGTAATATATAGGCCCATTTAGGATATTTGTGAAGTTTATTAAAAATTTAGGCTATCTTAGTTAAAGATCCTTACTTAAATTTTGAGTTGACCAGATTAATTTAATTTATTATTTTAGCTTGGATAAAAAATATATATGTATGTATTTCCATAAATTTTAATTTTGTCTCTACAATCCCAAAACATTGGTGATCTCTGTTTTTTGGCGTCCTATGCTTAGTTCAATCCTTCCACTTTCATTTCGAATTTTAGATGTCTCATTCAATTTAAACCCTTTAACTAACGATAGAGATTCAACATGATTTATTGTTGATTAGTACTACATTGGTAAGAAGTAAGAACTAATGAAAGCCTTTCGAAAATAAAAATGAAAAAGTAAAGAAGATTGATAGAAGGAATAAGACTGAATTTCTTACCATAAACATAATCATAGGAGAAATGCAAAATAGGAAAACCATTCCCTCCATAGTAATATTCAAACTGAGAGCTCGAAAAAGACGAAGCTCATCGCATCGACAAACACATAAGTTACATTATAGTTACATCAACAGCCTCCCTCCATTGTAGATTGGAATTATTCTCCATCTGCTAAAACAAATCAATTCCCGAATCCTACTACAGTTTGCCATTTTATACTTGCTGCTCCATTGTCCTCATGTTTGAACTTCCAGCACCTGTTTCTGTTTGTTTTAATTTCGGAACCAAATCTCTGCACCTTTCTACTCCTTCATCTACTGATAAATAGATGTTCTCTTTCCCGATTGTGTCTGTGAATTTCGAAGCTATCATCTTCTCCATCACTACAATTCTTGGGTTTACAATTCCCATCTGTTCAGTTCATCATCAAATTTGACATTGATTCATTTTCTTTTTTATTACAGGGAGGAAACAGTTGGTGGGGTAGTGATAAATTACCTGGATTCCGTTTGCTTGTAATGATCTACGAATTTCGATTAGCGTTTCAAGCCCTGTCATGTCGATTGAGGTGACTCCTATGCAAACAAACAAACAAACAAACTTCGTAATTTGTCAAATGTTTGGATTCGGAAGGAAGGGTTTTTGTAGCTTTATTACCGCTCAACTCCAAGAGTATATGTTCGACAGGTCCATCCTCGAAATTGCCCTGCTCATCACGAACCCATCTGAAAATCCTATTGAGAAACCAAGAGAATTGGGTGTCTAATCAATGGCATCATGTTTGTAGGTAAAGTGTTCGATGAATTGCGGCAATAGACTTTTACATTACCTTTCTCTGATGTAGTTGGAGTTGGCATAATAAATAGGGGAACCAAGTTGAAGAACAATAATCCCATGGTTTCTAGTTGCATTAGGATATTGTTCCACATCTCTGTACAAATTGGAGTTTGGTATTTTGCCGAGCTTGCAAGTAGCTGGTCTAGCCATGTAAAGAAGAGCTCTCAGCAAAGCAAGTCCCACCTGATCAAATACCAAATCATAACATACCAGGAATAAGGTTAGACAAGATTTGAAACTCGTTCTTGGTTATGTTATTATATAAGAGAAATTTACTGACCGAAAGCATGATGCCAACATCCATGCTTAAGAAAGCAACACCCAAGAAAGCCGCCATACAAATGCAAAAATCAAATTTATCAACTTTGAGAAGATGATACATTTCTTCATATTTGATGAGACCAAGCATGGCAGACATTATAATGGCGGAAAGGGCGACAAGAGGTGTGTAGCTGAAGACAGGAGCTAGAAAGAGGAGAGTGAGAGCCATGAAAATTGCCATAACAATGTTTGACATTGCTGTTCTACACCCAGCATTGAAGTTCACTGCAGTTTTTGAGAATGGCCCTGAAAATTAAGAAGAAATAAAAACCAAAGTCATCCCATTTGATCAAATTCTCTTTTTTACGTTGTGTACTGTTATTAACTCATATTACCAGTGGTTAAGTAGCAGGAAGTGAAAGATCCTACTATGTTCATCAAACCAAAGGCTATCATCTCCTTGTTCCCATCGATTTGTTCATTTTTTATTATCGCAAAGCTTCGACCAATTGCTATTCCTTCCTGTGAAATAATTAGGGCCATAAATTAATAAGAAGCGTGGAGAAGTCAGAAATTAAAGAAAGGGAAGGGAAAGAACTTACAGCCAAAGCAATAAGGCCAGTGATTAAGCCAGTTTGTACTACAGCTGATAGATATTTGGAATCAAAGTTCAAGAAGTGAATAGAAATAGGGTTTATCCCTTTGCTCAAGTGACCCACCTGTGTAGTGAAATTAAGTCAAAACAATACGAAGAATTAAGCACAGATGAACAACATACACAGAAAAAGAAATGATCGTACAGTTAAGATTCCATGCTGACTTCCCTTGATGAAATAGGCAAACAAACATCCTATTATCACTGTCACCATGGGAGCCATAGCTGACACCCAAAAGAGCTTTGGGTTTCTGTTTCTCTGTTTAAAAAAAAAAAAAAAAGTACAAGAACAACTAAAACCATTTTCATTTTGACGATAGAGAAGAGAGAAAGATGGAGATAGAGAATGAGAAAAATTACTTACCAAGTACCTTGTAAACTGGAGGAATAAAAGGAAAACAACACCCACAAGAGCACTTTCCCATTTCCACTGAAACAAAAAACAAATCAAACGAATCGATATAGAGTAAAATAAAGATTGTGACTCGACTTCTCTCCATTTTTGGATAAAAAGAGTAACAAACCTCTTTTCTAAGAGAGAAAACGGCATGAAGTACAGAGTAGACGTCAGTTTTAGAGGTGAAATGAGTTAGTCCAAATATCCCCTTCAGTTGTTGAAGACAGATGATCACAGCCGTTCCTCCCATAAATCCAAGGATTGTGGAGTGCGATAAGAAATCCACTAAAATTCCCAATCTGCCCATCAAACACAACAATTTGAATTCCATGTTTTTTTTTTCTTTTCCACATGATTGTAGTTTATACTTTCCAACTTTCCACCTAAAAAGTTCTTTTCAAACTTTTATATGTTTGAGGTTTAAACTGTTGGACTTAGTTGTTACAATTAAAAGTTGTCAACTCAATTAAATCTCCATTTTTATCAGTTTGAGGTTTAAATCGTAGGACAGAGTTCCTACCATTAAAAAATTTAAGAGTTCAAATATAATTTATATCCTTGTATTTTTAAGAGTAATTTAGATTCTCATTTTTGCCATCCAAAGTTAGAGTACAATTATAACTAATAACCTTATATTTTCATGGGTAATTTTGGGTACGACTGATTTAAGGGTGATTTTTACTATTTGTCCAGTCGGATGGTACCTTAGAAATCCTAAGACGGCCTGCATGATGCCGGTGACAAAGGTGGCGGTGAAAACCAAATGAAGATACAATGTGGGTTCTTCTTCCGGCGAAGCAACTGCACCAATAGTTTCCGATATGAGCAACGAACAAGCCGCCACCGTTCCCACCGCCAGATGTTTAGAGCTTCCAAACACCGCGTATACAAGGGGCGGAACAAAGCTAGAATCTGCCATCGTCAGAGAGTAAAATAAATATAAAAAGAAAAATGAAAAAACAGAAGAAAAAGAAAATCAGAACAAAATTTAATAATTAGTGTAAAAAAGGGGTACTAACAAAGGCCGATGATGGGGGGTAGAATGCCAAGTTTGGCATAACTAATGCCTTGAGGAATAGCAAGGCTAGTAATGGTAATACCAGCAAGCAAATCATATTTAAACATATTCAAATTGTATTTAGGAAGCCATTGCAAAATAGGTATGAAGTATTGAAATCCCTTTTTCACTCTATGCATTGCCCCTCTTTCATCTCGAAATTGTTTGAAAGGATCATCAGGGAAAAAAGTCTCTTTCAGATCCGATTTCAGCCTCTTCCCAAATGGCCTTGGAGCACTAAAGTTCACATTTTGACCATTTTTTAACGAACCCATTACACAAATTAATTAAAAAAATCCAAAAAAAAAAAAAGAAAGAAAAGAATAAAAGAGAGGAATTTGATTAGAAAAGAGAACGAGTTGAATGTGATCCATGAAGAGAGAGCTATTATATAGAGGAGAAGAGGATGTGTTAGTGGAGAATGATGTGGGGATGAGAAGGAGACGATGGTAAAAAGAAGAAGGGATAAGATAAATATGAAATTTATTCCCAAATAAATAGGGGAGAAGGGAAAACTTCCGAAGTGGATTATAACTATTGAAACTGTTTCTATTCAAACTAAAGGAATAACAAATGGTAAAAGATCAGTTCTGGCTTTTTATCCTTAACAAAAATATAAATATAAAAATAAATAAACAACAAAAACAATAATAATAAATTGCTTTTAATAGCTAAGACCGTTTTTTTCGAGCATGTGTCAATGTTCTGGAAATGGTTTTTTTCTAATCTGGGAAAATTCATAAAGTTATTTTCGTGGTGATTTATAATGTTGGAATTAAAGGAGGGGATTAAAAGCAAATTGAAGGCCACACGAACTAGTGATAGTGCACGCCAAAGCTTTCCCAATTTGCCATTCATTTTCCTAATAACAAAGTTTTAAATCCTTGTCATTACTAAGTTTTCTGTAATAATGTAAATCTTTTTGTCTCAACCTACTAATACACCATTAAAGCATGATAGGATTATAGTTTAATGCATTAGTATATATACCATAATAGTACAAAAATACTTCTACTCCCTAAACTTTTATAAAAATTAATAGTTTAGTCTATAAACTTTGATTGCTAATGATTTAGTTCATCTATTCTTAATTTTGTCACAGTTAGTCCTTAACTTTAATACAATTTACTTTCAAATTTTTAACAATTTAATATTCAATATAAACATAAAGAAATTTTGTCAAAATTTAAGGTCAATTTTTAATATTTTATGATGTACACATTTTATTTTATAAATATCATCGAGGCACTAAATTATTATAAACCAAAGTTTAGTGACTAAATTGTTACTTCCACTCGAGTGGACTAAAATTAATTTTTAATCTATTATAATATAAAAGAATTTGGATTTATTATTATATTTTTTGGGAGTATATCAGTGATGATTATGTCTATCCTAAATAATTTCTTTTTGTTTATATTTATAATTTTTTAAATAACGTTTCTATGTCCTATTATTGTACAAGTGTTATCCAATACAATGGTAAGAAAAGAAAAAAGAAAAAACTCATATTTTAAAGTAATGAAGTAGTTGTGGTTAAGTTTTAAAGTAATAAATTACTTGATTTTGATTAACAATAAGTAAAAGAATTTCAAATAATTATGTCATTTTATTCGGTTATGAAAAGTTCATTTTGAAGTATATTAAGAATGGAGATTAATTTAAAAGTATAGTTGATCTAAACACACGTTTAATGATAAATAACTACTAAAAACTATAACATCTTCTTTTATCAAGTCTGTTAAAACAATCTACCGGAAAAGAAAAAAATGAAAATTAACAAAAATCGCAAAATAGATAAAATATTTCCATAAATATAATGAATCCTTCTCTTTAACAGTAACTTTTTGTTTTCTATACATGTGTGTTGTAATAATTTGGTTGATTTATTTGGGATCTTCATATAGGTAGTATTTAAATAATTTATTATCTATACTAATTTCTAGGATCTTTGTTAAGTTATTAAATTTTTTATGGATATATAATTATTTTATTTTATTTTTCAAGAAAGTGAAAAGAAAGAAGAAAATAGATTTTATGTCACATTTTAATTTTAACCATTTTTAGGTATACTATTTTAAAGATATCTGCTTAGAAGTTGTTCAATGAAATTTATGAATATTCAAGTTGAAACAACATTTTTTGTTGTTATTAACATTCTCTTTTTTATCGACAAAAGAGATCATAATGTTACTAAATTTATAAAAATTATAAATTTTGCATTAGTATGTGAGTGAAAAATTGAGTATTTGAGTTCATATAATATATTAGAAGTCTTTGAAGTAAAATCACTCTTACATTTTATTAAAATGAAGTAATGAATCTATATTTAAAGCGTATATGTGAGATAACAATAATTAGCTACAAAATAACGAAGTACGTGAAAATTTACTAAAATATTGTAATTTCAAAAATAGGGTTGTTTTAAAATTTATTACAGATTTAAGATATTTCAAAAGAGATAATGGAAAGGAAACCACCATGAGCTTGCTCATTTTTTTAAAAAAATAAAAACTTTCATCAAATTTATTTTAAAATTTACCCTATTTTAGGGTATAGTTTATGAACCACCCTATTTTACCCCTTTCTTTTTGTAAGAATGAAACTTCAATAAGCATTTACAATCAATTTTTCTTAGTAAATCTAACTAGAATTGACATACTTTTAAAGGTTGGACAACCATGAATAAATATCACTATAAAAAAATGGCACACTCTAACATTTAAAAGTTGTATGATTTAATATATTCTTGATAGTTTTTTTGTAATTATTATATGTCGGTAAAGGTATGATTATCTAGATTAAATTTTTAAAAAAAATTACAATATGTATTTTCATGATAAAAGAAAAATGTCACATATTAAGTAGTATTGACAACTAATGACTGTTATTTTTAATATGTTAATTATTGTCATCAGTTGACATATTCAAGTAATTATCTATGTTCATTTTCATTTGACAATTGTTATAAAATGTCATGAAATTGTACAATTTGACATGTTTTTTCTTGTCAACAATATGTCCAACATGACTATCATTGCATGCCAATAATATCTTTACCTTGACGTTTCTTTTTCAATTTAAATGTCATATACTTTTGTATTAGTACATTTTTTATCGTCAAGAAAATACATTTATCAAACGTTGTTATTTCTTGTAGCCTTGTCATTACATATACAACTTCAATTACAAAGTACTTCTAATTTCATACCAATATGGAAACATCCACAATCAATACTTTAATATATATATATACATATTATCACACACTTTATATACTATTTGTACAAAAAGTTTGACTAATTAATAATCATTTTTGGTAAAAGGTTTACGAGAATCTACATGTATAGTAAAGCACGATAAGTACATTGACTAATAGGGATACAATATATGTGCTTACCTATCATATGTTAGTAAGTTATCACAGTCATCAATCTTTCCTAAAAAAATGATGTCATAATGCACACCAAAAAGTAAAAACACCTATAATGAAATTGGGTTGTGGTTTTAGTTACAAAACATTAACATAATAACTTGTACCCATATTAATATCACAAAATTAAAGTCTATTTACACGATACCCACTCGTGCAAATAAACATGACAATCCTAAGAGAAAATACAAATACCCACATTAAATTTAGAATATATCGCTACAATGTAATAGATAAATGTCTGATGTCATACGACACATGAATCCTAGAAAAAGCTCGAGGTTAACGTTCTCTATAAATAAATTATAATGACTTCATATGAGGTAACTTTAGTTTTACTCTCAAACTCTCTCTAGCTTCCACATTTATTCACTCTCTAACTTAAATATTAGAGTGTTTGGGCAAGCTAGCACCACATGGGTGTGCAAATTTTCTCTTTTGTAGTCACATTCTTCTCCCCTTCATAAAAATTCATTATTGTGTCAAACGAAAGTCAGATGTGTTTTTCTCGTTGAAAATTTGACATTATAATCGAATTGATCGAGCATATTAGATATATGAGAATATTCCAACAATATGTTGACCTGAGATAGCTTGATATTCTATTTTTACATGATTGTTTTTGTGTTAATAAAAATAGTTTAGTGTTAATACAATATTTAACATTCAATTTTACATTATATACATAATTGAGGGTACAGTTAGTACAATTTTTTTTTATCACATTATCGAATTAAATAATTTTTTAAAATGATTAATACCACATGTGTGTTCTTCGACTAAATCATATATATACATATATCAAAGTGAGCTTAACTTATTGGTAATTGATATGATGTTTCATTATGAAAGTAGAACGTTTGATTCCCTATCCTTTTTGCTTTTGTAAAAAAAGAAAGTAGATACACATTTTATTATGAAAAACACATCCTCAAAATGTTAAAAGCTGTTTGGATTAGCTTGGAAAACTTTTTTGTTTCATTTATACCTTTTGTTTTTTCAGTTACACACTCTTGATAAAAAAAAGAGAGGTTAAAATAGAAACACTAATATGTTGGGCAACCTTTTGTGAAAATGGTTTCTATTCACAAGTTTGTTTGTGTTAATGTATGCATGTCAAATTACAACAAAAAAAAATGATTATAAAAAATTGAAAAAATAATTTATAATAATGGTCGTTAAAATTGGTCGCTTGTAGTGGTCGCCACTGACATTGGTGGTGGTGTGGATGTTGTAGTTGGCCAAAGACGATAGTGGCCATAGTTGATTGCTGGTTATAGTCAGTGGTTGAAAATGACCATCATAATTTAGGGTTTGGTCCTCGAAGGTGGTCCTTGAAAATTTCACAAGATAGGTAGGTGGTAGTTGTTAGAGGATAGTGGTAGCTACAAATACACATAGTGAAAGCCAAGTAGATCATTTCGAAAGTTTTAAGAATTACATAAATTAGGAAGAGATTAACAATAATCATTAAAAAATAATTTAAAAAAAAAATTATTTCCAAAAGTTTCTCTTAAACCCAAGGTACTTCCATTTTTTCTAAAGTTATTTTTGAGTGGCGGTTAAACACTCAACTCTTTTTTTCAAAATAACCTTTTCCCCTCAAAATTAAGAAATTAAAAATTAAAACAAAGATACCCTAACTTTTAATTTTTTTTTTATAGCAAAAGGAATGGATCAATACAACTCATATAATTAATAATAAAATATCAATAGTTATTTTTAATGTTTTTAGTTAGGTGTAGAAATCTTCTTTTAATGTCTTCTTGTTATTTTTGTTGCCTTGTTAAAATTAGAACTTTTCTTTTTGAAATTAAAACTTTTCTTTTTGCTTTGGTCAATTTGTTGTGGGTGGTTTTCATGAGCGGATAATTGTCTTTTTGTTTTTGGAAGTGTGGTTCTTTTAATAATTGTGTGTTTTTCTTTTGGATGGTAACAAAGAAAAAGAATTAACCTTGAAAGTGAGGGACGGTTGAATGCTCTTGGTGTATGTCCTTTATGTTAGATAAATTTCTATAAAATATTACCTTGTTTACAAAATCGACAAACAAATAATATAAAAAACGTAAGATATAGAAAATTGATAAAAATTTACATGGTTTACTAAGAATGTATGTATTGACTAAATCTCAGACGAAATGTACTTACTAGAATTACAAATAATTAAACAGGTAAGATACGAATTATATCCACGTTAAATATAAGTAAAAAACCTTATAGTTGATGACTCAAGAGAGTTATCTAACAAATTCAAAGCATAAAAGATTTATTGTTTGAAAAAGAATAATAAAAATTAGGGAGATGGCCGTTTTAAGAACCATTGATGAGAGGATAGAATGTAATAAACCGACAATGTTATTATTTTATTTTTCATGTAAATCCAAATAGCTTAACTAAAAGGGGTACATTAATTAACTTCTAAAGATGCTTTGTCATTCGTTTAAGTAAGCTAAGGTATTGATGAGCATCTTGGAATGCTTGACTATTCCAAGATTACCACGAACCAACCACGAGAATTTTGTTGACAAAATATATACTATAAGAATTTTTTACACAAATTTAGGAATCCTAGTTCTTTTTATATATATATATACATATCCATAAATCTTAATATTCTGATTGAAATGATGTGTTAATGAGCTTATTTTTGTAAGATATCAGACTTGGCTCTATTGGTACTTCTAGGATTCCTTTTTCTTGGTTAAAGAAATTTGAATTCCTTTTAAATCCAAAAAATATTTTAGAGGTTAAATATTTGGATTTTTGTAGTACATATCTGGTTGTATTAAAGTAAAATAGAATAGTTTTATATTAGTTATTAAGAGAGTTTTATTTTTCTAGCAACCATTTTTTAAATGAACAGTGAGCATTTCTAGAAAATAGAGATTTGATTTTCTGCTTTTTCTTTTTCTTCCTTCCATGCTATTGTGAGTGTATCTTTATGGAAAATTCCATTTCTTTCTTCGGTGTGGATGCTTAAATTTGCAGGAGATGACAACATATACGATTTAGCACAAAGATCACGATGATATTTGCTTTTAAGGCTATGGAATCTTCTACAACACAACAACGGTGATTCTATCAAATTGAAAGCAAAATTTTCCGCTCATCTTCACTCCCAAATGTAATGGTAAAGTTCTTCTAGATCTGTCAAAATTAGAGTCCCTGAACAAATTCAATTATTAACACTGGTTTAGAAGCTTTTAATCTTCTTTCAGCAGCTAGAAGTGAGTACATCTTGATCACTGATCGATAGATCTAATGAAGGTAGGATAATTTAACAAAACGTCAGATCTCCGAATCCAAGCAAGCATTCCACTCACAAAGAAAATTGAGATTTGCTCTAAGAAGAGACGTAAAAGGAGCACCATATCTTGAGGAGTATAAGACATTGGAAAAAATCAAAAGAAATTGCAATATTCATAAAAGAGATGAGTTATTCAACTTATCATTAATTAAAAACTCTTATCATTAATTAATTTTAAGATGAAATTCATGCATGTCTTCTAATTCTTTTTATATATTTTATGTTAAATTAAAAAAAAAACTTCTAAATCTTGTAGTTTATGTCAAAAGTGCCTCTAAACTTTCGAAAATCTAAAAAACACTCTTAAACTTTTCAGAAGTGTTCACCGTTAGTTTTGGATGGAAGCTGTCACTCTTTTATTTAAAAAATATCTAAATTTATGAAAAGTTTTATAAATAGCATTAACCTTAAAAACAAAAAGATAAAAAGTAATTTTATTAATTCAAAATATACACCAATTTTCTCACAAATCAAAATAAAAACAAAAATTTAATAGTATTGAACGGTTTCGTCCAAAACTAATTGGAAGAGGTAGTTTTGAATCATTTTTAAAAGTTTGAAGATATTTTTGAAAATTTTACAAGTTCATGAATATTTTTTACACAAACTACAAAGTTTATAGATATTTTTTTTTGACACAAACTACAAAATTTATGGACATTTTCTACCCATCAGTCTATATTTTATACATAGATATCTTTAGACGGTTAAGATTGAAAATTAATATATTGGTCTACATCAAAAGTTTTTTAACATAAAGTTTTGGTTATTTTTTCTTTGAATGTTGGTAGTTTAGGCTTATATTCCAAACTATCCCTAATAAGATTTTGGATCTTTTATTATAAAAAATGACGTGGAATATATTCCTTGGTTACACGTTTGATGGCCTTTCAAGAAAGAAAAACAAGAAAAAGATAAACCAAAAAGATAAATGAAAGTTAGATATTTGATATTTTGAATTTTGGCACTTGAATGGAAAACTCCTTTGAAGTAGGAAAATTATGTGAATTGAATATGCTATTTTGCACGTATATAACTCAGGTTTGATACTTTGTCAATACGATAAAAATTCTAAATCTAAATTTGAAATTATTTTTTGTTCCACATTTATTATAAACAAATAATTGTTAGATAGAGAGAAATACAATTTTTCTCATGTATATTAAGATATCAATCGAATGATGTCACTCTTGTTCAACTTTCTTTTTCCTTTATCCAACTTTTGATTTGTTTCCATTCTTTGCACATGGAAAAGGAATTTGACAGATGTTTTGGTCATCGAAAGATCAAAACAACTAAAAAACCTAATCAATTAGAAAAGAGACAGTGAAAGGTATGAGAAAGAGAGTAACAAGTTTAAAATGCCAAAAATTGGACAAAAAGGGTATGGAGGCAAAAAGGGTTTTGAAATTTGAGTGCGTAAAAGGGAAGAAGCATAAACATTTTCAACATAATTAAAGGCTCCAAAATAATTAGAGGAGTTTGGTGTGGGTGGAAGGAATTTTTAATACCCCTTTTAGATAATTACTTTATTTTTTTTTTGTAAAATTAATATATTATTTATGAAGGAAGAAAAATTGGATTTCAGTACTTCTAACTTTAGGAATGAGATAAATTCTGTTAATTTTAATAATAAGATAGTGTGCCTCAGCTACCCACGATCTTGTGGTTTCTTTCATTCATTTTCTTAATGAAGACTGAAATGACAATAATATACATTAAAAATGGTCAAAAATGGTTAAATGAGCACAAGGATTTTTGTCCTTTAAAATTAATTAACTTATATTTAATAATGATTTTGTTTTCGATGTATATTTTAATTTATGTTCATTTCTGTCCGATTTGTCAATTAAAATTTTAACTTTTGATTAAGAAAATAGGAAAGTTTATAGTCAAATTATAAAAACAAAAATTACATATTTTTTAATTTAAACAACTCAATTTGATATTTACAACTTTATTATAGAGTGGATAAAAATATTGCTTAACAATAAAATGTAGACCGAGCCTTAAAGATTTGGACAATAGTAAATATGATAACTAAACTGAAAGTACTAGTAGAATTTTTTTTTTTTAAAATAACTAGATTTAAATTCAAATTTAAAAAAAAATATTATTTAAAATAACAAAATAAATTAAAATATTTACAAGTTATAACAAAATTTTGGATTCTATCAATGATAATCTTCTATCACTATAGCATATCAATGACTATCAGTAATAGAATTTACTATAGGTTGTAAATATTTTGTAAAATTTGTTATTTTTAAAAATTTCTATTTAAAAATCTATTTACATGTGTTTATAGTTACAAATTTTACTATAACTGCAATTCTTTAAAAATTTATCAAGTAGTCCAATACTTGGACAAAGAAGAAGGTATTTTAATCAGACATATGAAGATTTGATTCACATGATTCATTTGCATTGCACAAAGACATTCCCAAATTTCCCTTTTTTGACCTTTTGAGATTTTAATAAATTTAAAAAGGAATTTGGTTACATTCCCTAATGTGAATAATTTTAAGAGACTTCTTGTTGGACTTGTCTAACGTGTCAATGATCTTTATAGATTTGGTGATATGCTTTATTGAACGCTCATGCTCATTGGTTTATTACTTTATTCATTTTTTTTTTATTTTTTTAATAATATAAAATAAAAATGTTTAGATTTAATTAGTTTTTTTATTACTAACGAAATTCATGGGTTAAAGAGAAATGGGACAAATGACAACAAAATTTAGAAAAAATCAGCTCATAACACCTCTTTTTATTGCATATTGCAAATATGACAAATATGATAAGTAATTAGATACATCAAAGGGGGCTATTCGCTTTTAAATTTGCTACTTTTGCAATTTAGAAAAGAGAAAATGTAATGACATTTTTTTTTGCATACAAGAAAATATGTATTTTTCGACGTACAACACGGACGTCAGGAAAAAAGTTTCTCCCGACATTGTAGAAGCTTCATCGGTAAAGGTTGACAATCTCGATGCGATATAAGGCGACGTCGGTATAAGGTAATTAAATAAAAAATTTATAAACTTCTCCGACACCGTTATGCATGGCATTGAGAGAAGTTTATAATTTTTTAATATATTTAACTTCTTTCGATGCCATTATGTATGGAGAAGTTTATAATTTTTTTTAATATATTTAACTTCTCTCGACGCCATGCATAATGACGTCAAGAGTTCCCCTTTAAAAACCCATTTTCTAGATATGTTTTACAAATCTGAAAGGCAATCGAAAGAGAGAGAGATTTCAGAGTTCTGAAAGAGGAAGAAGACTCCTGTCTCCATCCACCGTTCGATTTTCACTGTCAAACTCTGCCATCTGACCTTCACATTCGCTCACCACCCCTCGCCGGCAGTAAACCATTCTCGTTCTTCCTTTTTTCTCTCTTTATTTTGGTTTAGGAATTAGAAATATTATTAAACTTGTGACTGTTTTTTGTTTTTTTATTGTACGTTGTCACCAATCCTTTTTTTCACTTGTCACTGCCGCCAACCCACTGGTATGAAATTCCTTTGTATCAATAATGTGTAAACTATGTTCATTTTGATGTTGATTGTGTAAATTGTTTTTATTGTTGATTTTGTTGTTATTGTTCTTTATATTCTTGGTCTTCCCTTTGGGTGCCACCGTCGCCCCTATCTCTTTCGGTTAGTTATTTATTGAAGTTAAAATTTTAATTTGCTCTAAAATCCTAAATCCTACTTCTAGTTTTGCCTTAACTTTTCTAATTTTTCCATTTGTTTGCTTAGATCTCACTCTCAGTTTTGCAAAAAAATAAAGGATCTCCCAATGCACAAATATAGCATCGAGAGTTCCTTTGACATCTCCCAATGCTTTATTTCTCCCGACGCTTTATTTTGTGCGTCAAGAGATGTCAAGGGATCTCCCGATGCTATATTTTGTTCGTTGGGTGATCCTTTACAAACTCATTTTCTTTGACTCTGATTCTGATGCAAATTTATGCATCAAAAAAGAATTTCTTGACGTTTTTTCACATATCTCCCAACGCCTTTGTGCGTCGGAAGGCCTCCATTTTCTTGTAGTGCCTATTATCATAATTTTTTTTTGCTATTTTTGCAAACGTCCATTTTCTAAACAATCATTTACTCTTCTAGAAATTAGATACTTAAAAATGTGATTGAACTTCTGACCTTTAAAAAGACGAAGTTCATGTCAATAGCATTGAGCCTAAGTGTATATTCACTAATAGCAACTACTTAAGGAGAGTTAAGAAGTCTCAAATCTAAGGGGAACCTAGGTGTTTAGTGAGTTAGTGTAACGCCCCAGGCCTAGGATTTGGAATTTAGATCTCCAACATTCCCCTGCATCTCCAACGACTTGGCGACATCATCCATACTATCCTTAAAGGCTTATAGAGTGAAAGTTCTCCCCACAAACCAACACGAGTCCTTTCAGCATGCTTTTTCCTCACTCACATGCATCCTAGAAAAATTCTCAAGATGTCGCCCAACATAGAATTGCTCCAAGCTAAGCCCGCTGAACTTTGGAGTTCCTATGATCAAACCACCGAAATGGAAGGTGCACCTTGTTGGTATAGGTATTAACTTTTAATTCTTTTAAGTCTTTCTCACCTTGTTGGTATAGGTATTAACTTTTAATTCTTTTAAGTCTTTCTTAACATTACTTTCATGTCCTCAGGATCCCTCTCATTCAAATGTGATACCGGTTTATTCATGTCTTCCTCCTAATCTTGAGCGTTACAGTTAGTTTTACAAGTGTTCTATAATCTTGAGACCTTATAGATAAGTACAAAGCTATATTTGCTTAATTCGTTGATATTACTGAATTATTTTTCGAGCATACTGCTCTTGTAAACATAGGTGTTGTTTAGAAAACTCATGAATTTTTTTAGTAATAATAAAACTAACTAAATCTAATTGTTTTTTAGAAAACATAGATGTTGTAAATATAGGTGTTGTTTAGAAAACGCCCATGAATTGGTTTAACCAATCCGTGTGTGCTCTACTGTTTTACTTTTGTTATTTTTAATGTTCTTTCTCTTCTTGCAAAGCCATATTGTGTGGTGTTTTGCATTGCACAAAAGAATCGTCATTACATTAAATTGGTATCAGAGTGAGTTACCTTTATCTCAGGTGTCTTGATCATGGATTGCTTTAAAGAAGGAAGTTCTAGTACTACACGTCCTTTTGTATTAGACGAGACTAATTATACATGTTGGAAGACAAAGATGAACTTTGACGATAACTTTCATAAAGTCTGTTAATAGCATGCAAGTCTTGGAAGTCCATTATCACTAGATGGACTCACCTCATGGCCACTAGTAAGGATGGAATGCTATATCCCTAGCCTAAGGTTGAATGATAGTTATAGAAGATAAAGCATCTATAAGGACCCCATTAGCCTTGGACATTTATTACATAAGCCAAGTAGGTAGTACAACTATTTCTTAACAACGACATCATTCTTACCAAAGAAATAACATACGCGAGAAAATTGTCCATTGCCTTTGAACTCACTTCAACGTCACCTTGTTACTTAAAAACTTGCTCCTTTACAATATAAACCTATAGTGGTAGGATACGTTGACAAGAAATCTATCCCACTAATCACGTTAAACTCTAGGATTAAATCATGCACCCACTAATAAGCTCGAAAGATTAACTACTCGAGCTTTCCTTATTGTTTACTT
Source organism: Cucumis hystrix (assembly GCA_025688845.1). Taxonomy (NCBI): domain Eukaryota; kingdom Viridiplantae; phylum Streptophyta; class Magnoliopsida; order Cucurbitales; family Cucurbitaceae; genus Cucumis; species Cucumis hystrix. Next base: position 22,169,525 of record CM046884.1, read on the forward strand.
CTCAACCTTCATTTTCAATAAGAGCTCTATCAACTTGCTAAGTAATATCAACAAGTTCAGCAAAATAAGTTCATCCATCACTAGTAGTATCATGAGTACAAATCTCCCCACTTAAACTATCCTTAATCCTTGTTCATTTGACCACTTCATCTTGAAGCACTAAGATGGCATACTTGAACAATCAGTTGTAATACTTTTCATATTCTACTCCAGACATAACTTCTCATATAAGCTTCAGAAATTCATCCTGTTTTGGATCTTAGGATGACCTATGATAAAGTTATAATGAATAACTCTTCTATGTTCTTCCCAACAAACTAGTCTACCACTAAAGTGTAACTTAGTACAACGCCATCAACCCTTTGCTCTTTTCTACAACAAGAGAATGGCAAGTCCTACTCGCCTATCTTATATCAAATGTTGTCGTTCCTAGAGCCTTTAAAGGCTCAATTCCTAAGTTTTTCTTAGAATTGTCTCACATCATTTTCATACCAACAGTATCTTGAGTCAAATGAGACATCATCAGCTCACCAAAATTCTTTCCCTCATGAGGTTGGCTAGTGTCACTTTAACTTTCTCAACTCCACTCTAAACTATCAGAAACGTCACGAGTTTCCTTAGTAGGTTGGCTAGGTCATAAGCCACAATGAGGTATGTTTTAATGCAACTTACACATGCAATTTTAACTCTTGCCAAGTCTCTAATGCATGAGCTCTTGATTTCTCAAACTCATGCTCATAACCCTTAGGTTTTCCAAAATCATGCTCGGATACCAAATTGTCACACCTCGTTCTAGGTTTTCCCTCTAACCTAAATTGTGGCATGAAAACACTTTTGAAATGATCTTTTCCAACTTAAACCTCTATGAAACACGTATTATAAAATTCTACAAAAATTTTGATAGCATCTCCCCTAAAATATGGGTCAGCCAAACCTGAAAATAGAAGAAATTTTCACTTCTATATATAAGAGGTCTTCAGACACAAAATCACATCGAGTGTGTCTCACTACACACTCATCCAGACTAGTCCAAAATCTCCATCAAAGTTTATATCCGACTAGGAAACTAATACAAAAAGACTACAGTCTACTAATAAATCTAACACATATTTATAGCATGAACCTTGCCACCTCTAACAACCCCATAATGCAATACAAAACTTAAGTATATACCTACAAAAATGAAAATCTACAAATTGTGATGGGGAGGTTAACCAAAGATTGGTCCTTGACCACTACCTGAAGGGGAAAACATTGAAAACGTGAGCTAAAACTCAGCGAGTGACAAGTTTTTAGAAGTAAAAGCTCGTAAAATATGCTAAGAAAATATTTACATATGCATTGATAATGAAATAATGGTAATTAAAACTTTATCATCACATAATACTATGAATCACAAGTAAAGCCAACAAACATGTACCCAATCCAACCATGGTAGAATACTAAATAGATGACCGAGAATAGCTCACACGCGATTCATATCCACAAGAAAACACCCGACCAGACTAAGCTCACGCATATTTGGTACCTGCCACAATAGCAACTTCCATCCAATCCAACCATGGTAGAATACTAAATACACGACCGAGAATAGCTCACATGTGATACATATTCAAAAGAAAACATGTGGCTAAACTAAGCTCACACATACTTAGCACCTACCATAGTAGCAACCTTCATATCTGCTCCTATGTGAACATAGAGCCACCCATCATGCGTTAAGCAAGGCCTAAAGCCAATCACAATCCTCCATCCATGTCCTCACCTAGACTTAGGTTCTCGGATCTCCAGTCACAACCTCTTTCAGCTCAGAATCCCTGACAACCATAGGTGGCGCTATAAAAACACATTCGCTTAGCTTATGGGAAATCACTAACATTCATAGAAATCACATACTTCATGTTTAAAAGCCAAACATGGTCAGAAAACACATTTTTCATAAAAGTCATTTTCAATCCTTAACGATCAACACATATTTTAAGAATAACCTTCACTCAAGCCATCCAAGTTCAATAACATATCAAGATGTATTCTTTTAAACCAGTTGCCATCTAAATCATAATTAATAAGTTCGGGTTCAACCATATTTTTGATATATAAGAGTTCATGGAAATCAAAAATCATATTTTAAAAGCATTTATAATATATCGTTCATAAAACAATCACACTAAATTTTTGCAATCATGGCGTACTACAACATATATAAATTTATAATATAATATCAATGACTCGTTCCTCCAAGATTATACGCTTTTCCGACTTTAATTTAGCCCAAGTTGTGAGAAAAGACCCAATTTCGAGCTTCCTAAAGGCTGGACAGTGACTAAAATCTCCGAGGACTCCAAATTCCAAAACTTCGACCAACAAGAGGGAGTTGGAAAGAAATGAAATTAGTGACGATTTGATTTGTGAAATTATAGCAAAAGTTTGTTAGGTGTTGGACAACTCGACCGATGGCAAAATCTTGGTGGAACTCAGACAGAACGACATACATCGAGCCCAACATCTTTAGATCTGCGTGACCTGTGAAGGATTTAGTGTGGGGGTGGCCGTCGTTCATTGAGGCGAGCTACACAACGGCGGCTGAGACCGACATCGGTGAATCACGCCGTGATTGGAGTGTGTTGTGGCTGACACACGAAAGAGAGACACAAGAGCATCGATTGGGTTACATTGACGTGCTGTCGTTGTCCTGTGAGTCGAATGGCGTAAGGGGTGGCTGGGTGGTGGTGTCGATTGAAGAAGAGGAAGAGGGGTGAGATGATGCAAGAAATTTCAAGAATGGGGGAGGGGGGAAGGGGCGGCATGCTCAAGAAGAAGAAGAGAAAAATATCTTTATTTTTTAAAAAACTTTATTATTAATAAAAAAGACCTTGAAAAAGACCATTATGCCCCTCACTTCATAATTGACTTTTATTTGCTTTTATCTTCATTCTTTTCAACATCTAACGAAATTCAAGTCTTATACCCAAATAAATTGGTTCAAAATTTTCTCATCAAAATAACTCAACCTTTAAGGAGTATAAAAAGTATTCCAACTTGTTTTTTCACAACTTAGAAGATATTAAAATAAATAAAATAAATAAAATAAATAAAATAAATAAAATAAATAAAGGAGAACGAAATGGGAGCTTACAATGCCTTTTTGAATAAGTACCTATCTAAAGAAGTTTAAGTTGAACAACCAAAATATCTTTCTCTACATGATCATATGTACAAGCTTAAGAAGACTCTTTATGGTCTTAAACAAGCTCCAAATGCTTGGAATGAACCCCTCTCTCAATTTCTTACTTACAATGGCTACAACAAAGGAGATGCGATAAAACTCAATTTGTGAAGAGAGTCAACAATGATTTTGTTATTGTGCAAGTCTACATTGATGATATTGCGTTTGGAGGAGTACCTCATGGGTTGATGTACAATTCGTGGAACAAATTAAAAGTTAATTTGAAATGAGTTTATTTGGTGAATTAATGTACTTTTTGGGGTTTCACACGAAATAACTCAATGAAGGCATATTTGTTTCACAAAGTAAGTATGCAAAGAATGTTGTAAAGAAAGTTGGACTAGAAAAGGCAAGTATCAAACAAACTCCGACTCCTACCTATTTCAAGCTTTTAAGGATGCAGAAAGGGACTTTTTTGATGCAAGTCTCTAGGGAAGTATCAATGAAAGTTTGTTGTATCTCACTACTAGTAGACCTGGTATTATGTTTGTTGGAGTCTATACGAAGTACCAGTCTGTCCTAAAGATATCTCATATTTTTAAGTAAAAAGAATTATCAAGTACATCAACAAAATACGTGATTATGGCTTGTTATATTCCTTCAACACTAACAATTCTTTGATTGGCTATTGTGAGGCCGATTGGGCAGACAGTTTAGAAGATAGAAAAAGTACCTTCGGAGGGGGTTTCTTTTTGGAAACAATCTTGTCTCTGATAAGGCTTACACTGTTTAGAGATTAGGGAATTACTTGTAAAAACTAACACGATGAAAACTATGGCCAACCTTCGTCCCTTATATCCTAACCTTGTGAGAATCTTTATTGTCAATTTTTGTCTCCCTTGTTTGTTGATGTTAATTCTGTTGAGTAATGAAGAGTGCATGTTCGAGAGGGCACAATTTCATCCTTACAACATCAGTCATAAATAAGTATCTGGAAAGAAATGTTCCTAGTGGATCATGAGAATTAAGGCCATCTGTAAAAGATTTGGAGATTAAAATGACAAGTGGTTTAAGAAAATCTTGGCTAAAGACAGTGTTACTTGCTTAAGTTGATCTATGTGCAAATAAGCAATGGTGTTACAAACTAGTGCCCTTCCTCTCATTACACATGCACTACTACAAAATCTACTTTACTTGACACTAGGTACTTTTACATACTTGACGTTTTTATTATAAAAAAAACTTCGCGTCAAGTATAAGGGAGATCTTACTTGACGTTTTATTCGCGTCAAATATAGCGAACTTTTATTTGACGCGAACAAAATGTCAAGTATAGTTTGAAGAAAGCAAAATTTTCATGAAAATTTTCAAATTATTTTACGTTAGCTTTTACTTGACGCTTTTTTCCACGTCAAGTATAGTGCAGAATTTACTTGACGGTATTTTAGTGTCAAGTATAGTGCAACTTTTACTTGACATTTTTTTCACGTCAAGTATAGTTAATATTTATTTGACACAGAAAAAACGTCAAGTATAGTTAACATTTTTATTTTGCCAAGTATAAAAATACTTTTTATTGTCTCTTTTCATTAAATAAATTTATTAAAATAAACTTACTAAAATGAACTTATTAAAATGAACTTATTAAAACAAGTTTATTAAAATAAACTTATTAAAAATTATTTTCTTTTTTATCTTCCTCTTTCTCTCCTAAAAAAAACTCCTCCCAAAAACCATATCTTTTCAAAACTCTATTTTTTTTTACCACATTTACTAAAAACCCACATATCCACCTCTTTTTATAAAAATACCTTTTTTTTAAAAAAAAAAATCCCCTCTTTTTCCCCTTTCCCAAAAGTTCCCCCTATTTTCCCATTTTCCCACTTTCCCAATCTCCCTTCCTCCCCCTCCCCCCGATTTCATCTCACCATACCCCTTGCCCAGACTTTGTCGTGCACGTTGTCGCAACCCCTTGTAGCACACTGCACGCAGTCGCAACCCCTCGTCGCACGCTGCATGTTGCTGCAACCTTCATAGCACGCTGTCGCCAAGTTTCTTCACGGTAACCTCTCCGTCGAATCGACGCTAGATAAATTATGTGGGATTCGTGAGACAAGGTTTTCTAGCATAGGGGATTACGAGAGGTGCTCGTTGGTAGCATTTGAGCAATAGGGTTTAGAAGTTCTAATCCTTGGAGCTGCAATTTGTTTGGTATGGTTTCTATTGTTAAATATAATTTGTGTGTTTTGACATGTTGCTTAATTGGGTATGGATATCTTTCAACTCAATAATATTGCAAGAGTTTGAATAATATGGTTGCACTCAACTAAACCAAAAGTACGCTTAAGAGGATTGTTAGAGATAGTTAATTGAAATGGTTGTTAAGGAGGCCAGACTTTTTTTTAGGAAGAACTTGAAGAAATGAAAAGGTTTCCTTTTGCTCAAAGAAATTGAATAAGTGAGTTGTCTCCATTTGTCAATCTGGTTGTTCGGAGATGTACAAAGTAAGTTTTTCATAACTTGTTCTATTCTTGTAGGAAAACATCAGATTTTTTTCTTTTGTATAGATGGTGGTTTTTTTTATGTTTCTTTAAAACCATTACTTGAGATCATTTATGCTAGGTTAGTAAATTAGTGTTCAAGAATTTGAATGAATTGATGTTTAATCCATTACAATGTCAAATATGCAGAATCCTTGATTCAATAAAGGTTCCCTCAAATTATGCAAGAAACTTTCTGGAGTATTCTTGTTTCTTTAGTTTACAACTATTTTCTTCATCATAAGCTCTCTGATTGCTCTATATTCAAAGCTCCAAAAGATTAATTTTCGTGCATTTCACTGCGATCTTAATGTTGTTGTTCATCCCAATGGGCATAAAGTTATTTGTTCTATTATGCAAGGTGGATGCAAGTAAGTTTCTTGATAATGTACTTGCTAAACTTGGGTTTTTATATGAAATTGAGATTTACATTTATTTTTTCAAATGAAAATTCCACATGAATTTCTTATTTGTTTTATATTACAAGGGACGTGTGCTTCTTACTTTAGAATTTGTGATATTTTGGTTGATGTTCTGGTTAACAGAGGTGTAAACATAGATCCTTTGAGCAAGTGGTCAAAGGTAAATGTAGATAATTCATTCATTTGGTTGGTCTTATTTATAGTGATGCATTTTAGTAATGTTTTTAAAATAGAGTACTCTTAGGAATGGTCAAATAAACTCCATACTTGTTTCTAATTCTTTATAATAACGAGGGTATCATTTTATTTTATTTTCCGCTTCTTTTATGTAACACCCCGAAATTTTGATGTAATTCTCTCAATCTACTCTTTAAATTTTATTAAGACTTTAAGAAATTGTGAGGGTTTATATTTAATTAAGTTTGGTGAAGAGGAGTTTTTAAATAATAATTATAATATATTAATAGTTATGATATTATTATTATTATTATTATTATTAAAAAAAAAAAAAAAAACCTTCCCTCTCACGCGTGCCCTTCCCCCCTTCCTTCTTCCTCTTCTCTTCCGTTTCTCTTCTTCTTCTTCTTTTCTTTTCTTCTTTTCTACCCTACCAAGCCGCTGCAACCTCCTTCTTCTATATTTTCTTTTTATTTTCCGTTCAATTCTATGGCCAACCATCTTCCAACCTCGCGCCGACGACCATTAGCACAGAAACCCAGCCGAGTCGTGATTCATCCTCGCCTGACTCCATACGTGGAGCCCAACCGTCAACAAATCGTTTCTATCTTCATTCGTCATTTCGTTGGAGCTGAAGCTGGAGTGTCGTTCTTCTACGTCTGTCCTTGTTCGTGAACCACAGTTGCGCGCGATCCGTGTCTTCCAATCCGCGCACCTGAGGTTGTCAAGTCGACATTCGTCCATTGTTGTAAGTTGGAGGCCGATCTAAAACTGATTTTTCCTTTCAATTGAACATTGCACAATTTTGCTTTGCTTGCTGTCTTTTGGTTACTATTGTTTCTGTCTCGTCACAAACCGTTGAGGTTCTTGGTGGTTGTTTTTAATAACCAATATTGTTGGGTTAGTAAATTGATTTAGAATTATTTCTTGAAGGTGCAAAGCGTAGACATCACCTAAATCCCTTGAATTCCAAACGAGTTGGGTTAGGTTCAACCCTCCACTTTTTGGGTAAGTTGTGGAAATTATATATAGAATAAATTGTATAGAGGAAATTGGTTCTGGAAGTGATCGATTTCTATTTACCTATGTTTAGGTTGTCTTGGCAAAGTTAGGTTCAATCAAGGGACTATAGTAAAGTTAAGGTAAGGGACTTTCTACTGGTCTCAATAACAAAATTAAAAGATGTTTTGACTGTATAAACCATATTGTTATATCTAAACTGAGTAGGGATGATGGTTATGATGTATATGTTTGGATGTGGACTTAATGTTTAATGTATACTGTGTTTGACTGGGAAAAATTTATATATATATGTACGGATTGATGTGGACTTGTGGTTGAGTGCATGTTGTGACTGACTGGATAAGTATATGTACAAACATAAGGATGTGGTAATGACTGAATCTCGTAGATGTTGCTTATATAAGGTGTGGATTGAACTGGTAGATTGTTGTTTAGACTGAACGTATGACATACTGATATGGTTGTGTTCTTGTGAACGGAGGATACGTCATGGTTGTGCCCTTGTTGACTGAGGGGGATGTTATGATTATTTAGTTTGTTGACTGATGTACTGATGTGTTTATGACTAACCTTGGGCTAAATTAAAGTAAGATGACTGTTTGGGGTTAAATGAAGAGCTTATGTGATGAGAGTATTTAATTGAATTGTGAGTGACTGTTGAGATGTTTAGGATGAACTGAGGGGAAAATTATTAGTTTCCTATTGGGTAGTTACCTTGCAGGTGTCCTACGGGATCACCACCCTTTTGTGTGTCCTACGGGACATTTAGATTGATATGTGTTCTTGCAGAACATTAGACTGATTTATGCGTCCTTCGGGGCGTTAGACTAATTATGTGTATCCTACGGGATCACAAAACTGTGACTGTGCAGGGTACTCCATAGGAAGTTAATAGTTTATTTTTTCCCTAACCGGACCAATAGTGGGTCTCTTACTGAGTATGTTAATACTCACCCTTTTATGTTTAAAATTTTTTTCAGGCAAGGGTAACTCTAGGGGCAGACTGACGAGGGACAAGAAGGAGTCGTGAAGGAAATAGTGTCTTTTAAACTGCTTCCGCTGACGGTTTAATTTTGTTAGTGATGAAACTGAGTTTATGAATGGTTATGTTTCAAACAGTATTTTTATTTTAAAATTTTTATTTTTAAATAGCATTTTCATAAAGTTTTAGAGACTCTTCGAGCCAATAAACTTTATGCTAAGTTCTCAAAGTGCGAATTCTGGTTGAGGCAGGTGGCTTTCCTTGGTCATGTGGTATCTAGTGAGGGAGTTTATGTGGATCCTGCAAAGATTGAAGCTATTACCAGTTGGTCTCGACCCTCTACAGTTACCGAGGTTCGAAGTTTTCTAGGTTTAGCAGGATATTATCGGAGGTTTGTGGAGGACTTTTCTCGTATAGCTACTCATTTGACTCAGTTGATCAGGAAGGGGACTCCTTTTGTTTGGAGCTTGACATGTGAGAGTAGTTTTCAGAACCTTAAGCAGAAGCTGGTTACTACACCGGTTCTTACAGTGCCAGATGGATCTGGTAGTTTTGTGATTTACAGTGATGCTTCTAAGAAAGGATTGGGTTGTGTTTTAATGCAACGAGGTAAGGTGGTTGCTTATGCCTCTCGTCAGTTGAAGAGTCATGAGCAGAACTATCCTACACATGATTTGGATCTGGCAGCAGTAGTTTTTGCACTTAAAATTTGGAGACATTACTTGTATGGTGAAAAGATACAAATTTTTACTGACCATAAGAGCCTTAAATACTTCTTCACTCAGAAGGAGTTAAATATGAGACAACAAAGGTGACTCAAGTTAGTAACAGATTATGACTGTGAGATATTGTACCATCCTGGTAACACGAATGTGGTAGCTGATGCTCTTAGTAGAAAAGTATCACATTCAGCAGCGCTTATTACTAGCCAGGCACCGATACATCAAGACTTTGAGAGAGCTGAGATTGCAGTATCTGTGGGGGCAGTTACCTCACATTTGGCTCAGTTAACAGTGCAACCAACTTTGAGGTAGAAGATTATTGATGCTCAGGGTGGTGATTCTTATTTGGTTGAGAAGCGTCGCCTGGTAGAAACATGGCAAACTGATGGTTTCTCCATATCCTCTGATGGTGGACTTTTGTTTGAGAGGCGATTGTGTGTGCCAGTAGACACTACAGTTAAGACTGATCGATTGAACGAAGCTCATAGTTCCCCATTTTCTATGCATCATGGTAGTACGAAAATGTATCAGGATCTGAAATGAGTGTATTGGTGGCGTAATATGAAGAGGGAAGTGGCCGAGTTTGTTAGTAAATGTTTAGTGTGTCAGCAGGTTAAAGCACCTAGACAGAAACCAGCAGGTTTGTTACAGCCCTTGAATGTGCCAGAATGGAAATGGGAGAATCTGTCTATGGATTTTATTACAGGATTGCCTAGAACCCTGAAGGGGTACACAGTAATTTGGATTGTTGTAGACAGACTTACAAAGTCAACACACTTTGTCCCTGATAAATCCACTTATACCGCTAGTAAGTGGGCACAGTTATATTTAACTGAAATTGTGAGACTGCATGGAGTGCCTGTGTCGATTGTTTCTGACAGAGATGCACGTTTTACTTCCAAGTTGTGGAAGAGACTTCAGACTGCCATGGACACGAGGTTAGATTTCAGTACAACTTTCCATCCATAGACTAATGGTTAAACTGAACGTTTGAACCAAGTTTTGGAGGATATGCTACGAGCTTGTGCATTAGAGTTTCCAGGTAGTGGGACTCTCACTTGCATTTGATGGAGTTTGCTTATAATAACAGTTTCAGGCTACTATTGGCATGGCGCCATTTGAGGCTTTATATGGTAAATGTTGTAGATCTCCTGTTTGTTGGAATGAGGTTGGTGAACAGAGGTTGATGGGACCTGAGTTGGTTCGGTCCACAAATGAGGCTATCCAGAAGATTAGAGCACGTATGCAAACAACACAGAGTAGGCAGAAAAGTTATTCTGATGTGAGACAGAAAGATCTTGAGTTTGAGGTGGGAGATAAAGTGTTCTTGAAATTAGCACCTATGAAGGGTGTTTTGCGTTTTGAAAGGAAGGGGAAGTTGAGTCCTCGTTTTGTTGGACCGTTTGAGATTTTAGAGAGAATTGGTGTTGTGGCATATCGTTTGTCGTTGCCACCATCTCTCTCTGCAGTTCATAATGTTTTCCATGTTTCGATGTTAAGAAAGTGTGTGGCAGATCCATCTCACGTAGTGGACTATGAACTACTAGAGATTGACGAGAATTTGAGCTATGTGGAGCAAACAGTTGAGATTCTGGCTAGAGAGGTGAAGATGCTTCGTAATAGAGGAATTTCATTAGTAAAGGTTTTGTGGCGGAATCATCAAGTGGAAGAGGCGACATGGGAGCAAGAAGCCGTTATGAGAGCTCATTACCTAGAGTTGTTCGAAGATTAGAACTTTCGAGGACGAAAGTTTCTTAAGGAGGGGAGAATGTAACACCCCGAAATTTTGAGGTAATTCTCTCAATCTACTCTTTAAATTTTATTAAGACTTTAATAAATTGTGGGGGTTTTAATTTAATTAAGTTTGGTGAAGAGGAGTTTTTAAATAATAATTATAATATAATAAAGTTATGATATTATTATTATTATTATTATTATTATTATTATTATTATTATTATTATTGTTAAAAAAAGAAAAAAAGAAAAACCTTCCCTCTTACGCGTGCCTCCTCCCCCCTTTCTTCTTCCTCTTCTCTTCCGTTTCTCTTCTTCTTTTTTTTTTTTCTTTTCTTCTTTTCTACCCTACCCAGCCGCCACAACCTCCTTCTTCTATATTTTCTTTTTATTTTTCGTTCAATTCTACGACCAACCATCCTCCAACCTCGTGTCGACTACCATTAGCACAGAAACCCAGCCGAGTCGTGATTCATCCCCGCCTGACTCCATACACGAAGCCCAATCGTCAATGAATCGTTTCTATCTTCGTTCGTCGTTTCGTTGGAGCTGAAGCTGGAGTGTCGTTCTTCTGCGTCTGTCCTTGTTCGTGAACCGCAGTCGCGAGCGATCTGTGTCTTCCAATCCGCGCGTCGGAGGTTGTCAAGCCGACGTTCGTCCATTGTTGTAAGTTGGAGGCCGATCTAAAACTGATTTTTCCTTTCAATTGAACATTGCACAGTTTTGCTTTGCTTGCTGCCTTTTGGTTACTGTTGTTTCTGTCTCGTCACAAACAGTTGAGGTTCTTGGTGGTTGTTTTTAATAACCAATATTGTTGGGTTAGTAAATTGATTTAGAATTATTTCTTGAAGGTGCAAAGCGTGGACATCACCTAAATCCCTTGAATTCCAAACGAGTTGGGTTAGGTTCAACCCTCTACTTTTTGGGTAAGTTGTGGAAATTATATATAGAATAAATTGTATAGAGGAAATTGGTTCTGGAAGTGATCGATTTCTATTTACCTATGTTTAGGTTGTCTTGGCAAAGTTAGGTTCAATCAAGGGACTAGAGTAAAGTTAAGGTAAGGGACTTTCTACTGGTCTCAATAACAAAATTAAAAGATGTTTTGACTGTATAAACCATATTGTTATATCTAAACTGAGTAGGGATGATGGTTATGATGTATATGTTTGGATGTGGACTTAATGTTTAATGTATACTGTGTTTGACTGGGAAAAATTTATATATATATGTACGGATTGATGTGGACTTGTGGTTGAGTGCATGTTGTGACTGACTGGATAAGTATATGTACAAACATAAGGATGTGGTAATGACTGAATCTCGTAGATGTTGCTTATATAAGGTGTGGATTGAATTGGTAGATTGTTGTTTAGACTGAACGTATGACATACTGATATGGTTGTGTTCTTGTGAACGGAAGATACGTCATGGTTGTGCCTTTGTTGACTGAGGGGAATGTTATGATGATTTAGTTTGTTGACTGATGTACTGATGTGTTTCTGACTGACCTTGGACTAAATTAGAGTAAGATGACTGTTTGGGGTTAAATGAAGAGCTTATGTGATGAGAATATTTAATTGAACTGTGAGTGACTGTTGAGATGTTTAGGATGAACTGAGGGGAAAATTATTAGTTTCCTATTGGGTAGTTACCTTGCAGGTGTTCTACGGGATCACCACCCTTTTGTGTGTCCTACGATACATTTTGACTGATATGTGTTCTTGCAGAACATTAGACTGATTTATGCGTCCTTCGGGGCGTTAGACTAACTATGTGTATCCTACGGGATCACAAGACTGTGACTGTGCAGGGTACTCCATAGGAAGTTAATAGTTTATTTTTTTCCTAACCGGACCAATAGTGGGTCTCTTACTGAGTATGTTAATACTCACCATTTTATGTTTAAAATTTTTTTCATGCAAGGGTAACTTGAGGAGCAGACTGACAAGGGACAAGAAGGAGTCGTGAAGGCCATAGGAAATAGTGTCTTTTAAACTGCTTCCGCTGACGGTTTAATTTTGTTAGTGATGAAACTGAGTTTATGAATGGTTATTTTTCAAACAGTATTTTTATTTTAAAATTTTTATTTTTAAATAGGGCCCGAACTTGGGTTTTCCTTGATCGTTATGATTTCAAATAAATTTTTCAATATTTTATGTCAACCAAAGAAATTTGTTAAAAAAATAATGACTTCGACTTAGATAGAAAAGTTGGGTCGTTACATTTTATCTCTCATGTTTTAATTTGAGTAATTTGTTTACATTACACATGTTGTCTTTTAGGAAGGAAAGCCTCGACTTTCATGTTTTGGCCTAATGAAAAATAGTAGAGATGGAGGAAGTTACAACATAAATTTGGCATTTACTTCCCCTAAATATTTAAGGACAAACATATGCTCTACAACTGGAAGAACTTTTTATTTTATTTGATTATGTGAAATTGTAGTCATATTCTGATAAGTTACCCTTCTTCAGTCCCGCTTCTTTCGTTCTTCTCTCTCTGTTTTATTTTATTTTATTTGATTATGTGAAATTGTAGTCATATTCTGATAAGGTACCCTTCAGTCTCGCTTCTTTCTTTCTTCTCTCTTTGTTTTTTTTAAAATAAATAAGTAGTTATATTTCCTATGCTAATTGTAGGTTGGACTTGTTGTATATGATTCCCAAGTTCCGATTGGAGCAACAACTCTGAAATATATGGCTGGTTTTTACATGGTAAATTTTGTTACAATTCTATTATTTTTATGTATGCTTCTTAGTACTTTAGGTAGTAAATAGATATATTTTATCTTTACATCTACAATGTGCAAGCTCCTTTCTGCCTGTGATGGCTCTTGCCCTTCAAGCAAAAAAAATTGTTGACATGGCGTAAGTGAATATCTTTTCTTTTTCTATGGATAAGGATTTGAGTTGTGGATGGGTATAGTTTTTGCTTTTATGTTGTCAATTTTGACTACACCCGAATAATCTTTGATACCAATTATATTAAATGCCAATTGGATCAAATCAAATTTGGGTTACAAACTGGTTTGGATAGCACTGGTTGGTTCAAATCCATCCAATTCAGTTATATAGTTTTAAAATTGTTATGAAAGTGGATTCATGCAAGCTCAAGTTTTATGGGGTGCAGTTACTTGTAAATGAGGGTATGACCTTTCCTTTAGGAGGGTTTCCTTCGAAGGTTTTTCAGTTAAAGCTATTTACATAAAAAAAAAATGTTTGAGAGTAGGGAGTGTAGTTGGAAAGTAGTTTTATCTAGATTGATAAATTGACAGTAATGGTAATGCATTTAGTTTATGTGGGCATAAATATTTGTGACTTCTATTTTGAATTTTATACGCTCGATAAACACTCTGGATTATCTTGTTTGCTTTATTCTAGGTCCTGATCAACACAATGTTGCAAATGCGGGTATTTTGTTCATGGATGGTTGTTGGTAATATTCTAGGTATTTCAGCAAGAGCTAGTGGAATTTTGCACAAGTAATATTTTGAACATGATCTCAAACAATGAAATGTTACCATACCTTTATTTTGTATGACATGTTCCCATACTTTTATTTTTTATATGAACTTGTGCTATTTATTTGACCATTCTTTTGTTTGATCAATTCATATTTTGAATCTTCTTTTGTGGTTCTTTTCATTTCATCTGTGTGCAGATGGTTTCTTTTTCTTTTAAGTAATGTTTGTTGTGAAGCCTGTGGAAACCTTAAAGTTGCATTTCTTATTGTTGTGCTGAGTAAAATGTATTCATATAGTTAAATATCCATGATGTAGAATTTCTTTTATGGTAATTTTTGTGAGAAGGATGAAGCAATTACAGTTAAATATCCATGATGTAGAATTTCGTTTATGGTGATTTCTATAAGAAGAATGAAGCAATATTGCACCACCATCACCCATAATGTAAAAGTTTCCTTTTTTTTTTGTTTATTCTCATTCAACTGCCAAAAAGTATTAGACATGAATACAGCTGATAGAGTTTTATTAGATACCTCTAGTGGTGGATCTAGAGTAAGTAACCCGTGCCAATATATTGGGTTCTTTATTTTCCTCTCATCCATTATTCTTTTGTAAACTGAATTTTTTTTTCCCATCACTACAAGAATTTTGGCCTTTAATGTCAAGTAGAAAAAAATGAGAAATGGGCAATAATGTTGTTTTTCCTCGCATTTTTGTTCAGGTTTAAAATCGACATTAATCATCCGCATTTTCAAAAACTTCATTATTGCCCATTTTATTATTTAGTTTATTAGTTATTATTATTTTGTATTATTTTATTATTATTTTATAAAAAATAAAATAACCTCTCTCTTACTTTACTCTTTTTTCATCCCCTTCCTTCACAATTTCATTCATCCCCTTCCCTCTCAAAATTTCACAGTACTTTTCCTCTCAAAATTTCACACTACTTTTCCTCTCAAAATTTCACACTACTCTTCCTTCTTTCCTCCAAATGGAAAAAGGGTGAAACGAAAAGCCAAATGGATGAAAGGGGGGAAAGCTCGTGTGCTTCTCTTAGTCTCCCACGCCATCGGATGTCGATCATAATGCCGCTCGCTCGGGTAGCTGTCGATCAATTTCCTCACGCATCCGTTCGTTGCCTTTAAGCATCGCCGAGCTTCGTATGGTTACGCTACCAAAGTCGCATAATACTGATTAATTTAAGGAATATATGGAAGCAATGTAAGTTCAAAATTTAAAAAAACAAATTAATTTTTTTTTCAGTTTTCGAGCTCCGATTAAAAAACACAGTGATTTTGAAGCGCCACAGTGAGAGGAAGACCTGAACGAAAATATTTGGGCAAACCAAGATATCTTTCTTCCACTCTTTTTCTTAATCAGGTTCTCAATACTCCCTCATCTTAGAAAAAACCTAGTTCAACTCTCGTTTTCCGATCTGTTTTTGCTTATTTTATATTTCGATCATGATGCTGATTTTTTTTCTTCCTATTGTTTCCTGAAATTATGGTTTATGGTGGATTTTTCTCTTCTACCAATAGTAAATAAATACCCTTTGGAATGATTAATATGTCTCAACTTGATTATGCTTATGTTGAATATTTGTGATTTGATGATTCCCTTTTATTTGGCTTTATATTGAATATGTTTAGAATGATATTAATGGGAGTTGTCCAGGGAGTATGGATAGATTTATTTTCTTTCTCCCCTTATTTTTAATTTGGGAATTTTGTTTTATCTTATTCCATGTACATCTTGTCGAGAATAATGATTGAATACTGGGAGCCTCCACAATCAGGAACTAAGCGGCAGTCTCAGTTCTGCCACCAAAATGCCAAAAAAAGTTCATGAGATCAAAGATTTCCTTCTCACTGTTAGAAGGAAGGATGCTCGCTCTGTGAAAATTAAGAGGAGCAAAGATGTGGTGAAGTTCAAAGTTGGATGCTCCAAATATTTTTACATTCTTTGTGTTTTCAACTCTGAGAAGGAGACAAGTTGAAGCAATCCCTTCCACCAGGTTTTACTGTACAAGATCTGTGAAAGAATGGTTCAAGTTTTCTCGTGATCACAAGGATGAGGACTAGATTTTTAATGGTTTTTTTTCCAACTATTTAGCATATGTTTAAATTGCATTTTTGAGCTTGTAGTAATCTATATACTGTCTTCAGTTTTGGGAATAATGATGGAATGATAAATTTCTTGAAAGTGTTCTTAACTTGATAGAGATGGGGTTGTGAAAGGAAAAAGTCATAAAAACTGTGTTGCGGAGGCTACATTGATGGAGACTTTGAGCTTGCTATGTCAAGAGAACAATTTAAAAATCAGTATGTCAAGAGAATAATTTTCTTAGGAGAAGTTTCTATTTGTGTCATTCTCAAGTATTTTGACATGAAAATTACATAACTATCTATCATCGAGTGGTATATAATACTATTTGATAAATATCTACCAATTTTATGTTAAGTTTGGTTATAGGGATTTAAATTTTTTTAGCAGCTCCTAAACTTGTATTTCATTTTTACTAATTTGTTGTTTAAACTTAAATTTTGATTTGGTCGGCCTTTTGCTATGTTCAGAAAAAAAAACCAACTCTGCATAGTATTGATCTCCTTAACTGTCCTATTAGGATCAAAAGGCGCTTAAAGCAATCTTGAAAGTGCTGAATCTTCACAGGTTTGTTTGATGAGCTCAATTCTGATTGCAATACACATCAAGATGGATTTGTACTCAATTTCTTGTACTTGTACTCTCTGGCATACGCATTGTAGTTGTGGTCCTGGTTTAGAGGAGTGGACTGCTAGGGCCAAAATGTATGATTCACTACATGAACCTTTGAATTCCTACTCCCCATTGTTTTCAATTCAGGTTTTAGCTTGTCTAGCTACTGTTTTGTTTTAACATTTATTTTCATATATGTCACTAATAGGTTTGTATTGTCATGGTTGGAAAGTATATGAGTCTTTCAGATTCCTACCTGTCTGTGTTGAAAGTTCAACCAGACAACAAATTAAGGTCTTAATATTATAAGCCTAAATTATAAAAAGTACTTGGACAATGTAAAGAGTAGAATTCAATATCATTTGTGCATTCATTATTCTAGTAGCTTCTAGTGTGATTATCACATTCACATACAGTGGATGCATTGGATGTATTCCATTCTTTAAGTTTAAAACTATAAATGACACTTGAACAAGCAACAGCAGATCACCCTACTACTTTACATGCTCTATCACTAAAAAGCTAATGCCTTCACTGAATTCTAAAAATATCCATCTCCCGTACTTAACTTAAAATATTAGATATATAATTTTTAAGTTGTGAGCATTGATCCAACATATTCTATTTTGTGCAAGAGAGTGATATTAAATTCCGACGGTAGTGAACCGGAGGTAATTAATTGCTTATCATAAACAATTGGCTGTGGCTATTATTGAATGTCTATCAATTATGTATGAGTCTGAATTTCTTTTGCACTTGTATGTTATAAATGTGTGGTAATGGAGCATGATGCTTTGCAGATTTATTGCGGAGCTTGAGAATTTGCAGGGAAGGCATAAGTATGTGTTCTTTCTTTTTTACTGTTGTTTTATCTTTTGAGTCCATTTGTTCATACTTTCTTGTGAAATACAATGTATTATGGCCAAGCTAATTAAATTGTGATACCTTAGATCAATTGGTTTGCATGTTTGATTTTTAGTAACAAATGTTTGGATTTGTCGTTGTGGGGTATTGGCGAATGATTGGAGATGGCGGGAGGTATGCGATGGGTTTGACTTTTGTTTGGTTAGGTAACTTTTGTTTTCTCAATGTAAATAACACGTTTATGCAAATTGGTAAAAAGTTGGAGACAGTAAATAACACGTTTCTGCAACCAACTCTGATTCTTGTTCAATTTGTGATTTTGTTTCATTTGTTTGAATTTTTCTTGTTTATTTTTTCAACTATTTGGTTGAAGTTTATTTTTGCGCATTCGTGGTTCTGAAGAATGGCTTGCCGATTGAAAGCTTTTTGTATATTATCTTCTTCTTTTTGTTTATTATCTGTCCACGTTGTCCCCCATTTCTTTTTCCCACATACTCATCTTCTTCTTCCTTCAATTACTAACTATTCCCTTGCTTTTTTCTATCTAACATTCTTATTTCTCTTCAAAGAAAAAGGAGAATCTACCCCGGTGGCTCCAAAATTATGGTATATATTTTTTTTAATTTTTTGGACTCTATTACTTTTATTTGTGAATTTTTCCTTGTGATGTTGAGATTATGAGCTTTAATTGTAGGATATTTTGAACTAAATTGTTCATTGTTTGAAGTTGGGATTTTGAGAATATGAATTATGTGTTTGGGACTTTTCAGGTACTGAAGCTAAAGAGTGTTATGTATTTAAAATTTCTATATGTTCATTGAAAGCTTCGACTGATGGATATCATCTGTCTCTAATTATACTTTCCACTTTGATTTTCACTAAATGTTAGTATATTCAATTTTGTTGTTTTTCTATTCTCATGCCCAAACCGATTAATTCAAGCTAACACAGATTAATGCAACTACTTTTTAAAACCAAGCTTAACACAGATTGGCTTCGTGAAGTTTTACTTTTATGTGCATGCATTTAGATTAATGCAATTAATTGTTTGATGTTGTCTTCTTTACAACTTATAAAAAATATTGTCGATTGTGGTTTGTATTTTCACATCCAACCGTTGGATCTCCATTGATGATTTGGTTGTCTTGCATGCTAATTTCTGTAACCCATTTAGGAGCAAAGTTTTTCTAATTTTTAACTTGACAAGGCGGATGTGTGTTTCTAGACAGATCTTTGTTGATCTGTATAAAAAGAGGTATGTGTTATTAATAATGTAGGAAGGATGCTGCATTACGTCAGAGAAAGAGATATTTACAGCATCAGACGTGTAAGATTTATGACCGTGAACATAGGGAAGGTTAGCTCTAACCATTGAAATATTTAGTGCATTGAAGTTGCTAGGATGCCATATTTTTTTCAAAAGTCGCCTTTTTAGAATTCTAAAGATCAAATGGTTTATTTTGATATTGTTTGTAGAATGATTGAAGTCATACCAAGTTGAAAGCTAAGTGATTCTGTAGACAGCCGGACGATCGTTGAAGGTTGAAAACTGAGAAGACGTTCAGGATTTCTTATTTAATTCTTGTATTAGGATATTGTTTCATGTACTCTTGTAAAATATATACATAAACACAAAATTAAGATTTCATTTTGTGTATACACATGTAAAAGACAAATATTATAGTTTCTAAATGAATATTAATTTTATTAATTTTGCTGGCGTGAAAAAAATATTTATCTACACGGACCAACGTCGGTTTATAAAAAATGGACAATAATGCAACAATTAAATAAAAATAAACTTGTAAAAATGGACTAAAAAGCAAGGCTTTAATGTCGGTTTTAAATTGACATTGTTGGTTTTAAGGCCAACCGACACTAAAGATCTTCAATAACACCATAAAAAATATCGGTTTAAAAATGACATTAATGTTGTTTCTAAACAGACATTAATGAGGTCTTTGATGTCGTTTTTAAACCAACATTAAAGAAAAAACGACATTAAAGACTTTTAATAATGCTAGCATAGATGTCTGTTGCCAACCGACACCAAATGCCATTAATGTCGGTTTTAAACTGACATTAAAGTCCAAATTTCTTGTAGTACATAGTAAATTCTCGGTAAGTATTGAGACTTCGATCCCTTTCAAGTTTATTGTTGCTGTGGTTTTGGGTTTAACCTTTAAGATTTTGTTGTGTTTAGGTTTGTATTGTTTGGATGAGGTTTGAGATGGTTTCAGAGTAAAAGATTGCTCCGGTAAACTCTTTGAGCGTTCTTTTGTGTAACTTACAAAATATTATTGCCTAATGCTGGACTATGATTGAGCTGACTAATTTGTTTTTCTACTTCCTTATTCTGCTTCTTTGTACATTGCCTTCGGCCATCTGTTTCCTGCTCATCTTTGGCCATGCAGAATTTTGATAACTAATGAGAAAGTTAAAGCTATGTGACATTTTGATAAGAATATGTGTGTAATTTGATGAGTGATGTTAGAGATGACTCTTAAGAATTGGTTCATTTTGATTTATACTATACTTTGGAAAATGTAGGCCTTGACGATTTTTCATTCTCAAAAGAATTTGAAAAAGACCAGAAAAATAACATTTTGGAAAGCGGTAAAGGTAAATATACTTATAAATAGTTTACAATTTAATTTAGCACAAAATATAATATGCATTATTATTTGGTTTTGTGTTGTAGTGTTCTCTATAAGTAGGTACTGTTGAATGAGGATATTATGTCATGAGATATATGCGTGAAATTGTGAGTAAGGACACAAGTATTATTACAGATGCGGTATGTTTTTAAGCTACTTACATATGTAACGTTATAAATAGTATAATATGACAAATTTTTATTTTTAACAAAGTGTTGACTCAACTTTTTATGTTTTATAGATTGATATGAAAAGTTGGTACTAACAGCCTGAATTGGATGAAGTATGAGTAGAGTGGGCTGAACTTTTAGCTCGGTACATATGATAGACACACCTAGATATGATCTTGTTAATTGTGTAAATGGCTAACATATGAGAATGCACATAACTTTTTTTTTCTGGAAATGTTTTGTTCATAGCCATTATGCTTACACACATGAGCCAATAGATGTAAGGGAATAAACTTTAGTTTTGGTATACCACACATGTTCTTAGTTATATAAGATAGCTATTGTTATTGTTGATTTTGGAATAGGCCATATATATACGAAATTTTAGTTGACTATATTGGATTGAAATTGTGTAATTGTTGATGACATTGCTGAGATTAATAAAATTATTTTTGGTTTACTTATTAAACTAAATTATTTGTCATCTTTTGTTGTGTAATTATTGGTTGGAGAGTTTATTTTGTTAATGAATATGTTTTATTGAACAAATGTATGTAATGCAGGAAACATGAAATATAAAATTTTTTATATTAAATATATTAATAAATGGTATACATGACGTTAAATACATGTCAAGTATACTATCTTACTTGAATCAAATGTACAATTTTACTTGACAGATAAATAGTGTCAAGTATACTATCTTACTTGACGAGTAAATAGTGTCAAGTATACTATCTTACTTGACGAGTAAATAGTGTCAAGTATATTATCTTACCTGACATGTAAATAGTGTCAAGTATACAATCTTACTTGACGTGGAAAAACTGTCAAGTATGACTTTATTTGACAAGTAAAAAACTTCATGTATATGACCTTACTTGACATGTAATATGTGTCAAGTGCGATAGATTACTTGACGTAATATTTGTCAAGTAATGTAACTATACTTGACAGTCGATTACTTGACGCTTTTAAAAACGTCAAGTATACGTTTACTTGACACTGAAATAACGTCAAGTAAACAAATTTTTGTAGTAGTGATGGTTGTTTCTCTCTTGCTACTTTGATTGTTTATCTTCGAAGTGCACTTTATTGTGCTTCTAAAAGACATCGAAAAATCACCAATTTAATTTAATGGCTTTGCTTCGTTTGGGGTGTTGTTGCTTTTGTGGCTGCTGGTTAAGGTCTCAGTTTGTGATTCGTTTTCTGTATTTGTTGTTTTACTTTATCTTTTTGGTGTTTTCTTTTGATCCTTTGGACTGTGATCTTTTTAAAGTTTGTATGGACTTTTGTACTATGATTAATAATAGTTTATTGGTTTCACCCTTGTTGATTTGTTGGAATTGTTACTGTCTTAAAAATATATATACCTCAGTCAAAGGGGGAGTTTAATTTGTTAGTGCCCTTATTATCGGTAAAATATATCTTTAAGCTTTCTAGCCTTTATTGCTGGTTTGGTTCGTGGCTGTCTCAAAAGTTGACTTTGGATGGTCCTATATTGACTGTTATTTCAAAGATTACGAATTGTACAGATTGTTTCTTTACATTTTTACGATATCTGCAGATTGACTTCGTGTAGATTATTTCCTTTCTTCTTCATGTCTATTTCTTCTGAGGATTTGTTTCTTGCCTGGATCGTGTTATTTAAGCTCAAGAAAGTCTTTGTACAGCTAGGGTTTCCACATATGTTTGTTTTGATATTCATCTTTGTGATAAATAAGAGTTGCCTATCAAGCATTCATTTTCATCATTTTCCTCTGTGTATGTGGCTTTTGTTTGTGTAGATTGTCAAACATTTATGTGAAACCAATCTACCTACATTGATTGATTTAGAAGGACCTAGAGCCTATTTTATTGAGAAGGGAGTTCTCATCATCAACTTAGGTGAGCTTAAGTCACGTTCGTGAAGAGAGTTCATAATCGAAGAAGAAAGAAACATGAAGATAGAAGAAGTCGTTTTATTTACTTGGGGGTACCTAAGTGTATATTCACTAATAGCAACTACTTAAGGATAGCTTAAGTCTTGAAGAGAAGATGCCACACATCTAGGTGGAGCCTAGATGTCTAGTGAGTTAGCTCTAGGATTGTTATGTAATTTTGAAAGCCTACATATAATTAAGTACAAAATAAATTATTACCTTGGCGATAACAAAATAAACTCGGTCATGTTTGGTATATCTACATATGACTAAAGTCAATGACGGTGGCAAAATCGGACATGAATGTGGCATTCCATGTAGACTAAAATCATGGACCAAGTATATGTGAGTCAGCCTAAATTGCATGTCCACTCCACGCTCCATTTACGGACATGTGGACCACATACACGATTTTCAAAAGCCACCCTAAATCTAACCAAAAAAAAAAACACAAAAGTAAAAAATTCCCATTCACCCCAATTATGTAATTAATTATAAAAAAAATCGAATTACAAACTTAGTCAATGAAAAAAAAAGGAAGGAATAGCCTATGACAAGGCCCATGCCTGGCTTCCAAAACTCAGACTCATCGAATTTTTAGGTTTAGTAGCAATTGATTTAACCTTGTTATCACCAAAGCACTGTTAGAAAGGGTGTTATATACTATATATAGTTTCGTCACTTTCTTTCAAAATAATATATACATATTTGAGTTAAAAAATTATATTGAAAATGGTTAAGTATATTGTATAAGTAACCTTCGGAAAGAAATAGAATTGATATGGCCTTTGGTGGCTAGAAATGTCAGAATTTGGGACTTGAAATGGGAATGAGGAAAGCAAATTAAACTCCACAGAATAGGAGAAAGGATTTATTATTGGAGGATACCACTTTGATGTAAATGGCATTTGTTGAGAGATAATTATTGCAAAGTTCCACTTATTTTTTTCATCTTGAGTATCTACACTTTGGCCACCTGCCCCCTTATCCATATTCCCTTAGTTTATTTTAATTAACCTCAAAACTTAATTTTCTAGAACTTTCACACCCAAAATAATTAA
Organism: Cucumis hystrix; assembly: GCA_025688845.1. Taxonomy (NCBI): domain Eukaryota; kingdom Viridiplantae; phylum Streptophyta; class Magnoliopsida; order Cucurbitales; family Cucurbitaceae; genus Cucumis; species Cucumis hystrix. The sequence continues at coordinate 22,193,149 of CM046884.1, forward strand.
TTTTGTTACAATGACATATATAGTTTAATTTCTTGTTAATTTCTAGGTTGATGACTGTATAGTTTAATTAGTAAACCCAATCTAATTAGACTATCTTGTTTTGAATTGAATTAATTCTCATTTGATTTTAATGGATCTTCATCTATTGTTATAGTTTTGGGTCTATGAAATATCGAATTTTTAGGAAAAGAGAATGAATTTTGTTATTCATCATGATCAACTAAAGATATATATTAAATAAGAATCATTATAGACCATAAGATGTCAAATAATAAATAAATAAAAAGAAAGAAGAGAAGAGAAGAGAAAAAAATATAAAAGAAACAAATATATGATAAGATCGATTTTGTTACAAGTGTGTTGTTGAAATATACAATTTATAATTATTTTTATTCATATAGAGTTTAATTTAAATGGATATAGTAATTTGATCTTCCATTAAATTAATCCAGAGGAGATTGTATACATGGAGTCCTTGGTTCTAAGAGAATAAGTTTAGTGTTAATATGTGAGTGTTTTTAAAATTTGTTTCTGGATGTAGAGTTGTCTAAGATTGAGTTTGACGATCATTATAGAAAGTAAATAAAAAAATAAAATAAGAATATTTAGTAAATGTGGGAAAGTAGAGAGGAAAATTTTGATTACCCTAGTAATTGTGGAAAGTTAACTCGGTTAATATTTTAGAAAATACAATGAGAAAGCAAATAACAAACTCTATCAACTTCTTAACAATTTCAACCAAAATAATAACAACTAACTATAGTCATGAGCCTTGAACAAATGTTAGGAAGACATGGGTTTGTAACGAAGAAAAAACAAAATCGATAAGATGACAAAGCCTTTGTAAAAATGCCTTCTAAATCATGGTGATAAATGTCATATTTTTCATATCTCCTGTGTTTGATTTAATAAAGGTTCACGTACAAAATGAGCCTTAACTGTGTCGGTATACGAGAAGTCCTAATTTAATCTTAGATCAATTACAAGTGGTTTCAAGCAAGGTTAGAGAATTTTGGAATGACTTCGACCATTTTTAAGTTCCTTTGACTCTTTTGATATTTCTAAAGAGAGAGAATGGTTAAATATTTGAAGTTACTTACTAGCGTGAGATTTATGCATGTGAAATTTCATCAACAATGCAACAATCTTCATTCTAAAGTGAATAAAATTTACTAATATGTTCAAGAAAAAAGTTAAATGCAATGACTAAATAATGAGATTTTAAAATAAAATACTAGCCAACAATTTTTAACATACATACATGTATGTGTTTATAAACATATAATTATAATGCATGATAATGAAATGATTCTTAGTGCTAGATCATGCAAGTAAAAAAAATAATGATGAAATAATAGCATAACATAACACTCTCTATGAAATATTTTTTTTCTTAAAAGAAACTTTACTTTTTGGCAGATATTTACATTCTTTAAGACGTCATTAACTTTAAAACATTATTAGTTATTTGTTAAATGAGGCAACAAAAAAAAAACCTTAATAATAGTATAACTTCTTAGGAAGAAATCAAAATTTACTTAATGCAATTTTTAACAAGATAAAATGAATAACAATATGGTTATATGAGATGAAAAAGTTAATAAATAAAACTCAACCCAAAAGTTTGATGAAACCATCAAAATTAATCATTTATTATAAGCATATAGTGATTTAAGAAGCTTATCTCTTCGAATTAAATAGTCAAATTTGTTTGATGACACTTAAGAAAAATGTCAAAATTTGTCTTAAGAAAATTGAAAAAGTTAAAACTTTTCATTATTTTCTTGGATTATTTTTTTTTTTACTTTGAAAAATAACTTTCAAAATATTCAAGCTTTAGTGAGAAAATAATATGCATGTTGTTTCACAAAATAAAATTGAATAAAACAAAAAATGAAAGTTATACAATCTATTTTTTTTTTTTTGCAATTTTTTTATTAATAATATTTTTTAGTGTTTCAAATAATCATTCTCAAAATTTTATTTTTTTAATGCTAATGTTATTTAATCCTGACATGATTTTTTTTATTTAGATTTAAATAGTTATTATATTAAATGATACTAAATATTACTGAATATATATATGTAGGTATATGTTTAGGGTGTATGTATATGTATATGTAGGTATATGTTTAGGGTGTATGTATATGTTTATGTTTACTCCAAATTTTATTACATTGGTAATAAATAGTAATAACAATTTTTTTTTTATAAAAAAAACCTTTTGCCACATCCGGGTCGCGGAAGGTATTTGCGATGCCGTTGCAAAAGCCTTCCGTGACGCCGACGTCGCATAAGCCTTTTGAGAAGTCTGCGTTGCGGAAGGCTTTTGTGACGTCGGCGTCGCAAAAGACTTATGCGACGCATTGGGGCCGTGCGCGGGGGAACGTTTTCGCGACGTGGGAGCGAGCGGCGTTGTGGTAAGTATCCCCGACGGACTTTCAGCGACGTGGCTGTAGCTTTCAGCGACGTAGGATGGGGTTTTCGGCAACGTTTCTGTGCATTGGGGAAGATTGAGTTTATTGTAGTGACTAGTGGTTTCTGCGAGTTACTTTCAACCGTGAGGCCAACAGGTTGTTCCATGTGCACTTCCTCTGTTAGAATGTCATGGAGGAAGTCATTATTTATGTCTAATTGTTTGATCTGCCAGTTATGTGCAAGAGCCACAGTTAATATAACTCGAGTGGTTATAGGCTTTATCACAGGGCTGTAAGTTTCTGAATAATCTATGTCTGCTGTTTGGTGGAAGCCTTGAGCCATTAGTCGTGCTTTATATCTTGAGATGGATCCATTTGAGTTTTTCTTTACTTTGAAAACTTATTTTGAGCCAATTATTTTTTTATTAGGAGGCATAGGAACTAATTCCCAAGTATTGTTTCTCATTAGTGCTCTATATTCTTCATTCATTGCTTTAACCTAGTGATGACATTTCAATGCTTCTTTGGTAGAGTGAAGTCCTCTGTCATCTAATTCTGTGATATAAGCTTTTGGCTTTCAAATCCCATTCTTTGATCTTGTAACCATTTGATGTACATTGCTAATAGCACAAGTTTGTGATGGTGGAACAGGTTCACTTGGTTGACTGGAGATGGTTTGACTGGGATTAGGAGAGTTTGGATGAGATGTGGTTTGATTTCTATGAGAAAAATAGATGTGATTGGGGGACTCTGAAGTGGTATTTTGGTTAGGGATGCTTGATAGTTGAGGTGCTAGGATGAGTACAGAAAGGGATGAAGTAGGTTGGTTCTGTATGTTGTGAGGTGTGGTTATTTATGTAGCAAAAGGAAAGACATGTACATCAAATATTACATGCCTAGAGACACTACAAGAAATCGAGAGTTTCCCGACGTAGGAAAAATCGTCAGGAACATGACGTCGGTAGAAGCCGGTGTTTCCCAATGCATCTTGGTGCACGTCGGAAGAAGGTATTTCTCCCGATGTAGACACATGAGCGTCGAAATTGGCCGAAATGGTTTAGGGTTTCTTCGACGTGGTGCCAGGTACGTCGGACAATGGGCCCTTATTCTCGAAGTGCACCGTTTTGCGTCGGAAGAGGGTAGAGAATTAATTGTACTGTTTCGTATTCCTCCGACGTGGTGACAGGTGCGTCAGGAAATGGGTACATATTTTTGACGTCTACAGTGTTGCTTCAGAGGAAGGGAATATCATTAATTGTACGTTACACCTTCCTCCGACGTGGTGTCAGCAATGTCGGAAATAGGTTTAGGAATTCTCAATGTGTCACTAATAGCGTCGGGAATAGGGTGTAGGAATTCCCGACGTGTCACTAATCACGTCGAGAATGGGGCCCATTCTCGACGTTTTACTTTTGGCCCGAGAATAGGGGGTGTCTCCCGACATTTTCGATGTGCATCGGGAATTCTCTTATAAAAACCCACTTCAGTTTTGTAATTCACAGAACTGAAAAAGAGAAGGTCGAGAGAGTTGAGAGAGAGACTGAGAAGGAGAGAGATCCACGCCACCGCTCGTCGTCGTCCTCACCGTCGTCCTTATCGACCGGTCGTCGTCATCTTCGTTGTCACCCTTCATTCCGGGTAGTGGTTTAGTTTAGTTATTGTTTTGTTTTAGTTAATAAGTTTTAGTATTTATATTTCAAATTAATTTTAGGTTTTAGATTTCTAATTAGTTTTCGTATTTAATTTTGCATTAGTTGTAGGTTTTAGTATTAAAATTGAATTTGAAGTGTTGTTAGGATTTTGAATTAGTTGTAGGTTTTAGAAATTTGAATTTGAAGTGTTGAAGTTGAGATTGAAGTGTTGAATGTTGAGATTGAAATGTTGAAGTTGAGATTGAAGTTGAGTTTGAATTTCAAAATTTCAATTTGAATTTCAATTTGAATTTAGGAATTAATGGAATGTATTTTTTTTTTAAAAAAATAGAGGAAGTGCGTCGGGAGTTCCTAACATGTGCGTCGGGAGTTCCTAGATATCTCTCGACGCTATATTGACAGCATCTTTGACGTTCATACAACGTCGGGAGATGTCTAGGAACTCCCGACACATTTTCCCGACTTGTGTCCCAACGTATATTTATGCGTCAGAAAAGCAAGACGATTTTGTGTATCAGGAGAGCCCTCCTTTCTTGTAGTGAGACAAAAAACTTTTCCTAGTTTATCTAGACATTTGTATCCTTTATGATTGGGACTATATCCAATAAAGGTGCAGGGAGAAGACCTCATTTTGTAATTTGTAATGATTGTAAGTGTTTCGCACGATATTTTTGAAGAAATTTAATTCGTGGAGTTGAACTTAAGTTGATGTTATATTTTTGTTGATTTGATGCGATGTGGTTCAATCTCTAGAATTTGATCATCTGATTCTCTCTTGATTGGATGTTTACGCTTGATTTGAGGAAGCAAAGCACGTGATGTTCTTAAGGTTGGAATCTTGGAAGAAAGTTTGTATATTCCTAGGAGCTTCAATCTTCGAGAGAAGTTGGAGTCTTAGAAGAAAGCTTGTAGAAGTTGGAGTCTTGAAATAAAGCTTTTATCTTCAAAGGAGCTTCAATCTTTGAGGTCGATCGACTTCAGAAATTAGGGAGTCTTCTAGCTCTTGGAAGAATTCTCTCTAGACCTTCTGGAGTAAATTTTTTTCAACATTTACAAATAAGGAGAACTCCTCTATTTATATATTGAGTTCTCTTGTGGACTTTATGGGCTTGAGCTTGGTTGGTCCATGGACCAAACCCATGGGCTCAATTACATGGATTTGGGTCATATTTAGCCATTGAGTTCAATTAAGCATATTTTTTTGTCTCAATTAAACTTAGTCCAAGTAAATAATATTTAATTGAACTAAAATAATTAACTTGGTCCAACGATTAAGATGAAAACATGTGACATTATCAGAATTGACTAATTTATGTTTTTAATTTTAATTTGGCACACATGTCAATTTTTTTAATTAGTCCCAAATTCAAGTATTTCATAATTGGTCTAAACATTTCTTATTCAACAAATGTATCCCTTTCGAGATTTATGCACGTATATGGGTGAATGAATCTAAGAAAAAAAAATTGAAGTCAAAATACGAGCATTTTTTTTTGCTCAATTCAACATATCAAATTAATCAAACTATGAATTTAGTACATGGGTTTGATTTAAATTTGAAATAAGGGTTGGAATATGGCCAAACCTTAATTAATTTGAGAAAAGTTCAGGGTTTTACTCGCAATTTAATTTGAATTGAAGATAAAAATTTAATTTGGTTGATTTTTTTAAAAAATAAAATTTTAGAATATAACCAAAATTTTAATTTGAAATAAGGATGAGGTTTCTACCATACCTTAATTTGTCTTGAGGTTGCTCAAGAATTTGGAATGATCAATTTTAATTGGAAATAAAAAAGAGGCCCTCAATCATGAGATAAAGTTGGATTTATGGCTCCGATTTAAATTTGAGATAAAAAGGAGGCCATATATGCAAGTTATTTTGACAATAAGATTTTTTTTTTTTTGAAAATGTTGAATATTTAAATATTTTTGTTATCTCAAAAAATTAAATTCGAGATTTATCCCAAAAATGAAATAATTTAAAATAAAATAAGATAAGATAATTAGATTATCTTTTCTATTTTAAATATTGAATATAATCAAAATAAGATAAGATAATTGGATGTGCTCCATCTCGGCTGGAGCACATGGGAAAGATGAAGATAAATCCTCTCGGCTGCGGCACATGGGAGAAGATAAGGATGAATCCTCTCAGATGCGACACATGAGAAAAGATGAAGATGAATTCTCTTGACTGTAGCACATGAAAGATGAAGATGATGACCCTCTCAGTTATGACACATGAAAGATGAATATGAATCATTTTGGCTACGACACATGGAAGAAGGAGAAGATGAATCCTCTTAGCTGCGGCACCTGGAAGAAGATGAAGATGAGTCCTCTCGATTGCAGCACCTGGAAAAAGATGAAGATGAATCCTCTCAGGTGTGGCACCTGGGAGAAGATGAAGATGAATCATCATAGCTGCAACACATGAGAGAAGATGAACATGGAAGATGAAGATAATGATTCTCTCGGCTGCGACACATGGAAGAAGACGAAGATGAAGATGAATCTTCTCGATAACAACACATTGAAGATGAGATAGAGGCGAAGCTTTAGCATTGTAGAAATCTTCTTGGAGAGGCAGAGGCAGTGGTACACCGCCGTTGTCATCTTGAAGAGACGAAGGTAGAGCTGCACGATCGTCGTCCTCTTGGAGCTACACCATCGTCATCCTTTCGGTGAGGTGGAGCTGTAGCATCGACAAAGCCTTCAAGCTTGAATATAAGGAGGTGTCAAATGAAGCCTTCGAGCTTGAATATGAGGAATCATCGATGAAGCCTCTGATCAGCTTGATTTTGAGGCTCCTTTTTTTGCATGCACCCAATTTGTATATAGTCTTGCACAAATTAGTGTACATCTTCAGTTTATTGCATCACATTATTACTAGGGATGAACATCTTGAATTTAGGGATTTGCCCCCAATTTGTTATGATTCCCTAGTATAGATGAACATCCTTCGAAGAAAAGAATCAAGCTATAACGTAATTCAAGTTTTTTTCTTTTTTACTGGACTAAACTTAAAGTTTCCTTTAAGCTGTCCACGTACCTTTTATAATAAAGGGATCAAGTCATAAGGTAGTTAAGGTTTTTTATTCTTGCCATTCACCTTTTAAGCTCTTGTGGGTAGGAGCACCATACAATTTAGGCTCTTGCGATAAGGAGCTTCACATATTTAGCAGCTTATATTCTCATCAAGGATTTGTTCACCTTCTTTATTTCTACAATTGGTGAATATAATAACTCTCCGCTTTACTGTCAAGAAACCTTCTGTATTTATGTCAACAAACAACTTCCTCTTCATGCGTGATGAGACACGACTGTGAATCTCACAGTTCTTGTTTTTTCATGAAATGGTTTTGCCTTTAAAGTTTTCATCTCTCTTTCGTGTTGATCGCTTGACATCTTTAGACGATCAAAAGCAGATGTTGAAGTTTGATCTTTCTTTGATATGAAGATACTTAGACTTTTGAAATACTGAAGATCGAGTAGTTGAAGACTTGATATGATAAAAAACAGAAGTCCTTTGCTTAATTTCATTTGAATTGTCAATTTCTTCAGAAAATGTATAATTATTGTTGACTTCTTCTATGCTGACAGCATGACATGCAGTGACTTCTAATACTTCCTTTGGATGATCATCAAGAAAGCTTCTTAGGAGGAATTCTGTCAAAGTTATCGATCGTCTAGGTTAGAAGAAGTCCTCATCTTTTTCTTTGATAGACTTAGGCTTCCACATCTTCTTGTTTATTTTCTCTTTTTTATGAGAGCTGCTTCCTTTTCCATGCTTCTCATGGAAGTGCGACTTCATTTGATTGGAATTTGGTTATCTCTCTTTTTCACGAGTCACGACTAGCAGTCCTTCGCAATCATCTTCAACAGGCTTTTCTTTGTTTTGAGAGTCCGTCGTCACGATCTTTTATTGGAATCGAACAAGTATAGGTTAGAAAGTCCCAAACTAAATTAAGCTTTTTCATTGATCATAAGGCAACGTTGATGTCGGAACACTTGAAGTCATCTCAACTGCAACATGATTCATTTGAGCTGTGAGCTACTTCATCCATATCCAGCTCCATCTTCTGTTCACGAGTCAACTTTAGAATCAGCTCCTGTAACACGAAACACTTTTCAACAGGATGACTAATGACCCGATGGTACTTACAGTAGTTAGGATCATCTACTTTTCCTACTTGTTTTAGTCGTTTTCATTCTGGAAGTTGAATAAGTTGTTTGTCTAGCAGCTGCTCTAACATGTCTGTAACATCAGAGTCAGTAAATAGGCAAACTTTTTCTTGTCTTTCTTTAAGAGTTGGATGATGCTTCTCTTTGTCATCATGGTTTCTTTCAATTTTTAAGAGTTTTGTGAGTTTGTCTTTGCAATCCAAGCTTAGAGCTCTCCATCGGTTTATGTAGTCAATGACTAGCTTTCCCTTTCGTTGTCTCGTATTTGTAAGCTCTATCATGCTTATAGTACGCCTGATACTAAGAAGCTCTTGAGGAACTCCTTTTCCAGTTGTTCCCAACTGTCAATGACTTCTTGCTCCAGATCAGTATACCACTGAAAAGTGTTTTCCTTTAAGCTTCGGACAAATTGGCTGACTAGTTGGTCTCCTCTTGATCATGCGTTTTCACATGTTTCAACAAAGTGAGCAATGTATTGCTTTTGATTGCCCTTTCCATCGAATTGTTGGAACTTTGGAAGTTGATACCCAACAGGCATTCACAGGTCATTGAACTTTGGAGGTTGAATTGTTGGAATTTTCCATCAAATTGTTGGAAGTGGTATATGGCTTGGAGTACATAAAAGAAGTTTGTGGCGGTCCTCTATACTGAGCTCTTTTACAGCTTGTGATCATATTCTGCAGTTGTTGAACTAACAGGGAGGTGAAAGAGATGGACTGTTGTGTCTGAGTTTCCTGCAACACAACTTTTCCTTTATCATCAGCTTTGACAGTAGGAGTTTTGCTCTACTCAGTAGTTTCACAAGCTTTCATTTGGTCTTTCAAGGTAGTAATTTCATGTTCTCGCTCCTCTGTAGCTTTCATTAAGAAATTTATTTTCCTCTCCATCTCCATCATGATGGCCTCAATAGTTACACAGCCATCATGATAGACACTACTTCAAGGTCATATTCTTCCTCTGATAAATCAGAAGCAAGAGTATAGTTGTCGATTAAAGGGTTTTCTCTGATGATGATCCCGCCTTTAGGAGATTCCATCAGTTGCTTAAGGATGCTTTGCTCGATGATAGAACCTTGATCTTGCTCCTGGATGATCCCCTTTGAACGACTGCAGATGACAGATCCCATGTAATTGTCGTTTGAAAAAGGAGATTTAGATACAACTTTCTTTAATGCCATTAGTTGGTTTGTTGAGTTGAGTTTCGAGAGAGAGATGAGAGGTAGAGATGTCCTACCAAACGTGCCAATTTTTTCGCACGAGATTTTTAGAGAAATTTAATTTGTGGAGTTGAACTTAAGTTGATGTTATATTTTTGTTGATTTGATGCGATGTGGTTCGATTTCTATAATTTAATCCTCTGATTCTCTCTCGATTGAATGCTTACGCTTGAAAGAAAGTTTGTATCTTCCCAGGAGCTTCAATCTTCGAGGGAAGTTGGAGTCTTGGAAGAAAGCTTGTAGAAGTTGGAGTCTTGGAAGAAAGCTTATATCTTCAAAGGAGCTTCAATCTTCGAGGGCAATCAACTTTAGGAGTTAGAGAGTCTTTTAGCTCCTCAGAGAATTCTCTCTAGACCTTCGAGAGTAAAAAATTTTCAACATTTACAAATAAGGAGAGCTTCTCTATTTATAGAGTTCTCTGGTGGACTTTATGGGCTTGAGCCTGGTTGGTCCATGGACCAGACCCATGAGCTCAACCACATGGATTTGGGTCATATTTAGCTTTTCATCTCAATTAAAATTATTATTTTTTCGCTCAATTGAACTTAGCCCAAGTAAATAATATTTAATTGAACCAAGATAAGTAACTTGATCCAACCGTTCGAATGAAAAGATGTGACATTATTAGAATCGACCAATTTATGTTTTCAATTTTAATTTAGGACACATGTTAACTTTTTTAATTAGTCCCAAATTCAATTATTTGTACTTTTCATCATTAATTTAGTAAATGATGTGGCAATTTGTGATTGATCTAAAAATTTTCTATTCAACAGTAAGGTTTGAGATATGGAAAACAGAGACAGCCAAAGGTTTTTAATGAGGAGTAATCTGGTGTTGTTTTAAATAGAATTTCCAAGGGATTTTTTCTATGAAGGACAATAGATGGTAATCTATTTATTAAGAAAACTGCACTGGAGAAAACATCTTCCCAAAACTTTAGAGGTAGTGAGGAGTGAGATAGAAGAGTAACGGCGGTTTCTACAATGTGTTTTTGTTTTCTCTCGACAACACCATTTTGTTTAGAGGTGTAGGGACATGTAAAGCGATGAATTATGCCATTGGTTTGTAGAGATTTTATTTTGGTATTAAACTGGTTTTCGACTTGTTGCCGTGCCTAGTTTAACAATTTGTATGCCTAGTTGGTATTACAAATTTACAATGATGCTCCTTATCATAGTTTAGGTTGTGTTCTCGTGCAAAAAAGTAAGGTGCTAGCTTATGCTACCAACCAATTGAAGAAGAATGAGTATAATTATACAACTGATGATTTGGCTTTATTTGTAGTAGTGTTGACGTTAAAATATGGCAACATTATTTATATGTAGAAAAGTGTAGTATCTTGACAAATCACAAGAGTTTAAAGACCCTTTGGATAAAAAAGACTTGAGTATGAGACAATGAAGATGGTTAAGTTTATCGAAGATTATGAATTGCACTTTTGATTACCATCTAGAGAAACAAATGTAGGTAACTGATGCCTTAAGTAAAAAGGTAGTTCATTGCAAGCTTCTCTGAATGTCATCGACTCTTTATGTTTTGCAATTAAATAATTGTAATGCAATGTTGATAGCGACTCCCAAGGAGGTTGCATGCATAGATTCGAGTAAGACCGACTCTTATTAACAAAAGTATAAAAGCTCAACATAATAATGAAAGTTTAACGCAAATGAGAAGCACAACAAAATAAGACTTTTTAAAAAACTATGACTTAGGAGGTCATGGAGCAATGATAAGACACAATAGATTGGGTGGTTCTGATAAATTAGAGATTATTAGAGAAAAACTATAATAATCTAATATAGCTAATGTAACGCCCTAAAAAATTAAAAAAAAAAAAAGGGTAATAATAAAATAATATTATTTTATTATTAAATATTATTATATTATTATTATTATTATTATTATTATTATTATTATTATTATAATATCAAAAAAAAAGGGGGGCAGCCCCCCCTCTCTTCCCTTCTCCCCGCGTGCAGGCCCCCCCCTCCATTTTTTTTTCTTTTCTCTTCTTCCTCTCCCACTGCCCTAGCCGCCGACCACCACCGCCGCCCTGCCCAGCCGCACCGCCGTCCAGCCCAGCCGCACCGCAGCCCCGTCGCACAGCCGCTGTCCGTCCGGTTCGCGAAGCCTTGCGCCGCTCCGTCTGACGCCTTCGAAACGCCCCTCTCCGCCGTGTTTTCTCCCCTCTCCTGTCTGCCGCTCCTCTCCTTCCGTTCGACCGGCAAAGCCGCCGTCCGTCCCAGCCGCACGCCGACGCCCAGATCTGCACGTTCCACCGTTCCCCAGCCGCACGCTGACGCCCGGATCTGCATGTTCTGTCGCCCGCTGCCATCTGCACGCCGCCGCCTGACTACATACGCGAAGCCCAGCCGCCGCCGCCTGCCTCCTTCTCAGATCTGTCCGCGCGTCCTTCTCCATCCAGCCGAGGATCCGACGTCCATGTTGTAACTTCATTGGTAAGGATGAAATTGACGAATTTGGGGATCTCCATTGAAAAATTCGATTTGTGGATGTTGTTAAATTGATTGCTTGGATGTTCGATCTTAGGTTGGGGGTAACGCTTGAAGTCGTTGGGTTCACAACGAACAAATTGTTAATTGCAGCTCGTTTCGTGAATTTGAGTTGTTGGCAAACGTGGGATTCAATCAAGGGGTTAGAATAACGCTAAGGTAAGGGATTTCCTACTGGACTCACCTATAGCTTTGAGATGTGTTGGGCTGCATAATTATATTGGAATTGAGTAGAAATAATGGATATGCTACATGTGTTTGACTGTGGACTGAATGTTTAGTTGAGATTTTATTTTGACGAGAATATATATATTTTTGTATGGATTTATGTGGTTCTGGTGTCCAAATTGTATGTGGTGACTGACTGGCTATGTAAACATGCACATGTGGTTGTTGAATGACTGAAAACAGTAAATGTATTTTTATAAGGGATGGGTTAAGACTGACGAATGGTTGTTTAGGCGGAGTGTAGGATACACTGTCGTGGTTGCGTTCTTATGACGGAGGGGACTAACTAGTCATGCCCCTTGTGTTTGGAGGAGAATATTATAAGTTTTTAGTTCGTTGACCGATAGACTGATATGTTTTGACTGGTCTTAGGTTAAAAAAAAAATTGGAAAATGAATGGTTATTGGAGGTTAGGTGGAAAGTACGTGATGAGGACGTTTGACTGGGTTGTAAATGACTGTTAAGATGTATAGAAAGGATTGAGGGTAAATTATTGGTTTCCTAATGGGTAGTTACCTTGCGGGTGCCCTACGGGATTATCACCCTTTGTGCATCCTTCGGGAGCACTAGACTGATATGTGCATCCTTCGGGAGCACTAGACTGATATGTGCATCCTTCGGGAGCACTAGACTGATATGTGCATCCTTCGGGAGCACTAGACTGATATGTGCATCCTTCGGGAGCACTAGACTGATATGTGCATCCTTCGGGAGCACTAGACTGATATGTGCATCCTACGGGATCACAAGACTGTGACTGTGCAGGGTACCCCATAGGAAGCTAATAATTTATTTTCCCCTAACGGGACTAGTAGTGGATCTCTTACTGAGTATATTCATGCTCACCCTTTCTTTATGTTTAATTTTTCAGGCAAAGGTAACATGAGAGGCAGACCGACGAGGGACAAGAAGGACTCGTGAATTTGCCATAGGGGTCTGTCTTTAAACTGCTTCCGCTGACGGTTTGAAAAATATTTTGATTTAACTAAGTCTACAATAGTTAAATTTTTTTTTGTAAACAAAATTTTGTATTTTGGAAATAGGGCCCGATTAAATTTTTCTTCGTTTTCTTACGGTTTGAACTGAATCTTCCTATGTCTTTTGTCAACAAACGGTTTTGCGTCAAATTGACGACTTAGACGGTCAGTCCGAAAAGTTTGGGTCGTCACAGCTAAAGGAGTTATATAGAAAAATGTTGAAGTTGGTATTAAACTTTTCCCTTAAGCTTCCTCTTTGGAAAGTTGTGCTTGGTAGAAAAAGATCTTGGATCTTGTGAAATATTAGAATGTATTGGACCATCAATGTATCATTTCACTGTCTATGGGACTTTTCAGAATTCATAATGTGTTTTATGTGTCGATGTGGCATAAGTACGTTCATGATCCCTCTCATATTCTCGAGGCACAACCAGTCCATTTGAAATAGAACTTGTCTTTCGAATAGGAACTAATACTAATTCTTGTCCAGAAAGAGCAAGCACTAAGAAACAAGGGCTATCCGTTAGTAAAAACTCTTTGAAGGAACCATACTTCTAAAGAAGTAAGGTAGAACAGTGAGAAGGCAATGAAAACTTGATACTCACAACTTTTCATTTAATCACTTCAACCGAATTTCGAGGATGAAATTCTTAAAAAGGAGGTAGTAACTTGTAAGGCCTCATTTCATTCTCCTCTTATTTATTGTAATACTTTTTATGTTGTGAAAAAACAAGTTTGAAGCCATTTTTTTTTAAATTCTCTAAAGGTTAAGTCATTTTGATACGAAAATTGGAATAAATTTAGTTTGAAATAATTGGAAATTTTATTAAGTATTTGAAAACAATTGAAATAAGGGCAAAAAGGTAAGTTTAATATGAAGTGAGGGGCATAAGGATCTTTTCTTCAGATTTTTTTATTATTATTAAATTTGAAATAAAGGGATATATTTTTCTCTTCTTCTACCTGATTCTTCGAGAGATGTCGACCACCCCCTCCTATTGAAGTTTCTCTTCCACCTCCCTCGTATTTCAACCGTGACGCACGCTGACAACGGAACTCTTCGACGCTAACTACCAACTAAACGTACCGCTGGGAGCTGTATCCGGTCATTGTTAGCTACGTTCCATGAAGCCTTCGTAAGTTACTTGAGTTACAAATCTACTAATCGAGCTGAGTTTGCTCATAGTCACTGCATCAGATCTGTTCTTGTGGAAAGATTTGGTGCTTTTTGAATGAAGAGTAGCGGTGTCGTTTAGTTACTGTCCAACGGGTTCGATCAGGTTTTCGTCAAGATTTTTGTAATTAGTAAAGGTGAGAACTATTAAGGTGTGGAATAGAGTTTTAGGTAAGGATTTGCTTATGTTATTTGGATTTCTTGAAGAGTTTCAACTACCCCTTAAGTTTCGACTGCGATCTCACAATACCCAATACAGATTTGAATTTTGGAAGAGTTTGAGCCGCTGTCCAGCTAGTTGGAAGCTCGAAATTGGTCATTTTTGCACGAATGGGGTAAAATTTGAAGTATTTTTTGAGTGGGTCTTGAATACCCATTTAATTCTATTGATAATATTGAATAACCCTTGATGTTGAAAGCTAGATTTCGAAGTTAAAAGGTCGTTAGGGTGTTGTTCATTAGAATTGAGGTTACTTTGATAAGTGTTTGGTAAGACTTTGGGTTATTCTAGTAAGTTTTGTGAATACCCATGTAGGTTCGACATGAAATTTCCATTACCATATTGTTGATTGAAAGATCTGAGACTTTACAGAACTAGGAAGTATTGTTCACCACACTTAGATCTTTTAGAATAAGTGTGGGTAAGTTCTTAAGTTGTTGACTTGTTAGTTTGATGATGAGTTTGTTAAATGGGCTAGATCCCTTAAATTATTGATATTGCGAATAAGAGCATGTTATTATAAAAGACCCATTAAAGTTGCATAAGTTTGGATGCTCGTTTTGTTAAAGGGTTTAATGTGAAGCTTAAAGGTCCAAAAATGAAATTTTTAGCATAGATGCATGTAGGAAAAAATCGAATTTATGTCTTGGAAGAAAGAAATTGGAGCCTTTGCAACTTAAAATGGTTTGAGTAGACTTAGAGCGTGTTTTGAAAATAGTTGTAACATCTTGACATGTGAAGGTAACTAAGAGACCTTAATATTTGTTTCAGGCCAAATTGAAGTGGAAAAAGCGTATAATTTTGAAGGATCGAGTCATTGATAGTGAGTGGCTTATATTCATGTATTTTCGTTATACATCTAGTATGATAATTTCTTGTATGATTGTTTCTAATATGATTGTTTTATAAATTATGTGTTAGAAATGTTTTCAAATATAAATTTTGTTGACATGAACTTTTTTATTCAGAAATGTGGTTGAATCGAAACTTACTAGGCAAGTTTTAGATGACAACTGGTTTCTAAAGTACTAATTGATTTATTATTAGACTTGAAGGGATTTTAAAGTATGTGTTGATGGCTAAGAATTGAAAATAATGTGAAAATATGTTTACTCGTGATGATTTTAAGAATGTGTATGGCTTTCATTTTACAAAAATGTGTTTCAAGTTTTTGAATGTACTTGGTTTTAAAATATGATTGTTCAATGTTTATGATGAACAAGAAGGTGATCTCCCTAAGGCTACGTGAATATGTTTTCATAGCGCCACTTATGGTTGTCAAGGGGTTCCAAGGTTGAAAGAGGTCGTGACTAGACATCTGGAACCTGAGCCTAGGTGAGGACATGGATGGAGGATGTGATTTTGGCTTCGGGCCTAGATTAACCCATGGTGGGTGGCTCTATGTGCACATAAGAGCGAATATGGAGGCTGTTACAGTGGTAGGTGCTAAGTATGCTTGAGCTCAGTTTGGTTGCATGTTTCCTTGTCAATATGGATCACGTGTGAGCTATTCTCGGCTGTGAATTTAGTATTCTACCATGGTCGGGTTGGATGGAAGTTGCTATCGTTACAGATACTAAACATGTGTGAGCTAGGTTTGACCGCATGATTCCTTGATCATGTGTAAGCTATTCTTGGTGGTATATTTCAGGGCTTTTCCATGGTTGGTTTAGGTAAAGGTTTGTTGGCTTGGCTTGTGATTTATAGTATTATGTGACAATGATGTTTTAATTATTATTTCATTAGTGAAAAAATACCCAATTTCGAGCTTCCAACTAGCTAGACAGCGACTCAAACTCTTTCAAAATTCAAATCTAGCATAAAAATGTAATGAGTATTGTGAGATTGAAGTTGAAACTTAATAGGTAGTTGAAACTCTTCAAGAAATCCAAATAACATAAGCAAATCCTTACCCAAAACTCTATTTTACACCTTAATAATTCTCACCTTTACTAATTACCAAAATCTTGATGAAACCCTTATCGAACTCGCTGGACAACAATTAAATGGCACCGTTACTCTTCAATCAGAAAGCACCAAATCTGCCCAAATGAACAGATTCGACAGGCTAGCGATGTGAAGAGTTGTAGGTGAGGAATGACGCGATGACTATGAGAAAAATCTTCTCGACTGGTACATTTGTAACCCAAGCAGTTGTGACGGCTTCATTGACCACAACTGACAACGACTAGCAGTGGTGGGTTTAGTTGGTCGTTGGTGTCGACGAGTTCCGTTATTGGCGGTGTAAGGACAGAAGTTGAAATATTTACTATTTCATTAAAAATATCAAAAGTGTAAAACTATTTTATTTAAGTTGCAAATATTTACTTTTTCATTGATCCTTCCACAACACAAAGGTAGTGGAAGCAAAAGCAACAAGCCTAATGTATGTGCAAGGACAGAAGTACTTGAAAGTGAAACTTTTTTTTATTTTGATTTGATTGTTATAGGATTGCTATTACATTTCTATATTATTATCATGTGATTTGCTATCTGATTATTGCATGATATTAAGTACGCTCTCATTTATTTCTAATTGTTATTTAATTTTTTTAAGTACTTGATTTATTGTTTAGGCTTTACTTTTTGGTGGTTTCTGTTTGATAGTCATGTGATTTTCATTAGATATTTTAAAGTACTTTGAGTTTTCTATTTGAATGCCATGTCAATACAAATAACTCGGTTTTAATCTCAGTTTTAAATCGATATTAAAGAGATATGATGTCGGTTAGCAATCGACATCTATGATAATGTTAAAGTCCTTTAATGTTGGTTGGACTTTGATGTTTGTTTAAAACCGACATTAAAGAGACCAACAATATCGGTTTAAAATCGACATTAAAGCAGTACGATGTCGGTTCTAAACCGACATCTATGATCTGTTATTAAAGCCCTTTACTATCAATTTGACTTTGATATTGGTTTAAAATTGACATTAAAGAGGCAAACAATGTCAACAGATTTAAACTGACATCATAGATTCCCAAAAAATATGTCAGTTTAAAACTGACATTGTACATTGTCTTTTGTGTTAGTTTTTACAAAATTTATTTTTATTAATTGTTGCATTGTTGTCCATTTTTTGGTGCTAAATATTTTAAAACAGACATTAATTATATTGAATTTTGTCAACAATGTTTTTTTAGAAGCTATAATATTTCTCTTTTACTTGTATATATACAAAATGAAATATTAATATTGTGTATGTTTATATATACAACTTGGCTCCAAAAACAAAGAAAGTGAGAAGTTTAACTATTACATTGATCATCCTTTACAAAAAAAAAAAAAAAAACATTGAGAATGTTGGTTGTCTACTTTGGAAGGTCTAAATTAGTCCAAAATTTACCATAAATCTTAAGCAAGCTTTTAAATTAGCCCACACCTACAACCAACAACAGGTAGGAGTGAATAAATTAAATTAAAAGATACTCAAATAAAGAAAAGAAAAGAAAGATACTCAAATCAAGTTTTGATGCAATCAAAGTGTTGTGGAATTGGGTACATTACAATGATCTCTATTACCATTCCCAAAGCAGTGGAACATATGCAAAAAATTTCTATGGCTATAAAGACCTACAAATGAAGCAATAGTGATTAAAGTAAGATAGTCAGGGGTCGTTTGTATTGAGGGAATAGGGATGTGAATAAATTATGCTTGGAAATATAATTCATGGGAATAAGATGTCTGGGAATTAATTATAACTATCTTTGGTTGTGCAAGAAATGTTATCATGGTCGTTTATCCTACAACCTCCTACAAGGTCATTTAGATTTCTATACGATCATTTAAGCTTTTACTCGGTTGTTTAGCTTTCTAGACAATTGTTTATCCTCTTACTTCTTACACGATCGTTTCCCCTCTTGCTTCTTACATGATCATTTACCCTCTTACTTCTTACACAATAGTTTACTCTCTTACTTATTACACGATCGACTAACTTCTTACACAATCGTTTACCCTCTTACTTTTTACACTATCGACTAACTTCTTACACAACAATTTTTAGTGGATCATTTATCCTCTTACTTCTTACACGATCGACTAATTTCTTACATGATAGTTTTTGTCGTATCTTACTTCTTACACGATTGCTTACTCTTTTACTTTTTACATGATATCAATAGTTATAATATGAGGAGCGTAGGGTAATGGGGTGATATGTGAGAAATCAGGTTTAGTGGATCTCCCATTAAGTAGACGAGCATCGACTGGAATAATGTCTCCAAGTTCAACACTGATTACATCCTCAGGGACTAAAAAATGGAAGCATCTTGCTCGATCCACCTTCCAACTCTAAGAACTTTCCAAAGAAAATTGAAAGCCAAATACAAAAATTCAAGTATATATCACCTAAAAATTGTGGTTCCACTAAATACTTTAAGCATCTGAATTAAAGACAAATGAAATTATGCTAATAAGGTACAATTTCTAGCAAAAATGCAGCACACACAATAGTTCATCTCTAATACCTTGGCTTTGGGAGCAAGACTAGGCATGAGAGTAGCTCGGTGATTTGTTGCATTGTTTTCCTCAATAGAATTGATTGTAGAGTTAGTGATAAGCAGGGTGATGATACCAACAAATTCTTGCCAAGTCGTGGGGCTTTCCTCTGCAAGAGAGTACATAGTACTTAGAAAAATGAATAACAAAGAAGATATGAAGAAAGAAACAAAAATAACAATCCATGTAATTGGGCATTTACTCCTCCATTTGCAAGTGCCATAGCCATAATTGCAGCAACTTCCATAACCCAATACAAAGGATTCCACATGAAACCCAAAAACCTCAAAACTTTGCTTTTCTAAAACCATACAACAAGAAAAATTCAGATCAAATTAACATAGTTAAACACAATGCTACTAGTAAGTGAAGCATTACCTTCATTTCCTCAAGCTTATTATGGTGAAAAATCTTCACCCTTTCCTTAGCAGCCTCATTGGTAAGACCCTCTTAGCTACATCTCAGATTTTCAAAAGCCTCATCAATGGGTATATTTTCCTACAGTTAAACAAAATGAGAATAAGGCAACCAAAACAAACAACCAAACACCAAATGGGCATCAAAATGCTCCGATTTGTCTATGTATATTTCACTATTTATTCATGCAAGCACCTTAAAATCCTAACTCATCAAAAAAATCCCAAGATCTACAACCATAAAACAACCAAGAATCATAGTCAGAACAGAAACAAAGACAATAAGAAATCAGATGATGTCAAGATGGTTTGAATTGGAACAAACAATCGAAATCTGTCACCAAAGACCGAATCGACAAGAAACCACGATCAATGTGTAGATCAACACCATATCTATTGTAACACCCCAAAATTTTTAAGTTATTTTTGTTATCATTTTATTAATTTTGGGTGTTATTTTGTGGGGTTAATGGTTGAAAAATTGGTAATACTATTATTATCATTATTATAATTATTAAGGAGAAATATAAAAGAGGTGATATAAGGGTTATTAATGAAGAGAGAGGGAAAATTAAATGGGAATAGGAAGAGATGAAGGAAAAGAGGAGTTATTTGGGGGAAATTAAATAATAATAATAATGGTATTAATGTTATTATTATTATTAGTATTTTATATATTTAAATACACTTTCGGGATGCATGCCATTATTACTATTCATCTTCTTCCTCACAAAGAACCCTAGCCGCCACGCCCCATTCATTGTGCACCTCCGGCCGCAGCGAACCCCACGACTGACGCAGCCGCTGCACGACGACGATCGCCGGACGAAGCCTTCAGCCGCTTTCGTCTCAGTCGTCAAGCCACACGGGTTCCAGCCGCACGGGTCCATGCGTCCGTCTTCACCGAGCCGAACGAGTGGTGGGTCGCGTTCCTTCTCCGCCTCGCGTCTCCATCCATCAGCTGCAGCCGCACGCGTCCGTTGACGTCCGAGTCGCGTTCCTCCGACCGAGCATTTTGTTTTAGTTGAGACGCGAAGCCGACGTCTGTGTCATCGAGCCGCCAGCGTTCAGCCGTCTTCGTCCGTACGCAAGCCGTGAGCCTCAAGATCAGAGCCGCGTCTGAATAACAAGTCGAGCGTCTCCCCTGCTTCGAGCCGCACGCTCGAGTTCTCTCAACCGAGCCGTGTCTGAGCCGAAACCTCTTTTTAGTTGAGTCATCTTCAAGTTTAGCCTCTTGCAACCTTTTGAGCCATTTGGGGTGAGTTTGTATGGGTTTGGTACACCCAATTAAATATTTTTTTTTATCTTAAATGGAATTGTATTTGGAATAAGTTGGTCTATGGTTGCTTGAAGGTCCAAGCAAAATTGGTGGAAATAGGACGGTGAATTTCCATTTAATGGGGTGTTGGATTCAATCTTAATCTTGAGGTAAGCTTGGATAAGCTTGGTTACTAATTAAAATAGTAGGGTGATAATTAACAGAATGATTGATTTTAAATTTTACTGGTGGTTAGGTTTGAGTATTGGGAGAACCTGATTATCGACCAGTGAATTATTTTAGCAAATCTCCAGGTAAGAGAATTTTCCCCTTTTTGTTTGAGATGCAGTACTATTGGTGCATGATGTGATTATATGTATTTCTAAGATTATGTATGTTGAGCTGAATGTTGATTTTATGATGAGCATGTATAGCCTATAGTGTTAAGTTGGTCTGCTGGTTAGAGTCGTACCACGAGGGGTCCATTAAGGTCCTCCCCTATATATGTTTGAGTATTATTGAGACGTGATTCGACGGGATCACTTACAGCCCGACTCTCCTTTAGGGTGATTCCTTCGGGTTCACCGAGAGCCCAGTTCAGTCCCGGTGGGACTACTGGATAGTGTGCGTTCGGGGGCACCATAGAGCGTGGTACTTTATTATAGGACTCTAACAAAGAGACTAACAACACATAGGGAGACTAAGTGTGGGTCTCTTACTGAGTATAATTTTATACTCATTCTTTTAAATGTTTAATTTTCAGGTAAGGGTAAAGGCAAGGGCAAGCTGGCGAATGATAAGAAGTGACCGTGGTTCGCCATAGGGAATAGTTCAGCTTTTCCGCATTTATGTTTCAGAAATTATTTTTAGGATTTCAGAACTTTGGTAAAATTATTTTAATGTATTTCTTTTATTTTATGGGCCCAAACTAGTACTTTGTTTACCACTTTAATTACTTATTTATTTTCTTATTATTTAAATTTCTTTCAACTTATAAATTAATTTTCCTTTTAAAAAAAACTATACTTATTTAAATAGTAATAACCTCAACCTTCTAGTAAAGTTGGGTTTTTACATCTATTGATAACTTATAGAAATACAAGATATTGTATCCTTTTATGTAAAATCATGAGGTTTAAACGCATGAGAATAAAAGAAAGTGAAGGAAAAAGTAAGGGATTTAGCTAACTTATGAATATCATAGCGTGAAAGAGCCTTATCCCTGCTTTATATTGTTTTAGTGCTTAATTCTTAAGATTTATAGGCAAAAAAAGTGAAGCTTGGCGATATAATGTTTAGGTGAGAAGACGCGATCAACGAAGGTGTTCAACAAAGAAAGAAGCTAGGAATTTAGAGCACTAGCTGACTAAATTGGTTGGCGCAAAAAGTCTGAGAAAGGACAAGAGGACAATCTATGCAGCATCCCTGCAGCTTTTTTAGAATATTAATGGCGCGTGGCCTCTTGTCAACATCAACCCTCGCCTATAAATAAAGCCTCTCACTTTAGAACAAAGTCTGCATAATTTCTTGCTGGAGAGCTAGTTCACAAATTGTCCATCCCCTATTTTCCTAAGTTTCTAGGTGAGAGCTTGGAACAAAAAAGAGAGAGTTCTTCCCCTCCATTTCCCCCTCAATATTAGGCAAAAATCAAAGCTAAGGAGAATAAGAAATCATACTCTGAAGTGTAGTCCATTTTTCTTCCTTTCTTTTTCTTTTTATATTGTAGTGTATTGTATTGTATATTTAATGACCGAAAGGCCTAAAGTTACGTTATTCAATACATTGCATTTTATATTTCATTCATCCGTATTCTTGTTTCTTCTTTCCTCTGTTATGTTTAATTCACTTGAGTTGATCAAATATATTTCGAAGATTATAGGGTCATGATGTTTGTACTTTAAGTCTTTTGCTGAGTTAAGTGTGAATGCCAAGGAGCATTGTATATTCGAAAGAAGAACAATGACCTTGGTCGTAATCATCTGACAAATGAGAACACACATTAAACTAAGTGTTTGGCAAGAAGATTGCAACAATGTATTTTTATTGCTAAGTTCATCCTTTACATACATTGTAGAAATGACAATGTGCGCGGCGAAAGCACAGAGAGCTTGTTCTCCTTAATCAAGGAAAAACAACTTAGAATACCTATAACATGATTAGATATAAATAATAAGTCAACTTTGTGTATTTGAATCCCAAAAGGTGAGCAAGTATGGTAGAACACTGAGAAGCATCTCGCCTTAATTCAGAGTTTAAGTATGCTTTATATATCCTTGAACTTTCAAATGTAGATTATTGCTTTCAAATAGTTAAACTCTTGCTTCCTCGCCAAGCCTACAATGAGTTCTTTATTCATCTCCTTTTATCTCGCCATGTCATCTTGCACCGCCAAGAGCACCATAGTGTATATAGTAGATTAGAATCGATAACATATTGTTCGTACATTATATTGTATAGATTATACTACATAGTTTTAGCAGCATGATAAGATAAATTAGGATCTTAAACTCTCTGTGTTCGACCCTAGACTCACCAGGAAACCTCTTTTCCCTTACACTTGGACATTCTATATTTGTAGTCATACATAACGGTTGTGTATATAGCCATCGATATCAGTCATCCCTAATAGTCACATTATGCACCATACCTACATTAATGCATAATAAGGGAAACATACATGCAAGCTCTTTAATCTAATGTCAGGGTTCTAATAGTAGAATTTCTTACCTCGAGATTAGCTTAAAAAATATTCCTTTGTTGGCAGTCAATTCACAATTAACTGAGTCCTAAATATAAACAAAATAAAAATTATTAATTTTGTCAACCAACCATCCAAATATTTACTTAAGCATCCAAACTTACCCAATGACTAAGGTTGAAACCAAGACAACCTTGAATGGGAAAATTCCACAATTCCCATCTGCCAATTAAAATTTAGTCCAAACCTTCAAGTAAAATAATCCAACTAAATCAAAGTGTAAATCAAACTCAATAATAATTATTTGGGCATGCCAAATCCAACAAAAGAAACTTACCACAAATCACCTAAAGATAGCTTAAATTGATTGCAAGAAGGGGGTTGAAAATGATGGTGGCTCGAATAAAAAAAAGGCAGAGGCGGCTTGGCTAGGGAAGAAGGTTTGGACGTGAAGGCGTCAGCTCAAAATAGGGGAAGAGGACTTCGTCCACGCGTGCGGCTTGAAACTAAAGCTGACGGAGAGGAAAACGGTCGATGGTGATGAGTAGACAAATGACGAGGGACGCGCAGCTTCGATGGAGATGAATCGATGAACTAAAGGTGAAGTTCGACTCGGCCAACCCTTGAATGAAACGTTGCGCGACCGATCTTGTTTTCGGTTGGGCGGCGGCTTTCGACTCTGTTTGAGCAAGCGGCGGATGACGAAGCAGAAAAGAGAAGGTGACAGGAGAAGAGCGACGACATGGAACTAGGGTTTGCGTGGTAAAGAGATGAAGAAGATGAATAGTTTTGAAGCACGATTTATGAGAGTTATATAATAATAATAATAATAATTGTATTATTATTATTATTATTATTATTATTAATATTATTTTACTTTCCTTTTTTTCCTTTATTCACTTATTCTTTTCAAAATCCATTAAATACTCTCTTTCCTCATTAAATAACCCATCTCATCATCTCTCTTTTTATCTTCCCAAAAAATATTATCCTTACTAATTATATTTTTCTCAATAAAATAATTTCTTTAATATACCATAACTTTAAAAAATATAAGTTTGACCAATACCCTTAAATAATTATATTATCTCAACATAATTATCTTGAATCCAAAATCCATTTAATTATACACAAATAAAAATATTCCTAACCCGTACAAATCCACTATTACTTTACTAAATCTTAAATCAAAACCTTAATAACACCCAAACAAAATCCATCATAATTCAATAAAACAAGATAATTAAATTTAAAATTTCTTTAATTTTTGGGATGTTACAATCTTCCCTCCTTTGAGTAACTTTCATCCTCAAAAGTTCTAATCCTCGAAGAGCTCGGGATACTAAACAAGAAACACGTCAAAATATCCACTGGTTGCTCCTCATAGCTCAAGTTCTCATTAATATGCAATGACTCATAATCAACTATATGTGTTGAATCAACTACATAGTTCCTCAACATCGAGACATGAAATAAATCATCAACTGCATATAAGGACAGAGGCAAAGCCAAACGATAAGTTACGGGGCCAATCCTCTTAAGAATTTGAAATGACCCTACAAAACGTGGACTTAGCTTTCCCTTCTTCTCAAATCTCAAAACTTCATTCATAGGTGGTACCTTTAGAAAAACCATGTCCCTTACATCACACTTAAGATCCCAACGTCGTTCATTAGCGTAACTTTTCTGTCTGCCTTGTTCTGTCAACATGCGAGCTCTAATCTTCTGCATGGCTTCATTGGTAGTCTGAACTAGCTCGGACCTAACATCCTCTGCACCAACCTCACTCCAACTAATAGGGGATCTACAACACTTACCATACAGAGCTTTAAACGGTGTGATGTCAATGGTAGCCTAATAGCTATTTGATAAGCGGAACTACCTAAATCATGTTTGAGAAATTTACTTATTTTAGGTGAATCCCCACAACAGTAATAAGAATAACCCTGATTAAACAAATAGCTAACAACCCCAAGAAAGCTAAATAGATTTTGGCTTGGAAAAGATTGATCAAAGATCGAGAAGAAAGAACTTGTTCCTAACTTCAAGATTTCGAACTCTCCACAATCTAATTGATCAAGCTAGATTGAAAGTCCTAACATGCATTCTAACACAAGAATACAAAGAAAAGCATAAAGCTTGAGAGATAACACTCTATAAAATTTTTATTCAAATTCAAGTTCTTCCCAAAATGTGGAAACAACCTTATTTATACTAATTAAAAATGTTATATGAATGGACACGACATTTAATTCATGCCCTTTCAACTACTCTAATAAATGAAAGAACATATCATTTAATAAATACATATTAAAGATGTGAATGAATCTAAAATGCATTAAAGTTGTGAATGAATCTAGAAATGCATTAAATACGTGAATGAATCTGAATTTCTAGATTCATTATGACCCTTGGGTGTCCAAGTGACTCTTGAAGTTCCAACTCTTCATTAAAGACCGAAAATCTAGCTTGTAAACAAGCATTTAATCCATCTTGAAGTCTTTTAGCTCTAGCTTTTGTCATTGAGCCTGGAGTCATAATGATTGCCTCTTGATTGGTTTGACTTGGAAATTTCTTCCATGAATTTTCAGCACGTGCTTCATTTTCCTCTTCATTTCAGTTGGTCCGAGCTTATTGAGTGTCATTTTCTACTTTGTTGGTCAACATCTTATCAATATTATTATAAGTGAACTCCATCAAATGCAAATGGGAGTCCCAACTCTCTAAAAACTCTAGCACACAGGCTCACAACATATCCTCCAAATTTTGGTTCAAATGCTCTGTTTGACTATCAGTCTGAGGGTGAAAAGTTGTACTGAAGTCTAATCTCGTGCCCATGGCAACCTGAAGTCATTTTCAGAACTTGGAAGTAAAACAAGCATCTCTGTCAGAAACTATCGACACAGGTGCTCCATGAAGGCTCACTATCTCGATCATATACAACTGTGCCCACTTACTGATAGTCTAAGTTGACTTCCCTAGGATGAAATGTGTTGACTTTGTGAGTCTGTGAACGATAACCCAAATCACTGTATAATCCTTCAGGGTTCTCGGCAATCCTGAAATGAAGTTCATGGACACAATCTTCTATTTTCACTCTGGCACACTCAAAGGTTGCAACCAACCTGTGGCTTATGTCTTGGTGCCTTCACCTTCTGGCACACCAAACATTTATTGACAAAGTCTGCCACTTCTCTCTTCATATTTCACCACCAGTAAACTTGTTTTAAATCCTGATACATCTTTGTACTTCCTGGATGCATAGAAAATGCAGAACTATGGCCTCAATCAACAACTTTGTCTTAACTACACTATCTGCTGGCATACATAATCGTCTCTCAAACACGAGTCCATCATCAGAGGATATAGAGAACTCCTCAACTTGTCCTGCTTCTACTAAGCGATGCTTATCAACCAAATGAGGATCAGTGAGCTAAGCAATAATGATTCTCTATCTCAATGTTGGCTGTACTGACAATTGAGCTAAATGTGAGGTGATCTCTCACACTGAAACTACAATTTCAGCTCTCTCAAGATCTATTCGCAAAGGAATCTGACTAATAATGAGTGCTGTAGAATGTGATACCTTTCTACTAAGAGTATCTACTACCACATTCGCCTTACTTGGGTGGTATAAAATCTCACAGTCATAGTCTTTTACCAACTGAAGTCATCTGCGCTATCTTATATTTAATTCCTTTTCAATGAAGAAGTATTTCAAGCTCTTATGTTCAGTGAAGATCTGGATCTTCTCACCATATAAATAGTGCCACCAGATCTTAAGTGCAAAAACTGTTGCTAACTCTAAACCATGTGTAGGGTAGTTCTGCTCATGACTTTTCAACTAACGAAAGACATAAGGACCACCTTACCTTGCTGCATCAATACACAACCCATTTCTTTTTTAGAGGCATCACTGTAAATCAAATAATTTCCGGATCCATCTGGCACTGTAAGGACTAGTGCAGTAACAAGTTTCTGTTTAACATCCTGAAAACTACTCTCACATGCTGGGCTCCAAACAAAAGGAGTCCCTTACCTAGTCAATTGAGTCATAGAACTAGCTATACGAGAGAAACCTTCCACTAACCTCTTGTAATAACCTGCTAAACCTAGAAAACTATGAACTTCACTGACTGTAGAAGGTTGAGGCCAACTAGTAACGGTATTGATCTTCGTTGGGTCCACAGAAACTTCCTTACTGAATACTACATGGCGAAGTAAGGACATTTCCTTCAGCCAGAACTCACACTTGAAAACTTGGCATATAGCCTATTGGCTCGAAAAGTCTCTAGCACCTGATGTAAATCCTCCTCATAGTAAACCTCTGTCTTGGAGCAAACGAAGATGTCATCAATAAAAACTATGACAAAAGTGTCTAAAAAATCTTTAAACATCATGTTCATCAAATCCATAAATACAGCAGGAGCATTCATCAAGCCAAAAGACATCATAATAAACTCATAGATTCCATATTTGGAACGAAAGGCAGTCTTGGGAATATCACTGTCTCTAATTGACAAGGCGAGAATTGACATGCAAAAAGATTATGCAAAGAGTAGGTAAGGTCGTTATCAATGAAGAGTACTCACATAAACGCCTTGACGAAAAATTATTTATAGTTACCCTTGATTTTACCGTAGATAGAAGCAAGCAAGGGTGTCGAACCCAAGGGAGTGATTGATTTTTCCTTGAATGAAATGCTTGGAAATATAGAGATTAGTAACAAAAGGAAGATAAAAGTATTGAAAAAAAATTGGGGAAAATTGTAGGAGGGAATGAGAAGGGGAGTTTGGTATGCAAAACAATTCACAAAAAAAAAGAGATACTAGATATTGAATTCCAAGATGGTAACTGATGAATGGGCTTAGGCTTACATCAAATCTTATCATTGAATCAAAGAAGATAAGGAAATTGAATTATGCATAGCTTTAAAGAGATTTTGATTCAAAGTTTCCTTGCAAGATCAAATTGCTTAATCTTGGAAGGAATTCTTGAATCAAAATTCAAAAAAAACAAGTAAAGAATTTCAAGGGGTTTAGTTTGATCATTGCAATTCTAACTAAACCCATTATTCTTTTCTTTAAAAGAAAACACAAGATGGATCAACAACAACTTTATATTCAAGGAATCAAAGAGAAATTAATTTGTGTACAAAAAAGGTATTCAATTTAATTCCAAGAATTATCAAAATCAATTGAAATCCAAAAGAGGCATTACACAATTCTAAAATTGGGAGAGATAAAATGAAGAATCATGGAAATTTTGTATATAAGCAAGCAAATCAACTAATCTTGCATTAATTGAAATACTAGGGGTAAATTGCTTACAATATTGAACCAAAAATTCATAAAATCAAGAATCAAGATTACAAAATTCAATAAAATTGAATTAAACATCCAACTCTTGATGCAATTTATTATTGATTCTAACAAAAATTAGATGGAAATCAAAGACTAATCAAACCCTAATTATAAAAAAAAAAAATCAAATTAATCAAATTCTCAAAGATTGGAAATGCCTAAGCCCAATTTACCTCAAAAGATTAGCTTTCCATCTTCAATATTTCTGGAAAAATGGTTGAAGATAAAAAATTATAGAGTGAGGGTAGAAAAATTGGAAATTGGGAGGAATTAGGAGTATTTTTGGAGGGAATAGTGAAAATGTCTTGAATTTAAATTGTGAAATTAGGGGTTAATTGGGGGTGGGAGAGATAGAGGAAATGGGCCAAAGTGTATTTCTAAGCCCATATCCAAGAAGAAAAGATGAAAATTTGAGTAATTTCGGAAGTTTGGATATTAATTACAAAAATGCCACGAAAAAAATGGAAAAATATAAAATTACGTGGCTAAGGGGCGCGCGGGCTGAGATCGCGCCACGTGGCACAAAGAGAATCGTCGAATTGTTGAAGACACCGATTGAGGGAAATATGTAGTAAATATTATGCGTGAAGGGAGATTCGAACCCGTGATCTCGAGGATAGGCGTGCACGGCTGAGGGGTTGACACATGTCAACCAGTTCAATATTTACGAAAATGCCCCTTAGGATTAATTTGCCCGTTCTCCTTTGTTTGAACTCCGATTTAGGTGATTTCCGTGTCGTTGGGTTCGTATTAGAGTCTACTTCATATTCTGCATAATAAAGGCTATCTTTAAAGGGGTCAATATTTGTCCCAACACTAATCCTCAGCTGGTGATAGTCTGAATGTAAATCGATCTTAGAGAACACAGTGGCTCCATGCAGTTGATCAAACACAATAGCTCCTTGCAAATCAAACAAATCATCCATTCTAGGCAACGAATATCTATTCTTGACTGTCACCTTATTGAGCTCTCTATAGTCAATGTAAAGATGCATCGACCCAACTTTTTTCTTCACAAATAGTATTGGTGCTCTCCAAGGTGACACATTAGGTCAAATAAAGCTCTTGTCCAGCAATTTCTGTAGCTAGACCTTTAGCTCCTTCAGCTGAGTTGGGGACATTCTTTATGGAGGTCTCAATATGGAACCAGTGTCCTGGTTCCAGCTCAATAGCAA
This sequence comes from Cucumis hystrix, assembly GCA_025688845.1. Lineage (NCBI taxonomy): Eukaryota > Viridiplantae > Streptophyta > Magnoliopsida > Cucurbitales > Cucurbitaceae > Cucumis > Cucumis hystrix. Next base: position 22,223,150 of record CM046884.1, read on the forward strand.
AATCAACCTCTCTATGAGGCAAAAGTCCTGGAGCTTCTTTTGGAAAAACATCGGGGTATTCCTTTACCACTAGTTAAGATGATAACGATACCTCGGACTCTCTGGTGTCTACAACACTAGCCAAGATACTCTAGGTACTCTGGTTGAGCAGCTTACTGGCCTTCATGGCTGAGATAACTTTCGGTAGGACCACAGTCCTTGCCCCAGAAGGGTAAAATCTACCTCCTTGAGAGAATAATCATTCCTTGCATAATTAGCAGATAGTCAATCCATGCCTAAGATTACATTAAAGTCTCGTATGTCTAAAACTAACAAAGTTACATCTAATACATGGTTTGCTATTTCTATTTGACATGCTTTTATCTTTTATTTCGACAACATAATTTCTCTAGGAATAGAAACATATAACATATAACTCAAGGGTTCTACCTCTAAACTCACATGCTGAACAAAAACTGAAGATCTAAAAGAATGAGAGGACCCAAAGTCAAATAATACTAATGCAAAGTGCCATAAGATGGGAGCGTACCTGTCAGCAAAGTGCCAGCTTTCTTGGCCTTCTGTCTCAAGGGATAAAAGCTCATGGCAGCGAAAGATTTTACAAAACAATTCCTCAAATTAATTTGAGAATCCCAAAATACCAATATATTGCAAAAAAATAATTAAGAAACTAGTTTTCTTATTAAAACTTAAAGGCTAAGCATGCTTTCTCATTATAAATTAGAGAGATAAAAACTTCCTTGTTTATGTCTCTGAATCTACAAATTAAATTTCTAAATTGGGACACTATCCATCGGAGACCTTCCTATCCTCTGGGATGAAATTGGTTTGTGGGAACCAATTGGGATGGGAAAAAGTTTAGAGATGTTTGAGAGAAACTCTTTTCTTTTTCCAAAGAGCAAAAGCATTGGCTTTTTTTTTTATTAATTCATTAAAGAAAATTGTTTTCTTATAGATATTTATAACTCTCTTTCCTTCTTGAAATAGAAAAGAGAGTAGGAGAGAATCATGAGATTCTGTTAATTTAAAAAACATTAAATTAATAGAAATTTCAAATCTATCAATTAATTAACCATTAATCAATTAGTTAATAATTCATTAAATCATATTTAATTAATATTTCATTTAAATCTTATTTAATGAATATCTCTCCAGAATTTTATAATTTTATATTAATTTAATTAAATAATATTAAACTAAAATATTAATTAATTATCCGATTAATTAATAAATAAATTAAATATCTTATATTTAACTTAAGTTAAATTTGTATCATACTCAATTATCAATTTCTCTCGTAACCAATAATTTTAATATGAATCCAATTCAGATTAAATTAATATTTGAATTCATTCAAATATTTTATCTTTCATTAATTAATTTTGAATGATACCCAAAATTAAATTTATATAATAAAGTTTGATACACTTTATATTATAATGTATCACTATACATTATACTAATTTCCAAAGTAAATTTGAACATTTCTCTTTACGAGCTAGAGAGGGGACCTAATGGACCTACAGATCACAAGCTACGACAATCTTAGATTAATTGGCTAAACTCATTAACCAATTAATCAATATTTGTTAACTGTGTGTACACACCACTAAAGACTTACATCTGAACTCTTCTCACTGTAGATATATTTCTGTGTCCATGGATATAGACCAATAACAGTAAGTTAGTTCTTAACGAGTGTTCGTAACTGGGTCAATTTATGGTTTTACCCCTAGGTTACCTCAAATCCTTAAATACGAGTGTTCCTCTAATGAACAACCTGTTTATGGTTCCACCAATAAACATAAACCACTCTCGTGCCATAGAGAGGGTAAGGGCCTTTTGTTCAAGTCCTGGAGACACCATTTAAAGGAACGCTCATCTACTTACCCTAAAGTAGGAAAAGAGTGAATTCAAACTTGTGTAATTATGTTTTCAGCTCTCCACTCAGTCTTGTCCCCAAAATGATAAGCTTATTGAGCTGGTGATCTGGTCACTCTCACCTGTACAAATCAAAGGACAATCCCTCAGGAATAGGAGTTAACAAAGTTACATCTAATGGTTACAATTTCGTAGTGCACTCTTATGGAAAGTCATTTCATAGAATAGTCTCACTCGCATGTCAACTACACGAATGCATTGGATCATTACGTTTTTATCAAATACAAAGTGAGCCATATCCATAGTGTTACCAGGATAAGGTACCCAGCCTTATCCATATACTATAAATCCTTTAAGCTGATCTTCCAACATTGATCTCTATATGTCTCTACACACTGTTCAAGACTCATTAAACAACTTAGAATGTTAGTTTATTGAATTTGGGTTATTAAGACAAAACTAATGATATAATCAATAATAATTATTACAATAATCACACTTTATTAACAACAGTCAATGGATTATATCTACAAACTATAAGTTTTAAGACATAAATCTCAACAAACTCCCACTTGGACTAAAACTCTAGTCTCTTTGGCATGTACATAATAAAGTAATCGTCTAACATTGAAAATGGTAAAATGTACAAGTATATTATATAAAATTTACATATACAAATACAATAAACTAGGGCATCCTCATACTCATTACACATCTCCCATCTGCCCTAGATTACTTAATGTACATAACTCGCAGACTTAGACTTTGTAGAAGACCCTCAAAACCTTTAACCGTGAGAGTTTTTGAAAATGGATCAACAATATGTCGCACTATTATCACAATATAAAGTGATGGACATGTTCATGTTTGGAACAACTTCCAAATCATGCAGGAACTTGTTGAGCCAAACTACCTATTTTGTTGTTTCACAAGCAGCCACATACTCAGCCTCCATAGTAGAGTCTGCAATGTATCATTGCTTGTTACTACGACATACCACAACTCCCACCTTTAGAGTGAACACTAATCCCGACGTGCATTTCCTAGAATCCTTATCAGTTTTGAAATCAGAGTTAGAGTATCCTATAAAGATCAAATCCTTAGCTCCATACACAAGCATATAGTCTCTCGTCTCCTAGGATACTTGAGAATAATTTTAACCATCGTCTAGTGGTATAACCCTGGATTGGATTGATATCTACTGACTATTCCCACTACATAACAAATGTCTGGCCTAGTGCAGAGCATAACATACATTAAGCTGCCCACAGCTGAGGTATAGGGAATACGTCGCATATCCTCAACTTCTTAAGGTGTCTTAGGACACTGTTCCTTAGACAAGTGTACCCCGTATCTAAAAGGTAATAAAACCTTTCTTAGAGTTTTACATCGAATATCGAACCAACATTTTATCAATATAGGTTCCCTAAGACAGTGCTAGCGTTTTTTTCTTACTATCCCTTATGATTTGGATCTCTAGAACATATTGTGCCTTTTCCAAATCTTTCATTTGGAATTGGGCTGCTAGCCAAGTTTTAACATCAGTTAGGTATCCTACATCATTTCCAATGAGAAGGATATCGTCCACATAAAGTACTAAGAAAGCTACTTTACCTTTGTTAATTTTATTGTATACACAAGGTTCATAAACGTTTTGATTAAAACCGTAAGATTTGATCACAGTATCAAATCTAATGTTCCAAGATCTAAATGCTTGTTTCAACCCATAAATGGATCAATTCAGCTTGTAAACTTTTTGCTCCTGACCTTGGATTATGAACCCCTCAGGCTGAGACATAAAGATGCTCTCTTCAAGATTGCCATTTAGAAAAGCAGTCTTGACAACCAATTGCCATATTTCATAATCATAAAAAGTGGCAATGGACAAGAGAATTTTTATAGACTTTAACATAGGAACAAGGGAAAAAGTTTCCTCATAGTCAACTCCTTCCCTTTGAGTATACCCTTTTGCTACAAGTCTAGCTTTGAAGGTCTGTATCTTTCTAGTTAAATCTCTATTTCTCTTATAGATCCATTTGCACCCTATAGGTTTCATCTTTTTCGGTAGATCTACAAGCTCCCACACTAAATTGAATTACATAGACTCCATTTCTAGGTCCATGGCTTTGACCCATTGGTCCTTGTCTACATCATTCATTGCCTGTTTATAGGACAATGGATCCTCAACGACATCATCTGGTATGGCATCCTCAGTTTAAATTACATCCAAGTAATGGTTAGGTTGTGATTCAATCCTCCCATTGCTTCGAGCCATTTTTAACGATTGAGAAGGATGAGACTGACCTGATGTGTTGGTTTCATCAAGTCTTGATGAGGGACCAGTTTCATCACCAACCCTTGTTGATTCATCAGTAGCTTCACTTAATACTAATTTGCTTCGTGGTTTATGATCTCTCATGTGGTCTCCTTCCAATAAAGTAGCATTTGTCGATACAAACACTTTGTTTTCTTGTGGATCGAAGAGTAGACCACCTCTCGTTTCTTTAGGGTAACCAACAAATTGTCATAACCTTGCACGTTTTTCTAACTTCTTGGGATTTGTCACTAATACGTGAGCTGGACAACCCCAAATTTTGAAGTGACTTAAACTAGGTTTACGACCTCTCCATAATTCAAAAGTTGTTTCAGAAACACTCTTCGAGGGAACATTGTTCAAGATATGAACTATAGTCTCCACTGCATACCCCCAAAATGTGCTAGGCAATTTAGCATAGTTCATCCTTGAACGAACCATGTCTAACAAGGTTCAATTTCTCCTTTCTGATACACCATTTTGTTGTGGTGTACTAGGTGCTAAGAGTTGGAATTAAATTTTATGTTCTATCATATAGTCCTCAAATTTCAAATCCATGTACTCTCCACCTCGATCAGATCGAAGTATTTTAATCATTTTACTTAGTAGATTTTCAACTTCAGTCTTATACTTCTTGAACTTTTCAAGAGCTTCAGACTGATTCTCCATTAAGTATAAATAACCATACCTTGAATAATCATCTATAAAAGAGATGAAGTATTCAAATCCTCCTCTAGCTTTTACATTCATCGGATCATAGAGATGATCTGAATGTATAATTTCTAGGGGCTCTTTGGCTCTATAACCTTTTCCAGTAAAAGGCCTTTTAGTCATATTTCCTTCAAGACAAGATTCACATGGAGGCAATGAATCATCTTCTAACTCATTTAGAAGTTCATTCTTTATCAATCTCCACATCCTATCGAGATTAATGTGAGCTAATCTTAAATGCCAAAGATAGGTATTGTTATTAGGAGAAATTTGTTGCCTTTCATTTATGAGTATTAGTAGTTTTAAACATCTCGTGGTTTAAAATTGCTTTTGCTTCATTAGGTCTTAATACATACAAGATGTCTTCAAGCTTAACTGAACAAATGTGTACACCATTCTTATAAATGAACACTTCACTCAAAGAAAAGGTTACATTATATAATTGTTCAATACGACAAGAAATAGATATAAAATTTCTTGTAATCTTAGGAACTATGTACAAATCTAAAAATAGGAATTTCTTTCTGAAAGATAACTTAACATCTCCCACTGCACGAGTTAAAATGACATCTTTCATTCGAACCTTGAGAGTCATTTCACCCTCCTCAAGCTGCTTAAAGGAATTAGTTTCCTTTAAAGAAGAGCAAACATGGCTAGTGGCTCCTGAATCAAGTATCCATTCATTTTTGTCATTTTCGATTAAATATGTTTCTAAGACAAGTAAATCATATTTAACTTCTTTTTTATTCTTCTTAAACATCTCTTAAAGGGAGTCCATGATCTGATGTGCAATGATCATGGTCTCGTGTTTCTTGCTTAGTATGCCAGACATACAGGATAAGAGATAGACGTGAGCCTTGTCATTGGCCTTTGTCCATCGGTTATGTGCATCCCTGACATTATGAGATGCATTTCGAGTAGGGGAAGGAGGACATTTCTCTATTAAGACGAAGCATAGATCATCATTAACCAGAATCATCGATTAATTTTTTGTTTTTAAGCACTTGAATAATTGAAGAAGACATGCTGAAATATCAAAAAACTGACTGTATTAGTTATCTTTGTCTTAACCCATTACACAAAATAATCAAATCAATTCAGAAAAAACAAGCGATCAAAAAACCCTAATTAAATAAATCATTGAGTTTTTACAACGATACTTTAGAAGTTTAGAGCAACAGCCACCGAAGGGTGATCAGCTACTCATCTCCTGAATTTAGACAATCTCAGCTAATAGAATACCAAAATAACTCATATTCCTACAGTTCTTAGTTCCCTTATCATTATGAAATCTCTAAATTTTTTTGCTAAACTAATTTTACTCAGTTAGAAACAACTTAAACATGTCAGAAGCATCACTTTTATTTTTCAACACGCAAATATAAAAGTGCAATAAAAATAATCATGAATAAAAGTTATAAAATATATTTTACTATTAGTTAATACACCATCAAATTCACATAACTCTGAATGTATTTAATTAGAGACTCATATTTCCTAATTATAGGTTTATACGAACACTTAGTTATTTTAGCTTGACTACAATATTCACATTTATTAAAATCATTCATTGATAACTTAAGAAACATATTCAATCTACTCATATTGCTAATTATTCGTTTATTAACATGTCAAAGTCTAGCATGCCAAGTATTAGAAGAATACAACATGAAAGCAAAAGACTGAAGTTTATTCATTTTATAGTAAAAGTAAACAAGCTTATTCTAATAGTTTGAGTGAAGCCCACAATGTTTATAAGATAACCCGAAACTAGATTCTTCCTTATTTCTGGAGTGCGCAGAACTTTCTTCTTTATGTCTATCTTTCTAGAGGTGAATTTAAGCTCCACTTCACCAATTCCAGCAACCTTTTTCCTGTGTTGATCCCTCAAAAGTATTTTTCTATCCTTGGTTTTGTTATAATTACTAAAGCGATTAAGGTCATGAGAAACATGGTGCGTGGTGCCAGTGTCTACGCATGAACTTTTAGAAGCCTCATTCACATTTTTCTATACTCTATTAAGTTTGCCTATGCAGCAGGACGACTCTTGGTCCTACAATTTCTTGCTAAATGACCAAGCTTATTACAATTGTATTGAGAATTCGTACATACTTTTAACTAAGGTTTCTAATTCTTTTGGTTTGTCTAGTTGTTATTGATGGAACTTTAGGTTTTACTCAAATTGCACTTTGTTAACATGCAAAACCCTAAACTACACGAATTAGGGTTCTAAATGAAATTACCTTCCTAGTTTCCGAATCACTCGACTTCTCTCGATCATGAACTCGAACAACCACTAGTGCCTACACATTTTTCTTTGAATGTAAAATTTGGTTGTGGGACCCGATGGGTGAAGTATTTGAGAGAGAGAGATGGAAAAGATGGAAAATTGTAAAGGTTTTCAAATAAAGACGGTGAGTATTATTAAAGTAAATATAAGCAAATGGCCAAAAGTCTTTCAACATTTGAAAAGGGGCCTTAAGTACACAAAAGCCATGCAGCTATTGCATATGTAAACTTGCTTGTGGAATTTTGTTTCAACTACTTTGGAGTCAATCCCACTCAACAATTGGTTGGTTAACTCCATGGACTTAAGGAGAAGGTAAAATGCAATGTCATGCATGCATATCTATTCCTACGTATCAAATAATTAGGAACTTGGAAAATACTGTTGTTGCTTATGTTGGTGTCTCATGATGCGTCATTGATCAAGATTATTACATGAAAAATGCTCGATAAAGACCTTTTCATCATGTACTACTAAGTACTCGTTGTGTTGCCAAAGTGTAAGCAAAACAATAGGTTTTCTTGGATGATCCAGGGTCGAACACAGGGAATTGATATCAAAGCTTAGTTCTGCAGTGTACCTGTCAATTAGGCGGTATAAAAGAATTCTATACCCAAGTATAAACCTGAACTATATCTACTTATGTACACTAAAGACTTTGGTAAAGGGAGATTAGGATGGTAATGAGGTGGAGATGCGATCTAACTTGTATGAAAGAAAGAATGAAAGAAGGTCTAAACCTAGTCTTCTTCTCACGTCCTAAAACGATATTCTCACCTAGTCTTCACACTTGTTCTTTTTGCTATTCTCTAGCTTTTTCTTTTGTTCATTAACATGCATTAGAACACAGAAAACAGGCATGTAAGCTTATGTAAAGTGCAGTTCCGAATATTTATAGATTTTCAACATAATACACACATTTTGACACTTCTATTATGCATTTGGGTCTCATTATTCTTTCTAAAAGGCTATAGTAACTTGTATTTTTACAAGTTATCACACCTCCAAATTTAGAATAATGCTCGTTCTCAAGCATCACTCCGCATCATATTGTCACCAAGTACAACTCCTCCTTAAAGAATCACCTTTATCTTTGCATTTCTAAACTTCTCAAAACACGATCAAGTTTTATTCGTTATCCAAGGTTCACTCATCACATACTTCTCACTATGAAAACATTTCTAAGTTCAAAACCCAACAAGCTTAATACTCAATATTCTCTTGTTCATTCTCCACATGAAATCTTAGTTTCAAAATTTGGCAATGGATAAAATTTTCGAAGAGTTTTGAATCATTTTATTCGTAAAAACAATACTTTTTATTTAATTGTATATGGAGCATTTGGCGTTGAGTGGGAAATCTTAGGAACTCTATGAGTCCATTCCTCTCCTCAACTATAACTCTTATCACCTCTTATTTCTTAATTAACTAAATTTTTACTTTTGAAGGTATGCTTCTTATTCTTGCGAGAGGAGGCAACATAGGAGTTTTATTTTAATTGAATAATAGAATACAAAAATTTTGGAAATTTTTGAAAATTTTCACTTTTTGGCATTGTGTTAACTTTTGTTAAAACACCTTGTTTTTAAATGCCTTGATAGGATTTTCAAGAAGTTTCAAATGTTTTAGCTCGAAGCTCACACACCCCCAAATTTAGAGGTTAGCAATGTCTTCATTACTAAATATGAATGATAAGATTAATTACAGAAAAATTTTACAAAAGAGGTTTGAGGTAAAGCTTGCTCGCCTAATAAACTATAGAAAGGTTTCCTAAGTAAGTTTCATTAACAAGTTAAACACGTAGGTAAGAAATGAAACTTTATTTTACATGGTTTATTTCATTGAAGTTATCATCGAAACGCAAAGAAAAATTGAAGTGCTAAAATGCAACGAGCCATACTTGCGATAAGAAAAACTAAACACATCAAAGTTGTATTAGAAGTTGCTACTTATATTGAAATTAATGAACATAAGGACAAAGAAATATAAATTAAATAAGTTATAAGTAAAATTACAAAAAGAAAAGTAACTTCAAAACAATACTACGATGGTAGAGGTGGTGGAAGAGGTTGTTGGTTCCTCCTTGCTCTAACCACCAGATCAAAAATGCGTTAGGGATCACACTAAGTTTAGCTGAACCTGAGGCGTTGGAATTGTGGTACACACTAGCAAATGTTGATACCTTAACAAAGTGGTGAATTGTGTATCACACCTATTCGCCAATACTTCAACCAGACCATTTAATGTTTCATTATGCTCCCTCATCGCCTAGTTTTGCTCTCTTATTGCTTCGTTTTGTGCTCTGATCGCCTCATTCTTCTCGTAGACTGCAAGAAGTTGTAATTGGAGCTTTTCTTTCTGTGTTTTGAGCTCCGTCATTTCCCTTTTGAGTTGACTTAATGGTGCCTCAGTATGTGCATTTGCATCATATGTCTTAAGCTCCAAATCACTCAATTGTTTATAAATACGTAACAACATTTCTTGTAGGTTGCTCTGGCACTGGATCATATCTTCAAATCTACGCTTCATAGGTTTACAAACATGATCATCAATGAATTTGAGGGTATAATCCTTATCAATTCCTTATTCATCTTCTTCTCTCATTGCCTCCTTCAACTTGATGTTTTGCATGGAAGGCTCTTCAGTTTGGTTTAGCGGTGAGAGGAGATGTGTCTTGCCATCTACCTCAGAGTTAGTTTTGTTTCTCTTTGAATTCGGTCATCAACCATCTCCTCTACGAATTCTCTTCTTCTTGGGGATAATTTGAGGCTGCCTGCCCCATCTTCTTGCTCATTGAACGTGTCGTCATTGAACACGTTTGGATTAAAGAACGAGTCATGAAATTCATTCAGGTTTGAACTTTCAAGGCTTGGCGATTTGGGTAGGTTGGTTGGGTTAAATTTTACTAAGGCAAGGGAATTGTCAGCTTCCTGCCTTGAAGAGTATGAATGAATTTGAATTTGGAGAAGGGTTGACGATTTGGATTATGAGGGTTTGGATTTTTTGGACTACAAGGAAAAATTTTGCGTTTTGGATTTGGATGGAGATGGTGGAAGTGAGTCAGATGGTGAGTGAGTGATTTGGGCCTTGGTTTTGGAGGATATAGGTTTAGAGGGTGAGTTGGGTTGAGTGGTTGTCAGTTGCTTGATGGATGCGAGAGGCAATGAGTCCTTAGAGTCCCAGACCTTAGAGATCTTCTTTCTCTTTGAGTCTGCGGCTCCTCCTTGCCATGCCTTTTTCGTTTAGAGGAGTTCCTCTGTCGTCTACCTCCACTACTTTCTCTTCTTCTTCTTTTTTTTCTTTTGCCTCCACTTTGCGAGTAACCTTTGTTCTTTCTTCATCTCCTGTTTAACCTTTTGGTTGTTGCTTTGTTTGTATGGATGGCTATTATGCGGCTTAGTGTGGTTACATTGCACATGTTATCTCACACACATGCAATTTGTGGAGATTGTTCCAACTCTGGACATGCTTTCAGACATAGCCTCTCAATTAAATACGGAAAGGGTTTAGCTTCTCGCGAAGAATGTCGTAACTAGGCTTCAATGTGCTCGTAGATTATTTCCACTACATCATAGGTATTTCCTCCAGGATGCTGTAGAGGAGCATTATCGGTTCAAGTGATATTGTGTTGTCGTGGAGAGTTGGCATATTCTTCTTAATACATACCAACCACACGCTTGCCTCAATTCTCAACTTCTGCAGGAAGAGTTGATACTTTCCGATTGTTGTTACGTCCTACTTTGTACCAGGTCATGTCACTCTTTCCAATGTGTCTTGCATATCACGGTTTGATGGCTCCTTGAACATTGGTTGTCTCACCACGGTATGCTCTAGTCCATATAATGCATTTACAGCTTCTGGCCTATAATTAACCTTCTTTCCCTTTACAATGGCATAATGCTTTTCTGCCTTAAAATGCCGATTGTAAAATAGATTTACCACTTCTGGCCAAATCGCATTCATCGCATGGAAAAATTCTTGTCATACTAGCGCCTTGATGGGTGTTGCAAGAAACAGTTGTAACTGTTCTTCTAACAAGAAGAAGCCTTTCTCTATTATAAATTATTTCCTTAAATCCTCCGCAAAAAGCACATCTTCCCCTTTAGTCTCTTGGTTTTCCTCTTCTTGTTGAGCCTTCTCTTTCTTAACTCACCTTTTAGCGTCTTAACTTTCTGACGCCTTCTTTTTCTTTGGTTGTTTCTCCACAACCTCGTCTTCCCAAGGACTTAGTTCTTCCAATTGCTTCTCGAAATCCTCACAAAACTCATTAGTAAACTTTTCTTTACCCTTGCTTTTCTCTGGGAAGAGATCCATCTCTTCAGTTTCACTAAGGAACTTTTCCCTCTCCCTCCTTTCTTTCTCTCTTCTCTTTAGCTAAGGTCTTCCGCCTTGGGATTGAACCTCGATTTTAATAACCCAAACTTAAGTTTTTTGTTTTTTTCTTGAGCTTCTTTTGCCAATCTCCCAAATTTAGTCTCAACAATAGGCGAGGGGGTTTCTTTCTCACATTCTCCTTCTTTTTCTTCTTCCCCTGCCTCGCTTACTTCTTCTTCTTCTGTCTCTTTCTTTCTTTTCTTTTCTTTTTCTTCTTCTTCTCTCTTTTCTTTCTCCTCTTTTCCTATCTCTTCTTTACTCATATTTTCCTTATTTTCTTTCTGATTCTTTTTAACTTCATCTTTTCCTTTTTCTCTTCTTTAGCTCTCTTCAAGGAGCAACTTGAGCATAATTCCAATATTTTCAGTACTCATGGTTATTTCCTTGCCATTGAAGCTAAAAGGGTCCCACCCTTTTGTCCTAAAAATCCTACTTAAATTAGGAAATGCTTGATTGTGATGTGTGGGATTAACTGTGCTTGCTTCGACACAGGACTGTCAGATCGCACGAATTCAGTGTCCTTGAAAAATTGGCTAGCTGTATTTGCTACTCCTTTCTTTTTAGATTGCTCATTTGCTTTGTTTCCATCTGTTAGGGTAAATATTGATCCATTTTTAGTTGTCTTATTCTCAATTCATACCATGCATATGTTCATTATTTTTATGCAGAATATGAAAGTAGACTCCAATGTGAACCCAACAACATGAAAATCACCTCATTCGGAGTTCAAACAAAGGAGAACGGGCAAATTATACAGAAGATGAAAATTGGTAAATAATGGAAAAGTCGTTGACACATGGCAATTCGTCACACGCGTGCCCCAACCTTGAGGTCACCGGTTCGAAACTCAATCAATGCATAGTAAAATTCGAATTTTAAAAGCCTATATGACGTCGTTTAAGGCCCCTTGCTCGCGCGTCCTCCCGGTCTCTGGTTCGATCCCCTTCACGCAAAATAAATCGTATTTTTCATTTGAATTCGTCTCGCGAGCGCTCCGTTCAGCTGGTCTCTGCCTCTTCTGTGCTGACATGTGGCGCTCCCTGGTCTCATGCACCTCTCCTCCTTCATGGGTTCGATTCTCCTAAGCGCAAAATATTTTTTTCTTCAATTTTTCTGTGGCAATTTCGGTCAAATGCACGCGTTTTTTGGCCTTAAGGTCATGGTTTCGAACCAATTAGATGCATATCTTCATTATTTTCTATACAAACCGCTATTTGCTCCCAATTATACAATTAATTCGATTCAATTCACCGTACTCTCCAAAATTACCCTCAATTTCCATAATCTTTAGCCTCATTTTGCCAATTTTCCATCTTGAACGACTTTTCCAAAATTATTCATGATGCAAGGCTAAATTCAATAAAGTGGGCTTAGGTGATTCTATTCTTTGAGAGTTTCATTTTTTTTATTTTTTATTGTAATTAGGGTTTGATTCATCTTTAATTTTGATGTAATTTTTGTTGGAATCATCATTCTTTTATATCAATAATTAGATCTTTGACTCAATTTCATTAATTCTTGTGATTTTAGTTTTTGATCTTTGATTTTTTTATTCAATCTTTGAAAGCAAGTTACCCAAGTATATCAATTAGTGCAAGATTAATTGAATTACTTGTATCTACACAAAAATTCTCTTAATTCTTGATTGTATCTCACCCATTCTTAAAATCGTTTGATGCCTTATGAATTTCAGTTGTTCTTAGTCATTTCTTGAAAATTAATTGCATGCTTTTTGAGTGCACAAATTAATTTTCATTTAATTTCTTGGTTGCAAAATTAAGAATGGTCTTGTAATTTTCTTTGAAGAACAATTTAGGGGTTTAGTTAAAATTTCAAGAATTAAACTAATCCCCAATGAAATTCATCTCTTTTCTTGAATTTTGATTCAAAATTTCTCAAAGATTAATCAATTTGATCTTGTGAAAAATCTTGACTAAAAAATCCCCTCTTAATTAAACATGATTAAACTTCCTTTTCCATCTTTGATTCAATGATAAGATTAGATCAATACCTAAGCTCATTCCTCACTTCTCTTCTTCTTGAAATTCAATCTTCAATATCTCTTATTGTGAATTGTATTACAAATTAAATTTCCCCTTTCATTCTTGGTTACATTTCATTCTTAATCATTTCCCCCAAATTATTTTCTATGCTTTTTTTTCTTTTTTTTTTACAAATCTCATTCATTTCAAGCTTACATTCAAGAAATGGTGTATCCTAAACTCTCTTGTGTTCAACACTCGTGCTTACACTATCTTACGGTAAGAACAAAGGGTAATCTATAGATAAATTTTATGGCAACCACTTTAATTTCCAAACACACTTATCACGATCTTACCTACATTGCATAATTCTTTCTTTCGCGCATATGAATTCGCTTTTGTCACCAGCCATTATTAAAACGAAGTGAGGAAATGGAACAAGAAATAAAAGCTAAGGAAATGAAGCCTTACTTGGTCTGTCTGAGGAGATGATCAAAAAGTTTAAAGGAACTCAGAAAGCTTGAGAAAATTGTGTAGCGAAAAACTTACAATTAAGGTTTTAGAAGGGTTTTGGCTTGTTTGTTTCATGAAACTCTCACCCAAAAGGGTATTGGTTATTTTGAAACTGGGATTGTGTTTCATGGGACTTAAGGTGGAGTGTGTTGCACGATACTGGTGAGGTGAATATTTGTTGAGACTTAATCTTGCGCAATATGCTCTACTTAGCTAGATTGAAGGTTTTTTTTTGTTTGTTTGTTTAGTTTGAGGGTTTGCACCACTCAATCTTTCACACCCCGCCCCGTGCATTGCCTGCTCGTCTTGAGATGTGGCATGATGTCAGCCAAAGTCGTTCGCATCCATAACAATCTCAACTGACACATGACATGCAACGAAAGTTTTAACTTGAAATAAACATTTAAATTATACATTGAAATCCAAAATGCAGTCCATATGAAATCTTTATAAAATGGAAATTGAATAAATCATGAAGTTATGAATATTTGAACAAACACAATATTACTTAAAACAAAACAACGACCTTGCATGAAAAACTAAGTTGGTTTGGCAGCAGTAAGTTTAGCATATGAAGATCCCCAATTTGTACCTAGAAAATGGGAAAACATTTTGAAAGTGTAAGTCGAAAACTTAGTGAGCAACGGTTTTATAAAATATGTTTTCATAAACATTTTACTCTAAAACCGATACTTAAATACATTTATCAGTAAACAGTTGTAACATGAAACTTGAAACATTTTCATAGCTTTTCGAAGGCAGTCCTCCATAGCCACGAACACTATTTAACCCTTCGTTCGAAGACGGAACAGTCGATGGGTAGCTAACTCTCCTCCTTTAAGGCATAAAATTATACCCTTCTTGATGACCCATAGTTAAAAATAAGTTCATCAACCATACCATCAATATGGAGTTAACCACATGTATACAATAAGTCTCATGGAATATTCAAGCATTGATAAAAACATTTGAAAATATGAAATAGTTCTTATAAAGTATTGAAATATTTCCATGAAATTATGAAATCATAACATAGCTTGGAAATATCATTTCAGAAAACATTTCTCAATAGCATTGCTTGTATAAGAACTTGGGATCATGTTTAGCAAATTATTTTATGAGCTATTGCTTGTAAAGCTTGAAAACATATTTAACAATATCATTTAGAAATCAATGTGTAACTCACAAGCTATTGCTTTTGGAGCTTGAAATCATGTTCAATAAATACTTAAAAAATCATGGTGTTACTCACTGTCACTTGAATATAGTCTTGGTTTTTGGAATCCTCTTAATCCTCCTCGTCCTGAAAAATTTATACTTTATCCTTAATTAATTCATTGAACATTAAAATATTCAAAACTTCCATTAAAATTCTCAAAACTATCAAGACAATCCAAAATAGCTTGAAAACAGCCCAATGGTGCCCATTGACATGGTGAAAGGGGCTGGCCGTGCACAAATGGCCTGGGGCCTCACACGTGCTAACCTCACTGAGGTGGAGTGTGCGGCGCATGCTAACCTCGTAGAGGGATTTATGCGTGTGTCCTTGCCGCCTACTCTGTGTGACCATCACGTGCTTTGCTCGCGTTGGTGCTCCCCACGCACCGTGCATGCCGTGCTAACCTCTAAGACAGGGTCATGTGTGCAACCTAAGCCCATACCTTACCACTCGATTGTGCCATGACCTTGTCGTGTGCGTGCAATCTAACATAAAATGCAAGCCCATCAGACCCATACATGCATGACTTAGAGCCACTACCCAGACACTGTTTAACTTCTAGAATCATGACCCATCTTTGAAAAACCATAACTTAAAATCCATAATTATTTTGACAAGACCTCCTTTTACAAAGTTTCTCTAAAATGAGTTAACTTTCTTACCTCAAAATTTTATAATCAAATTCTAAAAGACGAGTCCTGTAGACCACTTGAAATCCATCTTGCTCAGATTCACAAAATGATGATATAAAAAGTATAACATAAATAGAGTTGAAGAGTGATATCTACCATAAATTCATTGTTATAATTGAAAAAAAAAACAAGAAAACGGGTTAAAGAGTTATAGTATTTGCAACTCACCCAACAAAGACCGTTGGCCAAGTCAAAAGGTAGGGTAGTATAACATAAATAGGCAGGGTAATGTGTTGAAACTGGCAACACCAATTATTTCTCTCCCATAGTTACCAATATGTTGATGTCATACGTGCGAACAAATCATAGCGGACAAATATACCAAACAAATACATCACAAAGCTTCAGAAAACGGACATTTCTAGTTTTTTGTTTTTCTTTACAATTTTTTGACCAAATTTAGAAAGATTTGTTAAAATTATTGATAGGAAGTGGATAAAAAAACAAGGAAATCATTGATAGAAGTAATGTTTATAAGCTTAATATTAAGCAAAAACACTTATCCTCTCATGCTCCAATTATGAAGTAACGTTTATAAACTTAGTTTCTAAGCCTCCCTTGTTCTATGAATGTTCTTAAACAAATTGCTTTTCATGGACAAAACATTTAACTCTTTAAAACTCACATTTCAATCAGAAACTATTTTCCATCAATATATGTCTGATAAAATCTCATTGCCTCCAAGCAACTCACGTCCTATAGCAATGGTTTCCCTAGCTCTTAGAGTGAACCATGTCTGATGCCAATTTAAGAAATATATATTAATTAAGGAGTGAGTAATTGATTAGTATTCATTAAGTTAATTTGGGATAACCCTGAGCTCTAACCTTTACCAAGCTAGCTTGGCCTGAAGTCATTGTTCCCTTTTCATAATCCAAAATCCTAAGATTCAATTCAAAGAAACAAATCACCTATAGCTTATTTTATTTCCTAAAGGAACATAATATGAACAAAGCTAAATGGAAAGAACATTAAAGTATGAGCTATGTGTTTCAATATCAACGGAAGAAGAAGCAATACAATTTAATTCAAATAAACATAATATGATCTAAAATCCTAAGATTCAATTCAAAGAAACAAATTGCCTTAACATAATCTAAAATCCTAAGATTCAATTCAAAGAAACAAATCACCTATAGCTTATTTTATTTCCTAAAGAAACATAATATGATCAAAACTAAACAAAGAGCACATTAAAGTATGAGCTATGTGTTTCAAGTTAGCAGGATTTAAGGTAGGTGAACTCAGACAATTGTACCAAATTTTCCTAGATTTCAGAAAAATCATGGTAATTTGTTCATTTCCTGGGACCAATTACAAATAAGCTAGCCAAAGAAATCATGGTAATCCTTAGAACAACGAATGTAAAGATACAACGAAACGAAATGGAACGAGTTCAACTAAAAATTCAAAAATCTCACGACAAAATCAAAATTCCAAAATATATTGAGATTCAATTCCCCAAACAAAAATAAACACTACACATCTCTCACATTTTTAACAACATAAAAACACCAATCTCAAACGTCTTTTGGTGTAGGTTCAAAAGTGATTTAAAACCATTTTAGAACCACTTCCAAAACACGTCATTAAAAAATCAAAATAACTTCGAGATTGAGATTAAAAGCACGAACCTTGCAACATAAGTGGAATTAGCAATCTAGGCAAACACAAACATGAGAGGATTCAGCCCCTGTTCACACATCAAAACACAACCCTATTGTATTACATACTTAAACACAAGTAATTTTAGGAACAAGAAGATTACAAGATTCTCACCTCCACACTTCCTCTTTTGATCTGGCTAAAACAAAATGAATAAATTAGAGTAAAATAATAATAATAACAACAATTAATAACAATAAAACCACTATGAGTTTTTAAATTTGAATACACACATTTCACCAAACTTGAGGGAGTCTACCACCGATGTAAATGGTGTCACGGACATATTTTTCCAAAGTGTGTTTACCTTTGGTTATATGCTCCGATTAGCTCCCAATTATCTTATCTTTAAGCACAATATTTAGTTTAGGCATTTGCTTTTCATTTGAAGTCATAAAGCTTGGGTGTGACGTTTCGGCATTTTCATATGCAAGCCCACCAGAGCTGAAAATGTTCAAAATGTACTATAGGGGAGGCATACCAGTTGAATCCCCGCCCAAGCATTAGTTGTACTTTTTGCAAGCAACCCTTTCTCCTTGCAACTGACAGTCTTTAATGCTTATTGTAACGTCTATTTCAATGTATTTCTTTCTTTCCCGCGTTTTATAAATAAATTTCCCAAGAACGCTAAGGAAGGTTACGACATACGTCGACGTTACCCACAACTTTCGGATTTTGATCGGCTGACTTGTTCATCGAGTTAGAACAAGTGCCGCACAATCGTCCGTCTCAAGGTTGAAACGCTACGATTGTGACAAGTGGTATCAGAGCCTAAGTTGGCTGAGTGACAGTTGATACAGAAAGATGTCGACTGTAAACCGAACGGGTAAGACCCATAAAGAACGATTGGTGGGGATCGAAGAGCGGATGCTCCACCTGACGGAAGTTCTTGATAACATCCAATTTCTTGAGGAGCGGCTTGAGGAAGTCGCCAAGAAAGCCAATGCCATCGATGCGGTGTCCGGTCGTTTGGACGGATTACCCATACGAGATTTGTTAGCTAGAGTCGATACTCTAGAGTCACGAGTTATGAGAATTGGAAATGTCACCTACGAGCGTGGGGACAGTTCGTCGGGCGCTGCTGCCCAGATTGAAGAACGAGTTATTGAACTAGATAACTCCCAGAAAGATATAATGGAAATGATAAACGGCATGACAGGGGATTTTCGAGCCACCCTGCATGTCGTTAGAAATGAAATCGCAGAGGTGAACACGAAGGTGAACCTTACAATGCGAGCATTGGCAAATCAAGCTCCAGCTGGAGGAGCAGTTACAGTTGGCAAGATAAAGATCCCAGAACCCAAGCCCTTCTGTGGGGCAATAGATGCAAAGGCACTGGAAAACTTTATCTTCGACATTGAGCAATATTTCAAAGCCACGAACACTAATACGGAAGAAGCCGAAGTGACATTGGCGACCATGCGTCTATCTGAAGATACAAAGTTGTGGTGGAGATCCCGATATGTGGACATTCAGGAAGGGCGTTGCACCATAGATACTTGGGACAGTTTGAAGAGAGAACTTCGTTCGCAGTTTTTCCCCGAGAATTCGAGATTCTGGCTAGACGAAAACTGCGAGAATTAAAACACACTGGAACCATTCGGGAGTATGTGAAGCAATTCGCGGGGCTGATGCTGGATATATCAGACATGACCGAAAAGGACAAAATCTTCAGTTTTGTCGAAGGGCTGAAGCCGTGGGCAAGGACTAAGCTGTATGAGCAGAAAGTTCAAGATCTCATGTCAGCCTATGCAATAACTGAACGTTTGTTTGATCTGTCTGGTGACTCGCAGGACGCGAGAGTCATCAAAGCTCTTCACCTGGAAGAGACAGAAACAGCCGACCGAATTCTCCCAAGGCTGCCAGCGAAAACAGAAGTCCTGATAGAGACTGCAAGCCTTCCCAGTCCAACACAAAGGACACCTGGAAAAGACGTGATAGTCCAAACACGTCGAATCGTCCTATCAGTTGCTATATATGTAACGGGCCACATCTGGGCCGAATGTCCGGAAAATCAGCCTTCTATGCCTTTCAAGCCTCTTTGGCTGCGGATTCAGAAGACCAGCTGAGTCAACCAAAGAAGGAAGATGGGCAAGTGGAGGAAATCCAAAATGTCAGAGTGGGAGCCATAAGATTCTTGTCGTCCCTTCAGAAGAAAGCGGGGGAGACAAGTGGACGTACGAAAGGGGGTCTGATATATGTTGACACCTGGATCAACCGAAAGCGTGCAAGGAGCACTATGGTTGACTCCGGTGCAACTCATAATTTTATAACGGTGGTCAAAGCTAGACGACTAAACCTTCATTGGAAGAAGGATATGGAAAAAATGAAGGTCGTGAATTCTACAGCTCTACCCGTCGTTGGAGTAGTGAAACGAGCGGTGATACAATTGGGAGGATGGAGCGGTTTCGTTGATTTCGTAGTTGTAGGCATGGATGACTTTGATATAGTCCTTGAAATGGAATTCCTTCTCGGACATCAAGTGATCATGATGCCTGCAACTAGATGTCTGGTGATCACGGGGTCTACCCCCACCGTTGTGCAGACAGACCTTCTGCAACCCAAAGGACTGAGAATGATCTCGGCCATGCAACTGAGGGAGGGCCGTGTTCAGGAGGACACAAGGTGTGTCGTGGAGAAATGTTGTGATGGGGAACGTGACAGTTTGCCAATGTCAGAATTGCCTACGGACAATAATTGGGGTATGGCGCAGTTAGAGTCAACTGGACTCCGAAGACAGTCACAGAGATTGTCGAGTGCAGGGTTCCGTATGAAGATCAAGCCATCTTACGGAAGGAAGAGAATGGACGGTTGTGTGCTGACAACCGTGTCCTGAAGCAAGCCCCGAGGAGAGGGCCAACTTTTGGGTCCCTGAGTGGGACTCAACCTGTTGAAGCTTATGTTTAGGAGTCTAATCATGCGTCGGGTGGCGTCCTAGTGCAGAGTGGACACCCCGTCGCATCTGAGAGTCTGACGCAGAGTGTGACAGAAAGCACTTATACAATGTTTGGGAAAGGAACGCTTGCCATGGTACGCAGTCAGAAGGATGTGAAACTGTATTCACAGGGATCTACCTGTGTCAGAGAGATGAACCACACAGTTACCAGTCGCCTCGGTACTCAGTTAGAACTGACTTCAAGTCAAACTAAGTGGCAAGGAGGCCTATTCGATCTTGATTTTGGGTCAGAACGTAGGAAAGAAGTGAGAAATTGGGCAACTGATGCCCTTAATCGGAGTAACGACCATGCGATTCCGTGCATGTTGGCCCGTATACAGGCGTGTCAAGTGGACGGCCTAATGCGGGACACGTTAAAGGAATCCTTGAAAAATTACTCTTTGGCTCAAGATGGTGTGAGTTTGGCGAGGGTCAGTGGAACAAGACCAAAGAAGGGGATCTAGTTGTGGAAGGAGACCAGATGTCGTGTCAGTGGCGTGTTGAGTTCATCGGCAAGTGGAAGACGGGTAGAGATTGTGGGCAGCAGACAACCTATGTCGTGCCTTATTGACCCCTTCGGTGTCGATCAGAGTCCTCAGACTCGCGAGATTACCAAGTGATGGAAGCAAGAACCAGACATTGCTCGAGTCGGTCTAGAGAGAGTCTTGAAGCGACCGAAAAGATGGGCAGATGGGAAGCATCAACCTTTGGACCTTCGTATCGAAGGTCAAGTCATCGCGAAGCTGCGACCTGAACAGACTCGATTACGAAGATGCAAGGATCATCACCTCGTGAGAGGACACGAGGAACTAACCGAAGTTGAAGAAGTCCTTGCGAAGGAAGTGAGGAAAAAGAAGAAGACCCACGGAGAGGATACACAGTTCTTGGCGAACCGAAAGAGCCTCCTCGTGGAAGAAGCATGCAGAAGACGTACCAATGATCGTGAAGCGTGGAAGCAGAAGATCGAAGGATTCCAGCTTTGACAGTCGACTGGGACGTCAACTCTTTAAGTGGGGGAGTGTGTCACGGACATATTTTTCCAAAGTGTGTTTACATTTGGTTATATGCTCCGATTAGCTCCCATTTATCTTATCTTTAAGCACAATATTTAGTTTAGGCATTTGCTTTTCATTTGAAGTCATAAAGCTTGGGTGTGACGTTTCGGCATTTTCATATGCAAGCCTACCAGAGCTGAAAATGTTCAAAATGTACTATAGGGGAGGCATACCAGTTGAATCCCCGCCCAAGCATTAGTTGTACTCTTTGCAAGCAACCCTTTCTCCTTGCAACTGACAGTCTTTAATGCTTATTGTAACGTCTATTTCAATGTATTTCTTTCTTTCCCGCGTTTTATAAATAAATTTCCCACGAACGCTAAGGAAGGTTACAACATACGTCGACGTTACCCACAACTTTCGGATTTTGATCAGCTGACTTGTTCATCGAGTTAGAACAAGTGCCGCACAATCCTCTTTTGATCTGGCTAAAACAAAATGAATAAATTAGAGTAAAATAATAATAATAACAACAATTAATAACAATAAAACCACTATGAGTTTTTAAATTTGAATACACACATTTAACCAAACTTGAGGGAGTCTACCACCGATGTAAATGTCAGCCATAAGCCAACCCAACAATTGGCCAAAAGCACTATGTCGACTTGAATGTTCCTACGAACATTATTAATAAACCAAATTATCATAATTATATTTTCATTCTATTAATTCCATTTTTTATC
This sequence comes from Cucumis hystrix, assembly GCA_025688845.1. Taxonomy (NCBI): domain Eukaryota; kingdom Viridiplantae; phylum Streptophyta; class Magnoliopsida; order Cucurbitales; family Cucurbitaceae; genus Cucumis; species Cucumis hystrix. Next base: position 22,245,464 of record CM046884.1, read on the forward strand.
TTGTTTTTGATAAATTAAATTCATAAATATATAATGATAACTATTCATATGCTCACTTGTAAAAGTTTCCTTCCACTAAATCCATCAGAGAAGCTCTTACTTTGGAATGACAAATTTGCTGATGCTGCTAAGAATGTTACATGACCAACCTAAAATAATATACCAAAATATATCCCTAATTATTTAAATTTACCCATTTTAATTATTATTTACATGAATAAAAGTTTTGACAATTAATGTTATTTAGCAAATTCAACCATTCTTACAACTCCTGATGCAACAACAAAACAAAGGGTTGTATTTTCATATTTGTTCTGCAAAATCATATCATCATCACTCATTTTGTCCAATAGTTTCTCCACAAATTTAATTTCTTTGGCTTCTACTGCAAACTGCTGTAAATCCCCCAGAATTGGTAATGGATGCAATCTGCTATACCAAGAATTACTCAACAATAAATGAAGTTGTAAGTCAACAAAGAAGCTAAGTGGAAGGAGAAGTCGTAACTCATCAGAATTCGACAGCATTCAAAGAAACACTAATGTAAATCCCCATATTCATGGTCAAACCATTGAATATCACTTTTCATGCAAAAATGAATAAAGTAAAAGCTTAAAGAATGAGCAGAAAAACTACTGTCGTAATCAAGTTTCAAACTTCTTATATACATCACAGAAAATTGCTAATGTTGACAAGATTGGTAATTCTAACTGTTCTATCCCCATTGCAACATTAGTCTGAACTTATAGAATTGAGAAATAAAACAAGACATAGATATAAAACAAAGAGAACACTATTGTTGACCTGTTTATTGCAGAGAATTTGGGTTCAAGACAAAAAGAACAAAATAATTATACACCAATTTTTTTTTAAGATTATTGAATAGATATAAAACAAAGAAATGTGTATATTCTTCTCCACCACTAATAAAACAAATTCTTTATGAAACCAAATCATCAATGAACTCCTCCACCATGAATCAAAACAACCAACGAAATCAATCAAAGAAAACAAATACATTAAACACAAAAAACAAAAAACAAAAACTCTCATCCTCTACCATTCAGTAGTGAACAAAAAAGGGAAGAAAATCATGGGGGGGGGGGGGGGGGTGGGGGAGAAGAAAATCGGAAGGGGGGCGTGTCCAGTGAGAAGAAGGGAGAAGAACTCTGGTGGTGAAGAAATCCGGTGGGGGCCGTTCGACATGAAGAAAATCAAAGGGGAAGGGGGCACGTTCGGTGAGAGGAGGAGGGCGAGAAAAGAAATTCGGTGGAGGGCCGTTTGACATGAAGAAAATCAGAGGCATGCTTTTCCATGTGAAGAAAATCAGAAGGTCACGTCTTTTGGTGAGAAAGGGGAGGAGGGCTATGTGTGTGAGAAAAAAGGAAAATGGAGGGAAAATGAAAAGAGGGAAAGGGGAGGGAGAAGGAAATTTGGGAGAAAAATTTAGGTTTTTTTTTAGAAATTGGGGGAAAAAGGGAAATTTGGAGAAAAAAAGAAACAATGTCTTTAGAAATTGGGGAGAAAAGATGGAAAAGTTTTTTTGTTTAGAAAATTGGAAAATATATATTACTTCTGACAGTTTAATAAATTTATTTTAATTATTTTAATTAAAAAGTATTTTTATATTTTTATACTTGACAAAATAAAAATGTTAACTATACTTGACGTTGTTTCTGCATCAAGTAAATATTAACTATACTTGACGTGAAAAAAATGTCAAGTAAAAGCTGAACTATACTTGACACTAAAACACTGTCAAGTAAATTTTGCACTATACTTGACGTGGAAAAAAACGTCAAGTAAAAGCTAAAGTAAAATAATTCAAAAAATTTATGAAAATTTTGCTTTCTTCAAACTATACTTGACGTTTTGTTCACGTCAAATAAAAGTTCGTTAAACTTGACGCAAATAAAACGTCCAGTAAAATCTTCCTTATACTTGACGCAAAAAAAAAAAAATGTCAAGTAAAAGCTAACTTAAAATAGTTTAGAAAATTTCGTGAAAACTCTGCTTTTTTTAAACGATACTTGACATTTTTTTGGGGGAAAAGGAAACTTTGGGGAAAAAAAGAGGGAAAAGTTTTTTTTTACAAAACTGGAGAAAAAAGTGGGAAAAAAATTGTTTTTAGAAAATGGAGAAAAAATTTATTACTTGACATTTAAAAAAGTAAATAAAATTAATCTTGACGCTTTTAAAATAAAAAATAAAAAAATTTGCATTTTTTTACTATTGGTTATTCTTAACGTTTTTTTTTTCTATTGACAATTTTTATTAAAATTGTCAAGAATATCAAAACTACAGGCGTCAAGTATTACCAGTTTTGTGGTAGTGCATGCCTACAAATAACATAAAGACTACATTCCACTAACTCTTAGTCGGTTTGGTGTCATCACAATGAGCTACCACTAGCCCACTAATGAGTTAGTGGAATTATTCAAAATTGCACTTTGTCTTAGTGGACTTGATCTCATCACCATAAGCATCGACATTAGCTTACTAAGAGTTAGTGAGATTACCCAATAAAATGTTAAACTTTTTCACTAACTTTAGTCAAAGAGTAAAATGATCATTTAAACATTCAAGTCAAAGTCAAACTTTGACTCTTTACCATTTTGTTTGTCTTGACTAATTTCAATCTTTCAAGCATGAATTTACAATTTTTTTTTAAAATTCAAATCACATTTGAATTTAAAATCGGTCAAAGTTTGACTTTGCAAAATCAAAACTTAACATTTTAACTTTTAACAACTTTGAATATTTTCATCATTTTCAAGCTTTTGAGTATGAATCTACATTAATATCTTTTATATATAAATTATATTTAAACATAAAGCTCTATCTATAAACTGATAACCAACAGTTATATCACATATGTTTGTCGGTTTCTCTTTCCTCACCTAATTCAAACTATTCTAACTAAGGGCCCGTTTGGTAACATTCTTCTTTCTTGTTTCCTGTTTCTGTTTCTAGTTTTGTAAGAAACGGATGTGTTTGGTAACGTTTCTTGTTTCTCATTCCCAAAATTATTAGAAACGTTTCTTTTTTTCCTTAGAATTAGTGGGAACCAATAAAACTAGTTTCTCCTGTTCCGTTCCCAATTTTTTCTTCCGTTTCTATTTTCATTCTCATTTATTCGACTTCTCTCTTCCTCACTTCATTCTTCTTCACGATTTTTCTCATACTTTTCTCCTCAATTCCTCTTAATTCCTCTTCGTTTCTGTCCATCGTTTTCTGACAAGGGTGTTCCTCTCTAGCGGCTCTTTGTTCGTCTTCTCTTTTCTTCGACCAAAGCGTTCTTCTCCTGCTGTTCTCCTTCTTCTTCGGCTCTCCTCACTTTTCTGAAAGGTATGTGTTTGTTCTATTTTTTTTATTGATTTGTTTGCTGCCGTTCTCTTCCTCCCTTAAATTTAGAGTTCTTTTCTGATGTAGATCTGATGCATTTTTTTCTCCTCCTCCTCTTCTCTTGTTGTTATGTGGAAATATGAAAGTTTCTGGGTAAATTACAATGAAAATTTATAGTGAAAATTTCTGGGTAAATATTTGATCTTCTGTTTAAGGCTTTCTTCTGGGTAAATCTTTGATCTTCTGTTTATTGCCTTCTCTATCGTTCTTTTAATTGGGTGTGGAACCAATCAACAAACTAAGAATATTATTGTTAATTTAGAACAAATTAATATTGCAAAAATCAGAGTCCCACAAAACTAGTAGATATGCTCGTTTTTCACTTCCTTACCTTTCGAATCTCCATTTTTTCGTATTCATTGAGCTTTCAAAGCTTCCTCCAAGGTAAGAGACTCGTTCCTTTTTTTTTTTTTTGCTTTTTCGTCATGATTCGTTTCTTTCCCTTTTTCCAATGTTGATTTTTTGTATGTGGGGTTTAATTAGATTTGTAAATATTGCCTTTATCTGAGGATGAATTTCACTTAGCTTTTCTGGATGTTTTTCCGTTTCTTCTCTTGTTTGTATTGTTTTTCAATTAAGGGATGCTATTTTGTTTCCTGTGATTGTTGATTTGTGGGGTGTGTTAGTGTTTGGATCTAATTACTGAAGAAACGTTTTTGTGTAGAACCCTAACGATAGTTTGATTAATAGAGGAGTGAGCTTTTTGTGTATAGAACAATGAAGAATCACTTTATCCTGAGAAAAAAAAATGATAGGCTTCGCTTTTTGTGGGGATGTATTTTGAGCACCTGACACATAAGACTCCTTTACCTTTTTGCTTCTTTTGGTTTTCTTTTTATTTTGACTTTAATCAAATTGGCCCTGTTTTTTGTTCCTTTATTTTGGATTAATTTGATCATCTTATTAAAATAGACCTTAACGTAATTAGTTTTATTGGAAGTGCCAAGTTATTTATTTTTTGTTTTGTACCCAAAATGAGTGTTTCTGTATTTTGGGTGACTCTCTTAATCTTAATGATCCTTTTGCTTTCATCCTTGTTGGAGCTTGGTTTGTTTCATTGCAATGGATGTTAGGTGATGAAGGAGAGTGAAGAGTCCTTATACTGCTATATTTCTTAGCATATAGTGATAACATTATAGTTAATCTAAGCGAAGAGTCTTCTTCTTTGTCTTCCATGCGTGATTGGATATTTGTTGTTTTGAAGTATAGTTCTCAAATTAGTTTTAAAACAAAATAAACTTGTACTATTTTGTTGTGTTTTATTTAATGATTTCAAAACTAATTCATACACATCTATCAAGTTTTACGATTACATTCTAGATGACACAAAAATCATCTGCACAACATGATTTTGTCGATGAGGTTGTTGAGGTTGATGGATTAAGAAGTGAGGGACCATGGTCAGACAAGAGTGAAACTATGTTTGTAGACTTAATGGATGAAGAGGTTGAAAAAGGCAATCGACCAACTACAACATTTACAAAGACTAGTTGGAATTATATAAGAAGCCAACTGAATACTAGTATGGGATATAATTATTCTCATGATCAATTGAACAACAAGTTCAATAAACTAAGACAAATTTACAAAGACTTCAAAAAGATATTAAGTGATATGACAGGAAATGGTTGGGATCCATTATTAGGCACCATCAATCTTGAAGAGGAGCAATGGAACGAGCTTTTTAAGGTATAATACTTGATTTTTTTTTCATTATGAATCATCTATTGGCAAATATTTGATCTAAATAGTTTTCATTTTCTTAGGTGAATAAGAGAGCTAAAAGTTTAGAAAAAGTGGTTGCCCACATTATGAAAAGCTCACGAGGATTTTTGGAGATACTACTGCAACAGGTGTAAATGCTTGTCCATCAACAAGACTTATTTCAGATTCTGAAATTGAAAATGAAAATGAAAGTGAAAATGATGTTGAAGAGAATGATAAAGGAAAAGGCAGAAAACGAGTTCGAAGAACGCTAGGAAAGACGAATTCGGCAGTTTCTTTTCAACATTCATAAATATATATGCAGAAAATGCCAAGAGAAAAAATGACATCCTTGAGAAAAGATCTATTGGTTGTACATCTAGTCAAGTTGATGAGAGCCACACATCAACTAGGAAAGATGATCTCGATGATGAGTTGATCTAATGTTTGAACGTTTTAAATACAATGGAAGATGTTGATGGAGAAGCTTATTCCAAAATATTGAAACTCTTGCACTGTGATTTTGCTTGGAGAAAAATGTTTTTGTCAATGCCTGATTCAAGGAGGAGAGATTTCATAAATAGTTTCTAGATTGACCTTAGGGATGTTTAGCCTTAGGGATGGATTGTGTATGTTTGTACCTTATGTGTTATTTACTTTTTAATATTCTCATGATCATGGATTACTTTTTTTAACATGGCTACGTTGTTTTTGCGATGAAATGAATTTGTACTTTTTTTTGTCTTTGATTTAGGGATATACTTGTGAATAGAAATGGATGTAATTCAAGTCAATCATTTTGAGGATTTTGATTCTGACGACGATGATGATGCTATATGCATCCTTTTCACTTTATTACACATGAGCTTGCACAAGATACAGTCTTCTAAACAACCATGTAGAACCTCTGCACTGAGAGGACATGATTATGTGATCGAGTTGTTAAATGGAAATGATAGTAGATGTTTTGATTATTTTAGGATGAAAAGAGTTACATTCGTAAGGTTTTGTGAAGATTTAAAATCCAAGACAAATTTGAAAGCATCTAGGTATCTCACTGTTCAAGAGAAAGTAGCTATATTCTTATTGATCATATCACATAATGAAAGCAATCGTATAGCAGCAGAAAGATTTCAACATTCAGGTCATACTATTTCTCTAGATTTTAATGGGGTTTTGAGAAAGGTTTTCAAGCTTGGACAAGAAATTATTAGTCCACCCAATATGGACACTATACTAATGGAGATCGTATCAAATTCAAAATATTACCCTTTCTTTAAGGTAATGTGTAATTTTTTTGAAATATTATCCTCTCTTGCATGGAGTTCATACTAATTCAAAATATATTTGTGTCTATGCTTGTGCTTTAGGATTGTATTGGTGCTATTGATGGCACTCACGTTCCAGCAAGTATTCCCCAAAATGAGCAATTACCATTTCGTGGAAGAAAAACTAGCACAACATGAAATATAATGTGTGTCTGTTCATTTGATATGTTATTCACGTATGTCATGTCTGGTTGGGAAGGATCGGCCAATGATTCTCGCATACTTATTGAGTGTATAAACAATCCCGAGAATAAATTTTCTATACCTAAGAGAGGTATATAATTATGTCTTTTTAAAACTTTAAATGAAATGGAAGACTTTATGATGATTATTTATTTATTTTATTATATGCAGGGTAATACTATCTTGTCGTTGCAGAATATTCAAATATGTCAGGATTTTTAGCACCATTCCGTGGTCAAAGATATCATTTACGAGATTTTAGAGAAAGGAGACATCGCCCTCGAGGTAAAGAAGAAGTGTTTAACTATCGACATTCGTCACTGCGCAATGTCATTGAACGTTGTTTTAGTGTGCTGAAGGTTCGATTTCCTATTCTTAAGCAAATGTCTTCATACCCGGTCAAGACACAAAAATATATACTGATAGCATGTTGCACAATTCACAATTATATTAGATTGAATGATCGTCAAGATGATCTATTCAATAACTTTAGCAATGAATCAATGATAGTTGAAGATACAGATAATTTGTCAGAAAATTTGCAGAACGATATAGTTAAATTAGATGTGAGTCGACATCATCTACAAGAAATGGCCAGAGTGAGAGATGATATTGCCAATCAAATTTGGACAACATTTGAAGGATAGATGTAATTTTATGTTCATGTTATTCGTTTTATTTGTGTACTGGAACTTCTTTTATATTAAACGACACAAACTTTTTATAATTTTCTTTTTTATGTTTAATGCATGACGTATATTTTTATTTAATGTTTAATTGAATTACATGTGAATAAAATAAAAATAAAACTTGAAGTAAACAAGAAATAAAAAAAAAAGGAAATAATAAACGTTACCAAACACATTTTCTGTTTCTGTTTCTTTTTTTTCAAACATGTTCATGTTTCTTGATCTAAAAAAAGCAGAAACATGGAACAAGAAACAGGAAACAGGAAACAGAAACGTTACCAAACGGGCCCTAATCCAATATACTGTTCTAATTTAATTCTTTATGATTTAGCAAGGAAATCTAATGGACCTATAGATCATGGGCTCCAACGATAGGAGATTAACTTGCTAAACCTTTTTAGACAAGGCTAATCAACATTCGTTAAATAACGAGTCATTTCACTATATTCTCGTAGTTGCCCTCCCCTCACTACAAATATATTTGTATCCATCTAGTATAATAATGATTAGTAAGTTAATCCTTCATAGGTTGTTTGTAACCTTGATTGGATTAAAATACCATTTTGCTCCTAAGACTACATCTATCTCCTTAAGTCTCGCTGATCCACTATTGAAAAATTGGTTTAAAGTCCAACCTATAAACCAAATCCCGCTTGAGCCAATGAGAGGGTGGGACCCCTTGTCCAAGACTTGGATTTAGTTCTTAAGTAAATAACCTATTTACTGATCTAAAGTTGGTATGAGCAAATTCCATCTTGCACTCTCTGTCTCTAGCTATCCACCCAGTCTTTCCTCTAAAATGGAAGGTTTATTGGGCTAACTCTATTGAGCTGCCTTCACCTATGCAAATGTCACACCCCGTTCTAAAATAACGTAACATAAAGCATTACACAGTGTGACTTGAGCATTTCTAACCCATTTAAACACCAGAAAGTTCATCTTAGGTGATAAGAAATAACAATATTATAACATTATAACACAGTGGATAAGAAAAATCAATTCCTTTTCTACAAAATCATGCGGTCGGCATTACACTTTACATACATTGTTAAAACACATGTACAAACTTAATTTAAATGCCTTTGACAACCTTCTCGTTTAGTCAGCCGCTTAGCCCTTCTATACTCTAACCTTAACTCTTGATCACCTAGAAAGTAGAAAAACTCAAAATATAAGTCAAAAGACTTAGTGAGTGAAGTTTTAATAAAACCTTTTGGAAACACGTTACATAAATCATAATCATTTCAATCGTGTAATACATAAAATACACTAGTCTTGTATTTCTTTCACTGAGAACATGAACCATTCCTTATGCTAAGATCCATCATTTCTCGTTTAAACTATTGTGATGTTGTTTTCATCAATATCATCAAAGAATACCTTGGTTCATTCCTCGTTGTTCAAGCCGCCTAAGATAAGGTACATGTTTTATACATCGGCTGGCTTCACTTCACCATCCAACCCTTTTCTCCATAGCTTCGTTTACTCCTTATGTGCACATAATAGCTACCTCTTTGATAAGAATAAGACTAATGCTTTGAAAATATATTTCCACATTCGTTGAAACACAAAACATTGCTTTTAAAACATAAGCTTTCATTTAATTCTCTTTATAAACATTTGTTACAAACATGAATTCAAAAGAAAACTTTAAGCTTACAAGCATTTAGAAATATCACTCACAAAACTTTAGTTTTTCCTAAACTCAGAATGCCTAGCTTCACTTCTTCTTCTCCTTCTCGCCTAGGAGCAGCTCAACACTTGGTCTTTCTTATAAATTCTCACAACAAAGACTACTTAGCATTTTGTTTACCTCCTCTATTTATACTAATCCCAAAATGGATTAGTTATCCTAAAACTCTTTATAACTTGCTAGTTCCTACTTAAGGTGTTATATGTGTAAGCTTAATATTAACTTAAGCATACTTAACTCTCAGCTTAACGCGTAACCCTTGTCAAATCAGATTTGATGTTTCCGCGCCTGCTTCTTCTTGCAAAGAACTTTGCCCTTCTAACTGTCTTTCAATCACCTAAGTCCTTCTCGTGTTGCCTTTATCGCAGAATAAGACATAAAAGCTAGTCTTCAAAATATAAACTTCTTTAAAATGCCTTCTTTCAACACTTAGCCAAAAACTTGATCCTTCTAATCTAGACTTAGGTCTCATAGAGGATCTAAAGATAATTCCATGTGAACAGAAGTTCATAGTTAGATTATGATTAAGATTAAGTTATGTACGTCATCGATAATCGAAACAACAGTTTTATATAGTCAACGATGTTATAAAAGAAAAATGACTATTTCATGGTTCTAGACTTTTGTAAACTCTTTACATAGGAACATAGGATGGCCCCACTTCCATATCTTCATATAAACGATTCAAGATCACATCGTTTGTACTAACTACAAAGCGGCCTGTAACCATAGGGTCCCTTGAATAAGGCGTCCAACCTTATTCATATACTATAGACCCTTTAGGCTATATAAGCGAACTTGATCAGCATTTATGTCTCTATTAAAGTTCAAGTCAACACTAGATAGCCTTGAGACCTTACTTCATTGAATTCAATATTATAGTATTCAATTTTCACTAATAGGACCTCAATAACCACTTTATTGAATATAATATAATTTTAAACTACAAAGTACGAGTTTTAGAACATAAATTGCAACAACAGTGACCCTAGTTGTCGACTCAATATGTCTACCATCTTGGAGATGATACTGATTGAAGAATTGGAAACATAACAATACAAGATGTCATTCACTTCTTCTCTCGTTTACAGTAAGTAAAGAAGTTCTCCCCTTAAGTATTGACTTCAGAACATGAACAATGAGGTCATGACTCTTATTGGCTTGAGAGGGATTTTTTTTATGGCTTGACCATAAATAGATTGTTCATTAACAGAGTAAAAAGGAGTAAAATCATGATTAACTTATGTAAATGATTGATTTACAAAAAATGCTCAAAATCAACTGATAGATACATATTCTACAGTTCATGAGAGTGCAACAAAGAGTATATAGTGGAGTGCCCCATCGTTAATGAATGTTGATTAATTAATCCTATATGATTCGAGCTTATAGTTGTAGGTCCATTAAGTCCTTCTGCTAGCTCATATCATGATTAAACAAATATTTAGGTATTGCAAATTTGAAGTGTTTAAATTATTGTTTTTTAGGAAATCTATTCTATATGATACAGCTTAATATAGTATATATAGGTATATTATAATATATAGTTGATTTCACTGCAACAAATTTGACCTTTTATATAAATTGAAAAAGGTGACAATGGATATATTAAAGGGATAAAAGCCCTTGGAGATTTTACACAACCATTCCTCATTTTAATTTGAAAATCCCAAAATATCAGTACATTGGCAAAAATAATTAAGACTAATTTCTTATTAAGCAAGCTTTAATAAAGTATAGATTAGAGAAAGAAAAACTTACGTAGTCTGAAGTCTCTAAATCTAATAAATCTCCAAATTTGGGGACACCACTCGTTGGAGACTTTTCTATCCTCTGAGATGACATTGGTTTGTGGGAATCAATTGGGATGAGAAAATTTTTAGAGAGAAACTATTTTGTAGAAAAACAAAATCATTAGTTAAAGAAAAATTGTTTTCTTCTCCGTATTTGTAACACTATTTCTTCAAGGAGTAGGAAAAGAAGTAGAAGAGAATCATGAGATTCTATTAATTTAAAAAATATTAAATTAATAGATATTTCAAATCAACTAATTAATTAGCAATTAATTATATAATTAATAATTAATTAAATCATATTTAATTAATATTTCATTTAAATCTTATTTAAAGAATATCTCGCACTTATCTTATAGTTTTAAATTAATTTAATTAAATTAAATCAAATTTAATTAAATAAAATTAAAATAAACCATTAATTATTTCTTCAATTAATTAATAACTAAATTAAATATCTTATATTTAACTTAAATCAAATTTGAATATCATTCAAATATAAATTTCTCTCATAACCAATAATTTTAATATGAATCCAATTCATATTAAATTAATATTTGAACTCATTCAAATATTTTATCTCTAAAAAATATCCAAAATTTAATTTATATAATAAAGTTTGATTAAAATATAAACTTTATATTATAATGTATCACCATACATTATACTAATTTCTAAAGTAAATTTGAACATTTCAAATTACAACCAATATAAATAAATCTCATTACCCTTTACGAGCTAGGAAGGGGACCTAATGGACCTACAGATCAGAAGCTAAAACGATATGAGATGAAATGGCTAAACTCATTAACCACATTAATCAATATTAGTTAACTGTGTGTACACTCCACTAAAGACTCACAACTAAATTTCTCTCACTGTAGATATATTTCTGTATCCACGGATATAGACCAATAATAGCAAGTTAGTCATTCATGAGTGTTCGTAACACCAGCTGGGTCAAATTACCGTTTTACTCCTGGGGTACTTCTAGTCCTTAAATACCAGTGCTCCTTTAATGAACAACCTCTTTATGGTCCAACCAATAAACAGAAACCCCTATCGTACCATAGAGAGGGTAGGGCATTTGTTCAAGTTCCAGAGACTACATTTAAAGGAACACTCATCTACTTACCCTAAAGTAGGGAATGAGTGAATTCCATCTTGTGTAATTATGTTTCCAGCTCCCCACTTGGCCGTCTTGTCTCCAAATTGATAAGCATATTGTGTTGGTGATTTGATCACTCTCACCCGTACAAATCAAAGAACAATCGCTCTAAAATAGGAGTTCATAATTCACTCAAGATTAAGAATAAGTTACCTAGGTCATCCTAATGAAATAGAAAGTCAACTAGTTAACGGAGTTACATCTAGTGGTTACTATTTCGTGGTCCGATCTTATGCAAACTCATTGCATATGATACTCTTACTCGCATGTCACCTCCACGAATGTGTTGAATAATTGTGTTTGTATCAAATACAAAGTGAGTTGTATCCATAGTGTTACTAAGATAAGGTACCCAATCTTATCCTTATAATATAGACCATTTAAGCTGATCTCGAACATTGATTCTTGTATGTCTCTACATACTGTTCAAGACTCATCAAACAACTTAGGATGTTAGTTTATTGGATTTGGGTTATTAAGACAAAACTAATAACATAATCAATAACATTTATAATAACACGTTATTAATAACGACCAATAGATTATATTTACAATCTACGAGTTTTAGGACATAAATCTCAACATATATAATGTCAGTTTTTCAAAAAATAAAAAAAATTGACCTTTAATGTTGCTTTTAAACTGACATTAAAGGCCATATACAATATTAGTTATAAACTGACATTGCTTACCCATTTTTTAAAAACAAAATTAAATCATTTCTCTCCCTTCTTTTTCTTTCATTTTCTCACACTTTCTTCTCCAAACTCTCTTTCTCCCTAGCTCACAAACTTCCATGATGATCTTCGTAGTTTTGTCATCATTGTTATCAGTGTAGATTGTGGATTTTCGTTGTGGGGTTCAAGTTGTAGTTGTTCGTGGAGTTTTTTTTTTTTTGCGTGGATTCTCTATGTTCATAGGCTTTTCGTAGTGGTTTGAGCTCATCGGTTGTCGTGATTCATTATCTCAATCGCCATGTTTGTGGCATTCATCTTGGTTATTCCTAAGTTTGGATGGATATTCTAATGTTGAAGAGGTAAGAATTTGGCGTGGTTTGTGAGTTTTTGGCATCACTAAGTTTCGATCTAACTGTGGGTGGGTTTTTTACTTCGATTTGTTTCAGATCTGACCGTTGGTTGTGGTTTTACGGCATGTGTTCGTTATCTCTTTTCAATTCTTGGGTTCTTCATGTTTTGTGGTAAAATGTTTATATTCTTGTTGTAGGTTTTTATTTTCTATTTTGGTGCTGTACTTTAAAAGTAGTTTATTAAATAAGTTTGAATCATCTCTTGGTTGGGGTAGAAAGTATGTCGGGGATGTATGTAGAGATAGATGAGGAAATGAATTTAATTTCAATGGTGTTAAGGTAAGGAATTTTTTGATTCAATGAGTTTGGAATCCTTTTTCAACGAGTAGGTTTTGGATCAAATGACATGGTTTAAACTAAATGTATTTTGTCTTTGAGGTGGGTGGGTGTGAGGAGGATTAAACTTGTAAAATTTGAAGTATGTATGCTTTTTTTTTTTTTTGGGGGGGGGGGGGGGGGGGGGGTTAGACCAAATGCTTTTGATAAAAGTAAATGCTTTACTTAAAATCGTAACTTGATTCATTTTCATGTGGCAATGATTAGAATTGTTTTGAAATGTAGTTTTTACATTGTTAGTTAGCTAGTTTGTAAAGATCGAAGTATGTGTACTTTGGAGGAAGAGGGGAAGAGATAAAGATTCGAGTATGTATTGGAGGGGCAGAGATAAAGATTCAAGTATGTATTGGGGATACTGAACCAAATAGTTTTTATTGGAGTAAAATCCAAATTGATTCATTTTTTCATGTGCCAATGGTTAGAATTATTTTGAAATGTAGTTTTTACTTTGTTAGTTAGATAGCTTGTAAACATTGACGTATGTATGCTTCGGGGGGGATGTTGTAAGTTTAAACTTAAAGATTTAAGTATGTAGTGATTAGCTGTTGTTATTGTTTCTCTATGTTGTTGATTAAGTCGCATATTGTACCATTATGAATAAGCCATTGATGAAACAAAATAGATTGTTAACTGAGTATAGTTTAGGACTTGAGTATAGTTTAGGACTTGAGATGTTTATTAAAAATGGTCTAGAACATTCAAATATGTCAAATGTCATGAGTTGTCCTTGTTTGAAATATATGAATGCGAAGACTCTAAATATGAATACAATAAGTGATCACTTATTTTTTAATGGTATCAACCAAAGTTATCAACCATGAATTTTTCACAGTGAATCATTATCGATTAAGAGAAATAGAAAAAACATGTCTACTAGTGCAAGAGAAGAAGTTGATGAGGATGATTTTATTGATGACACAATTGGAATGTTTGAAACGCACATAACTATTTCCGTGTGAAATTTGATGATTTTGAAGATGTACTAGGTGATGCCAAAAAACCATTGTACCTAAATTGTAAAACATTTACCAAAATATCTACATTTGTATAGTTATATAATTTCAAAGCTAATTTTTGATGGAACGATAAGAGTTTCACTAAGTTGTTGGAATTACTTTGTGACATCTTACCAAGTCCTAATAAACTTCTACTTATGAAGCAAAAAAGATGTTGTGTACTCTTGGAATGAAGTACGAGAAGCTTCATGCATGTAGTAATGATTGTTGCGTTTTTGGAAAATAACTCTCTAATGCAAATGTACGTATGCCTCATTTGTTGTGACGACCCAAACTTTTCGGACTGACCGTCTAAGTCGTCAATTTAACACAAAACCGTTTGTTGACAAAAGACATAGCAAGATTTAGTTGAAACCGTAAGAAAACGAAGGGAAACTTTAATCGGGCCCTATTTCAAAAAATACAAAATTTCAAATGCTGTTTACAAAAAATTTAACTATTTGTAGGCTTAGTTAAATCAAAATATTTTCAAACCGTCAGCGGAAGCAGTTTAAAAACAGCCCCCTATGGCAATTCACGAGTCCTTCTTGTCCCTCGTCGGTCTGCCCCTCGTGTTACCTTTGCCTGAAAAGTTAAACATAAAAAGGGTGAGTATTAATATACTCAGTAAGAGACCCACTACTGGTCCCGTTAGGGGAAAATAAATTATTAGCATCCTATGGTGTACCCTGCACAATCACAGTCTTGTGATCCCGTAGGATGCACATATCAGTCTAGTGCTCCCGAAGGATGCACATAAAGGGGATGATCCCGAAGGACACCCGCAGAGTAACTATCCACTAGGAAACTAATAATTTATCCCCTCAGTCCATTCTAAACCTCTTTAAAATCATCCTCAATACAGTCAAATTTCCTTGTCACATAAGCTCCCCCTTTAACCTCAAACAACCATATTATCCAAATTTCACTCAAGGACAGTCGAAACATATCACTACATCAGTCAGCCACATAAATAGCCCAGCAGTCACAACATACGCTAGACAACAAGTCCACATCAATCCATACATACACATATAAATTTCATTCAGTCAAACACAATATACATTAAACTTTCAGTCCACACCCAAACACACAGTATAACCGTCATCACTACTCAGTCCAGACATAACATTTCAGTCCATATAGTCAATACATCTTAATTCTTGTTATTGAGTCCAGTAGAAAGCCCCTTACCTCGCTTTTATGCAAGTTCTTCAATCGAGCAATTTCCACAATTACAACCCAGTTAGTGGAGGAACGAACCCACTCCAACTATAGAGAATTTCAAAGGATTTCGCTCGTCGACTTCAATCGGTACCTTCAATAATCAAACATTCCTACAATTGATTAAACCGAATAGTAGTATTCATCATTATCCATGAAAACAACAAAATCCAAAATTTATTCTTACCACACACCAACCCAATACTTCACAGTAAGGCAGAAGCGTCTTCAAATAGGTGAAATCGATGTGGGCAAAACAGATTCAATCGATAACGGAGGTGGATGACAACTTACAACCCACGACCGGTAGATGAAGAACCGCGCGGCGGAGATGGAGTCCGGCAACCGGCGTGAAGAGATCAAAATTCGAAGGCCGGTCGGACGGAGAAGTGCGGCGGCACTGATGGTTGGCGGATGAAGATGCGGCGGCTTGGGGTGGTCTCACGACGCGCGGCAGACGCAGCTAGGTTCCACGGCAGCGGCGGACGGAGACGCCAGGAGACAGATCTGAGGAGGGGGAGGCGTTTCGGCTGTTTTTGGCTGGCGTCGCAGAGATCCGGGTTGGGCTGCGGTGCGGTGCGGCTAGGTGTTTCACGAACAAAGGTCGGCACGGACGGAGACGCTTGGAGACAGATCTGAGGGACGCGTCGGCTCGGTTCTTGAGGACGGCTTGGTAGGACGGGAAGCCCCGACAGAACCCAACGACTACAGGGGAACGGCGCGACGGGGGTGCTTCGGTGGTGGTTGGCGGCGGGGCGTGGGGAAGAAGAAGAAGAGAAGAAGAAGAAGAAAAGATGAGGGGGAGGGGTGTTCGGGCGAGAGAGGGAGAGGGGGTTGTTTTTTTTTGTTTTATTAATAATAATAATAACAACAACAACAACAATAATAATAATAATAATAAAAATAATAATATTTAATAATTAATAATAAAATCTTATTATTTTTTATTATTATTATTATTTTTTTTTTCTTTTCTTTAGGGCGTTAGATTTGTGGTACTTGAAGATGGAAGGTTCATAAGAATTTAAAAGAAAGCGTTATGAACATCCAAGCAAAAGTCATGAACTATTTCTCCCCAATTCCAAGGTTTGAAAGAATGTTTCGAAATTAAGTTTACTGATGTGATATGCAAAAAAAAAAAAAAAAAAAGATGGTTTATTACAACATCCAAAAGATGCACTATCGTGAAAAAGAATTGATAATTTGTGGCCAGAGTTTGAGTTAGAACATAGAAATCTTCATCTTGCTCTTTCCATAGATGGGGTCAATCAACATGGTGATCTTAGCAATAGATATAAGTACACTTTCATGGAGTTATAAATGTGTAAGTGTATTGAACTTTTCTAGCTCTTAATTCAAGTATTTATGTTATTCTAATGTTTTTGAACAATTAAGTGGTGCAAGCTAAGCACAATTTCCAACATCATTAGTCTACTCCAAAATGGAAATCTAACTAGGTAAATTTTCATTCATACTTAAGCAAATTATTTTCATTAAAACTGAAGAATGATTTGTTTTTTTATATTTTCAGTGCAATGCTCCATTAATTGGATTATGTAGAGTGCGGGTAGTATGTACAAAAGTATATACATGAAATAGAGAACAATCCTAGTACTACTGTCATTAGCCAAATATGTAAATTATTTTTTATGTGTGCTCATCTTTTTTTTAATTTTTTATGTTTGATACAAATAATGCATATATCCAAGAAGAGATTGATGACATCCGAACAAAATGGACAAGTTTTTATTGGACGATTGGTGTAAATTTGAACTTATTGTTTTTTTAATTTAATAATTTAGATACTGATAGTAGTTTTTGGAAGGACAAATGATTGTGCATGATATATAGAAGTGCTTGGAAGATTCAGCTGGTAGCTTGTGTGAGGGTTGGAGAGGTGGGTTAATATAGAGTGGTGTTGAATCTTGATCAGCTTTGTGTACAATATGCAACTTTAAAGTGGATCGAAAGTGTAATGGAAGTACTGCTCATAGTTTGTGAAGTCTAATAGAAGTAATAATTGAAGTCTAATAGGTGATAAACCATTACCTTTTCGTTGGAAGATTTGTGAATAGTGTCTTTGTTATTATTTGGTGTAAGTACTTATGGAAGTACTGGTTATAGTTTGTAAAGCAACAAATGATTAATAATATTATGGAAGTGTTGTTTTTTTTTCGTTCGTATTGTATTTTTGGAGATATGAGTGGTTCCACATGTACTATGGAAAAAATATTTATAGAAAACTTACCATAAATATTTCTTTTCCTTTTGTTCTTTGCTCTTTACATCCTATTTAAGTTCCCTCATTTGTACCATTGTTAATTATCAGAAAAATAATAAAACTAAAAACATCGTGGTTTTTCTCTCGGTTCTCAGGTTTCCACGTAAGCCTTGGTTTCGTGTTTATTGCTTTCAATATGGTATCAGAGCAAAGCAACCATGAAACCCTAGAAAAAAAATTAGGAAACACCCTAACCAAAACAAATGTTACTGTCGCCGCCGCCGCCATGGACACCACCATGAAAAAACTAATCCACCAGATTCAGTAGGCGCCGATCTACACAGTGGGCCAACCCTCGCCGCCGTCCGGGCAATATTCCGGCCAAAAACTACCACACGCGTCGCTGCCGTCGGGCGCGTGGGCCCATCCGCCGCCGCCTGTTCATCTCACCGCCCATCCCACATCCTCTACGCGCCGTCGCCTATCCAACCGTTCCACCCTTCTGGTTATCCACAGCTGCACGCGCCACTATTTGCCACCGGACAGCAACCTACAAAATTGTCAAATTTGTACAGCAATGCAAATCTGTCCATCGACCCTTTACGGCAAACTTTATTTTGTGGAAATGAGGCTGACCAACTCCATAACATATCGGGGATTGAAGGGAGCGAGTCATTGGCACCCTCCGATTTTGGACAACCATATGTTTGTGGTCTGACGATTAACCAAACCTACAACAGAGTTGTTTTTGAAGTTGGTGCATCCTCTAAATCAATCAATCTGCCGATGTATTTAAAGAACTTGGTAACTTCGCTCCCTAATGTACCTTCGAATTATATAACTAACTCTGTTGCTCTTAGTGCTCGATTCTCGACCCATGGTAATAAAAAGAATAGTGGAAAAGCAATCCTTATATGTGGGCACTACAAGAAACAATGGCACACCAAGGATCAGTGTTGGAAACTCCACGGTCAACCCCCAAGAGGTAACAAACATTCCTCCAACAAGCACTTAGGGCGTATCGATGTTAGGGAGATTGCCAATACCTCTCAGTCAACTGGCCCTACTACTAGCCAGACCAGCCCTCCTACCCTAGGCGCCATTGCTTAGTGAGTATGCCTCAGTCCCTTGGACTTATTAGAGTTGATGGGAAGAATCCCTGGATTTGAGACTCGGGGGCCACAGATCACTTGACAGGTTCTTCGGAGCACTTTGTCTCTTATACACCCTGTGCCGGTAATGAGAAAATCAAGATAGCAGATGGTTCTTTAGCACCGATTGCTGGCAAAGGAAAAATAGTTCTCTTTGACGGTTTCTCTATCCAGAATGTTTTGCACGTGCCTAAGCTTTCTTACAATTTGTTATCTATCAGTAAGATCACCCGTGAGCTGCATTGTAAAGTTCTTACTTGAATCTGTCTGTTTTCAGAACTTGAGCTCGGAGAGGACGATTGGCACTGCCCGGCATAACAGGGGACTTTACATCCTTAATGATGATACCTCTGGTAGTAGTATCTCTAGGACTGGTTTACTATCTTCCTATTTTAGCACTTCTGAACATGACTTTATGTTATGGCATTTTCGGTTGGGTCACCCGAACTTTACTTATATGAAATATTTGTTTTCCCATCTTTTTCCTAAAATCGATGTCTCCTCGTTATCTTGTGATGTGTGCATTCGGGCAAAACAACATCGAGTTTCTTTTCCCTCACAACCATATAAACCCACACAACCGTTTACCCTTATCCATAGTGATGTTTGGGGTCCCTTCAAGGTCACCACCTCATCTGGGAAACGGTGGTTTGTAACTTTCATTGATGATCATACCCGTCTTACCTGGGTCTACCTTATCACCGATAAATCGGAAGGCTTTTTCTATTTTTCAAAATTTATATCACACCATTGAAACCCAATTCCATCAAAAAATTGCTATTATTCGGAGTGATAATGGTCGAGAATTTCAAAACCATAGCCTTAGTGAATTTCTAGCCTCTAAGGGGATTGTTCACCAAAACTCATGCGCCTACACTCCTAAAAAAAATGGAGTGGCCGAGCGAAAAAACCGTCACCTTCTGGAAGTAGCCCATTCCCTTATGCTATCCACGTCCCTTCCTTCATACTTGTGGGGAGATGCTATTCTTACAGCAGCTCATTTAATTAATAGAATTCCTTCTCGTATTCTCCACCTTCAGACTCCCTTAGATTGTCTTAAGGAGTCCTACCCCTCTACTCGTCTTGTTTCTGAGGTTCCTCTTCGTGTGTTTGGGTGTACCCTTATGTCCATAATTTTGGCCCTAATCAGACCAAATTTACCCCTCGGGCTCAGGCATGTGTGTTTGTTGGGTATCCCCTTCACTAGTGCGGTTATAAATGTTTTCACCCGCCGTCCAGAAAATACTTTGTCACTATGGATGTTACTTTTTGTGAAGACCGACCTTACTTTCCCGTTAGCCATCTTCAGGGGGAGAGTGTGAGTGAAGAGTCTAACAACACCTTTGAATTTATCGAACCTACTCCTAATATTGTGTCTGACATCGATCCTCATCTCATAGTCCTACCCACAAACCAAGTTCCTTGGAAAATGTATTATAGGAGGAATCTCAGAAAGGAAGTCAGGTCCCCTACTAGTCAGCCGTCGGCTCCAGTCCAAGACTCTGAACCTCCTCGAGATCAAGGTATGGAAAACCCTACTGAACCTTGTACTAATAATACGATAAGTGAGAATGACAGATCTGATGTTGTTGTTCTTGAAAATGTGGAAGAAAGGAACAATGGTGATGAGATTGAGACAGAAACCGATAATAATGAAGCTGAACAGGGTCATACAGAGAAAGTTGATGAGTATGATCCCTCTCTTGACATTCCCATTGCTCTGAGAAAAGGTACCAGGTCTTGTACTAAACATCCAATTTGCAACTATGTTTCCTATAATAATCTCTCTCCACAGTTCAGAGCTTTTACAGCAAGCCTTGACTCTACCATAATACCGAAAAACATCTACACTGCTTTAGAGTGTCTTGAATGGAAGAATGCAGTCATGGAAGAAATGAAGGCTCTTGAAAAGAATAGAACTTGGAAAATTTGTGCTCTACCCAAGGGACACAAAACTGTGGGATGCAAATGGGTGTTCTCTCTGAAATACAAAGTAGATGGTACTGTTGACAGACACAAAGCAAGGTTAGTTGCAAAGGGATTTATTCAAACCTATGGAATTGACTATTCAGAAACTTTTTCTCCAGTTGCTAAGTTGAATACTGTTAGAGTTCTGCTATCTGTTGCTGTGAACAAAGATTGGCTTCTCTACCAGCTGGATGTTAAGAATGCCTTTTTGAATGGAGACCTTGTGGAGGATGTCTACCTGAGCCCCCCGCCTGGATTTGAAGCCCAGTTTTGTCAGCAGGTGTGTAAACTCCAGAAATCCCTATATGGTCTGAAAAGGTCTCCTAGAGCATGGTTTGACAGATTCACTACTTTTGTCAAGTCCCAAGGATACAGTTAAGGGCACTCCGATCATACTCTATTTACAAAGGTTTCTAAGACAGGGAAGATTGTTGTTCTAATAGTTTATGTGGATGACATTGTTTTAATTGGAGATGATCAGGCAGAAATAAGTCAACTAAAGCAGAGAATGGGTGATGAATTTGAAATCAAGGATTTGGGAAATCTAAAATATTTCCTTGGAATAGAGGTGGCCAGATCTAAAGAAGGTATCTCCGTGTCTCAGAGAAAATACACCCTTGATTTGCTAACCGAGACAGGTATGTTGGGATGTCGTCCTGCTGATACTCCTATTGAGTTCAATTGTAAACTTGGAAACTTTGATGATCAAGTTCCAGTTGATAAAGAACAATATCAGCGCCTTGTGGGTAAATTGATTTACTTATCCCATACTCGTCCCGATATTTCCTTTGCTGTGAGTGTTGTCAGCCAGTTTATGCAAGCTCCTTATGAGAAACACATGGAAGCTGTCAATAGAATTCTGAGATACTTGAAAACAACACCTGGTAAAGGGCTGATGTTTAGAAAAACAAGCAGAAAGACCATTGAGGCATATATCGACTCGGATTGGACAGGATCTGTTGTTAACAGAAAGTCTACCTCCGGTTATTGTACCTTTGTTTGGGGCAATCTTGTTACTTGGAGGAGTAAGAAACAAAGTGTTGTGGCCAGGAGCAGTGCTGAGGCCGAATACAGAGCTATGAGTTTGGGAATATGTGAGGAAATTTGGCTCCAAAAAGTCCTATATGATCTTCATCAGGAATGCGAGACTCCATTAAAGCTCTTTTGTGATAATAAAGCCGCTATTAGTATTGCTAACAACCCAGTTCAACATGATAGAACTAAACTTGTTGAGATTGATCGGCATTTCATCAAAGAAAGACTTGACAGTGGGAGCATATACATTCCGTAAATCCCTTCTAGCCAACAGGTTGCTGATGTTCTCACCAAGGGGCTTCTCAGGCCAAACTTTGATTTTTGTGTTAGCAAGTTGGGCCTCATTGATATTTACGTCCCAACTTGAGGGGGAGTGTTAGAATTTGTATAAATGGAAAAAATATTTATGGAAAACTTACCATAAATATTTCTTTTCCTTTTCTTCTTTGCTCTTTACATCCTATTTAAGTTCCCTCATTTGTACCATTGTTAATTATCAGAAAAATAATAAAACTAAAAACATAGTGGTTTTTCTCCCGATTCTCGGGTTTCCACTTAAGCCTTGGTTTCATGTTTATTGCTTTCAATAACTACAGATGTTACGCCCAACTCTAATTCACTCTATGTGATGGAATGGAGAGACGTGACCGCCTAGACATCCTATGCGAGATTCTCCATGAAGTAACGCGTCGAACGACCAGTAAGGAAAAGTAAAGGACAATCTTAAAGAAGTTTAACGAGAAATGTAAACTTTGATGAACTTCAAGAATATCATTGATAATTCAAATATAGGTAGATCTAGTAGTACTTTTACACATTCATCACAAAACTTGTAAACATGACTTAACAAGACTTGGACTTCCCTCGCCAATCACATAGAAAGTATTAAACATCCTATTCAAGATCACACAGCATGAATAGGGCATTCTATCACATAGGGTACAAGGATATTCTTATTTTAGCCTTTTAACATCTCATAAGCATTTTCCAGTTAATAACAACATTGTCAATAACATATGTCACATGTTTAAATCATGATTGTCATATGAGGTTAGAAGAATTGTTTTCGAAACATTTCCTTTCCTTGAAAGTACACACACTACACTGCTTAAGTTGTTTATAGTCACATTTTAGTCCTTCAATTCATTCATATGTCACAAGCACTTTGACAATTTGAAGGCAAGAGGAAATTCACAAAATTATAGTTTCAATGGAAATATGTTTAAGGATTCAAATATGTCTTAGAAATCCTTTTTAGTTTGGAAAGTATTTGTAAGAAGAACCACTCACAGTCAGTCAACTAGCTCCTTAGCTTAGCTTCCCCAGCCAAAAGTCTTTCTTTCACTTTTTAGAATTCTTGCCAAAATGAGCTCATTCCGCGTCTTGAATAATTGGACACACCTCCAGTTCTTTCTTAACAAATTCAAGGTAAAAACAACTTCAAAATGACTTAAATTCCTCTATTTATAGTTCTCTCCGATGAGTTTTCCATGCCGAAATGATTACTCTAGCCGACGACGAGAAGTGGCTCAATCTCAAAATGCTACGTGTCTCTATCATCCCCTTATCCTAAACTCATAATGGATAGCAGGGTCTAATCAATCGCAGACCTATTGATATCAGAGTCATATCACTATTCTTAGATGAAGTAGCTTAATCTTTCCTAATTGTTTGCTGTGTAACTCTCTTCGCATAGAGACCTTTTATCCCATAATCACTTCACGCAGTATCCTTATCCCAGGGCTTTTATCACGTTGAAAGTACATAACAAAGGCCTTACAGTGAAGTGTTTTGGATATGACATTTTCAACTATTGTTTTATGGAAGTGTATTATGGATATACAATTGTTGGTTAGTGTGTTTATTGAAATTTTATAACTACCTTTAGAATGATTAGGAAGTGTTAATTGTTGTTTATGGATGGACACATTTTTACCTATAGTGTTGATGTGTTTAGTGTTTCTTATTAGGGTCTTGAAGAGGCGGGTGGTTGAGATTTCAAAGATGCATACTTTATTGAGTTTTACGCAAAATTTTGTTATTGCATTAATGTATATAAGAAAGAATTTTGAGTAAAATATGCAAGTTTTGTTTGAGGGTTTGTGTGTAGTTTTGTTGGAGGATTTTTGTATGGTTTCATATGTTATATAGAAGTATTGGATATGATTTTCTTTATTGTAGTGTTCTATAGAAATGTGTTGTTTAGTTTTGTGGTAAAGTATATTGTTGTCCTTTTTTATATATATATTATAGGTTTGAGTTTTGTGCATTTATTGGTGAAAGAGATATTATTGGCTAGCCATGCAGACAACAAACACACATATATTGTAGCAGACACACATTACGACAAGCAAATTTTTTTTTAAAAAAATATAATTATGTGACAAAACAAGACAATGTCGGTTTAAACATTTTTTAATATGATTTTGCAAAATTATTAAAAAATCAAGATAAAACTGACATTGAAGATGGTGTAGAATGTCAGGTTTAAACAGAGACATTGAAGAGGGTATATAATGTTGGTTAGAAACTAACATTAAATATGATTAGAATTAAAATTTTGTTAATCTATAATGTTGGTTGTAACCCCAAGTTATAAACCTTTTAATTTATAACATGACTTACAATGTTGGTTGTAAACCGGTATTGAACCTATAAAAGTTTAGTTTTAAACAGACATTAAAATCATTCTTTCTACTAATCTTTAAATTAGATTCAAATTTAAACTATAAGAGAGTAATATTTGAGAATCAAATATTAAATCCATATAGTAAATTAATGTGAATGAGATTTATATTAAACTATAATATAAGTTACATGAGAGAAGAGTATATTTGAATATGATTCAAATAGTAAATTAATTATTTGCTATTTATTTAAAAATAAATAAATGTTAATTTGGTTATCTGTTAACTTATTTATTTAATGATTTACTTTTGAGAAATTGTTATTTATAGCACCAAAAATAAAACTATTTACAAAATATAGCAAAAAAAATTCAAACACTATAGAAAGTTGGATATATTTTGCTATATTTTTTTAAATAGTTTCAATATTTTGCTATTTTTGAAAATAGTCCTATACTTTATTTAAATTAAATTATATTTAATTTAAATCTAAATTAAATAACAAAATTTGGTCAATCTCCTACATGGCAGGAGAATGGTTAGTGGGATGAGGGGATTCCTCAATTATTATTCTAACCCTAACTAAGAAGAGATAAAAAAAGAAACAAACAATTCTCTTTGCCTCTAACATAAAGTACAGTATTTTCCCCTTTTCCTTTACCATAAACTCGCACAAGCTTCCTTGTCTCGGGAGGATCGTAGAGAATATCGGTGGTTGTATCTTACTTCTGCTCGTGATTTGATCGTGGATCTAGAGAATTGGCAAAAGATTGAACAGGTTCTACAAAGGTATAATTACTCTTCCATTTAAAAGCATATGCTTAATGTATGATTTTAAGGTCTTGTGTTTTTCTGTAACAAAATTGGGACAAAGAATTAAATTGCTTCTGCAATTGGGATCCAATCCCTTCACTGTCTTCTTTATAAGTGTAACACAATATTTGTGTATTGAGTGCTTCTGTCAAGGTTAGCCAATTAAACAACTTTATTTACCCCTCCACCCTCTACTGTTGCCATTAGATCCTACACTATGAATAAAACAAACCTTCAAATTAGTCTCGTTTTAAATGTGCCTTAAGATATCTAATTAAGTTATTAGTCCTATAGTTAATTATTTCCTAAATGAACTCGTACAATCTCTTAGTTATGGTGTGCCTTATATCCAAGGCCAAAGAATGTTTCACTTTGGGAATTTCAATTATTTGTTTAATTGATACAAGTTGTGACTTTGATTTCACTGATATTTCAATTCCAGCGAATGATGATGCTATAGCTTCAATTCCATTAATTCTTAACAAATTAGTATTTGCTATTTCGGAGGATCGTTCTAACTCTATACGAAATTCTTGATTAATAATAAGATAAATCAATTTTGGGAGGAACTCTATAGATTTCGTGGCAAACCTATATGTCTATGTTTTTAGTCTCACATTATTTTTAAGTTTTGATTGTATATATTATAACCTACTTGGGGCCAGTTGCAAAATTTTAAAAAAAAATTGTAAAAATTGGCCCC
This sequence comes from Cucumis hystrix, assembly GCA_025688845.1. NCBI lineage: Eukaryota > Viridiplantae > Streptophyta > Magnoliopsida > Cucurbitales > Cucurbitaceae > Cucumis > Cucumis hystrix. Next base: position 22,271,587 of record CM046884.1, read on the forward strand.
ATGGCCCAAAGATTTGATTTCTTTGCAAAAATAACAAAGAGCATCCAACCCAGTCTAGAAGAGGAATTAAAACTGAAAAGTCTAAAATACTTTATTGGAAACTTGCACATGAAATTCAATTTCTATGTGATTGTTATTTGAGTGTATTCTCTTTTACTTTTTTTTAGATAGTCTGACACAGTCATTTGATTACTTTTTTTTTTTTAATTTTAGCCATTATATATTCATTTGATTATCTTCTATTTTTTAAAAAAATTTAGCCATTATATAGTCATTTGATTATCTTGTCTTTGTCATCTAATTACTTTTTTTGTCGTATTAATGTTTTATGATTGCATTTTGATTTCCATCTTATTAGCTTATATTCTTTGACACGTCTAGTTGTTATTTGATATTGATTGTTATCTAACTGTTATCGAATATTTATTTGTTATATAATGGTTGTTTGAGTGTTGTTTGATTGCTATGTGACATAGATTGTATGTATATTTATATGTGACATAGATTGTATATATATTTATTTGTTTCCTTAACATCAAGTGACTTCAGTTTTCTTTTGTTAATACCGAAAACCAAATCATCATTCTCAAGGTTTGACTATCAAACTTGCACGTCATAAATGATGTAAAATCAACAACGAATGTAAACTTTTACATGAAAGACTTAGACGAAGCTAATGTTAGGAATAAAAATCAGTATACTTGAAATGAAAACTTTTTTTTATCAATCTCACTATATAGAAAAGATTATAAAGAAATACTTAGATAGTAAACAAGCATGTACTTCTTACAACACTAGTGTAAAGTTGTTCAAGAATGTTGGTGACAATGTTAACCATTCTCAGTGTGTGAGTATTATCGACAGTCTTAGATATGTTGTTGATTGCACTGAGCCAAATATAATTTATCCTGAAAGATTATTATGTAAGTTTACAAGCAGACCTTGTATAGAGCATTTGAATGTTGTAGATAGAGTTATAAAAAGAAAACCAAGAACCTAGGATTACATTATCAAAAGTTTTTTGTTGTCCTAAAAGCTTACAATGATGCAAATTGAAACTGTCTCCCTGATGACACTAAGGCTACTTGTGGCTACATCTTTTGTAAACTCTAGTCATCCTTAGATTGCCCAGAGTGAGTTGTGGCTAAGTTTAGGTTAAGGGTTCAAGTGGACGACCAAAAGAAAAATGAATATAAAAAAAAAAAAAAAAAGTTCAAAATTTGACTAAGTGTCGGTGCAAGGCGTTTTTCATAGTGCTAGGCCAAGGGTGTCAATAACCTCTAAAGAATATAGCCTAAGCGGCAAAAGAAAGTCTTGAGAACCTCCAAGGGACAAGTATTAAGTGGCCATGAGTACTAGGCATTGAGCATGGTTGGACGACCAACCATGTTAAGAAAACCTCTAAGCATTAGGGGTTGGGTGTTAAAAATCCATCCTAGGTGAGGAAAGTTTTACTAGCTAGCCAAGTATGTCAAAAGAACCTCTAAAGGTCAAGGTGAAGGCATGCCATGCGTTGAGGAGTGGGCGACAAGACAAGCAAGGCATCCATGGCGAAGCGACATGGTGTAGTTGAAGGGCTTGCAAGTTGAGGTTGAATGCCATTCAACCAAGAAAGCTTTAGGCATTTTAGTAGTGCTTGATAGAGTGGATTCTAGATGTCTAGGCATGCATGAGTTTTAAAAAAAATGAAAAGCAGGAAGTATCCTAAGGCAGCCATGCACATACCGCTAAATAAGACAACTTTGAGGACAAAGTTCTTCCATTTCACTCGTGCGTTTTGGGTGATTCTAATTATAAAAGCTCTCAAAATAGGTCTAATTTAAAGGGTTAGGCTGCTGGACAAAAAGGACATAAAGAAGACTTTCAACCATTGAAGGAAAGCCTTGAAGGTCATTTCTCAAGGAATTGGAGAAGTGTTGATTCTCCCAAGGCTAAAGAACTTATTACTTTGATTTTGGAGCTAGAATTTTGAGGTAATGTAGTAAGAAGAATAAGAAACAAGTTTATAGAAGACAATTTCTTGATTTGAGTTCTAGATTTTAAGTTATGAATTTCTAAAATCAAGTCTAATGTTTCAAAGGAAAATCTAAAGCTTCAGGCCATCAGTGTAAAGGTTGGGTGTTGAAGATCGACAGTAAGGTGAGTTGAGCTAGTGTCACGACCATTTGAAAGGTTAGTGGTGTGAATAAGGTATTTGTGTGTGATGAGCGTTGCAGCAAGGCATGGTAGGCGTTGAGTTCAAGTTTGGTGCGCCTAGGTCATGAGATTGTGAGGTTAGCCAGCATTGCCCAGGGCCATGCCATGGGTTACCTATGCGCACGCGACATGCCTATGACAGAGTCATGGTGTGTGCAGTGACCTAGTGCTAAAAAGTGATTTTTGGAAGTTTGGTGATCTTTAGATGTTTTCTTGTTATTTTCTAAGAATAAGGAGATTAATATGGAATATTAATTCATTTTTTTCAAATTAGAAAGAAGGAAGAGAAATTTCTTGAGCTAACGAGTTGGACTTCAAGTTGTGAGTGACAAAATGAATTTCAATATTTATTCTTAAACAACAGTTTAAAGCTAAATGTTTTCAAGCATACTTTGAGAATTCTGAATGTTATTTCTTTACTGATTTAGTAAATAATTTGCAAAGCATGAGTTTAAGTATAAGTTCAAAAGTACAAGTTTAAGTATGAATTTATGCTAAGCATATCTTATAACACATGAAATTTGAAAGCTAGATTCTAAAGAGTTTAAAGAAAGCATGTTTTTAAGTTATATTAGATTATTTGAGTAAAGAAAGAATTCAATGAAGTATGTGTTCAAGCTAAGATACATGAATTTGTACCCAATGGTTACTCTACCTACTTAAGTTGTTCACACAGGTTTTCCATACTAATGTGAAGGCCATAAGGCCTATGTTTCTTATGCATTGGTGAAGGTACAAAATATTTTGCCTAAGGGAGAAAGTTATAATTAGAACCATGTATATGGTTGAGAGTTGTGAGTTGAGACATCACCTATGTTATGTTATAGACGAGTTATAGAGTAATGTACCTGATAAAACTTATGAAATGTTATTTAACTACTTGTATGTTTCCAAAAGCTAAACCTTGAGAATAACTAATAGACAAAAACATGTTTTATTAAAATAGTCACTCACTGATAGACAAAATCATTTGAATGTTATTTGTTAAACATTATTTTCAAGTCTTGCAAGCAATCGTTTATGAGTAACATCAGGATTTCCAAAGTATTTATTGAACGTGATTTCATGATTTACATGTAAAATGAATTACATGATCTCAAGTTCTTATACAAGCTATGTTACTGATCAATGTTTACTGAAATGATTTTGCCAAAGCTATATTATGATTTCATGATTCAAGGAAATATTTCAAATACATTCAAGGAAACATTTCATGTTTTCAAATGTTTTTGTGCCATGCCCGAATATTCCATGAGACCTATTGTATACATGTGGTTAACTCCATACTATTGGTACAGTTGACGAACCTATTTTTAACTATGGGCCATCAGGAAGGGTATATTGTTATGTCTTAAAGGAGAAGGGTTAGCTACCCATCGACTGTCTCGTCTTTGAACGAAGGGCTAAATACTTCCCGTGGCTATGGAAGACTGTCTTCAAAAAGCTATGCAAATGTTTCAAGTTTCATGTTATGATTGTTTATTGATAAATGTATTTAAGCTTTGGTTTTATAATAAAATGTTTACAAAAACCTATTTTTCTAAAATTGTTGCTCACTAAGTCTTATGACTTACCCTTTCAAAAAAGTTTTTCCACGTTCCAGGTATAGAGGTTGCATCGGGAACCACGTCGATCTCTCATGCTCCTTATCGAATGGCACCAACTGAACTAAAGGAGTTAAAGAACTAATGGGAAGAGTTAATGGAGAAAGGTTACATTCGACCTAGTAATTCCTCCTAAGGAGCCTTTGTCCTTTTTGTACAAAAGAGAGATGGGTCCATGGCATCGACTACCGGCAACTGAACAAAGTAATGGTAAAAAATAAGTACCTTTTACCACAAATAAATGACCTCTTTGGTCAAGTGAAGGGAGTGTCAGTATTCTATAAGATTGATCTCCATTCCGGCTACCATTCATTAAGGGTTAAGGAAACCAACATGCCTAATTTGACATTTAGGACAAGTTATAGACACTATGAGTTCTTAGTGACGCCATGCAGATTAACAAACGCCCCAGCAGCTTTTATGGACTTAATGAGTAGAGTATTTCAACATTTCTTGGACCAGTTTGTCATTATGTTTATTAATGATATATTGGTTTACTCCTCAAATACATAAAGACAAATGTAACACTTGACGATTGTACTGCAGATCCTACGAGAGGAAAAGTTATTCATGAAATTTAGTAAGTGGGAATTCTGGCTAAACCATGTAGTATTCCTTGGACATGTTATATCCTTAGATGGTTTGAAGGTAGATTCACAGAAGGTCGAAGTGATTGAGACATGGGAACGCCCCAAGACTGTTTCCAAAGTTAAATGCTTCTTTGGTCTGGCAGGATACTACAGGCAATTTGTGAAGGGGTTCTTTAAACTGGCCCTTCCTTTGAAGACACTCACCAAGAAAGCCACAAAAATCGAATGGACACATGAGTGTGATAAAAGTTTTCAGGAGTTGAAATATAGACTCACTACTACACTTGTACTAACATTACCTACACTCGGGAAAGGGAACGAAATCTTTTGTGATCGTATCCTACCACGGTTTAGGATAGGTCTTAATGCAAGAAAAGAGAGTGATAGCTTATGCATCCCGATAGCTGAAACCAAGTGAATATAACTACCCCACACATGATTTGGAATTAGTAGCCATCATACATGCCTTAAAATCTGGTGACACACTTGATTGGGAAGAATTGCAGCATCTTTAAAGATCACAAGAGCTTAAAGTACATATTCGACCATAAGGAACTAAGCTTAAGATAAAGATGTTGAATGAAGCTCATTAAGGATTACAACTGCACTATTCCATATCACCTTAGGAAGGCCAACGTAATAGCTGACACTTTGAGCTGAAAGTGCCCCAGTCCAAAGATTGGAGGGAGGATGGTCCTACTAAGTAAATTAAAGAACTTTAAAGCCATCCTAAATACTGAGGCATTGGGGAACCTGATAGCACGTTTCCAAGTGAAACCCACACTTGCGGAGGAGATAGTTAGATCACAACCTGAGGATGTGGTGCTAAGAAAATTAGCCTACGAGGTAAGATGCAAAAGATGGTCGGATTACGTGTTTAAAAGGGATGGCACACTACTAAATGTTGGAAGGTTGTGCATCCCAAAAAAGAAGCTGAGAAGTGGCTAAGGACATTGGAAAAGTGTTTCAAAGTTATTCTGTGTCTGGAAGAGAGAAAAGTATATTTGGCTGTGTTTTTACTTTGAGAAAAGGCTGAAGATTGGTAGACCCTAGAGGAGAATAGCCGAAGAAGAGTAAACAATGAAGATTTTGAAGAAATATTCAATAGTAAGTATTTTTATGAAACCTACAGAGACGAGAAGAGATAGGAAAGGTGTAGGCAAGGAAGAGTAGACAAGGAAGATTTTAAAGAACTCTCTATTACAGAGTAGGAGAAGAAGTTTACAGTGTTAGGTAAATATGCAATGGCGGTAATCGTTTTGGAGACTAAAAGGTGCAGGTGATTTGTGAATGGACTAAGAGGAGAAATCATAACTCTTGTTGTACCCATTACAGTAAGAAGTGACTATGTGCAATTGATAGATGCAGCACTGCTTGTAGAAAAGAGATTAAGTGTAAAAAGGTCACGTTCTGGTTTTTGGCAGAGAGGAAGAAATAGGAAATGCAGGGAATAAGAAAGCTAAGACTACTATTAGTCAAAGATCGCATTGGATTAGCGATAAAAAATCTCATTGTAAAGATTATGTAAAGACTCATACGGAAATTTGTAGGCGAAAGAGCATTACTTGCTATCAATGTATTAAAAAAAACATTATAGGAACAAATGTCTAAGTAAAATTGAACAAGGCGAAAAAATTTCCATCCAAACTCAAGTAGCATCTCACTCAGTACAACAGTCTACGCGAGGCTCTACAATTGACAAGTGAAAACAAGTAGTAGATGTAGAGTTAAAAGGGAAATAAGAAAAGAAAATCAATTTAAAGATAAGTTATAGCTTTGTAATTATAATTGTGTAACGCTATAACCATGAAAGTTAAGTAATGAAAATAGTATTTTTGGAAAATTTGGAGTTAGTATTTCTTGTTTAAATTTTGAGGATAAAATTTTTAAATAGGGGAAGAGTTGTATAATCCATACCTAAGTTAAGAACTAAGAGGTTAAATTTGACAAAAGATAGAGTTTTGAAGTAATGTTTACACTAAAAAGTTGGAAATCAAGTTAGTTCATGAGAAAGATTGGACGACAAGATTTGTGAAGGTTGTGTTACCATGCGATTAAGGTGTTTCGCGAGAAGAAGTAAGAAAACTTCAGATAAATTTCCTAAGTATTCTTAATGGGTCACGTGTGGAGTTTAGCTTAAGCATGATTAAGTTAAATCTTAAACTTACACACGCACCACTTAGAGTAGGAGTTGATAAGTTGTTAAGAGTTTATACATGACTAAACTTGTTTGGGGAGTAATATAAATAAAGGTTGAGGTCAAACTATTCGTTATTGTTACTCTGCAAAATGCAAGAGAAAAGCTAAAGGGCTGAGGTGCTGCCAAAGTTTCTACCCGATAAGAAGTGGAAGAGGAGAATTTCGGGACTAAGTTATTAAGTGTTGTGAGTGTTTTTTTCAAAGTATTTAAATGATTTTCAGCTTTCTTATAAAATCTTTAATGGTTTGAAATGACAATATCAATATGAAAGTTTCTAAAAGAGATTTATATGGAAAGTTATGTTTTAAAGTATGTTTTATGAGTTTCAAAGCATGACTTCTTATGAAATGGTGTTCAAACCATTAGTTACTTCCTTAAATGAGCTAACTATTATGTTCACGTAATGAGTCAATGCAACCATAGAGTGAAAGGAGCCACATGGTGATGAGAAGCTGGTTAACACGTTGAAAGGAGTGTATTGAACTTAGCAGCCTAAACTCGGATGTGGTTGCTGCAGTAATCTAAACACAAAGTAATGAGACCTAGCATAGAGAATTATTCAGGATCCTTGGTGAAAAGAATGATTGATAACTAATGAGTGTTTATGACTTATGTTTTTAATTTCCATCTTCCAAGAATTAGGCATTAAGGCCAAGTAAGAAAGAAGTGAAGGGCTTGCTAGACGAGAAGGCTAGCAAGGCGTTTACTTTTTAAGTTTAAGAGTTGTATTATATTGTAAACCCTGTTGTAAAATGTTTTGCTTAAGTTTAATAAAAGTTTGTTTGTTTATATTATGTGTTAAGTGTTTTTATCTCCAAATAATTAATTGAGTTTCAAGTTAAGACGAAGGAAAGTCACTAGGCGATTAAGTAAAGCTTAAGAACCTTAAGATTGAGTGTCTATGATGTTTAACGCTTTAAAGATACTTAGAGTCATACCGCGTCTCGCATGGTAAGCAAGGACGTGTGCAAGGCAAGGTGTGACACCAAGTGTTTAATTTATCAGCAGGTCAAACTTCAATGGCAAAAGACTAGTGGGCTATTGTGTCCCTTGTCGAGCCCTAAGTGGGAATGGGAACACATAACTATGGACTTTCTATTTGGTCCACTCAGAAATCCAAGTGGGTGCGACAGGGTTTGAGTAGTTATGGACAGATTCACAAAGACAACATGTTTCATCCCCGTTAAACATTCCTTTCCACTGGATAATATGGCTAAGTTGTATATAGACAAAATTGTGAGTTAGTATGAGACACCAGTGTTTATTGTTCTGAACTGAAGATCCGCAATTTACCTTCAAGATTTGGCAACAATTGCACGACGCATTACAAATGAAGCTGCATTTTAGTACCGTGTTTCACCCACAAATGGATGGCCAACCTAAGAGGACCATTCAAACGTTAGAAGATATGCTAAGAGCTTACACCTTACAATTCAAAGGGAGTTAGGACGAGAAGTTATCCCTGATTGAATTCACCTACAATAATAGTTACCATTCTAGAATTGGAATGGTTCCTTGTGAGGCATTGTACATGAGGCATTGCAGAACGCCAGTCTACTGGAAGGAAGTTGACAAAAGAAAGTTGTACGAACCATCGTCGGTCCAAGCAACGATAGATAATGTCAAAGTAATTAAGGAAAAGTTTGAAGGTTGCCTGCAACAAATAAAAGGGTTACACGTATAACAGTAGCAAGGCACTGGAGTTCGAAGTGGAAGATAAGGTCTTCCTACAATTATCGTCATGGAAAGGCATGATTAGATTCGAAAGAAAAGAAAAACTCAGACGCAATACATTGGGCCATACGAGGTTTTGGAACACGTGGTAGTGGCCTATAAGTTAAGACTAACAAGAGAACTTTCTTGGATACACCCTACTTTCCATGTATTGATGTTGAGGAAATATATGCTAGATCCCTTGCATTTTCTCCAAAACCAATCCCTTGGAGTACAAGAAAACTTAATCTATGAAGGACTCCTACACATCCTAGATAGAAAGGAACAAGTATTAGAACAAAGGTGAACTCCATGGTTAAAATCCCATGGAACAACCATGGAGTTGAGGAAGCCACTTGGAAAAACAAAAATCAGATGAAAGATAAGTACCCCTAATTGTTTGCACTCTCTAGCTGAATTTGGAGGACGAAATTCTCATAAGGAGGTAGTAGTTGTAAGGCCTCGACTGCATGTAGCCAATGCACTAAAATCCTTGTGATAAGAATGATACGCGAGGAGATTTCCTGATCACGAAAGTGTTAGCTATAGCCAAATCACAATAAGGACCCTGACGCTAGGACGGAGCGCATCGATAAGATGAGTAAAGTCTGTCTACTTCACCTAGGGACGATGATGTGATGCAAAAGATAGTAGGTAGGCGATTGATGGGATCCGAACGCCTAACCTGAGTTTAGGATAAGACGTGTCAAAGGCACGTAGCATTTTTGGATTGAGCCACTTTTTGCTGCCAGTTAGGGAAATCATTTTAGTATAGAGAGATCAGCTTGGAAAGATTTGTAAATAAAGAGTCCAAGTCATCTGAAAATACTTCTTACTCTGATCTTATTAGGAAAGAGAATTTGAAGGTGCTTAAGGATTTGAGGCGAGGACAATCTCATTCCGATCAGGATTCTGAAACCAAAAATGGGACCTTGGTCGGAGAAGCAAAAATGGCTGACCATAATAGTGAGTGGTTTTCCTACAAAAGTTTTTAAACTAAGAAAGAGTTTCTAACTCTTATTTAATGCTTTACTATTTCCTTATGAGTTCATAAACAATGTGAAATTTTCTGTATGTTATTCCACCACCATCGTAAGTAAGTTCATCGATGAAGAGAATGTGTGAAAAAATGCTCTTTGAATAACTATATGTTGGAATGGGGTGGTTTAACGTTCCAAATATTGTATCAACACATGTTGAATAATGAGATCTAATGTTATGTTTTAAGGTAAGCTAACCTTGTACCATGGATGATGTGATGTCTTACCCTTAGCTTGTTGTGTGATCTGGGATAAGATACTCTATTCTTGCTGTGTGATTTGGAATAGAATACCTTGTCCATGTTGTGTGACCTTGGATCGGATGCCCCATACTTACTGTGTGTCTGGTATGCGATGTCTTTTGCTTACTATGTGATCATGCATTAAAAGACGCATAACACGTGGTAGAATTCATGAGCATTGCTAATGCGTCGAGTATACTCAACATGGCTGCAACAGGGCAAAAGGTGGTAAACGCTTGAGCCGAGGAAAAAGGGTACAAGTATGTAAACCAAATGTGTAGAATGATTATATTAAATGAATATTCATCATGCTTAAGTCATGCAATATGAAGAATTGCGAAATGACGAAGTTACTTTTGATATAACTAGTTTTATCGTGATCGATTATAAAGCCACTCAATAACTTGATTTGTTAATAGTAAAAGATAAAAGACCACACTCACTAGATGTTTTCGTCTAAGCTTTCAAATTTTGTTTTATCCCCCTCCCTAGGTGACGAAGGACATCCAACGTTGAACTTGTAGTCGTACTCGCCTTCTATGCCCTGAAATCGCATCATTTTTGCAATGGCCACTGTCTTTTCGCATAACATGTAGGGGTTACGCGAGCAAGTCGAGTAAGTTGTATTTCATTTCTATTGAAGGGGATTTGGTACACATGGTCACGTGTACTATTATATCTACATTAATGAAGTGTTCTCCTTTCACCAAAGTTTACCTTTCGCGTATAAATGTTAAAGTATTAGTTATTTTGTCACACCCTGCCCTGCAGGCTTGCTTGCTTGTCTCACGAGACGCGGTGCAACTTGAGCATCCTTGACGCGGTGCAACGCAAAAGACACTCATCTTAACATCCTTAACTTACCTCAATCGTCAAAACACTTAACTTAACAAATATACTTTAGGCGATATAGAACTTAACAGGACAAGAAAAACAAACTTTAACTTTTATTACCAACAAAGTGTTTAGTACATGAGTATACATATACAACACTTAACCAAAAATAGAAACAATATATATACTTAAGCTTAAGCTTATAACTAAACACCTAAAAGCTCTTCGCTTGGTAAGCGTAAACTTCCCTCTCCTCTTGGTCTCAATGCCTAGCCCTGGAAGATAAATTTTAAAGAATAAGTCTAAAAGACATAGTGAGGTTAACCAAAATTATAAATCCTTTTTGCAATACTTTTTCATAAACAGAACAAGATAACATATCAAATCATATAAATAAATCATTTCGCATAAACACCATTTCGCAAAAACATCTTTTTGCATAAATTAATCATCTCAAATAAACACACATTAGTTAACAGTCATTCCGTTCGCCAAGGATCCTGAATCACTCTTTACGCTAGGTCACGTATCTTCGTGTTTAGACTACTGAGTTCTTCAACATCCTAGAGTATACAGATTCATCTTTGTTGCTTAGACCGCTAAGCTTTATACGCTTCTTTCAAAGCATAAGCCAGTTTTTTAACACCATGTAGCCATATACACCCCATGGTGGCCTTGACTCTTTATGTGCACATAAAAGTTAGCATCATCTCAAGGAAACAACTAACGGTTTAAAACCATTTCATAGTATTGAAATCATAGTCATCAAATCAAACTTTAAACATCATAAATTATGCTTGAAAACATACAAGCTTTTCTTAGAAATTCCCTTTGAAACACTTTCTTATTTGAAATCATTTTGAAAATAGTAAAGAGGAATCGTAAGAAAGATTTTAACATGGAAGCATTTAAGCCTTCTTTACTAATGAAGTCCCTCTTCTTCTTCTCGCAAGCCTCTTCTCACATAGCTAAACCGGCAGTACTTCAACACCTTAATTTTCTCTTTAATATTGCCAAAACAAATGACTGAGGTCCTCTATTTATACTACTCCTTAAACCAGCTTAGTCATGTTTAAACTCTTCTCAGACTGCCAGCTCCTGCTTCTTAATGAAGCAACTGTAAACTTAAGATGTGTCCTTAATTATGCTTAGCTTGAACTCCACATGTGGCCCATTAATCACAATTAAGAAATTGAGAAGTTTCCTTATTCTTGCCAAACTTTAATCCATGAAGAACCCTACTCGCGAACATCCTTATCTCGTGGTTATACTTACATTTTAAAAGTCCACTTTGCGAGCAACTTTAGACACCAACTTCTTATCGCCTAACCCCTTTAAAAGTCACCTTTCAAAACCTTCTTCGCGAAGTAATCCACCTTTCCTCGTATAGAACTCTTACCGTGAACTTACACTTAAACTTCAAGGCTTCCTTGCAGACTTCTTAAGACAACTTACAACCTTAAATTTCCTATTTTTCTCATGAAATCATTCTCCGAAAAATACTTTATTCTTCTCTTGAAGATCACACAAAACGCCTAATCTAAACACTTAGTCAAATGTTTGCCAGTCAAATGTTTTCTCCTTAACTTAAATTATTGGTACAGGTTTTACATGTTCTGCTTACTATACGGTTGACACACCATCCCAAAAAGGTAAGAAGCGTTGAGCGTCTAGGAGGCACGCCTTCCATTTGGTATGGGGCACAACATTTGGGATGGGGTGTGACATGAACGATTTGCCAAACATACTAAAATACTTTTATTTAGTAGATTGTAGAAATGTATATCATGTTTGTTGTTTTGGTAAGCAATGATGCCTTTCATTTCATGCTTTAAATAATATCGTTGAACATGTTTTTGATTTAGTGCACTGTGACATATAGGAACCTTTTAGAACCCTCACTGTTGGGTTTTGTCCTAAAACTAGTGATTTGTGAATATTAAAAAATTATATTATTCAATAAAGTAGTTATTGAAGTATTGTTTGAATAAGTTGTTATCGAATAAGAGATTTGCTCGTTATAAACTCATAATCCAATAAACAAGGTTCTTTGACTATAATATAAGTAGTTGAACTTTATGTAGAGACATAAACATAGATCAAGTTCGAGTTGATAATCTAAACGGTCTATAATATAGAAATACAGAAGAAATTGTAGATGTGTCATATTTTCTATTAGTACCAACGATGTGATGTTAAATGCTTGATGTAAAGACATATGAGTGGGGGTGCCTATGTAAAATAGTTTACATAAGATCGAACAATGAAATAGTCATTTTTACACTATAACAATGTTAGCTTTTTAAAACTAACTTCTTCGACTTTGATATCGTAGGCAACTCGACCTTAATTTTTAGCAAACTAAGAACTGCTATTTACTCGAGATTATCCTTAGATCTACATTAGTGAGAGCAACTCAATAGCATTGGACTAATAGACCTCTCATTTCATGGGTAAGAGTAGGTGGATAACTAGAGACGTATGGTAAAAGAAGAAATTCGCTCCTGCTCGCTTTTAAGGTTAATAGAGAGGTTGTTCCATTAAGGGTTGACTTTAGGTCGTGAATAAAGGGACTTGCCCTCTCATTGGCCCAAGAGGGATTTGTGATCAATTACAAAATGATAAGAAGATTGGCCCAAAATGATAAAAATATTTTTGATCAATTACAAAATCTAAATATCTGAAGACTTCGGCTATAAAGGTGAGTATACAAAACTCTATTTTTATTCTTTGTAAAAGCATGTTTAATCCTCTAAATTAGTATAATTAGAAAGATATTTGATCCAATTGTTTATGTTGTGTGATTTGTACTTTCTTCACCTACACATACTGGCTTTTCCTACTTTGCTACTTTAGTAGATGAAAATTTTAGATGGTTCTCTATGTTATTCCTCATTTCTTTGGACTTTTTGAAACTCAATTTAGAAAGATGATTAATGGTTTTTGATCTGACAATGTGCTTGAACTTAACATTAAAGACTTCTTTGCTACTACGTGAACCATACATCAATTCTCTTGTGCCTATACTCCACAACAAAACTCAGTCATCGAACGAAATCATCAACATCTTCTTAATGTAGCAAGGGCTTTAATGTCTTAATCTAAATCTCTTAGAACTATTTAAGGTGAATGGTTGTTATTTAATCAACATAATATAGATGGTTCTACTTTAAAAAACAACTCCCCTTTAATGTTTTGTTTAGGAAGAATGTAGATTACTCACATTTGGTGGTTTTTGGATGTCTTGCTTGTGCCTCAACACAAATAGATAAAAAAAATCTATCTGCGGACACGTCCTTGTATTTTTTGGAATACCTACTAGGAATCAAATGATACAAGTTGTATGTTATCACCAAAAAGAGGCTCGTTCTTTCCAGAGATGTCATATTTCCTTTCAGCTCTAACAAAAAAGATGTTCATTCAGCTACACATGGTTTCTTGGATCAATTTGTTACTCCTTGCTCTTTATTTGAAGCTTCTATATTATAACTGACTTTGGAATTCCTTAAAACATAGAGGATGCAGCTCCAAATAATGATTAAATAACATACTGGTAGTGTTGTTGAAGTTCTTTTTTAAGAAGTTAATGAAGACGCTTACGAGATTGTTTAAGAAGAGTCCCTAATTGTACTAAGAAGATTATTAAGACAGCACTGTCCACATATTTGAAGCATTTCCATTATTGCAATTGCTCCTTTATTCTTTGGAAAATATCTTTCTTACAATACATATTCTCCACATCACAGACACTACTTACTAGATGTTGCTCTTCTATCACCAAGCCGTCAAATATTAGAATTAGAGGGAGGTTATCACTGAAGAAATTGCAATGGAAAGAAACAACACATGGACAATTGTATCCTTACCTTATGAAACCCACGTCCTAATAAAGGGGTTTCTTGTAATTTAATTTTTGAAGTTAGAAGAATTATATTTGAGTACGCGTTTTGAGATAACATGAAGAAAGGGGCAGAAGGCAAAAGAATCAAACAACACGATGTGAATAATGGAAATGTGGTACAAGAAGATAACTCGAGAAGGGAACGCAACAACGAACACTTAATTAGTTATTAGGTGATGAGCTAGGCGAGGAGGGGTCTGATTAGTTAGGTAAACATGAGTTAAGATTAAGTTAAGCATGGTTTAAGAAGGATACTAAACTAACACATGTAACACAATAAGTAGGAGTTGTTGATATTAGATAAAGTGTAATGCTAACTAATCTGATTTGAGGAGAGTATAAATAAGTTTGAAGAAAGATTAATTCAAGTGTTTAGATAAGAGGAAGTTCTATCAGAGGAGTAAAAGGTCAAGTTTCGTCGTAGGACCAAATTGATAACTTGTAGAAATACAAGTTATTATGGCCTTTTGGGTAGAACAATGGAGCCAAAATGTGGGATAAAGTGTCAATACGCGCAGCTTTCATCGCAAATTCATAATGATAAGAGAATATATCTTACATAAGTCTTCATGCCTATTTATTCATTCTTTCAGTGCTTTTATCGCAGAATAATGTGGAAAAGAAGAAATATAGTGAATCTCAAGAGGACTGCATTCGAAAAGCTTATGTGATAGGAAGATTGCCTAGAGATTAACACCATCAGGCAAGAGGTCCCATTATCACGCATTGTGATTCACTAGAAAACAAGAATGGTAGTTGGAGTTGATGACCTGACAACACTACAATCGGCACTGCCATGTAGAAGAATAGTAGCTTTCCACCTAAAGTAGTCTATATAAAGCCTTCATCCCTATCATGTAAACTCGGTTGGTCTGAATAGACCAAACTAGAGAGCCCTATGAAAGTCGGTGGAAAGTAATAACCTTTCCACCTTCTAAACATTTTTTCCACCT
Source organism: Cucumis hystrix (assembly GCA_025688845.1). Classification (NCBI taxonomy): domain Eukaryota; kingdom Viridiplantae; phylum Streptophyta; class Magnoliopsida; order Cucurbitales; family Cucurbitaceae; genus Cucumis; species Cucumis hystrix. The sequence goes on from CM046884.1 coordinate 22,286,860, forward strand.
CTTCTTCAGTCTACCTTATGAGTGAGAGCTTAGAGAGACAATCCATCATCTTCTTCCCCCTAACTTGTAAAAGAGCCCAGGAATACTAAGACATAATGCGACCTGACTCCCTTTTTTACTTTCCATTTGTGTACTTTCAATGTAATGCTTGACTTATATATATTTCAATGCATAAAGGCTTGCATCCATCAAACATTGCATATTTATTCATGGTCAATCTTTCATTCCTTTACTGTTCGTCTTGTTTCTGGGTTATAAGTAGTTTGAGTGTGTGATAAGTTCTTGATAAGGGAACTGTATTTATAAGGTTCATCGCGTTTAATCTGTGTGTCATCCCTATCACCTGACTCTCTTGAAGAGAAGGAATTAGGTGTTGTTAGCCAACTACTAATAACTTCTAGAAATACAAGTTATTGTGGCCTTTTAGATAGAACAATGGAACCAAATGGAACCAAAACACATGATAATGTGTCAAAACGGGTAGCTTCTATCACAAATTCATAAATGTAAGAGAATACAACTTGCATAAGTCTCAACGTCTGCTTTACTCTGTTTTCTAGTGTTTCATCTCAGGATTTTAGAGAACAGAAGAAAGACAGTGAATCGCATAGGAGCACATGCTACGAGGTAAGAAGCTTGTGTAGCGACTAAACATCTCTAAGTGAGAAACCACATCAGCACGCAATGAGGATTCACTAGCAGACAAGAATGGTAGTTGGAGTTGATGTAACTTGACAAAGGCTGCAATCGGGGCTGACATGATCAGAAAATAGAAGTTTCTCACCGAAATGTAATCTATATAAAGCCTCCTTCTACACTAAGTAACTTGTCTGGCTTGAATGGGTCAAAACCTAGAGAGCTCCATTGGAGCAGGCAGAAAAGACTAGCCTTTTCACCTTATGTAAAAGTTCTTTTTCTTTCTCAATCAACTGTAAGTGAGAGCTTAAAGATGATTAGAGAGAGACTCCATTGTCTTCTTCCACCTAACTTGTAATATCTCCCATCTTTTTACTTTCCATTTTTGTATTTCATTGTAATGTATTATTCTTTACATTTTACAATGGCCTAAGACCTATATTATTTAATAGATTGCATATTATTCCCTTATAAATTTATTATTCTTTTACTATTCTTTTGTCAAAGTGTTATAAATAGTTTAGGCTTATGATAAGTTCTTGATAAGAACTATAACTTATAAGGTTTATCGCTTTAGTTGAGCTTTACTTCATTGCTTGGCCAGCATCCATCGCCAACTACTCGAGAGAGCAAGTAGCAAAGATATAGTTAACATGCACATTGACATGTTGGTTCATTCCCCCATCTTAATCAAGTAGCAAGGATATAGGAGTTTGGAGACAAAATCCACCTTGACGATTAAACCTCCATCACAAGTATAGTGACTTGGCGTAGAGAGATTGCCACCTTTAAAAAAAAGGTAAAATGAGTCTTATAAGGAACCACTTTTAGATAGATATCATTTGATGAAGCTTTATCGTTTGCATCCCGAGAGGTGAGCAAGTGTGGTGTTTAAGGAACTGAGAGGTGCTCACCTTAATTAAAAGCTAGTTAATTGATCTCTATCCCATCATGGGTTGCCGCATGGCTTAATCGCCTAACAAAGCGAAGACATTCCTTCACTTTTCATTAAGTCAAGTTAGTCCATTCCTCATCTTCTCACCATTCTTACCACCCTTTACAGAATCTCTTAGATATTAGGAGTAGCTCTTAGACTTACTTTTACTTTACTTATAGACAGATATTTTCTACCGCCTAGATAAAGAAGTGTGCTTCATAACTAAGATTTGATATCAATTCCCTATGTTCGACAATGACTTACCCACGAAATCTATCATTTCACTAACACTTGGACAAGTAATTAGGAAAACTTTTACTCAATGAGGATTTAGTAACTACACAAGGATTAGAGACATAGTGAGCATCTCGCATGCAGTGACCATGACTCACCACATAAAGAGGTTTGTGATATGAATTTAACTTACATCACCGAATCCCTCAAAACCTCATACATAAACAAACAAGCAACTACTCGAGAGAATAAGTACTAAAGAACAAGTTAAACTTGTGTAGAATTGTGCTTGACGATAAGCTCAATTCTGGCATTTGGCCTCTACCATTTGTATCTCAAAAGGCGAACAAGTGCGATGTTTAGGCATCGAGAGGTTGGGCAATATGATTCTTATAACTAAGGAAACCTAGATAGCTATCGCATAGTTCATCTTTATCATTTGTATCTTGAAAGGTGAACAAGTGTGGTGTTAAATGCCAAGAGGTTGCTCGCCTTAATTAAAATATGGTTATGTGATCTCTATTGAATCAAGAACCACCACTTGGTTTAATGCTAACAACACAGAGACATTCCTTCATATTTCTTTAACACAAGTTAGTTTACTTTCCATAATCACGTCATCTCATGCCACCTTTTACAAAATCTCTTGTGTAAATTGTAGGTTCAATATACGTACATACATTCTTTATATCGTATAGATATTGTATACTGTCTAGAATATGAGAAGTGAAATTTATAACTACGTTTGATAGAAATTCTCTGTGTTTGACCTAGGCTTACCCTGGCTCGCTTCGCTTACACTTGGGCACGCGAGTGGAAAACTTGTAGTACAGGCAAATCATTAGAAAGTCAACAACGCTTAGATAGGAAAAGCACCTCTTATCGCATGACCCTACTCTAGTCGCTTACTAAGTCACTCACTGAGAGCCTAAAATGACGTACTCTCGAATGAACATTGAATTTACGAACCGAACAATGACAAGAAGGATGAAGAGCTAAGCGATAAGAATGAGAGAAAGGGAAAAAAAGGCTTACTTGAGTGAATGTCTCTTCCAAAGAAAAACAAACTTTTGAAAAATATTTTTACTACCAAAGTTATGTTGTTATATTGTCATGTTGTTAGATATACTCATATTGTAATCTCATATATTCATATAAAAAAAAAAAACAAGACCAATTTTATAAAATCACTAGCCTTATTCCTAATCAAAAGCTAGCTATTATGTGCACATACAAAATGTGTTTGACACTTCATTAGATGGATAAGTGCTTGCAAGAACAACATGGACTGTTTGGAGCAATTGATGCCAAGTCATTTTTCCTCAAATAAAATATCTTGGATAGTTGCATTCAATGAGCGCAAGGGACTGCAGTGTAGTAAGGCAACCCTAATATATTCATATTTTGAACGTAACCTTATAAAAATTTTAATAAGTCGAAGATGATCTTTATTGATTTTGTCTTGTTCTAGTTGAGTCCAGATCGGTTGAATAACTTCTAGATATTCATTAACAGTCTAACCAACATCTTGATTAAGATTGACAAGGGTACTTTGCAATTGATAGTAATGAGTTAAACTGATAGATTTAAAAAGTGTAGACAAAAAATTCCATAACTTTTTAGCATCCTCAAAGGCATCAAATTGTGCATGAATAGTAGGAATAGATGTGTTACCAAGTCAGGTGATAATTTGGTATTTTTTACTATCTTTTCTTCTAGGTGTTCAATAAATTTACTATCATCTTTTTTGTTCAGCTGTGTTGGTTTAACGATATCTTCAGTAACAATGTACCATAATTTCCAGTCAATTAAAAAACTCTTCATTTGATTGGCCTAAGTAAGGTAGTTGGTCCCATCAAGTAATGTGCTAGTAGGTCGAATAACATGCTCGTTTTCCATTATGTTGGAACTACAGAGATATGATTGTTCTAAGTAACGCTGAGATAATGGTCACAAACACAAAACTTAAGAAAAATCAGATATGAGGAACACAAGGATCTGAGATGGAGTGGAGTGGCTAACACGGTTGTATAAGGCCAGAGTAAAGTGGAATTACGTGTCGGATCTGAGAGTCGTCGTCATTGAAGCAAAACAAAACTAGGCATTGACGAATCTGAAATATGGGTGTTGTCGAATGGAAGGAGTTTGAGGCTAATAAAAAATAAGGAAATAATCGTTGAATCTGTTAGAAACTTAGGGTCATCAAACGGTTGACCTAATTGGGTGGAGCGGCGGATATGGGGATCAAACACTAACTAGGTAAGGGGTAGCGGTGACTAGGTACGAGTAAGGGTAAGGGGCGACAACGATTTATGGTACGGGTAAGGGGCGACAACGATTTATGGTACCGGTAAGGGGCGGAGGTTTCAAACATAAGGAGTTTAGGGCGGCAGCCTAGGTCAAGTTTCTAGCTCCAATACCATGTGGGTGAAATATTTTATTGATAAAATATCCTGTGTGTTGTATTTACATAAGAATAATTTGAAGATAAATGGACAACCTATACAACTAAATAGGGCAAGAGATGTAATTATGTCTAAATTGTATAATTTACATTAATACTCTCTGATGGCCATTTTGGTTTGTACAAAAGAGAATTCAAGTTTGAAAAACAATATATAGAAAATACAGGGAAGAAGAAGACGTCAAAGTTCAATAATTGAAAAGAATTCAAGTTTGAAAATCAATATATAGAAATTTTGGTTCGGGAAAAATACCTACATCCACGAGGAGTTCAATAATTGAAGAAAATAATACAAACTATAAATTTTTCCTTTTGTTTTTTTTAGTTGATCACTGTGATAAATCTCTCTAAATTTTGTTGCAGGAATGAAAGGAAAAAAAATATTTTATTATTTTTAACCGTTAGATTTCAAAATCATCCACAATCAATCTTATCTAAACCTATCTAAAAAAAGGTTAATTTTCATCAATATAACAAACCGGCAAAATATTTATGGCTTATGTAACAAAACGAAAAAGCTCATGAAACTGACCTTTTTTTCTAATATTCTAGGTTTCCCTTCCTTTTCATCGTTTTTCTTCTGTCCTCTTCTGCAATTTTTTTTCTTTCCCTCGTCTTTTCCTTCTTCTTCTGCATTTTTTCTTTTATTTTTTTTCAAACTTTTATATGGTTCAAGATCGTGTACCAAATATAAAAGATATATATTTTTTAAACTGTCGTTATTTGGTTATTTCAAATGTATAAATGATCGTGAAAAAAATCATTGAGATATTGGATAGCCAAATCTAAACAATTGTGTACCAAAATAGGAAAATCCAAACAAGAATCTTAAAAAAATCGTTTAGATTTGGGTAGCCAAATTTAAACGATCGTGTTCCAAATATAAATGATCGTGTATCAAATCTAAACGACATTGTACCAAATCTAAATGATTGTTTTCCAAATATAAACGATCATTTTTCAAATATAAACAATCATTTTCCAAATATAAACGATCGTTTTTCAAATATAAATAATGATCGTTTTCCAAATATAAATGACTATTTTCCAAATATAAACAATCGTTTTTCAAATATAAACGATCGTGTATCCAAAAATCGTTCAGATTTGGCTACCCAAATTTAAATGAACAAATATAAACGATCGTATACCAAAAAATTAGACAAATTGCATTAGATGACAAAAACATTTAGAAAAAAACAGCCAATGACACCTTTTTTTTGCATATTGCGAATATGACAAATATGACAAATAATTTGTCATATCATACGACTATCAGAGGGTTATCGACTTCTAAATTTATTACTTTGCAATTTAAAAAATGTAGTAACATGGGCCCTATTATCATTTTTTTTTTTTTTTTGCTTTTTTTGCAAACGCCCAAAAAGTTATGAAAAAAGTCGTTTAGATTTGACTACTCAATCATTTAGATTTGATTGTCCAAATTTAAACAATAGTTTATAAAAAAATCTTGAAAAAAATGGTTTAGATTTGGCTCCAAATCTAAATGATCAAATTGAAACGGTCATCTAGAAAAAAAATAGTCAAATTTAAACGATCATGTAGGAAAGAATAGTCAAATCTAAACGATCATTTCCTAATATATTACGCATGTTGGATGCCAATTAATCACTAAGTATTTTTTGTATTTTTCATTGTAGACTTATGAGCTTTTTTTGTTTTTAAAATTGTTATATACTGTAAAAAAGTTTTGTCAAAAAGACCAAAAAAAAAGCCTTATAACATCGAAAATTGTTTAGCATTTCACGTAATCACCTGTAAATCTATTGAAAGGAAATCTCAAACACTACTGACTATATAGTTGATATTATTTTTCAAAAACCTTTTTCATAAGGTCATCTTGTGACATCCTGAGGGCAATACCATTGTGTGGAGCATCTGGAACGATCAAAATACCATGAACATCGATGGATTGAAGCGTCTTTCTGGAACAACTTAAAATAAGATAACATGTGTTTATATATATATAAATATTTATATGTTGATGAGGAGCCTAATTTGGCCTCCATTCTTTTGCAGGTTGATCAGACATTGGAGAGCCAATCTTGTCTGCACGAAGGTCCCCAACCTAGAGCGATAGAGTGAATGATGTTGATGCCTCTTGGAAGTTACGAAGCTATACAAAAGTGTTGGATGAATATCCTATTTATGATGGTTTAAGATCTCTAAGTAGTAGCAAAAGATGTTGGAGGCTCAACCTACCGTTGAAGGTTTGGCCCATCTTTCTTCTCTTCCTATCACCATCCCAATGCTATTAGGGTTGAATTATCTGACTCATGAGAAGTAGTAATCTTGATTAACAATTGTTTGTATGACTTTATTGAGGCGAATAATGTAGTTGAAGATATTGTTGTCGTGTTGGCGAGGAGGTTAGCAAATTTTTTCTCTCCTCATGTTGAAAATCAAGTTGCTCTTACCATGTAGCCATTTTGGTTCTTTTTGCCTCTTTAATTCAATTCGAAATATTCAGTCAAGAGCATGAAACTCTTGTTTCTCTAGTTAATTTCTAGACATATATATATCATTAACATTGGTTTCATTAAAAAAGATAAAATGAAAAAACAGTAAAAAAAAAATCAGAAAAAAGAAAAGAAAAATGTCAGCTAGAAAACCGACTGATAAGAATACAAACAAAACAAAATAAGTTGGCTGAGTTTGAAGGTCCTTCACAATGTTCACATTGTCAGTGGCTGCCTACGGTTACACCCACCATGGCATTAATTATTTGGGTCCTGGGACCTGGGCCTTCTACTATTAACTTTTCTAAATCATATTTAATTCCAAAATATCAATAATTGCATCTTCGAAGATCTATTTTTGGCCATCAATTTAATTGTCTACTCTTTATTTGTTACGTCACAAATCTGTCTTTTTTATTTTTATTTTAATGTGATGCATAAAAATGATTTGTATCCAGTAATATTTGATCATTTCCATTAGTTTTATCAATGAATGTAATACATAATCTATATATATAGCTATCAATGATATTTGATCATCAATTCAATCAACCATTTTTTCATATCTAAAGTCTAGAGAAGATTTATGGGATTTGATATAAGAGAGATCGATGAAATTGATATTTCAATTTCTTCTATTGATTTGACCCGGACCCCACCCCATGTAATTATGTTTGGATTAACAGATGAGGCTAAAAAAGTTTTTCTTTTTCTTGTACACGGGCATATTATTTTTCTTTTTTCAATTAGTTCTTAGTTGTTTGATGTTTGTTTAATTACATCTTTTGTCCTTACATTGTAAGGACACAATTTTTTTTATCAAATATGTAAAACATAAATTGTTCATTAGATTCTATAATATTTTATTTTATCTAATAAGTATTGTCGAAATAAATTCGTTAAAACATCTACAAACCAATCATAATTTTATTAGATACAAAATGTAAAATATTTTTATATGTTTAAAAGATGTTTCTAAAAAAAACACCAAATTTGTAGTGGTAAACTTTTAAGTGTGTAATATGTTTAAAGGATATTTCTAAAAAAAAAAACGCCAAATTTGTAGCTGTAAACTTTTAAATAATTTACACACATTTGTAAGGAGACAAACGTGCATTATTAGTAGATAAAAAGAAAAAAAGAAGAAAAAGTATAGTAACATGGCGCTGCCCGTACACACAATAAATCAAAGCCAAGGAGTGTTAACCAAAGGAGTCACAACAGACTTAGTTTGAAGATACTTGTTAATCGCATGCATTCCGGAGTCTCTTCCGAACCCACTTTCCTTATACCCTCCAAATGGGCAGCTTGGATCGAAAGCAAAGTAACAATTTATCCAAATCGTACCCGCTCGGATGGACCTCGACACCGTGTTCGCTATGTCTAAGCTATTAGTCACTATCCCAGCTGCTAGCCCATACTTGGTATTGTTTGCACTCCTGATTCCATCTTCAATTGTCCTGCCACACAAAACAAATCTCAAATTCTTAAGTTGATAGATTACCGTGAATTTAATCTTTAGTTGGTATAAAGATTTTGATGTTACTTGAATTTAATGACAGAGAGGACCGGTCCGAATATTTCGTCTTGAGCAATTAGTGAATCTTCCTGAAGATTTAATTAATTAACATAAAGTGTAGTCAGAAAATTAAAAATAATAATTGGTGTAGAAAAACAGAGGATTTTATGAACTAAAGGGCGACCTTGACATTTGTAAAGATTGTGGGTTCAATGTAATAGCCCACATTTCCTATACGCTTGCCCCCAGTTACCAATGTTGCTCCCTCTCTTTTACCATCTTCTATGTATTTCAAAATCTTATCCATTTGCTTTTTATCCACCTGCATTATTGTGATTAGTTTCATTTGGGAATTTAATTGATTCTTTTATGTAACTCTTCGATGAAATCTTCTAGTGTTATTACCTGGGGTCCATATTTAACATTAGGGTCAAAAGGGTCCCCCACATCCCAAGATTTTGCCTTTTCAGTTATTTTTTTCACAAATTCGTCGTAGATTCCTTCTTGAACTAAAACTCGAGAGCCAGCCACGCAAATTTCTCCCTGTACAAGAAGTATAATGTTATAAAATTCGAATAAATTATAGATATGTTTGAAAGTGCATTTAATATACCTTGTTGTAAAAGATGGCAAGGAGAGCTAGATCAGCGGCTTTTTGGAGATCCGCATCATTAAAGATCAGAAGTGGCGATTTGCCTCCTAATTCTAAGGACACTTGCTTCAGATTACTGGCACTTGCTGCTTGCATTACTAGTCTTCCCACTTTGGTTGATCCTGTGAAGCTCAACTAAAAAGTGCAATACAAGGTCAATTAATTATATAATGTAACTCATCGTAACACCATCTCTCCTTTCCACACATTTAGTAGGGAAAAAAATTACATTAATTAGCTGATATAATATAATATAGTATAGAATTTTTTTTTAATGTAGTAAATTTTAAATCAAACTCTATTTGTAATGGATACTTTATATTGCTAATAAAAAACTGGGTGATCATGTAATTTGTTTAAAATATTATATAGTTAATTATTATCAAATTTAATAGTTACCTTGTCAACGTCCATGTGGTTGGCAATGCTTGAACCTGCTGTGGAACCATATCCAGTCACAACGTTGAGTACTCCATCTGGTATACCAGCCTAATAAAATATAATACGTCCAAAGTAAATATTCAAATTGAGAAGCCAAATAAAAACAGAAGAAATTAATGGTAAAATACACTTTGAGAGAAACCATATAATTGGACTAGAAAAGTCCACATATGCTAGCTAAACATCACAAAAGACTATTATTATAAAAAAAAATAACAAAACTAAAAAAAAAAAAAAAAAAAAAATACATGTAGGACAAAAACGGACCAGTTTAGCGAGATGGGCGTAAAAGAGTGCGGAGAGGGGCGTTTGTTCGGCGGGCTTGACGATCATGGTGCAACCGGCGGCTAACGCCGGGCTGACTTTGAGCCAGAACATGGTGGTGGGAAAATTCCAGGGTATGATGTGGCCCACCACTCCGATGGGTTCCAATAACGTGTAACCGTGAAGCGGTTTTGCCATTTTCAATACCTCACCGTGGAATTTATCCGCTGCACCTGCGTAGTACCGTAGTGTATTTGCAGCTCCCGGTATATCCACGATCTTTCCTAACAGAAACAATTTTCCAGCGTCAATCGTATCCAACGCTGCCAGTTCCTCCTTGTGTTCATCTATCAATCCCGCTAGTTTCGTCATTATCCTCCCTCTCTCCTGCACGTAATTCCCAACAAACCTAAACATTAGTATTCGTTTCTTTTAACTTTTATCACCGAGTTAAAAAGAAAAAAACAAAACGAAAAAGCCAAGATAAATCATTCTCACAAAATGTCACATTTTTTCTAATTTAGCTAAATGTGCTTGGGAAATTTGAATTTATGGCAATTTGAGCTAAATGTGCCAATTCAGCGCGGGAAGACAAATTAATTAAGCTGAAATCTATATAAAGATTAATAATTGCATATTTCAAACTTTCCACTCCACTTTTTATTAAAGAAAAAACTGTGCAAATCATTAGTTAATACCAGCTGTCATTGTCAGACGGTTCCAAATTCATGGGGTTGAAATAATGTCAGACATGAATTAACCGATTAGATTACGCCGACTTATAACCATTCCCACCGATAAAAGCTCATTTCTTGCCTTCTCACAAATACGCGAGGAAACTTTATGTACTGACCATTCCAATTTTTTAATTATACATGTTTATAAATACTTGCCGTAGAATTAGATTAGTCTTTAAGACCTACTCATACGTTATTAAAAGGAAAAAGTCAAATCTAACTTTTCATCTTTTTTTTTCCCTTTTTCTTCTGGGTACAAACTCCTAGGCTTTTAAAGTGTCTAGTAAAGAAAAAGGAAAAAATATATAGCTATTAATTAGTAGTATTGAGAAAAAGGGAATAAACTGAATAAAAAGGATAACAAATAGAAATACATACGGCGCCGGACATACGGGGCCAAGGGCCATGGTCAAAGGCTTCACGGGCGGCTTTCACGGCGAGATCAACATCTTCTTTGTCACCGGCGGCAACCGTGGCAATAACTTCCTCGGTTCTCGGATCTATGGTATCAAAAGTTTTTCCTGTTCAACAAAATAAAAATAAATTTGTAAATTGCTTTCAGTTTAATTTTCTGAGAGAGAGATAAACAAAATAAATAAATAAACTCAAAACCTGAAACGGAATCAACGAATTGTCCATTGATGAAGAGTTTAGTGAATTTGATTTGAGGTATATTGAGATGAGAATCAGAATTTTTTCCATTGCAGTGAGTATGATTATTATTTTGGTTCATGGTGGAGGGGAAGAAGTGATGAGAGGTTTTAAATATTGTGAACGGGAAAAAAGATGTTTTAGAGGAGAGGGTGAGTTTGCATTTTTTTCTTTAGAGAAAAAGGGTAAAGAGAATAAGGGATTTTATAGAGAAAATTTTGCACCGCTAGCTGTGGAACATGTAGTCCAACGTCTATACGTTCCCCGTGTGGATTACTTTCATTTAAATAAATTTCAACGTCGACTCTTTTTTTATTATTATTATTATTATTATTATTAATGAAAACAGAAGGAAAAAACAAAACACAAAACACAAAACCTCTCTTTTTCATCAACGTACCAAGTAATTATTTTGGGTATGTTAATTCATCATACGTGACTATTTTGAAAATGGGCTACAATTAGTAATTGCATATCTATACTTTATTTTTTATTTTTTATTTAGATGTTAGAGATTCAAATAAATAATAAATATGTATAATACTTGAGTTATTTTCGTTTTTATATTTTACATGATTTAGTCACGTGTAATTGTAATAGAAAAGAACAATTAAAAGAAAGAATAATTACTGAAGTCTTGGATGAGTGAAAAAAAGTTAAAATATATGGTACAATAATTAACCTTTTTTTTATTATCATTATATTTACTTAATTATAGAATTTTTATTTATAATTATTGAATGTTTTATGCTTGAGAAAAAAGGGTTTTTTCAAAAATATTAAATAAATGTGTACAATAATTTTGAAAAGAAAAAAAGTTCATATGTTCATAATGAAAAGACCAAAACTGTCCTAGTAAACACGTAAGTAATAAACCAGTCGCGTGCATGTCATAATATATTTGGTACACGATCATTTAGATTTGACTACAAGATTTAGCTACATGATCGTTTAGAAGATTTAGCTACAAGAATTTTTGGTAGACGGTCGTTTAAATTTGGCTACACGATCGGATCCAAAGTCTAAACGTTTGTTTTTTTCAAGATTCCTAGTACAAGATTTCAAGATTCTTTGGTATACGATCGTGTACCAATATTTCAATGACTTTTTTTTAATATTTTTTATATTTGGTACACACTCTAAAAAAAAATACAAGATTTATGATTGATTGAAACAAAGAACATGATTTCAAAAAAATATAAAAGAAAAATTGCAGAAGAAGAGAATAAAGGCGATGGAAAGGAAAAGAAAAATTACAGAAGAAAAAGAGAGAAAAAAGATGGAAAAGAAGAATGACAAACCCAAAATATTTTTAAAAAATGAACAACTTTATGGACTTTTTGATTTTGTTCCACGGGCCATAAATATTGTGGTGTTTTCTTATATTTATGATAATTAACAAAAATAAAATAAAATAATATTTGAATATATAAGAAAACGTGAAACTTTAAAAGAATAAAAATGAGATGTTCATCTAATTCAAATGTCAATGTTAAAAATGAGTCTATATTAATGCTAATTGACCTAATATTCTTCTTTATAGGTCGAACATTCAATCTTTTTATTTTTATAGTTTTTGTACAATTTTTTTTAAAAAAAATATAAGTTCTACCTAATTTTTTTATATTAAAAAATGGTGTGAAATTAATCGAAGAGGTAGGATATGAATTGGTTAATTACATACGGCCATATGGCAAAATAAAAAGTCCATGAGACCGACAATTTTTTAAAATATTTCAGGTTTGCCTTTGTCGCTTTTGAATTTCGCATCTCCGACTTCTTCCTTCTTCCTTTCCATCTTCTTCTCAGCGGGGGTTACTGACGGTGTTCTCCTTCTCTTCTTCTAGAATTTTTCTTTTATATTTTCTTGAAATCATATATGATCATTATTCTACAATTTTGTTATTATTCTTTTTCATTATACTTCTACTATTATTATATTTGTTTTCAATCAATCATCAATCTTGTATTATTTTTTAGATGAACTACACGATATATCGTGTATCATGAACTACACGATATATCGTGTATCATGAATTACACAATTGTGTATCATAAACTACACAGTCGTGTGTCATGATCTACACGATCGTTTACAAGGGCTTTCCAAATCTATCACTTATTATGAACTACTTAATCATGTGTCATGAACTACACAATCGTGTATCATAAACTACACATGATCGTGTATATCATGATTTACACGATCGTTTACTAGGGCTTTTCAAAACCATTGTTTATCATGAACTACGTGATCCTGTATCATGAACTACGTGAACATTTACTAGAGCTTTTCAAAATAATCGTTTATCATGAAACTACACGATCGTCTGAAAGAAGCATGCATGTGTGGCCAATTAATTGCATGTTGACTAGGGTTCTTTTGGTATTTCACATTGTGGACTTGTGGGATATTTTGTTTTTAAAAAATTTTCTATACTGTGTAAATATTTTACCAGTTTGTTATCTTTTTTTAAAAAAAAAGACCATTTGAATTTGTGTGTTTAAAATCTCTGAAAACTCTAATATTGCTCTTAAAGTAAAAGCAGCTAGATTGTACCACGCCTTTGACATTCTATCTTGTATAAATCCTACTACATAAATGGATTACTTGACATTGATGTAATTAATGTCAAGTCGCCGTATACCTAACATTTTTTGAAACATCAGTACTCGACTGTCAAGTATACTTTGATAATTTGATTAAAAAAATGTCAGGTTATGTATTTTCTAACACATTTTTCGTGTCATGTAAGGATAGTATGCTGAACTCTTCTTAGATGTTAAGTTGGGTGGATTCTTGACATTGATTATTTATCATATTCGGTTACTCTTGTTATTTTATTTTTGTCAAACATATGGATACTTGACACGAAAGAATGGACACGTTATTTAACCTTTGACATGTTTTTAATTTTATGTATACCTTTTATTAACATGTTAAATAAACTGAATTTTCCATTTTCCATTTCACATTTCAATAAGATAGATTCATCAACAACATAAACTCTCCAACCAACAGTAATTTCATTCTTCAATGATATGTCATATATATGTAATAAAGAGTTGCACAATTCCAACCAGTGATATCTAACTAAACTTTCACAAATATGGCCTATTTCAAAATTTACAATAATATGTCTTCTAACAACCCAATATGATAGTTCTAAAATTACAAAATTAGTCCATATGTGGTATACAAAAAAAATCAACTAGACTTTAGTTTATGAAGGAATTGAATTTGGGTTTAATTTTGTTCCTCCTCCCTTTCCATTTATTGAATGCAAAGACTTTAGTTTCTGAAGGTATTGAATTTGGGTTTGGATTATCATATTAAGTTGGAATACTATTGAGTTATTGTTGCAATCAAGCTTTTGATACAATCAAGTTGTTAAGCCTCATATCCATTCTAGGAGGCAACCATAGATTACTTGTCCCTTCCCTCTTTCTCTCTATAATCGTACATACAAAATGAATTGAATTTGTTAGAGTTTTGTCACAAGGATAACAGTTCATTATTCAATAGGATTGGAAAGGTTAGATGGTATAATATTAATTTACTTTAATTTTATTCAAATTCATTGTTATATTAATTTCCAATTATTGGTGTATTAGCATCAAATGGGTTTAACTTCAAAATTAATTAGAATATTTACATAAATGTAACAAAATTAAAAAAATGTTTATAGCTCGTGTAACAAAAAACAAAAGCATATGAAGTCAATAAAATATTTTCATAATTTCCAGATTTGTCCTTGAATATTGCGAACAATTCGTCACTTCTCTTTCTTTTTCTTCCTTTGCGATTTTTTCTTTTCCAGGTTTTTTTTCCTTTTTTCTTCCAGATTTTTTTCTTTTATTTTTGAACGATTTATTTTTTGGTTTAAATCTCCTATTTCATCTTCATCATTTTTTACAAGATTCTTTGAAGGTATTGATACACGTTATCACATCTCCAAATTTAGAATAATGCTTGTCCTCAAGCATCACTCTGTATCATGCTTGTCCCAAGCACAACTCCTCTTGAAAGATTCTTCTTCCCTTTTACGTTTCTACACTTCTCAAAACGCGAGCAAGTTTTATTCGTTATTCAGGGTTTACTCTCATCGCATACTTCTTGCTATGAAAATATTTCTAAGTTCAGAATGCGGCAAACTTAATTCTCAAAATACCCTTGTTCATTCCCCACAATAAATCAGGAAAATATTTATAAGTTTAGAATGTGGCAAGCTTAATACTCAAAATACCCTTGTTCATTGTCCACAGTAAATCTTATTCTCAGCTTCAGAAATGGCTAAAACTTTAAACAAATTTTGAATCCTTTTGTCTGGCGAAAGACAGATGCTTCTTATTGTATTTACTTCTGTTTTGGCGTTGAGTGGAAAAGCATAGGTACTCTATGAGTCTGTTTCTCTCCTCAACTGTAACTCGTATTGTCTTTTATTACTCAACTCTCTGAATTTTACTTTTGAAGTTATGCTTCTTATTTTTGCGAGAGAAGGCAACGTAGAAGCATTGTTATTTTAATTTAATAAAGGAATACAAAATTTTAAAAAATTTCACTTTGGCTTAGTTTTAACTTTTGTTAAAACGCTTTGTCTTTTAATGCCTTAAGAAGATTTCTAAAAAGTTTCGAAAGTTTTAACGCGGATCTCATGTACCCCCAAATTTAGAGGTTGCAAAGTACTCACGGCTAAAAGTGAATGATAAGATTATTCGTAGAAAAATTTTACAAAAGAGGTTTGAGGTTAAAGCTTGCTTGCTTAACAAACTAGAGAAATATTTTCTAAGCTGTAAGGTTCCTTAGCAAGTTAAACGCCTTAATAACAAATGAAACTTTATTTCGCATAATTTACTTCATTGAAGTGTTATTAAATTGTGAAGAAAAATTAGAATACTACAAAGCGAGGAGCCAAGCTTGGGACAAGGAAGATTAAAGGTAAAAGAATAATATTATAACTTGTGACTTAAATTGTAAAGAGCATAAGTAAATAGAAATAAAACTTACATAAAGCTTAATTAAAACAATGAATGACACTTAGAATATCCTTTTGAGATTACGGAAGTAAACGAGGTCTCTGTGAAAATGATTTTGGGGGTTTTCTCCTCCTTTCTACAAGGGGTGTTCATAAAATATTTGAAAACTAAATTGATTTAACAAACAGAATCAAACTAAATTGAAACCGATTGTGTGCGGTTCGGTACAGTTTGTGTTATGTTAAAATCGTTTCCTATGCGATTTGATTCAGTTTAACGTTTTAAACTGATTCTAAAACCAAACTGAATCGCTTCAATTTAAAAAATTAAGTAAATTTAAAGAAATGTTCCTAAAGGTTTTGTTCTAAAACTCGGTTAAATGCACTTTTTTAACAGTTCTAATAACATGTCAAAGAATTTGTTACTCCAGTCGTTGAGAACCTTGACATGCATCAACTTAACCAAAAAGTTTAAGGAGAAAAACTCTAAACAACCAAGGTATAACTCACTACGTTATTCATTCAATAACTCTTGAAATATGTTTGTTGTACACCACTATTAAACATCATGTCATTCTTCAAACCTAGCTTCATTCGTTTCTTCTTTGTGTTCAATTGGAGCTTGTAAATTGTGAAGCATACCCAACATTTCATTTGCTTCAGGAAAAGGGTTATTGCTAGTTCCTTCATCAAAAGGGTTACTGCTAGTTTCTTCATCAAATCTTTAATTTCTATACCTCTATGCAAGTTCACTGGCTCCCTATGGTACACCTAATCTGTATAGGAGGGGGCTATTCCAATTATTAATAGATGTCGCTTCACACCATCTAATAACTCCCAAATTGAGTTCATACATCTCTTGCATGGACCCCTTATTTGTCTGTAAGTATCAACGTGAAACTTTACAACCTCTAAAAATTGGGACACTCCCTCTCTATAATCAATCAAAAATTTATTTCTAAGTTTCATCCAACTCTTGTTCATCGTTAAAGACCTAAAACTTAAATAGGTTTAATTGTTGAAGTTAGAAAAAACGAGGTTGAGAGGAAATCTCAAAAATATTATCTGAGACATAAGTTGTTAGGGTTTCAAGGAAAGAAAGAAATTCTAAGACATAACAACACTTAATTTGATGGATTCTTATTTTTGAATGGAAACAAGTTTGGATCTCTATTAATTTTGGTTACTCTTGGTGGTGGTTACGGCATAAAATGCTTAACAATATTTAGCAAAACCCCTAACTTCTACAACAAAATATTTGGTCTTATATTATCTTTCTCTTTCGCCTCGAACTTACTCCATGAACAAACTACACCTCATAATAAGTACCCAATCTCACAACTTTTTCTCTAAAGCTATGTTTAAAGTAATAAAGGACTACCATAACTGCAGGATAGCTAAAAAAACAAATCAACTGTAGGATACTTCAATCTTTAAAGCTAGCTAACACTTCCAACAAACAACACTACTAAAAAAAATAAGAACTATATATGTTTAAACTAATGACTACCATAACTGTAGGATAACCAAAGTCATTTTCAAACTCACAATAATTAAGTTGAATATACTTACACAACAAAACAACATTTCACAACAAAAGTTCATAAAAAATTTATAAGAAAATTTTCAAACATGCTCGCTATTAAGATTCTCTAAATCTATTTTCAAGTTTAACTCGCCAAATTCATTTCCAAACTTAATACGTTTAACAATGAAACACTCAACAAAAAAAAATAATAAAGAACAATAACAATACGTCAAACAATAAAAACAAAATTTACACAGTCAACAACAAATTAAAGTCAACAACAAACACAAAAAAATCAACATTTTAAATCCACAACAAGATCCACAACAAAATGAACAGAGTTTACACATTATTGATACAAAAGAATTATATACTGGTAGGTTGGTGGAGATAGCAAGTGAAAAAAAGGATTGGCGGCGACGACAAATAGAATAATAGATCGAGAGGCCCTTGAGAATTAAAAAAAAAACAAAAACAATCACAAATTTTATAATATTTCTAATCCATAAACCAAAATAAAGGGAAAAAGAAGAAGAATAATGGTTATTGGCAAGGGGCAGCGGACGAAGTAAAGACGAGATGATAGACAGAGGTAAAGGACGACGAAGACCAGACGAAAAAGACCAAATGGTGGACGGCGATGGATTCGAAAATCTCTCCCTCTCTCTCGATTTTTGGCTGGGGTTTCTCATTTTTCGGCTAGGAGGTGGGTGTGTATCAGATTTGTTTTACAAATATGTAAAAAATGGTTTCAAAGGGAAACTCCTGATGCCTGTCAGAGTGCATTGAGAGTTCCTGCACCAACCCCGATGCCATTATGCATGACGTCGGGAGAAGTTATGTTTTTATTTATTAAATTACCTTATGCCAACGTCACTCTTTTTGTGTCGGGATTGCCCCTTATTCCCAAAGTAGCTTCTATGACGTTGGGAGATGCAATTTCTCCTGACATCACTTATCCTAGCGTCCATGTTAAGCATCAGAAAAGAGATATTTTCTTGTAGTGACGATCGTTTTTTTCAATGATCAACTTGATCATTTCCCATAGTGAACATGATCGTTTAAATTTGAAGCTTTTTTTCCCCATCGTTAAAATAAACGAAATGACCGTGTATTATGACCTAAACGATCATAGATCATTTGTTTAGACTGTAATACACTATCATTTATAATTAAGAAGATTACTTGCGCTCGTGTGACCGATTAATCACGTGTTGACTGAGGTATTTTTTATATTATCATTGTGGGTTTGTGGGCTTTTTGTCGTTTTCAAAATTTTTCTATATAGTATAAATATTTTATCGGTGGTATTTTTTAAGAAACTGCTAGAATATTTGTAAACAAAAATTGAGGAATTGCAAAAACTAAAGAAATAAAGAGAGAAGAAATATCAATCATATATATGGGGTTCTGTTTGTTATTTTTTTTTAAAAAAAAACATCAAATTTGTAAAGCGTATTTTCACTTTTATACTTCTTCCCTACGATCTTATTTACTCTTTTGCCAATTTTGTTTTATGGAAAACTAATTGTTGCAACTGACAAAACTGCAAAATATATTCATAAATATAGTAAAAATATTTCAGATTCTATCAATATTGAACTCTGAAACTAAATGTAATTCACTAAATCCACAAAAATTTATAATATGTCAAATTATAACAATGGTATAAAAAAATACAAAAAAGCAACATTAGAGATATTGAAGTACGATAACCAATATAATGCAATAGAAAATAGACACAAATTGATTGAAGAAGAAGAAAATGAAAGGAAAAATATGAAGGTCAATGAATAACTTCTTCGTTAAATTGTTGAAGATATTCCGGATGATTAATATACATTACATACTTTATGAGAACTTAAATGTGATAACAAAGGTCATATGATTATAGCTAGAATTGAGGATTGATTAAAGGGGCGGGGTAAGGACGAGCCTTGGGAGAGATGCCTAACAGACCCAAGAAGGAGTTGGTCAGCCTCGGCCTAAAAGAAAAGAATGGATTTTACAACTGAAGGTCGATCCTTGCCACCGATTCTTTAGGAACAACCGGTCAATACAAATGTCTGGCCTTATAGCTCATACAGGCCTTACACTTCTTCTTGATGGAGATAGAGCTTCTTTTACAGGCAACTTTTGGCGAAAAATCTATCAGTCTAATCACCATGTCAGTGCCGAAAGCTGTCCTTTTTTACAAGTCACATCGCTCCATGTACCACTTTTGTTTTCTAGCGAACCTCCTCGTGTAATGATTTGGTCTTCTCATCTTATCTCTTCGCGAGTTCCTCTGCGATTTGCCAGCTTGCTCTTTTGTTAATAATCCTTTGTTTAGACATTAAAAATGGGGGTAAAAGCAGGCATGAAGTTCATGTAAAGTACATTTCTAAATAATTATGTATGTACAACATAAGTTACACGTTTTGGCACATTTATCATGTGTTTCGGTCCCATTATTCTACCTAGAAGGCCGTAATAACTTGTATTTTTACAAGTTATCACAATGCTACTTTACTGTGACAACTTAAGTGCCATCAACATTTCTAAGAATCTTGTACAGCACAGTTGAACTAAGCATACAGACATTCGACATCATTTTATTCGTGAACTTGTTGAAAGCAAGGAATTTTCTCTAGAACATGTTCGAAGTTCTGCTCAATTAGCTGACATTCTCCTTAAACCATTGGAAGTTACATTATTTGAAAAGCTTCGTGCTGGGCTGGGAATCTGTCAATTTATCAAATAGGAGTCCCGAGTCTTCCGGACCTCCTTCCTAATTTTGCTTCAGCATGCAAGGGGAAGTTGTTTGTGTGATTAGTCTATTTGAGTTGTTGTTGGCTATGTTTATAATCCAATTACATGGTTATATAACTTTTTTTTGGGGTTGAATTTGTTTGTTTTTTCATTGTTTTCATTGTTAAATTCTTCTATATTTTATTTGTTATGCATGTCTGAACAAATCAAGGAAGTCAGTCCTAAGGGAGAGTTTGTTAGAAGCTGTGTGGGCTCGCGAATATTGTTTTGTTCAATTTCTGTTTTGTTTTGGTTGACGTGGAAAAAAGTGTTCGATTTAGAAAAATTATGAAGATTATTTTTTTGGGTCAAAGATTTTATGTGGCTCCCCTTGAAAAAGATTATTTCCTTTTTTAGTGAAGATTTTTCGTTGGGACCTTTATTCGCGACGCTAGTTATGTTGGACTATAGAGAGAAAGACGGCGTAACTGTGTAAGAGAGATAGATAATGAAGAACGACTTATGGGGAAAATAGTCATTCATTCATAGAACCAGAAGCGTGTAAGTTCTCTCTCAATGGTGTGACTTGTTGCTGCTACTTGTATCTGTCAACGGTTAGTGCTTAGATATATATATCTAAAGTTCAAGCTTCTTTAGTATGTTGATTTAAAGAACTTTCATATACTTCTGAATGAAAAGGACGTGATTCAGGAAGAGATCTTCCAATTTACTACCTTAATCTATTGATTGATGAGACATTGATTAAAGGGGAGATTTTGATTACTCATATCTATCTTTGAAATAGTTGTGGTAATGTTATTAACTGTAATATTGTATCATTGTTAATACTGAGTGAAGACGTTATGTGAGAAACTCTGTACTAAGAACCATAATAGTTTGATTATGATTTATATTTATCAAAGAAATAAAATTTTTATCTCGGGTCAAGGACCCTCCAGACGTAGATGTTGTATCATCGAACTGAGTTAACAATATTGTGTGTCCCTACCATCTTTACTTGTTATATTGATTGTCGTTTCCTCTACTGTGAACTTTGGGTTCATAAAAATTTACTACTGTTGATTCTTTTACTGTTTTATAAAAAAATATTGCATGAATCAACAAGAGTTGCTCAACTAGCATCTATATGAACCCAAGGACAATATATCCTTAGGTTCAAAACCCTCATGTCTAATATGTAGTAAAAAGAGTTGCATGTTTTTCCAATTTCTTCAAAGATAAGAGTCAGTAAGTTAGCAAGTGATCAATAAGTGTACTAAGAGTAGTGCGATATTTATTGGCTTCACATTTCCTCCTGGGCTAAGAAAAGAGGGTCTGGGAGCATGTGACAACCATCAGGTAACAAAATTTTTTTATGTGAAGAATAACCTCAAATTTATAGTAGTGTTCTCAGCACAAGTATTTAACTAGGACTCAGTACATTTTTTATAAGCTAGTTTTATGCGTAAATGGACATTATAGCCCAGTTTTATACTGATGGTTATATGTTTTTTAGTTTGGTGTGATACATTGTGTTATATATATTATCCACTCATAATTATTGGTAGCTAGGTACGTGAAATTGAATTAACTATTTTTTTTCATGAAAAATCCCATAAAAGGATCCAAGTGCTTGTATTTTGTTTTTCTTGTTGCTAACTTGATAATGTAGGTACTTCTTTTGTATTATTATCTACAATAATTCATTGAGCTATTGACTTGAACATAATTAAGAACTAGCATAACAGTGATTAATTAGTGAAGTTGTGAAATACTATAATTAAATATGCTTTGACTTCTTCAATTTATTATTAAACTTGAATCAAATGTCTTCGCCAACTAATATGCTTTGTCCAATTGGCCCAAACTTTACAGGCTCATCATTACTTAAGTTAGTTTTATATACCTTTCTTCCTCTTGTTTCTGTCTGTTTTGTCATATCCAACCCATTAAAACTTTTGAAATATCTCTCTCAAGATCTTTAGGTTTAACTTGAATAATTGGCTTCATTTTCTTTATGGGTTTTAGAGGTTATGAAAGGTTTGTCCGTAAAGAAATAATGTTAATTAGTTTATGTTGTGTGATTTACCTTTACCTCCTTTCAAAACTTTTATGTGCTGTATTTTAATTTAATGCATCTACAACTATTATGTTTGTAGCCTTGGTTTAACATCATTTACCTCCTTCAAACACTTTTATGTGTTACATTTACCTCCTCTCAAACACTTTTTAGTTAGGTTGAAGCATTGCCAACATGAAAGTACGACTTGACAAAATCTTTTCAAGCGAGAGATCTTTGATCTCTTCTTAATTATTTTTAATTTTGTATTTCTTTATTTTCTGAGCATATGTATGTAAACTTAGTTGTAATTTTTCTCTCTCCACCATTTGGAGGTTGTTGAACTATCATGTTTTTAAGGGGTTTAAACAATAATGTTTAAAAGAGATGGTGGTGTCTTGTAATTTTAATTTTAAATGGGTAATTTATTTTTAATATTTTATAGAACTCGAATCAAATTTGGTTTTATTATTCAAATGGTTAACTAGTTTGTTTCTTTTAAAATAAACACATGTATATGGTTGTAATCCTCAATTAGAGATATTCTAAAATTTTAGACCGTTACTATCCATCTTTAATGAGTAACCATTACTAGATTTATAGTTTATATAAACATTATATCAGACACGTTTAAAAAATTACTTGAATAGTTAAATAGTTCAATAATGTTTTAAATCAGCAAAAGTAAACAAATATATGAAAACTTGAAGTAAAATATGTTTGTTTTGTTTTTTAATTTATATTTTTCAGATTTTCTATTGGAACCTGCCCTTTATTTTCCTTTCAAAGAAAAAGCATTTATAAAGTGGTTAGATACATGTTGAATAACACAAAACAAGATATTGAATAATAGAATTTCAAGTTGTGTATCCTCGTGTATATATATAAATTAAATATATAAATTAAATATAAATGAATCTCAATGCTTGTGTTCTATGAAAGCTATTTATGAAAGGAAGATCATCACCATTAAATGCTTTTGTGTGGTCCATATAAATAATCGTAGGATAAAAGAAATAGAGGCTGACTTTTTCTTTAATACAAATAAAGGCTCTACCGAAAGAAAGAAAAGGCTACTGAATCCTAAGAATTGAGATATTATAGTTGAGTATACGTAAACTATCTTTCTTAGAGCACAACCCAGATTCTCATTGGAAATTTATTGGTCGGATGAAAATGCATAAAACTAGTGAATTCAAACTCAAACATATAACTTTTCCAAATGTACCATCTTACAATTTTCCTTCGGTGCTACATGTTTTGTGTATATATACATGGCTTTTGCACAAATAACAAAAAAAAAACTATAATAATACAAGGAGCATTTTTTAAAATAGCAAAATAAATTAAAATATTTACACGTTATAGTAAAATTTTGGATTCTATTACTGATAGTCTTCTATCACTATAGCATATCAAAGACTATCAATGATAGAATTTGCTATAGCTTGTAAATATTTTGTAAAATCTACTATTTTTAAAATTTTCCATAATAAAATTTATATGACAACATTTTCTAAATTTACAAAAGTAGCAAATTTAAAAGTGAATAGTCTTATGATTACCGTCTAATATCACTAATTTTTTCATACATTTGCAATATAAAAATAATTAGTGTCGTGGGGTGGTTTTTTCTAAATGTTTTTGTGCAATTTCCCTATATCCATACTATACTTTTGGAAATTATATCCTTTAATTAAAATTTGAACTTTGAATAGTCATTGAATATGACCATATGTTTTACTCGACATTAGGTTTGGTTTTGCAAGATACAACATAATTGAAAGTTAAAATTAATACACCTTAATTTAACTAGACTTTGTAACTTCTCTAATTAATAGGAGCAACTAACCAATTAATTTTCGAAGACGTCTCTACACAGTAGGTGCTGATTTTTCTTATAAGCATTAATTTACGCATGGACAAAGAAATGAGAGAAAATAATTGAATGATGAGTATCAAATTAATTAATTAATTATTAAAGTACAGATTGGAATTTAAAATTGAGTATATAGCACCTACTTGCCTTTTTTAAAATAAAATTTTAGCTATTTAGGATGCGTTTACTTTATGAAAATGACATTAATTCAAATTTAAATAGACATTGTTATATGAATTGAGACGAAAAATTAAAGATGTAGTCTCCGTCTGTAACAAAGAAAAAACACCTAAAGAATCATTATCAGTCGGTTCTAGATCAATTTAATTTTATCTTCTTTCTTTTCTTTCTTTCAGAGTCTTTTTCTTATTTTTTCTTACTATTTTTACTTCTTTATTTTGAACACAACGTGATAATTCTACCATAATTAATTACTTTAAAATAATGAACATATAAAAATTAAAAGAAAAAAGTGTAATAAATTACATGACGTATAAACAAAGATTTTATTTATCTATCTATACCATCATTTATTTGAAAAAGATAATCTTGTTTTATACTATATATATTTCTTATCTTGCAAATAGTCAAAGGATTTGTGGCCATGTATTGCCATCTTTTGTTTGATATAATCTGTTGTTCTTACAAATCAGTTTGTTCTAATTATTTTAAAATGTGTCAGCTTAGCGGTGGATTTTGACATTTTCGATCCTAATTATTGTATTAAAAAACATACGTTAGTAGTGGAAGATTGTTGTTTGAATTTTAAAGGACTATGTAATAAGATTTATTGAAGATAAAAACCAATTTGTCAACTTTGATAAGTTCATCAATATTAAAGACTGGATCATGGAAGAAAATTTTGAAACGAGGATGGAAGTAAACTTGAATCGTGGAGAGCTTTAATTACAGTAAAATTTGATCATTTAAATATAATTTGTTTGAAACGTATTATTTTTTTATTATTATTATTATGAACAATTGCATTTTTTAATATCAAGATGCTGCACGATCAAGCAAGTTATTTTGAATCATTATTTTAATAAATACACTAATCCTTTTATTCAAATGATTTATATATTAAAATTAAATAAATAATCCTTCTTACATTATAATTAATTGCTTTTGTCTTCTATTAACAAATGCCAAATCATCGTTCTGCCTTGTTTATTAGGGTATGGTAAGTGCATGTTTAATAATTAGACCTTGTTTAATAAGAATTTAATTCTTAATAATTATGTTTGTTCGCAACCAATTTCTTTTTTATCATTTTCAACTTTTCTAACTAAACACTAAGAACAATTCTAATTTTCAAATCGAATTTTCAAAAACCAAAATCACTATTTTAAAAACCATATTTTCATAGGTTTGAATTCTTACTTTGTAAGCATTTTAAAAAAAAAAGGTAGACAACGAAAACATAAACATCAACTATAAAAGTGGAAACAGTGGGAGTCTTCTAAATTTAATTTTTAAAAACTTAAAAAAGAATAGTAACCATACGAAAAGAATTAAACAAAAAAGTTGAGAGTGTAAGTGATATATAATTAAATTTGTTTTCAACCACTAGTTTAAGCTTTTGGTATCATAGTATGTGATTTAGAGAGATCATATGTTTAAGAGGATTGTGAGAAGAAGTGTCAGTAGTATATAATGAAATTTATTTAAATTTTTGGATAAATTGGTGATTTAAGTGAGAATATTTAGTAATCCACACTTCTTTGGCAATAAAAAATTTATGTTGGTTTGGAAAAAAATTCCAATTATAAATTACGTTGTTTCGGAACCTGTTTTACAATTAAAATTTATATTGATTTGAATTTTAACCAGGTATTTGTGTTTTCAAAAGTGGTTATTATTATTATTATTATTTAGATTTCACCTGTTAAAAATAATTTTCAAATGATGCACAAAGGAACATGTATATATACATATATCCTACAAAAAAACTATTTGCACATGTTAGTTTGTGTTTTATTTGGTTTTAGTTTATATGTAACTTTAGTTGTCCAACAATCTTTTAATCCATAATATCATGTGAAGCTTTGGAAGCTAGGTAAGTTCATTCCCACACAACATGGGCTATATGTGTTTGTATGTAAGAAATACTGGTACAGGAATTTCAAAAGTTTTGTTTAGGTATTGCTACGTTTTATAAATCTTACAAACTATACTACTTTTTATCTAACCTTATTGTTTTTTTCTTTAATCACAACTCTATTAACATTTTCTATTATTGTCACTGTCAGGACCTATTCACATAATATATTTTCCTACATTAAACTTATTGATACTGTTTAACCAATTTCAATGAATATCAATTATTTAAATATTATTAAAATTATATAAACTAAAATAAAGTTTTTTAAAAAATTTAACAAAAACACCAAAAAATTTACAGAATAATTTCAAAAACAGAAAAAGTTCACAAACCCACACTAAAAAATACTAAAAATGCCCCGTGGTTAAATAGCACCCAACGTGCTTAATATATTTGGTAAACGATTTTAATGATTATTTTTTCAAGATTATTTTGTTACCAATCGTTTACCAAAAATTTTTGAAATCTTTTAAATTTGGTACATGATCGTTTAAATTTAGGTAGCCAAATCTAAAAGATTTTTTTCAAAAAAAAAAATTGTACACGATCGTTTATATTTCGTACACGCTCGTTTAGATTTGATCGATTAAATTTGACTACCTAAATGCAAACAATTTTTTTAAAATTATTTGATACACGTTCGTTTAGATTTGACTATTTTTTGTAGACATCGTTTAGATTTGGATATCCAATATCCTAACAATTTTTTTCACGGTCTTTTATATTTGAGACACGATCTTAAACAACCAAATCACCATTTGATTTTTTTTAAAAAAAAGAATAGATGTTGTATATTTGGTACACGATCGTTTAAACGATTTTTTTTCACTATCTTGAACAACCAAATAATAGTTTGAAATAAAAATTTTAAAAATAGATGTTTTACATTTGGTACACGATTTTGAATCAAATATCAATTTGAAAAAAAAATAAAAGAAAAATTGCAGAAGAAGAAGAAGAGAAGAGGACGATGGAAAGAAAAAAATTACAAAAGAGGGAGAGAAGAAAGACGATGAAAACGAAGGATAAATTTGAAATATTTAAAAAAAATGGTCAGTTTCATGGACTTTTTCATTTTGTTACACGGATTATAAATATTTTTTTGATTTTTTATATTTATAAAAATTAATCTAAAAATAGAATACAAAATTTTAAACTTATATGCATGACATTCTTTTATAGAAATTTTTTCTCTCAAACCCAAAGAAGGAAAACGAAAACAATGCAAATAAGGCATAATAGAGAAAACTTATAGATGTTGATTTGATCAGTACTATGATGCTTTACTATATTTATATATATTTTTAGCAGTTGTACTGTTTAATTTTTGTTTTTTTTTTTGGTAGAGTAATAAATTGGTAGATGTTCAAAATGTTTTGTGTGTTCATATTATAGTAATTTATCAGTGTGAATAAATTTATGAATGACATTGTCTATTCTTGTGAATAAATCTATGAGTGACATTTTACTATATATATCATTATTTTGATTCATTTTATAATATATGAAAATAAACTCTTATTAATATTATTACTATAGCAATTTAAAATTTAGGGTAGATTGTTCATTTGGGTTTCATTATTAGCTCTAGTTTATTGTATTAGATTGACAACATGCATAAAAACTGAAAATAAAAAACGAAGTTTAATAAGTATACGTTGAATGGGAACTTTTCCCTTAATGGGCTTGCCTATCAACTTGGACTAATTCAATGGTTGAAGAACAAGGCCTACTTATGTAATCAATTTTCTAAATAATATTCTACTACTCTACTTTTCTAAATAATAATAATAATAATAATAATAAACAAAAGGTCTTAATCATACTAAGCTAGTTCTAAATTAAATTAAGATATGATCATTGGTTTTTTTTTTCTTTCAATAGTAATAAAGATTGAAAATGCCATCTTTTCCAAAACGAAGAAGAGAAAAAGAGATTAAAAACGTTATTAGAAAATATACTATTAAGTGGACGACAGAGGGCAAAGTCCGTCTACTAAAAAAAGAGAAAGAAAGAAAAATAAAATGGCTTATTGACTTCAACAAAATGCATTATACATGATTTTTCTATAACATTATTCAATACATAATAACCTTTATAAAATATGTTTTGGTTCTTTGTTACTTTCGTTTGTTTCGCCTTTTTTTTTTTGTTCAATAATTCAACTACATACATACTTTTCCAAATCCTTAACACTTCTGAATTCAATTATTAAATAAAAATATAATTGTGTGTAAACAAAATTTCATTTTATGAGCATTTTTTTTTTGCTATTTATTATTTGTGTTTGTTTTTGCTTTTGTTTTGTGATCCACTATTCAACTTCATACATATTTTTTCAAATTTTTTAACACTGTTTCATATGTGAATTCAATTAAATAAAAATTATGTGTGCGCAATAAAAAAACTCAATTTCATGAATACAAAAAACTATTATGCTTTAAAATAGTTAAGTTGGTTAGTCCTACCAAGCAAACATGAATAATACATCTTCATCAGTTGAGGTGATGTTAAGAAGAAATTGATCCTCTAGATGCTTGAGACAAATAAGTGTATAAAGATGACACGCTCATCCTTAGAAAACTTCTCAATATCAAACTATAAACAACGACTATTAATGATTATAAACTAATAATTTCAATTTCATTTTAATTTGGTACTAAAAGCACTTTTTTCAGCCAAGATTTTTTTTCTTTTTGTCGTATATGAAAAGTGAGTAAGTTAAATACCCTTTAGCTATATCACAAGTATTTAACTATATGAATAACTAAAGCACACAGACAATAAATAACACAGTGCGCTTTGGTAACCTAGTTCCACAAATATAGCCTACATCTGGGGAGCTTCTTTGCTCAGATGAGAAATATTGTTGAGATTCATCATATGTAACTTATCTCACTAGTTACATTAAATAGTCATAATCATAACTAATAGTAAACTCAGGCGCCCCTTGAAGGTACAAGGAATCTCTTCTAAGACTATTCCAAGCTCCCCCTGGCTTCGTGAATTGATCCCTCAATTCAATGGTCTTCACATAAATATATTTCTTATCTTCTCATAATTCACATATCAACAACATAGTCTGCAATGTCAAGATCAATATGACATATTCATTGAACCTTCACCTTGAACAACTTGATCAGACGAGTTCGTATATTTCTTTCCAGAATTAGATTTCTTTTTCATCTAACAACCACCGATCTTTGCATATATATATAATCCCAAAATATTTTATACAGATACCTTCTTAAACAAACTCATACCAAGATTCCTAAATAGTAGGAAACCTTGGTAGCTTTATAAAAAGAATTTTTGTTTTAATGAATATTATAAAATATTTGACAAAATATCTTAACAAACTCCCCCTTTTTGTCAAATATGACCAAATTCTTTTTATGATCAATTAGAGTTACAACAGCAAAGATGTGCAACTGATATAACTGTACATCCCAGGATATACATGAGAATACAGTCATAAACTAACCAAGTCATTAGCCACGACAGAAGCCAAACATAAAGACAAGTCAGAAGCCACACACACTGTAGGAGTTAACCCATTCATTCATTATCAATAACAGATCACGGGCTACAAAAAGATAGAAGCCAACAATTATATCTGTCCGAAAATTCACCCAAAATTTCACAGTACACGTTTATACTATCAAGCCCAAACAGTAGCACAATACCCAAAACAACAGCCCCAAACAACAACATAACCCACACTTCTCTCCTCCTTTGAGCAAAAAAAGAATCTAAGGAGACAGAGGAGGAACATTCCCAGATGAAGATGGAAGCGTTTTCAGATAGCAAATGAGAACATCAATTTCCACCCTTCTATCAGTCAGTAATGAAATAGACGTGCTCAATGCCCGAGATTCAACAGATAGAGAATCTAAAACGCGGGAAATGTCACCAGCAACCATTCTAGCACCAACAAAGGAAGCAGAAACGTCATCTGACACAAAGGGATTGGCAGAGCGGTTGGAATGAACTGTGTGCTCAATATTCGGGACATGTGAACCTTGAAACAGTCTATAGCTCAATGATAACGTGTGGGGGATGCGGGCCAGAGGCATTAGAGTCACTTAAAATATTAGGATGCAAATGGATAATCAAACTAGAGAAGAAGCGAGGTAGAGCAATCAAAATCTTGACACCAAAGGTACCAACATGACATAAAAGCTTATTGTAAATAAACAAACTAGCATCAAGAGTAGAGCTTGTACCAATCTGAAACAAGAACGTAGCAAGCGCAACAGACACACTGGAGGCATGAGAAGAGGGAAACCAGTTTGCAATGTCAATCTTGTGAAGAATCGCATATTTAACACTAAAGGAGGCAACAGGAATACCCGTCAGGGGCCAAACAGTAAGGGAGCCACCAGTCAACACATAAACCAAAACCGCAGTTGAAGGGTTGGTCAGAGCAGTATCCAAAGATGTTGACAGCCCAGGAAATCATTTATCACCGAAGGAGAGATCAAAACTAGATGGCCACGTACATGAATTGTCTGATAATCAGTGCTACTAGGGTCATCAAAGTCAGAAGGCAGATTGACAATAACTTCCCGAATGAGTCTTGGATAGAACGGCCAAACATTCAGGATGGTACGAGATAAACCAGACTAACTAATCAAGTCTGTAATGGCCATATAGGACTGATGCTTATTAGAGACATTCACTTCATCTGCCAAACGTCGTTCTACAACTTCCACCTCTGAGCATTCTCTTCATGATGAAAAGATATGTCATCAATGGGAACAGAAGGAATATTGCATGGAAGCCGACGTCTACCAGTCTTGATGATGACACCTCAGGGCTTGGGTGAAGTCGTGGACTGAGGTGGAGATGGAGGATCAGATGTCCCGGCTGCAGTGGAAGGAGGGATAGATTCAAGACCCATGGATGGAGAAGGAGCAGTGGGCCCAGTTGGAATATCATGAGATGGACAAACAGTCGGAATGTGCCCAAAATGAGGGGTCGAGGGATGTTGTTGGGGCAGAGGATCCGATGAACTACTAGAAGAGTCAGATAAACTCTGAGGCTGCTCGAAGTCACAGGCCTCTTTCCTTTCGAAGATGAAGGAACTGGTCCTTTGTTATTACGTACAGACAACGAAGGATTGGTACCAAGACAAGAGCACAATAACTCGGCCAACGGTATGCCATCTTGTGAATCAGACCCAAAAGTTAAAACATAAGCCACATGAGACACACCAGACTTCTCAACAAAAATAGATGCAGAGCTATCAGAACGAATAGTTTGAGGAATTTTACCTCGATCAGCAAGGCGAACATACGGACAGCGTGAAGGAACACTCTTAAACCGCTTACCAGGCATTCAGACCCGATGCACGTTGGAACCAACAGCAGAATCACGAGGATTGACACAGGGTTCTTGATAGTAACCGCGATGCGTACTCACCATTTTGATCAAGAAACCAACAAGAAGAAGAAGTCGATTTCTTGAAACATTAGAACTTCTTCCAAAATAACTTGTTCCTGCCGAACTTCCAACTTGAACCAAATAAACGGCTGCAAACTAAATACAAATGGGTTAAACTCAATTGGGCTTGGATACACATACAAGAAGCCCCCCCCCCCCCCCCCAAAAAAAAAAAGACATAACAAATTGTCAAGCCAACTGTCTACAAACACCCAATTCAGCTCGTAAATGGTCAAACGTGGTTGTATCAAGAGGCTTGGTGAAGATATCGGCCAACGGGAGAGCATATCGAACATGAGTGAGTGAAATAATTCTAACTTCAATAAGATCACGAATAAAATGATGATGGATATATGCTTGGTCCAACTATGTTGTATAGGATTCTTTGAAATATCAATGGCACTCATGTTATCACAATAAAGAATCATTATCTCTTGGGACAAACCATACTCTCCGATCATTTGTTTCATCCAGATAAGCTAAGAACATGCACTACCAGCCGTAATGTATTCGGCCTCAACAGTGAATAGGGAGACAGAGTTTTGCTTCTTACTAAGCCATGAAATCAGATTGTTGCCCAAGAAAAAACAACCTTTGGACGTAGACTTCCTATCATCAGAACAACCAGCCCAATCAGGAGCACAATATTCTACAAAAGATGAGTTGGTATCAAATGAGTAATAAATGTCGTAATCATGAGTTCCGTGAATGTATTTGAGAATCCATTTAGCAGCTTGAAGATGGGAGTTATGAGAACCATATTGAAATCGAGAACAAACTCCCACAGCATAAGAAATATCAGAACGGCTAGCTGTAAGATACAACAAACTTCCAATCATACTTTTGTATAATTTAAGATCTACAGCTTTAGATGTACAAACTTTAGTGAGTTTGACATGTGTAGCAGCTGGTGTATGTTTGGATTGAGAAGTCTCAAGTTCAAACTTTTTAACCATATTTTTAGCATACTTCGCTTGAGAGATAAAGATACCACTCTGGTCTTGCTTGATTTGCAACCCAAGAAAGAATGAAATTATAAACAAATTTTTAATCTTTTTTAGTTAAACCAACTTAAATTATTTCAACCTTTAATTTATTTGACTTGTCATCCAAAAATTAAAGTAATAATTTTAAAATGGAAATGAAAGTACTAGTTTAAATTTGAGAACTTTAAAAAAAAAAAAAAAACCTTCCATTTACCCCTCATGTTAAGCCCATGGTTTTAAACCATGGGCCAAACATGGGCTTGGCATCAAATGCCAAACCCACCTGATGCCAAGCGAAGGGGCCAAACACCCCCTAAAAGAATATTTCCTCAAAATCCAATAATATGTTGATGCTCTAGCTTCAATCAATAAACCTGTTTCTACTGATGACACATATTATATATTCTTGTTGGATTAGAACCTAATATCAATCCATGATATAAGTTATCTCTGCTCGTACGGACTCTCCATCTGTTCAGGATATTATGTCTCTTTTGCTTACTCAATAATAACAGATTGAAAATAAAATTGGCAATGATGTTTCTCTACCCATGGGGAATGTTGCTACTCAATCATTAGATAAGGAAGGTGAAGTCACAAACAAAGGAAATCAAAACAACTTCTAGTACACAAATAATAACCCACAATACAACTAGAGGAACCATGGCGAAGGTAAATCGAATAGAGGAGGAAGAGGAAACAGAAACAAACCTCAGTGCCAAATTTGCACAAAATTTGGTCATATTGTTCATAGATGTTACTTTCGATATGCTCCAAGAACTAACAACTTAGGTTTCTCTCCAAACTCATCTAACTTTTCTTATACTAAAACATCTCACAATCCACAGATGGCTACAATGGTTGTCGCTCCTGATTTGAACATTGATAGTAACTGGTACCCTTACTCGGGAGTTACAAATCATTTAACTCACAGCTTGAGTAATCTATTTACTGGAGCTGAATATAATAGAGGAAATCAGATATATGCAGCAAATGGTACTACAAGAAATCGAGGCTTTACCGATGCAGCTGTGCGTTGTAAAAAAGCATTGTACGTCAGTGAAGCCTTTGTCGACGCAGAATCATGCGTCGGCACGAGCGTAGTAAATGATGCATCGTAAGAGGTAATGACGATGCAGGAACGAGATAATGTCAGTGTAGTACTTTGGCCGACGCATGATTTTCCAACAAGGTCAACACGTTGGCAATGCTCTAATACCGACGTTGAGTCAAAGGGTCGACAAAGGGTGTTTTCTGACGTTGGGCAACACGTCGGCAATACCCTAATGTCAAAATCGTTGTATACACATCAACATAATTATTAAAGGCGAAGAAAGAAAAGAAAGAGTATGAGAAGACTATAGAAGAGCTTAGTTGCAAGAATTTTCTTTGACTGCATTTGAGGATCTCGAATCCAAGAGTAGAGACATGAGCATAATGTGTAAAGAGGGAAGTTGAACATTATTACGAGCTGCATCAAAAGAAATATGAGGTTACTTCAAAGAGAAACGACCCTTGCTCTGGTGGTTCTAGAAAATTGATTGGAAAAAGATGAGCAAGAAATGACAAGATTGAGAATGGAACAGTTAAGCCATAGAAAGTTTCCCACTTGCATATGGGTATACCAAAGCAAGTGAAGAACTTTCTATGGCTTACCTGTTTGGTTCTCGATCTTGTCATTTTCTATTCCTCTTTTTCCAATCAATTTTCTGAAACCACCAGAGCAAGGACTGTTTCTCTTTGAAGCAACCTTATATTTATTTCGACACAACTCGTAATAATGTTCAACTTTCCTCTTTGCACATTCTACCCATGTCCCTACTCTTGAATTCGAGGTCCTCAAACGCAGTCTAAGGAAATTGATCTTGTACCTAGGCTCTTCTATAGTCTTCTCATACTCTTCCTTTTCTTTCTTCACTGCTTCAATAGCAGATTGTAATTCTGAAATATACAACAAATTTAATATCAAACATACATACAATCTACAATCTATACATACAATATAAATACAACAACAACAATCTATACATACACCGAGAGCTCTTCATCCATGAATTTTAAGAAGAACAACCGAACACTTATTTTCTTTAAATTTATACACATACAACAAGAATTTACACATACAAACTCATACAATTTTCACATAAATTACACATACATACATTACAAATACAATCTAAAATTCAAATAACATATATACACACACTAGACATACGTGTAATTTCATCAAAATCATCAATTTCATTGATTCAACAATCTACCATAAACATACATACAATGACAATCAATTTCAATTTACTTTAACTTATTCATACAACATATTTAATAACAAACATACATACAATATACAATCTACACATACAATACACAATCTACAATTTACAATTTACATACATTAATACACATACAATATACATACATCAATATACATACAATATCCAACATACAGTATACATACAAAATAAAACAATTTTACCAGTAGAGATGACGAACTAAGGCAACGAGCATAGGAGGTTGGTGATCGACGACAAAGGCAAGTCTCTTTCTTCTTCATCTCTTCTTTCTTTTTCGTTTTCGTTTTATGTTCTGTGAAGATAGAACTAACATAACATGGATTCTCGTGACCACCACGAAAACGTCTCGAGAACCCACTTCTCATGATGCAATAAGTGGCTGCATCCTTATAAGCTAACCTCATGCTGACATAGTCACTTATGACGTCAGCTTTACATTCTCCAAATCAAACAAATCGTCAAACTTTTTGTGACGTCAACGACTAGTACGTTGACAAAAGGGTTTGTCATAATGATTCAAAGGTTAGTTTGCCCTGTCAACGTGTGTCGTCTTATATAAGCCAATGCCAACGTTGTTTACGTAGACGTCGCAAGAGATCTACATTTTTATTAATACTTTAGAGCTTTGTCGATGTCGTCGTTTATGATGTCCCCATTAGGGGGAAACGGTGATGGGGACGTGCATGGCGTCGTGAGAAACTAAAATCATATTTTTTAGTAAAAAGCTTCTACGACGTTGTCATGCATGGCGTTGCCATTATCTCACTTTTTGGCGACGTCGTTTCCTGACATCGGCATTGAGGACCACTGCCGACATCTTCCTCGTTGCATCGGCAAAAACCCTTTTTTACGACGTGCTTTATCCCAACGCCCTTTTCTGTGTCGGTAAAACCCCAATTTCTTGTAGTGTGGGTTAAGTTTGACAAAATTCATTATGGTTCTTCTCATTTTAATTCATCATTTATTCTCTCAAATCCTTGGTTCTGGAAAATTTACTTCATGTTCCTTCCATTGCAAAGAATTTGATTAGTGTCTCCCTATTTGCAAAAGATAACAAAGTGTTTTTGAATTTCATCTCACTTTTTATTATGTGAAGGATCAGGAAACTACCCAAATACTTCTCCAAGGACACCTCTGTGATGGTCTGTACAAATTTAACCTCAAATCACCTTCTTCAAGTTCTTTGAAGTCTGAATCCAATAATAGTTCTATTACTTTAAGTATTGTCTTATCTAAATCTCATGTGAACTATTGGTATATGTGATAGAAGATTAGGCCATCCTCACTCAAATGTTATCCAAAATGCTTTGAAATATGTTCATAATGCCAATATCAGTATGAATAAAATGAATTTACATTTAGTACACGGTTTCATCTACGCTATATTCACATAAAGTACAAAGTAATCAAGAAGTCAGATATCTGAAAATATGTGGCATGTGTTACGCACATAAAACTTATTAAATACGTTTCTTTGCCAATCTAGGGTCTCCCACGAATTTGTAATTTCCTCCAATTATGAGTGGTGTTTTTGAAATGGTTTTCCTTATTTACCCTTGTTGTTGTAATGAGAGAGATTATTTTTTCAGAGATAAATTATTGTTTACAAATCTACAACTTTTATTATATTTTCCGTTCTATCAATAATATTATTCTGAGAAAGATCTGTTATGTTTCTAATTTATAAAATTAAATGAAGCGTAATCTTCTTCTACAATTGTTTTATGAGAAGTTTATAATGATACAAATGGAGCTCTTGTCCATTTTAATGTCCAAGATCCACATTCTTAATAACAAAATATATAACATTTTTCTTTCAGGTTGGATAATTCACATACAAAGAATGTTGCATTAGCTATGGTTCATGGCTTCTTGTTCTTCTTGAGTACTTGTGTGATTCAGTTCACAAGTTTTTAAATGCATGTGTTGAATAGGAAATTTTTAGACCAATCACAAATTGCCACATCATTTACTAAATTAACGATGAAAAGTACAAATAATTGAATTTGAGACCTAATTAAAAAAAATTGACTTGTCCCAAATTAAAATTGAAAACATAAATTGGCCAATTCTGATAATGTCACATGTTTTCATCATAACCCTTGGATCAAGTTAATTATTTTGGTACAATTAAATATTATTTACTTGGGCTAAGTTTAATTGACTAAAAAAAAAAAGAGCTTAATTGAGCCCAAAGGCTAAATATGATCCAAATTCATGTGGTTGAGCCCTAGGTCTAGTCCATGGACCAACCAGGCTCAAGCCCATCAAGTCCACCAGGAAACTCTATAAATAGAGGAGTTCTCCTCATTTATAAGAGTTGAAATTATCCCAAGAGCTAGAAGACTCCCTAACTTCTGAAGTTGATCGTCCTCGAAGATTGAAGCTCTCTTGAAGATACAAGCTTTCTTCCAAGACTCCAACTTTCCTCGAAGATTGAAGCTCCTGTGAAGATACAAACTTTCTTTCAAGACTCCAACTTCAAGAACATCACGTGTTTCTCTTCCTTAAATCAAGCATAGGCATCCAATCGAGAGAGAATAAGAGGATCAAATTCTAGAGATCGAACCACATCACATCAAATAAAAAAAAATACAACATCAACTCAAGTTCAACTCCAGAAATCAAATTTCTCCAGAAATCTCCTTCGAACAAATTGGCACACCCAGTGTGACATCTCTACCTCTCATTTCTTTCTCAAAATTGAACACAACAAACCAACTAATGACATTAAAGAAAGTTGCATCTAAATCTCATGTTTCAAGCGACGCTTACACGGGATATGTCATCTGCAGTTGTTCAAAGGGGATCATCCAGGGGCAGGATTATGGTTCTGTCGTCGTGCAGAGCATCCTTAAGCAACTGATGGAATCTCCTAAAGGCGGGATCATCCTCAGAGAAACTCCTTTGTTTGACAACTCTAGTTTTGCTTCTGATCTATCAAAGCAAGAATCAGACCATAGAGTAGTGTCTGTCATGATGGCTAATGTAATTGTTGAGGTCGCCATGGCGGAGATGGAGAGGAAAATAATTTTTCTAATGAAAACTATTGAGGAGCGAGAACATGAAATTACTGCTTTGCAAGCAAAGCTATGTTGCAGGAAAATCAGACACAACAGTCCATTTCTATCACCTCTCTGTTAGTCTAACAACTGCAGGATATGATCACAAGCTTCATAAGAGTTCAATATGGAGGACCACCACAAATTTCTTTTATGTACCCCAAGCCATGTACCAAGAGAATCAATGACCTCTGAATGCCTGTTGGGTATCAACCTCCAAAGTTTCAACAATTCAACGGAAACGACAATCTAAAGCAGTACATTGATCACTTTTTGAAACATGTGAGAACACAGGATCAAGAGGACACCAACTAGGCAGGCAGTTTATTCGATGCTTAAAGGGAAATGCTTTCCAGTGGTATACTGATTTGGAGCCATAAGTCATTGACAACTGGGAACAACTGGAAAAAGAGTTCCTCAATCGTTTCTACAGCACCAGACGCACTGTAAGCATGATGGAGCTTACAAACACGAGACATAGAAAGGGAGAGCTAGTCATTGACTACATAAACCGATGGAGAGCTCTAAGCTTGGATTGCAAAGACAAGCTCACAAAACTGTCTGTAGTGGAGATGTACACCCAAGGCATACACTGAGAACTTCTCTATATTTTGCAGGGAATAAAACCCCGTACATTTGAAGAATTAGCAACTCGCGCCCACAACATGAAGATGAGCATAGCTAATAAGGGAACTAAAGATTTCTTAATCTCTAAAGTAAAAAAGAGGAAGAATGAAATCAATGGTACTAGAAAAATCACATATAGTGTCATTAATGAGTCTATGGTTATTCACGAGTCTCCATTGAAATCTTTCTCCAAAAGAAAAGAAACAAAACTTGAAAGAAAGCATGATGGCGAAGAGAAGCGTCGTCCAACAAAACTTGTAAGTACCATCGGGTCATTAGTCATTCTGTTGGAAAGTGTTTCGTGTTGAAGAAGCTGATTCTAAAGTTGGCTTGTGAAAAGAAGATCGAGTTGGATATTGATGAAGTAGCTCAAACGAATCTTGTTGCAATTGAGATGACTTCAAGTGTTCTACCATCAACACAACTTTATGATCAAAGGAAAAGCTTAATTCAGTTTGGGACTTTCGAACCTATATTTGTTCGATTCCAACAAAAGATCGTGATGACGGACTCTCAAAACAAAGAAAAGCTTGTTGAAGATGATTACGAAGGATGGATAGTTGTGACTCGTAAAAAAGGGAGACAACTGAATTCCATTCAAACGAAGTCGCAATTCCATCAGAAGCATAGAAAATGTGTAAGCCTAAGCGTATCAAAGGAAAAGACGAGGACTTTTTTCGACCTCGACAATTGATAACTTTGACAAAATTCCTCCCAAGAAGCTTCCTTGTTGATCATCCAAAGGAAGTATTAGAAGTCAGTGCATGTCATGATGTCAGCATAATAGAAGTCGATAACAATTATGCATCTTCTGAAGAAATTGACAATTCAAATGAAATTAAGCAAAGGACTTCTGTCTTTGATCGTATCAAGCCTTCAACTACTCAATCTTCAGTATTTTAATGATTGAGCATGGCTATGAAAGAGAAAGAAAACCAATGTCCAACGTCTACTTCCACTCGAACTTTAGCTTTCAAAAGGCTAAGTATCTTCACATCGAAGAAATATCAACCTTCAACATTGGCTTTTGATCGTCTAAAGATGTCAAGCGATCAACACGAAAGACAGATAAAAACTTTGAAGGCAAAACTATTTCATGAAGAAAATAAGAACGATGAGATTCACAGTCGTGTCCATCACACATGAAGAGGTAGTTTTCTGTTGACATAAATATAGAAGGTTCCTTGACAGTGAAGCCAAGAGTTATTACATTCACCAATTCCACAAATAAAGAAGGTGAACAAA
Source organism: Cucumis hystrix (assembly GCA_025688845.1). Taxonomy (NCBI): domain Eukaryota; kingdom Viridiplantae; phylum Streptophyta; class Magnoliopsida; order Cucurbitales; family Cucurbitaceae; genus Cucumis; species Cucumis hystrix. The sequence goes on from CM046884.1 coordinate 22,326,807, forward strand.
TCGTTTATGGGAATATGAGCTGCTAAATATGTGAAGCTCCTTATCGCAAGAGCCTAAACTGCATGGTGCTCCTAGCCCATAAGAGCTTAAAAGGTGAAAAAAAAATTGAACTACATTATGACTAGATCCTTATATTATAAAGGGTACGTAGGCAACTTAAATGAAACTTTCAGTTTAGTCCAGTAAAAAAAAACTTCAACTACATTATAGCTAGATTCTTTTCTTCAAAGGATGTTTATCTCTACTAGGGAATCATAACAAATTGGGGGCAAATCCCTAAATCAGAGATGTTCATCTCTAATAATAATGTGATGTAATAAATTGAAGATGTACGCTAATTTGTGCAAAACTACATACAAGTTGAGTGCATGCAAAAAAGGGAGCCTAAAAATCAAGCTCAGAGGCTTCATCGATGATTCCTTATATTCAAGCTTGAAGGCTTCTTTGATGCTGCAGTTCCACCTCTCCGAGCGGATGACGATGGTGCAGCTTTGAGAGGATGACAATCGTGCAGCTCCACCTTCACCTCTCAAAGATGATGACAACGATGTAGCACCGCCTTTGCCTCTCCAAGAAGATGCCTACAATGCTAAAGCTTCGGCCTCTACCTCATCTTCAATGTGTTGCAGCAAAGAGAACCATCATCTTCATCTCCAATGTGTTATAGCCTAGAGGATTCATCTTCATCTTCTCTTCTGTGTTGCTACCCAAAGGATCTTCATCTTCTCCCATGTGCCGCAGTTAAGAGGATTCATCTCCATCTTCCTCCATGTGCCGCAGTCGAGAGGATTCATCTTTATCTTCTTCCATGTGCCGCAGTCGAGAGGATTTATCTTCATCTTCTCCCATGTGCCGTAGCCGAGAGGATTCATCTTCATCTTCTCTCATGTGCCGCAGATGAGAGGATTCATCTTCATCTTCTTCCATGTGTTGCAACCTAAAGGATTCATCTCCATCTTCCTCTATGTGCCTCAACTGAGAGGATTCATCTTCATCCTCCTTCATGTGTCACAACCGAGAGGACTCATCTTCATTTTCTCCCATGTGTGGCAGCTGAGAGGATTCATCTTCATCTTCTCCCATGTGTTGCAGCTAAAAGGACTCATCCCTATCTTCCCTCATGTGCCATAGCCGAGAGGATTCATCTCTATCTTCCCCCATGTGTCGCGGCCAAGAGAATTTATCTTCATCTTCTTCCATGTGCCATAACCAAGAGAATCATCATCTTTATCATCCATGTGTTGTAGTCGATAGGCTTCTCCATCTTCAAGCTTGGTGCGGTCCACCATAAAGTTCAAGTCAAAATAATGATAAAGTTAAGTGTACTTTCATCCTCAATCAAGGTCGATGTGCTCATCTTCAAGCGTTCCATCTTCAAGCTTTAACACACTTACTTAAAAAAAAGGAATAAGTTATCATAAGAAAAAAAAAATACTCATATTTTGAATTCAAATTTATCTTTTTCAATATTCATTCACCCATATACGTGCATAATCCTCGAAAAGGGAGCATTTCTTGAATAGAAAGTTTTTAGACCAATCACAAATTGCCACGTCATTTACTAAACTAATGATGAAACGTACAAATAATTGAATTTGAGACTAATTAAATAAATTTGACATGTGTCCCAAATTAAAATTGAAAACATAAATTGGTCAATTCTGATAATGTCACATGTTTTCATCATAACCGTTGGATCAAGTTAATTATTTTGCTTCAATTAAATATTATTTACCTGGGCTAAGTTCAATTGAGCCCAAAAATAAGTTTAATTGAGCCCAAAGGTTAAATATGACCAAAATCCATGTGGTTGAACCCATGGGTCTGATCCATGGACCAACTAGGCTCAAGCCTATAAAGCCCACCTGGAAACTCTATAAATATAGAAGTTCTCCTCATTTGTAAGGGTTGAAATTTTTTTACTCCAGAAGGCCTAGAGAAAATTCTCCCAAGAGCTAGAAGACTCCTTAACTCCTGAAGCCGATCGCCCTCCAAGATTGAAACTCCTTTGAAGATACAAGCTTTCTTCCAAGACTCCAACTTCTATAAACTTTCTTCTAAGACTCCAACTTCCCTCGAAAATTGAAGTTCTTTGAAGATACAAACTTTCTTTCAAGATTCCAACTTCAAGAACATCACGTGCTCCACTTTCTGGGAGACAATTACTCTCAAAACTCAAGCATTTGGGTAATTAAATTTGTCTTAAAGAGACGACGTGAATTTGTTGGGCTCAGATTTATAAAACATGTATAAGTTTCTGTTTATTGCGTTGATAATACTGTTAACAATCTTAAGAGTCAAATTTTATCTGTTATGATAATTTTGATAACAATCTTAAGATAAATTTATCTTTTATGATAATATTAAAAACCCAATTATCTTCAAATTACTAAAATTGACAAATTAAGAAAATATTCATATATCATTTTGTGGTTGGATCATGTTGATTTTGTTTTAGAATCTCATATATATGTATATTATTACACAAAGGTGTTCTGGGTTCAAATAATGAAAATTATTATTACTTTTCATTCAACTACGATTTGCATTTGATTTTAAAATTTAGTGGATTGTTATGTACTTTAATTAGTATATAAAACTCTTGGGCAAATGACACTTGAGATTTTTCCTTTGGCAAGATTTTAATATTTATTTTTGCCAATTATATAATTTTGGCATGTTCACCGTATGACATATCTGTAGTGGATTATTGTTTGATGTTCTCCATTAGTTTTGTAGTAATACAGGTGTGTGTATTTTGATAATAAGTCATGAGTATTGTATTATATCTGTCATTATTGACTTATTTTTGTATATTGTATATGCATATTGGGTATTAAGCCTAATGTTCTCATGACATTTTACATTCAAGCCTAATGGAATAATGTCTCTAGTTTTATTTGTTGCTTTATTTTATTTTATTTTGTGAGAACTTTTTTGGTAAAACTATTTACATTGTCTCACAAATGTTTTCTGATTAATTTCACATAAATGTCATCAACAATTTAAAATTGTACAACATATATTGGTGGAAATTATGAAAGTTTATATGAGAAATTTAATGACAACAATTTCAATATTGATGGTCATAAGAAATGTTATTCTTTGGCTTTGGACAACTATTAGAAATATATTCATGATATTGCAATGTTTAAGTTGAAGAAGAAGCCAACAAAAAGCAAAGCTGTTTCCACTTGAGGCATAAAAATATATCCAAAATATGTATGCAACAATCACACTTGGAGTGAACTAGGCATCATACTATACAATGATTCTAATGGTGGATTTGGCATAACATTTATGGAAATCATTAGTGTGCTATATATATATATACATACACGTACATACAAAAGAATATGCCACATAACAATCAAGTTTATGGTTAAAAATTTTATGATTTTTTAAAAGAATGATTCGAAATTGGTGATGGAATATGAATTTATATCCTTAGACAAGGCTGGAGAAAAAGCAAAATGGCTTCGAGATTTTTTTGAAGATATTTCCAACTGGTCTAAATCGATGCTTACAATATGTATACATAGTGATAGCCAGACAACTATTGAAAGGGCACATAATATTATGTATAATGGTAAGTCTCGACATATACGAAGGAGACATAATACAATTAGGCAACTACTCTCTAGTGGAATTATCACAATTGACTTTGTTGATTGACAGTTCATAAAAAAGAATAGGATTAAAGCCTATAATATGAAGTTACTTAGAGAAACAACTCAATCTAGTTGACTGGAGAGATTCCAAGATCTAGGTTCAACAGAAAAACAGATCTCTAGATCACATAATAAGCACTACATTGAAATCTTTCACCCATTACATGAATGATGAGATAGTGCTAGTGTGGTTTTAGGGTAAGCATATATTATGCTTTTTAATGATTTATGTAAGTGGTAATTATTAATAAAAAAAAAAAGAGCATATATGATGTTCTGTACAGGAACAACCTATGTGAGTGTGAAGGGGTCGCTTCTATGAAAATTTCAAGGCGAATTCTCAAAAATATTTTCCATTATCCATAATCTTGACGTTCGTTGATATTGTAGACGGGGTGCTACTCTTAAAAGAAAAGTGATATGTTATATCGTAGGAGACAATTAGTCTAAAAACTCAAGCACTAGTCTGAGTAAATTTGTTTTAAGAAAACTTGTTAAGCCAGATTTAGAATACATAGATGAGTTTCTGTTTATTGTGCTAATAATACTGATAACAATTTCTTTCCAAAACGCAGGTGCACATCACGGTATTGCAAAATACAGAAAAAGAAATGATTTCTTTAAGCTGCCAAACCAACGTAAGAAGCCCTAGAGCGTGGAAGAGTTGAATGACGGGAACGAGTTGATTTCTGGTGCAGGTGAATGGCTGAAGTATTTGAACTTGCAAACGACAGGAATGATGAGTTGAGATTGAAAACTAAATAGGATTCCATCCAAGGTATTTTTCAGTAAACCTTAGTATATTGCATAAAAAGGTGGATATAAGATGGCTAAACAACTTTCTTCTATGCTTAACATGTGTTCTTTCACTTTCTTATTTCGTTTCAAGTAAATTAATATCAGTATAGTTGGGGTATATACTGTCAACCAAGTTATATTGTATAAGGTTCCTACCAGATCGATAAGCTTTGAAAAAAAAAAAAAAACGAAACATGGGTAATCAAAACTTAAATAGTGTTGTTCAAGATGTAAGTGGCTTTATTATGAACATTGGGAAATTGTGAGAACATAAGGTCTTGTGTTATAAACCAACATTATTCCAGTTTTAAAATATTGCCAAATCTTACCCCAAATCTTCTAAAAAGATTTGATGCCAAATCTCTTAACTGATATTCTTTCCAATTTAAAATTACTCTATCAAATACTAAAAAATAATTGATAAACTAGGCAAATAACCGATATTTGGAAAAAAAAATTATTGATCTCAAGGAAAATTTTGCAAGCTTTAAAAATGGATAATTTTGGACTTTTTTGGTAGAATTTTATCTGAGATGAATGAATATCAACTTTGTTTTTAATTGTAATCTTCCCAAATTTTATATAAAAAATGTCGTTTAGATTTATTTGAAAATGTATATAATTATGATAATAAAATATTTGAAAATTTGTATAAAAAATTAATTTAAGAATTGGTATAAGATTGAGAAAGATCTTAGATAATCAAATTTGGAGAAAAAATTAGTTAAGATAATCATATTTGAAAACGGATACAAATCTCGATTTCAAATTTTCTTAAAAAATTAGTTAAGATTTGAGAAGAATTGAAATGGTTAGAATCTTGGTGTAATATTTAAGTGAAATCTGTGTTTCAACGATTTCTAGTTTTATAATACAAAACAAGTCGCTTTCAACAATTTCTCATGAAAATTATTTTGTTATTAGACAATAAAAGAAAATAATGATTAAGCTTTAACATGCATATAAGGCTTCAAATCTATAGAGTTCTTGAAAAATCACCAAAAATCAAAATAGGTAATGTGAATAAGAAATGTTCCACAGCTGTTTTCAAACTCGACTGTTTATATTCACAATAGAGATGTTTCCATTGATTATTTGCATTGGTTGAAATCTTATGCTTCTTTGAATGAACTCTTTAATTGCAAAATAGAGAACAGTTAGATGAAGGTTAAGTAGCTTTCTTTCAGACATTTCAAGCTTTGTTTGTAGTGCAAACAGTTTGGTATTGCCACATCATTGTCAAGATAAACAGTCAAAAACACTCAATTAGAGCTACACTGAAACTGATCGAAAAACCAATACGTTTTTAATGACTTTGCTTGGAAACTAAAAGGAGAAGAACTTTTGGAGAGAATTTAGTAAGAGAGTATTTTTGGGTATTAATGGAAATGAGAAGAGTAGAAGGACTATATATAGTGATAGGTTTGTAATGCCTCAACTATCATAAGAGTATTAAGCCCTAGATCTGTAATGCCTCAATGGTTAATGTCAAAAACAAAAACATAATGCCTTAACGGTCAAGTCAAAGTGTAACACCTCAACGCGTCACATTACAAAGTCTCAATGCATGACGATCTAATCACCTCTCTTCAACGCCTCGCCTCTTAACGCCTTTTGAAAAATAAATTTATTAATTAAAAAATAAAAATAAAATAGATATTTAACAAAATAAAATATTATTATTTTATTTCTCACTTCACCACACCTTGCCTACCACGCCCCATCCCAAGATCACTTCATGCAACCAAGTGGGAACATAACTGCCTACACATGCACGTGAATAATCTCTCCACGATATAACACGCAGAATGCCTAGTAAGTGGAATAAACACAAACATCAAACTTAATGCGAGATTGAGAACTCATTTTGAAATAACAAGACTTCATTGATACTTGATAAAAGAGTACGTTTAAAACAAGTACAAGAGTTTCTTCAAATTGACTGCAAATATATCAATCTCTAAAAAACAATAATTTTGATCAGCTCGTCTAAGACACTTTATGTTATGCTAACTGACTGGGAATACTAACAAGTTGATGTGACGCAATTATGGCACTACATGCGTTTCATTTGGCAAGTCTAACACTGGATGTCCTTTGCTACCTGGGGAGCAAGGGAATAAAAAAAAATATTTGAAATATTAGACAAAAGTGTCTAGTGAAAAGTTTTTTACCAACATTATTAATAAGTAAATTTTGGCGGCCATAACACGTTGCAACACATTTTGCAAAATTACCATTCGATAGAATAGTTACGCGTTTCAATAATAAAACATGAGTTTAAATTAAATCATCTCAACGTATTAGGTGATTTACACAATTCAAATCTCATTAACAAATATTTATAATTCATATGGAAATCATTTCCTTTCAAATCATTCATCATAAAACATGTAACACCCCAAAAATAAGACAATTTTTAAATTGGATTATCTTGGTTAAATTATTAATGTTAGAATTATTTTAGGGTGAATTGAGTTTTTGGTGAGGATTATATGTTTGTGGAGATTATGATTAATTAAATATTTATGGAAAGAATGTTTAATTAATTATTGGAATGAAAATCTTTGATATGGTTATGGATTGGTAAAGATGGATTGATATTTGGTAATTTAGTTTGGTAAAATCATGGAGTAATTATGATTAATTATATTATTGGAATAAGAATAATATTAAAGGTAATATAATTATTAAGTTGATGTATATTTAGTTTTTAAGAAAGATATTTTGAGAGAGAAATAGTTATATTATGAAAAATATAATTATTTTAAAAAGATATTGTTTTTGGGAAAACGAATTAAGATGATTTGATGGATTAGAATTTACGAGGAGAGAGAAGATACTGAGTTTTGTTTTTTTAAAGGTAAAAGAGGAGAAGAAAATAAATTAAAGAAAAGATATAATAATAATAGTATTATTGTATATTAATTAGAAGCCCTCGTGAAACGTGCAAAGAAGAAATAGGAAACTATTCATCTTCTTCCTCCATTCTTATGCTTTGAAACCCTAGCCGCCGTCCTATTCTTCTTCTCCGTTCACCATCTCCGGTCGTAGCACGACGCAAGCCGCACTGTCTTCTCCGTCGCGAATCACCCAAGCGTTCACGTTCTGTCAAGCCGTGTGAAGACTCCATTTGAAGACCCGAGCCGGACTTCTTCATTGTCGACCTTCACGTCTGCCGGCTTCAGTCACGTCGATGCCTCCATTGCCTCGAGCTTCGTCAGCGTCTTCATTTCGGCAAGCCTCGCGTCGTCATCCCTTCGTCGCTTCCATCGTCCGACGAAGCCGAAGACAACCCCGAAGTTCACAGACCCGAGCCGATCTTCAATCCGAGTTGGTCTCTTTCACAAGTCGTGCACCTGAGCCATCCCAGCCGGGCTCCACTTCACCCGAGCTACCTCTAAGCCGACCCCTCTTAATCCGAGCTGACCCTTCCTTCTTGAGCCGTTTCCAAGCCACTTTCTTGCCGTGAGACAAGTTGAGAAAATTCCTTACATTTTGGTTGACTAAATTGTATTGGAGAAAGTGAAGTGTGGAGTTATTCTTAACCAAGGTTGAATTGGAATTCAACCTTAACTTTGGGAATTGTGGATTGAGTACTTGGATTCTGACTGTTCGCCAGGATTTTAGAACTAATCTCTAAGTAAGAGATTCTTTATTAGACCACACATTTAAGCTGCATGCATGTTTTATATTATGCGTTAATGTAGTTAAGAGAGACATGTTAATGTAGTTAAGAGAGACATGTATGACTGAGATGTTATGACTGTGATACATTATGATTGAGGCATGTTATGGTTAGATAGACTATGTTTGAGCTGTGTTTGGGTTATGTTTGAGTAAGATATATTTGTAAAGGCAATGATGTTCTGTTAAGTCGTACCATATGGATGTCCCTTGGGATCACCATCTGTTTATGCTTGTGATTCGACGGGTGTTTCCTTCGGGGTCATCGAGAGCCAGTTGTGTCTCTAGGGGATCATTGGAAATCTAGCGGGACTAATAGTGGGTCCCTTACTCACCCTTTCTCTATGTTTTATTGTTTTCAGTATTCAATTTTCATAAAATTATTTCAGAACTCAGGTTTACTTTTAGATATTTCTTTTATTTTAAATAGGGTCGACTAGTATTTTACCTAATATTTATTTAATATGTTCTTCACACATTTTATTTATTATTGATTTTTAATGAATATTTGAAATGTTTTCATTTATTTTAAACAAAAAGTATTATTTATTTTACTCGTAATGACTTCAGCTCAGTATAAAGAGGTTGGTCGTTACAAAATATATTGCATAGGACGACAATTCGCATAACGAATTATATGAATCATATCGCATAATTATTCTGCATGTTTAATTACATCTTTGTATTGCTGAAGCGTTTACCACACTCTTTTATTGAATAGCGACTGCACTGTCACACCCCGTCCCGCAAACCTCATGTCATGTGAGATGCGACACGACTTGAGTATCTCTGACGCATTTAAACACCAAAGATAGTAAGTCTTAAGGTCCTTAAGCTTTGCTTAATTACCCAATGACTTTCCTTTGTCTTAACTTAATAACTTACAAAAAAATCTTTATTAGGCGATATAAACACTTATTACAAAGAAGTTAACAAAACGAAAACTTTATTGAACTTGGCTAAGCATTTTACAATAACTTGACAACCATAAACATAAATACAACTCTAAAACTTAAACTAAAGCGCAGCCTTCTTGCATAGCAAGCTCTCTTTACTTGGCCTTAACGCTAGGTTCCTAAAAGATAAGATTTAAAAACACAAGTCTAAAAGCCTTGATGAGATTTTAAGAAATCTTTTTTGCAATACCTTTGCAAATGTCATTTATCAAACGTAAGATAGAAATATATCGGTTCATATAAACATATCATTTCCCATAAATGCTTCATTTCACATAATCACACATTAGTTACCAAATATTCCTTTGGCCAAGAATCCCTAATCATTCTCTACACACAGTCTCATTACTTCGCATTGATAAGAAGTAACTAATGGTTTGAATACCATTTCAAAAATTAATAATGCTTTGAAACACAATAAACATACTTTAGAACATAAACATAAGATTTACTTAGAATTCTCCTTTTGGAAGCAAATTCATTTGGAATCAATATATCAAATTAGTAAACACTTTAGAAAGAAATCTTGAAATCACACTACAAGAAAATATGTCTACGACTACAATTATTTTTTGTCCAAAAAAAATCCGTAACAGTTTTTTACAGTCATAGTATTTGCCTGTTGTGGAAAATTCTTCCATTACAGTTTTTAAAAACTGTCACAATAAAGGTTTTCATGACAGAAAATAAATGTCATTATTTACTATTTTATAACAACAAATAACTATCATCATTTGTATATTAACAACAGTTACAAAAATGTCACGAATTTGTTTATTATGATATTTTTTCTCTGTCGTGACAGTTTTTATAAAAGCAAATGTCATTGTTTCAATATTGATGACAGTTACAAAATGTCACGAATTTGAATATTATGATATTTTTTCTTGTCAAGGATATGCCAATCGTGGTAGTTTTTTATAAAATTAAATTTTCATTATTTCGATATTGACAACAGTTACAAAATGTCACGAATTCGTATATTATGACATTTTTTTCCTGTTGTATATTCCTCAATTACTACATTTTTTTACAATAAAATGAATGTCCTCTTCTTCTTGTTGCTCCGTCATTACATTAACCATTTCAATGACAATAATGTTTTAATACATCACACCCTATGAAAATAAAGAGTCAACACTTTATAATATATATACGTAATAATATACTTTGTAATATTCGTACACTAGGATTGACTAATAACCATTTTTTGTTAATGTGCAGTTTACATACAAAAAGAATAAACATTAACATCTTTAGCTACCAACAAGTTTAAAATAAGTACATTGGAACCAAGATTTTGCTACCAACCATATAAAAAGTATTATATCAATCAATTACTCCAAGTTGGCTTCCCTGCTCCAATGGATTCTTCCAAACCTAATAAGAAAACAAAATCTCATTTTAGAGTATGACTAAAGAACATTTCCAAAGAAAATCAATCATAGGAAGAATATCTTGGGACACTACCTAGTTCTATAAGTAATTGCTTGCACATCATTCCTTCATGTTTCTATTCCTTGAAAGATTATATGGTTTTAGTTTATTTCATCTTAAACTACTCTATTAACCTCTTAAGGTTGGCAAGAAAATAGTAGTGAGAGAAATAGGGAAAAATCAAAATGAGAAAAATCAATGCATGTTTAGTTTGGAAAATCCTCTATAATTAGTTTTTATTAGATCTAAGACTTATTAAATTATCTTATGAAGCATCATCTTAAGTGGACAAATTGACAAAGATGCAAACAAATTTCCATATCAATCCAAGAAAAATGGTGAGATTATAAATTTCAAAATTGAATTAAGTTCAACTCATCTAGATTCGTAGTTCGTTCAAATGTAGAGAGAGAAAGAATGCAAATTGCTAACATAAACTAGGCAATACTATCCAATTAGGATTAATTATGACAATTTGGTAAGAATAACATAAATTTCACCTATCTTAATAACAACACAATATTGTCCACCTCGAAATACTTTATACCCATAACCAATTCCTTCCCTAACAAATGTGAAACGTCATTTGCACTCCTAACACAAGTTAGAATCTCATAGGGGGATAAAGGTAGTACATAAGATTGTTAAAGAGCGTAATTCAGGTACACAACAGCAAAATCAACAATAATAACGTAGAGTAGAGAGAGAGATAAGAAATCAGGAACAATTACCTTCCTAAGAAGATTAACCCATTTAATAAAAAACACTGACTCGTCCGGATCAAAAGCTTTTTCGACCTGAAATTTAATTTCAAATGAAATTATAAAAATACCCAGAACATAAAAAAAAAAAACAATTCCACGGTAAAGAAATACATACAAAACCAAATCATAGTTAAGAATTGTTCATACAATCCCAATCCAGTATTCACAGTGATAGAAAAACAAAGAGTGAAGTTAAAAATAAAAGTTCAACCTGCGACAGAGGATAAGTTCAACCTGCGACAGAGGATAATAATACAAAAATCTCATGATAATACTTTTTTATGTAAGTATGTATTTAATTTGTTTTAAATACAAAAATCAGCTATGATATTGTTTTTCAATAGATGTGGTTCTCCGACACTTTTTCAGTTTTTTCTAGAAAGGAAAAGTTATTAAAAAATCATAATAAGAGTACTTATTTTACGTAGCTCCTCCCAATATCATTAAATAAAAGAGAAATTTAATCATTGGTTTGAGAATTAGAAAGTCCTTTACATCTCCTCCATACCTTCGATACCCCTTGCTGTTGTGTATTATTCTTAGAAAACAAAAACATTACATTACATTTAGTTAGTCAAAATCAATAGTTCAATAATTTCCAAAAGGATAAAGGAAAATAAAACATTGGAGCAATTATAAGTTACAGACTACGCACAACTTGCGAAGAGATTAGAAGCGGCCATCAACTCGTATGAGTTCCCTACTGGTACCAACCAAGTGACCGTTACCAACATCCCTACCAATAGCACAATCACAGTTATCAAATTGATATTAGTATATAGCTAAATATATGATTTTTGTTAAACCAACTACAAGAAGTAGCATGCATTACTTACAACAAAAGAACCATAAAATGATAAATCAACTGCAAGTCGTAGCATGCACTCCTGCAGCTTATTCCATCTCAAGTAACTATGGGAGAACCAAACAAAAATCAGTAACAAATACTACAAATAGGAGGAAAAAAAACCAAAAGCTCAGACTTTTGTAGCAAATGTTAAAGGAGTTCTAGATGAGAATATGTAATTTTACACTCGAAGTGGTGGCTCTAAAATTCTGTTTCCTACTAAAACTAGGTGAACTAGTATAGTTCCAAGTTAAGTTAGCAAACTGAATACAATAGAGCAATAGAACATATGTTCTATGCATAAATAAATCAAAGCCCAAATGAACTTTATTTTGTTCTTGAATGACTGTGTCACTAGGTTTCCATATCTATTTTTTACCAAATTGGTTTTGGTAAAAAGGTTTCTAAAGTTCTTGAAACTAAGACGCTAACATAACAAGTTGAAGATAGTACCGTCAAAGATCTTAGGATTTCAAAACTAGTATTTAAAATAGATATATAATTCAATATATGCAAAAAAAAGTACAAAGTTATGGGTGTAACCAGACACATGAGTCCTTCAACAATTACCAAAAGTAAAATGTGAAGATTTCAAGTAATTAATTCTCATTTAACTTGGAAAATAGCAAAACGTGCAACTCTGATTAATTTGCACAACTATCCATTTCAGAAGTTAGCAACATTATGATGCCAAGAATTCTCCGGTGATTATTTTCATTAAACCTCTAGGGTGATTATTTTCATCTCTGAAGAGAGTGGTTAAGAACCTTCTAGGGTGGGTTGGGACTGGAATTCCAACATTTGATTCTGCACCAAATGTTTTAAGTTATGAACCCATAATTAAAAGTTGAAAAACAAAACAAAATAAACCATAAACTTACATGTGCATCTGTGACATCCTGTGAAATGAATCGGTCACTCCTATTGGCATATGTGTCTCTAAACAGCTCCACACGTTCCACTGGCTGACCTTGTTCTTCAGTGAGCTCTTGCTGTTGTTGTAGGAGGAACGACTTGGACCCACTACTATGATTATAAGGATGTTTCTATCTAGCAGCCTTGTTGGTCCTGCATTGCACTGCATGCAAACATTTTTAAAAATATAAAATATGTAAATGAAGTAATTTATGTGAAGTAACATTACAATATGTAAATCACCTAAAATGCTCAACTTAAGTAGTGATCACATAGGATGTGCCAATCTTCCAGACGATCCACCAATCTGTGCAGTGGGTTGGAACGTGCTTGTTCGAGGTCGCTGTACTTTTTAAAATGTCTATGACAGTCTCCCTTGAACTCTTTTGAAAGATGTGAGCATTTGATGCTTAACAAATCTATTAAGTGCTTGATTTGTGAAATCAAGCACGAAATAGCGCTACAAAGTAAAGAACATATGGATTAGCTAGGTTTATACTTTTCTATTTTTAAAATAAATGCAAATTAATTCTAAATTTACCTATAGAGCGCCCTTGACCACCTCGATATATTTTGGTAGAACATCAACCCACTTAAGGCAGCGGACTAGAAATGTATCTCTCACGCATACACCAAATAGTGTTGTCAAACTGAACAACATAGGAGAGATTGGCTTCTCTACTTCTAGGGCGACGGTGATTGGATTCTTCACATTCTTATGGACGTATCTCTCTAACTACATGTTTCGAGAGTGTTGACGTCTCCTAGGAGTAGGAGTGGGCTGGGCTCCATGTAAGAAAACTAAAGACTATCAGAAACACAACTCTATATGTTCGCAATTATCATCAAAGTAACAGAACTAACCTAAAGTGTAGCCTATGGAGGACGATTCTGTATTATCGTTATTTAGAATGTTGTCGATCTCCAATAACAAATCATCCATCTCCTAAAAACCAATGAGGAACGATGACAAAGTATCTGTGGACATGAAAACCAAAATTAATTAAACAAATGATAGTATTTCAAACTGAATCTAAAAAAAATATGTGGACACTTCCTTCAGTCCCTTTAATCCTATTTATACTCATCCATAAGTCGGATTAGTCACTCCTAAACACCTCATAGCTTGCCAGCTCCTATTTAATATGTAGGTTTATTAGTTTTTCAGACCATGCTTAACCTAAACCCAACACATAATCAACTGTCTAATCAAGATTAGACATTTCCTAAAAATTCTTAACTCCCTTTGTCCGCCTTCTTCTCGCGTCTACGTCTAATTGTCCATAAAAAAAGGGGTGACTCAAATCACAAAGAATGAAACTCCAAATTGAAGACACGTTCATCTCTAGTTGGATCACATATAAGTTTGAAAATGTCCATCCCTAATGAGGGCAACACAACTAATTGAAGATGGCCTACTGGGGGCAACACAACAAATTGATAATGCTTGTCCTTGATAAGAAGCTGACATGGCTCGAGACTTTGGTTCGCCTTTCTAAAATGTTAGTGAACTCCTCCTAAAAATATTGGTGTGCTCTACCTTTTAAAATATATTGGTGTAGCTTCACCTCCTCCAGAAAGATTATTAGAGCAACTTCGCCTCCTCTTAAATTATTGGTGAAGCTCTGCCCTCTCCAAAAGTATTGGTGCAACTTTACCTCCTCTTCAAAAATGTTGTTGAAAGTTTTCTTCCCAAAATTTTGGTGCACCTCTCTCTTATATGCGAGATTGATAACACTTGAAATACGGTATCTTCCTCTCATTAATTTGTGTCTTTTCTATTACTTAATATGATCATAGTTAATTGTATAGGCGTTCAGTGTTCTAGTGTAGTAGCTAATTTGAAGTATATCAGTGCTAATTGGAGCGAAATCGAACCTAAAATGAGTTACTTAATAAATGTGGATCTTAAATACAATTGTACCATTACACACAACTCTATGCCTATTCTATGCTCACTTGACGCTAATTTTCTCCAGAGCTCTATTTTGAATGCACAGTCCTAGGCAACGCTCCTTTCAGCCATACACTTCGACAACATTTGTCAAGCATCGCCACGCTCAGTCAAGGTGCGGGGTGCCATCACAATTTCTATAAATAACCCCTTTCTATATTTAATTCAGAGCCACCATTACCCAATTAAGACGAAAATTCTCAAACTTCTTCCTCTATATATTAGAACCGTATTACTACATTGATTGAACAATAATGTAATATTTATATTTTTACTTGGCTAAAGAGGTATAACTTAGCTCTTGAGGTTTAGAGTATGAGCTTCTTTGTCTTTTCTTTGAGATTTATTGCCTTAGACATTGTGATTCTGATTGTTATCTTGATTTTATTCTTCAAACTTGCTTATGTGAATGAATTGACAAATCTACCATGTATGCTTGATTGGTTTCTTTAGAATTTTGCTTCTAATACGTAATCGTTATGGTGAACTGACTTAGAAGCAAAGGGTTAAGCTGGATTGCATTATTGGTTTGGCGTTCCAATCAAGACGTACTTCACCATCTAGCCTAGATAGCTTCATTAAATTAGTCAATTAGACGTAGAAATCAATTAGCGGCTTACTATGTCTTCTATCTCAATGCTCATTAATGATAATTATGAGAGGGTCCTCAATTGATTTGAAGTTAATATGATTCAATGACCATCTATCTAGGGTCCTAAGTGAGAATGTATAAGTATGACTTGATTGTTCGTAATGCATCATTAGCTAAATTGATGTTTGAAAGAAAGAAGAATTAGTGCTCTTCACGACTCAAGCTAAGTTCTCGCAATCGATTGAATTCAAAATCTAATGCAATTTTCCCATATTCTCACACAATTTTCTTTTCATCACCTTATTTACTTGTTTGTTTTATGTATTTAGTACTTCAATTCAAATTCCTTTATTGGTTAAGAAATTTAGCGAACTCCCTGTAGATAGATTCCGCATTTATCCTAGACTACTATTAGTTTGGAGTGAGATATGAATAAAAGAATAAGTTTATCTGGAAAGAGTTGCAAGATTCGACACCCTGTGTGGCCTTTGACCGGAGATCAGTTTCAGTCTGTTTGGCTCCGTCTCAAATGTAAAATCAAGTTTGGTTCGCTTGGCTCCAGCTTATATACGATATCCAATTTAATTTATCTGGCTCTACCTCATCTCTGAAGGTCAAATCTAATCTACGTGGTTGTGCCTCGTGTGTGAATTCAAGTTTGGTTTTGCTCCATATGTGAGATCAATTTCAAATTGCTTGGTTTCGCCTTATATGTCGGATCAAGTTCACTTGCTTGGTTTTGCATTAGCTTCAAGATCAAGTTCGGTTTGTTTGGCTCTAGCTCATATGCAAGATCAAGTTTGGCCCACCTGATTTTGCCTCATCTTTGAGATCAGGTTTGATCCACTTAACTCCACCTTCTATGTTAGAGATTAAGTCTAGTTCATAGGCTCGGCCCCATCTACAAAGATCAAGTCCAGTCCGCCTCATATGCGAAATCAAGTCCAATTTTGCTCCATATGCACGTTCAAAATTGCTCCATATGTTAGAAATTAAGTCTAGTTCATATGCACGTTCAAAATTGATCTACCTTGCTCCATCTCATCTTGGAAGATCAGGTCTGTTCAATGTGATCCTACTCATCTCCGAAGTTTAAGTCTGGTTTGCTTGGTTCTTTTTCATCTCTGAAGTTTAAGTCTGTTATGACTCTCTACTTCATCCTAAATGTTTGTGTTTCCATTGACTCATCTTTA
This sequence comes from Cucumis hystrix, assembly GCA_025688845.1. Lineage (NCBI taxonomy): Eukaryota > Viridiplantae > Streptophyta > Magnoliopsida > Cucurbitales > Cucurbitaceae > Cucumis > Cucumis hystrix. Next base: position 22,343,621 of record CM046884.1, read on the forward strand.
AACTTTGTTATATGGCTATGTTGTCAGCTCATCTCCAAAGCTTTCACAAGAATGATATCACTGATTCCATGGAGTAATTACCTCCTTTGGTTTTAAGTTAAAATAGAATGAAAAATTGTGTAGATCACAAGTTACGTTTAGTGCGAGTAAATCTATCTTTCTCGTGTTATATATGTCGATGGCATATATACTCATAGCAAGTAATGATGTTGGCTAATTGCATGTCACTAAGAGGTAATCTTAAATAGAAGTTTTAAGTTGAAGGATATTGGTGATGCTTCTTTTGTATTTTAGCAATTGAAATTTGCAAGATCGTTCTCAAAATATTTTGAGAATGTCATTTGAAAGATTTTGGGTAGATTTGGCATGAAAGATTGTACATCAGGACATACCCATGTCAATAAAGGTGATAAGAAGAGAACTTAAGACTATAGTCTCTTGAATTTTTAGAGTTTTGGTTGAGGAAGACAATAGTTATCTTAAAGCCATTATCAATAATCTACAGTAATATTGTCATATTTATCACTTTATCTTTTACAATTTGACATAAATGATCCTAAAGTTAATCTATTCCATGTAAATTTGAAGTAATTATACTAAGAACTAGCTAAGTCATAAGTAAAAGAGGTGGAGAAGACAGCACATTGAAACTATATCAATCATGTTGATTCCGTAGTATACAAGGATTAGAAATAGAGTTACTAAGGAGAAAAAAGGGTAAAAATTATTGAAGATGTTGTTTGTGCAGAAAGGTTGCGGAAGCGACATCGGCTAGAGCAAAGCGGGCGGAGAAGGATCGGGAAAGATTGTCGAGTTCTTCTCCGGCGGTGCCTTGATCGAAATTCTGAGAATAAGAGAAAGGATCATAAGGAATCAACTTGGGGCCTGATGAATAAAACGTGGTTGTATTAGACTCTAAAATCTTCCTCTTTTCTCTTCTTAATTTCCTCCATAAAACCTTCCACATATTGGGCTGTTGCTTATTTTCTCCTCTCCAGCCTCCCAATCTGATCGTTGTTCTCCCTTGCTTCCTCATAATTTTCATCACTTTGAAGATCTTTTTGATTTGGGTATTTGATTTCTCATAAATAAATATATTTATATCTACAAAAGTCCGGATTCTGTGGATCAGTCAAATTTGTGTTGTAATGCATCAGCCATGTGAATGTTGTAGCCCCATGTGACACCCTAATATTTTCTAATTAGTCTAAATGCTCTACTTTAGTTTCACTTCACCTTAATTTGGTTTTCTTTGTTATATATGTATTTCATATTATATACAATCTCTTTTTTCTGTTTGACTTTGGTGTTTGGTTCGGAAGTTTACGTGTATTAGTTAGATAGAAACATATATATTTGCATCATACAAATAGAAGAGATTTGGAACAAGGGAAATAGTTAATCTCATAATAGTTTAGATTTTAATAGTATGTGGTTGAGATATAAACTATTTTAATTTGAGAACAAGATAGTAAACAATGTAACAAAGAATACAAAATGAAAATGGTAAACGGTAAAAGAAATTGTAGCCAACATTAAATGAAGCGTAAATGAAAGTTTTGAAATAACTAATCGAAGATAACCAAATAGTATTTAGGGTAAGATAAGTGGTTATTATATAGTCAGTGGTCTAACTGTCCCCTTACATGAAGACATCTCTATATTAGGGTAGTATGGTGATGGTAATACATACTCTTATTTATAATAAATCAACAATTTAAGAATGATGTGAGATTGGATGTACATAAAAGAAAAAGGAAAAAAAGATATGATTTGTGTGTTAACAAGGAGAATAGCAACAACGCCTGTGTATTTGTTGGACAAAATATATTATATAACACAATCATCAAATTTGGAGGCAAATAGTTGAGGTTTTCGCTATACATTTAGTCAAACTCTAAGGATTTAAATCTACTTAATGTCAGTTTTATATATCAATAGTTTACTTATTGAATCTGTTTTAGATCAGTTTAAATATGGAGCAGCTGCTGCTAATGATTTAAATTACTGGTAAGATCCAACTGCTATATATAATGCAAATTGATAATTGCACCTCCATGGCACAATTATTAATTTGTATTATTGTCTACACAGTGGTTCTCACAAAATTACAAAATCACTTTCTAGAATGGCCGACAGGACATGATCCCCGCTTGGCCTTTTCTTGAAAGTTTATCCTTATCTTTCCTTAAAGCAAAATAATAATTACAAAATGACAAAAGAAAAAGTAAATAGTACAATAATTATAAAATGACAAAATTAAAGAAAAGCTTGAAAAGATATGTCTGTATTTGTCCTCAAGTCAAACTTCTCAACTTCTTCTTTATTGGTGGTGATGACACCCGGTTTTGTCTGAATGGCCACGATTGGACTTACCATGCGACTGCTGTTGAGACCTTGATCAGAGAATACATCCAGGGACTTACTCTCGGCTACCCCGCCTTTCACTGCCCAAGCATCCTCTTTTCTCTGGCTCGGTTGGTCGCGGTAAGCATTTCCTAACCGGAATCAATCTTTGCTAAAAGCACTGGCCCCGTGGGTGGTCATTCCACTTCAGGTACTTACCATATTCATCACCTCCCCTTCAGTCGGAGGTTAAGAAACGACGATTACATGATACAGACTGGATATACTGGACTTTATTTACATGACTGGAAAGGAAAATAAAATACAAATAAACTAATATCTACAAAGATTAAACTGTACAAAAACCCTGTTTTTCATCTTGGTTGGGAATCCAAATAGGGATCAAGAATATCGTAACCGGAGTACGGGTCGTAATCTAGTTCGATATCGTTGACGGATGAGTTTGAAGAGATGTCGTCATCGTCTTCATGCTTATCCTCTTTGTCGTCATCCGAAATCGTATGGATGACTCTTTCGATGACCGTCTGCAGGTCGGCTTCTGATCTGGTGCCGGCAAGGGAGGTCATGATTGAGTTTTTCGCGAGAAGGAACTGGTCTTCTTCTTCTCGGGAAGGTGAGCGTTGGTTTTGAACCAAGTCGCTATTTGTTCTTTGTTTAGATGAGAATGGTCATACTTATCCCACCATTTGACTCGCAAGATTTTTCCTAAAATCTTGAACTTTGCTCTGGTTGAAAGCTGATGGCTCCAGCAGAAGATCCAGGGCACTTGGAAGTATAAGGAGAATCTATACGTCGGGGAAAGAGCAGACGAATAGATACTGTTTGAGAACTGGTGATAGGCTTGTTGGACTTGGACGGGGAAAATTTCCGGAGTAAGTCCGAAGTAACTCCACCATTTTTGGAACCAGTTGGGGAAATTACTCTTGTAAGATTTCTTACAAAACGTAATAAACCAAGAGTGGTTGTTTGAATCGTACCAAAATACCTTGTACCATGCTTCCATATAATCGCGGTACGTGTACGTCGGCGGATTGAAAGGCTTGAAGAATCTTCTG
>CM046884.1:22365342-22542813 GCA_025688845.1 Cucumis hystrix
TGAGGACAAATACAGACATATCTTTTCAAGCTTTTCTTTAATTTTGTCATTTTATAATTATTGTACTATTTACTTTTGCTTTTGTCATTTTGTAATTATTATTTTGCTTTAAGGAAAGATAAGGATAAACTTTCAAGAAAAGGCCAAGCGGGGATCATGTCCTGTCGGCCATTCTAGAAAGTGATTTTGTAATTTTGTGAGAACCACTGTGTAGACAATAATACAAATTAATAATTGTGCCATGGAGGTGCAATTATCAATTTGCATTATATATAACAGTTGTTATTTTTTAATTAAATATTTATATAGGTTAATTTTCATAAATATAACAAATCAACCTAAGAGTCCATTAAGCTTATCATTTTTTTTAAATATTTCAATCTTATTTAATTTCAACATTTGATGTGTCAAAATAGATCAAAAAGTTTTTTAGAAAGTTTACAAACCTTTAAAAATTAATAATTCTCAAAACTTTATTATTTCAAAATTAGTAACTCTATAAAGTTTACTAATCTTTTAAAATTAGTAATCGTCAAAGGCTTTACTAACCTTTGAAGGTTAATAATTTTCAAAAATCTCGGATTTAGAAGGTTAATAATTATCAAAGGTCACCGGATTTACTAACTTTTGAAGATTAATAATTTTCAAAGGTAGCGTGATAATAGTTAAATTAAATATTAATTATCAAAATGATTTTTTTAAAGGTTTTTCATACGTTCTTTTTCAACAAATGTATATACCCTTTGAAAATTCTCTTCCAAAACCTTTTAACACTTCTATACAAATCTCAAAACGTTTCACTAATCCATCTACCTAATGGTGAAACAACGTCAAAATTACAATATCAAAATGTTCTATAACATTAAACTACGGCACTCGATCAACTAGCAACATGTTTGTGCATCTCTGCCATCATAATTTAGAATCTATCCTCAAAACAGTTTTCTAATTCGTTAATTCTATCCTTGAGTGTTTGTACCTCAGCTTTTCTTTGTCGTTCAGATTCGTGAAGATGTTTTTCAGATTCATTAAGGTGACGCTCAAGATCATGCCCCTTAGACGATGATGCAAACAACTTAGAAGGGATAACATCTACCCCATAACCACGAACACGTCCATGTTTCTCCGGTCCACATTCAAAGGTACAGAATGATAACTTTCTGCAACACCCCAAAGAGTGGAAAGATCGATCAAGTGAAACTAAAAGGTAATAAACACAAAAATACTTTTTATTCCAAAATACTGCAGTTTAAACATGACCAGAGATTATGCAAAATTCCTAGTACATTGATTAAGAAAGATAATGAGGCATGATTCAGTTAGTCAAAGATGCACTATATTAGCAACAGTTCTTATCAAATACATATTTGTTGAGATATTATTTCGAGGGAAAATTTTACAAGAACCATTGAGTAGTTTTCATGACTGAATAATTTTCTTCAGTAAGATTCATAACATGTGGAATGGAATAGCGATTACGAGATTTTCATTGATATATTGAAATGGAATAGCGATTAAGAGACAACAAGACAACAAAAACCCAACCCAAAGATGCCAGAATATGGACACAAAAGTGACTAACCCGAATCTGGACTGGAAACTAAAATGGAAAATTGAAAATGAAACCTAACAAGCAGACAACCACTAACAAATACAACCACAGGAATAGCAATCGAAACACAAACAATACATCAAAACAAAATTTTATCTCCAAGGCCAGAGAGGATTCATGATCTAAACTTCAAGGATCCAAATGTCTTGCCGAAAAATGGGCAACTTCAAAGCAAAACCAAATCACAATCTTTAACAAGGGATCTTACATGAACTGGAAATAAATGTATTGCATGAGAAAGATTTGAAGAAATGGGAGGGTGATTAAGTGTATGGCTGATCCTAACCTATTTAAGTTGTCAAAATAATAAAGTCCCCCATTCGTTTTGGGTCCGTTTTCTTCTCATGGTGATATTTTTTTAATTATTCACCCCATTTAATCCCAAAACTTCCCAATTCGTTCTTACAGCATTGCACAATACTAGGAAGTTTTTTCACAATAAACATAAGCCAAAGGGTAATTATAAAAAAAAAAAAAAAAATTAAAAAAAAATTTAAAAAAAAAAAAAACTATTATGAAGCGTGCCTATGTATAAAAAACGCACCATTTTATTTTGATATGATTCAAAAAGATATATAAAATGAACTCGTACAGATCTGAATAAATAATATTTAATCTTATATTCAAACTATGATTTGTAAAGAACATAGATGAATTGGTAAAGAACAGAGTATACATTATTCTAAGTGAGTTGTAAAGAACAACAGTCTTCTATTGGAGGATCGAGATGGCTCTATATTCATATAAAGAGGTTGATGCATAAACATAATCAGTAGCTTTTGATTCTAGAGACACCGTTCCGCACGAAGCAAAGTGAATTAAAAAAGCAGTGAACATCGATCCTCAAACATAACTGAAATGTATCATATAGTACGTACTTCTAAACACAAGAAACTACCTATCGGAGCGGTAGTAAGGACAGTGGAATGCAGAATTAAATGTGGAATCTACACAAGCGAGTAGGGGAGTTAAGACGAGCAGAGAGAGAGGCGAGTTGCGGCGAGCCCGGCGAGAGCTTCAGATGTGTGGAGAAAGGGAAATCGAGAGAGCTTGAAAATTTGGGGTAAAAAAGGGGAGAAAAGGTTTCACATCCCATCCCAAAGCCCATAAACCTCTAATTGCAATTGAGCTCCTCGTGAATTACCATAATGCCCTTCTCAAGACCTTCATTTTTCATCTAACCAAATTCTTGTTGCTATTTATTATGTTTGGAAGTATAAACTGACCCCAGTATCACCTCACCAGAAAAATAAAAATAAATAACTCATAATTAAAAAAAACCTAACTCATCTGAACATTGCTATTTATTATATTTGGAAAATGAAATAGTTGGAAAAATAAGAATTCCATTTTTTAGGAAAAGGTTAAAACTAACCGAACCATTTTATTTTGATTTTGTTCTGAAATAACATTTTTAATATATATATAATATCTTAATAAACAGGTGAAAAAACTATATTAATAAAAAAGTATAGTTTTTTCTAAAATTATTAATATCCTCCTTGTAGTTTTTCAAATGTTATTAATAATCCTTTCATAAAAATATACTTTTTCTAAATGTTATTAATATCCTTTAATGAAAAGTGTAATTTTTTCACAGATTATTAATAATCATTCGATAAAAAGTATAGTTTTTTCAAAGATTATTAATAATCCTTCGATAAAAAGTTAATTTTTCAAAAGTTATTAAAAATCTTTCGATAAAAAGTAGATATTATCGAAGATTTTTTCAAACACCTTCAAGAGAATGTATATCTTTTTTTTTTCTAAGGTTTTTATTTATTCTTCAATAAAAAGTCAAAACATATATTTTTTCCAAAGGTTTTTTATTATCCTCCGATAAAAAGTAGATATAGCTATCGAAGGTTTTTTCAATCCCTTCGAGAAAATGTATATCTTTTTCAAAAAACTGTATTAATCTATGGTAAATGTAATTTTTTTTTCAAAGATTATTAATAATTCGATAAAAAGTAGATATTGTTGAAAGTTTTTTCAATACCTTCGATAAAATGTATATCTTTTTCAAAGATTTTTATTATTCTTCGATAAAAAATATATATTTAAAGTTTTTCCTAAACTCTGATAAATGTATATCTTTCTTGAAGGTTTTTGATAGCCTTCGAAATAGCACCACTTCCTTGTAGTGGATCTTCTGCCATTTTTCTTTTATTTATTTTTTTCAAATTGTTATTTGGTTTAAGATCATGTATCAAATATAAAAGATCAATTTTTTTTTTCAAACGGTTGGTTGTTCAATGTTCAAAAATGTCTACCAAATATAAATGATCTTGAAAGAAAAAAAAACCATCATTTAGATTTGGCTATCTAAAATTTAAACGATCGTATACTCAGTTCTAAACGATTGTGTACTAAAGAATCTTTAAAAAATATCATTTAAATTTGGCCAAATTTAAACGATCAAATCTAACTAACCAAATATAAATGAACCTGTAGCAAATCTAAACGATTGTGTATTAAAAAACCTTGAAAAAAAAGTAGTCAAATCTAAATGATCATATAGGAAATAATTATAAACTATCGTTTACCAAATATATTACGGATGACAATTAATTACAAGGCAGTTTTTAGTATTTTCCATTGTGAGCTGTGGACTTTTTCCCTTTTCAAAATTAGTTTATAGGATGTAAATATTTTGGGCTCTATTATATTTTTTAAAAGACCTCATTTATTTATTTAATTTTTTAATTAGATATTTATTTATTCAATGTTTAAACAGTTTTGCTATTCAAGTCAACCAATTTTTTATTTTTTTCAACCAACTATTACAGATCAAGTTTTGACCAAACTATTAGAGATCTATTTTTCAAACGTTGAGCGGTTACAAAATCAACTCCGAATACAATAATTCCTACAAAAGTGTACTTTTTGATTTCATCTCTCTTTGTTTTCCTTCTCTTTTGCTCCTCTTTGTTTTTCGAGCACAATCCTCCAAAAGTGTTGGTATTCTAATTGACTCCTGTCCAAATTTGATTGTGTCGGTTGTTTTATCTTGAAGACGATGTGGCATCTATGTCCAAATTGCTTGCACTCTGGACAGAATCGCGAAATGTCTTAAAGGAAGTGTGAGTTTGACTATAGTTTTCTAATCATGATTAATCCTACCAAGCTTGTTAGTTTGGTTAAGCCAATTCGCCCTGCACCTGACCACAACCCTCCGATCAATGCTCTCATGAATGAACATCTCTCTTCCTCCACTCTGATTGGAGATTGATGATTGTGATTCAAATATATCAGCTTGCCAGAAATTTGTGAAGCCATATAATCAATTCTTTCATCATGTTGCACAATTAATCTATTCCTTTACGACAAGGGGCTCATTTACATGTCTATAACCCAACGATTGCCAATTTTTTAATCAAATATGAAGACTGGGTTTTGTTTGGGAAGTTTTGTTTGAGAATTTTGGATATTACATTCTTATCTTGCTACTAATTTTACCAAACAACATCCTTTAGAAGTTAGATGTGATGTCTTCGATCTTCCACAAATGCTTTGGAATTAGCAGATTTTTTAGTTCATTGGTGACCAATGTGTATGTGGTGGATATATTTGATGCTCAAGCCAAATAGATCGGGGAATAATTCTTCTAACCACACCGTTGAAGGTTCTCACAAAATTTAATTGGCCTCATTTCAGCTCCTCTTGTCCATCGTTAATAACTTGTTGGATCAAAAATCTCTAAGACTATTCATGGGATCAATGTTGCAAATAACCTAACCCAAATGACAATGGCAACGAATTCCCTAGTGATGATGGCGCGGATACCATAACACCAATGTACGGTGGAAAATTAGGACATTAATCCGGTCATTGCGAAATTGCGACATCCTTAAATTAACAAAGGAAAATCTCTCGTTAATTTCTTATTGACGCCGACGGTTTCCCATATTTGATTCTTGATATATACAAAATTCAAAAGTATTTCTTAATTTGATAAAAAATAATATTATACGAGATCAGATTCTCTCCAATACACCCACGTTGACTTACCCCAATGTCCTCCTCGGCCTCACAAAATCTCCATCCCTTTCCTTTAATCAGCCTTCACTTGCAATGGTCATTTTCCAAAATGGCTCTTATAATCTTTATGAAGGTAAGAATCAAGTTACAACTCCTAAAAATCCACCATAATCATATTCAAACTCTTAAGCATACCTTACCAGTTCGCCCTCTCCAAAAGATGATTTTATGCCTCATACCTTGGAGGATGTCATGTTTGGTAATAACCCTGAAGGTCTCACCTCCCAATAACGATCCTTCCCCCCGTCCCTATAGATTTGAACAACCCACTTCTATGAAACCCGCGTTCTAATAAAGGAGTTTCTTGTAAATTAATTTTTGAAGTTAGCAGAATTAAGCTTGAGTAGACATTTTAAGATAACAAGAGGAAAGGGGCAAAGAGTGAAGGAATCAGACAACGCGTAGTGAAGAAAGGCAACGTGGTACAACAAGATAACGCGAGAAGAGAATGCGACAACAAACACTTAACCAATTCTCAGGTTTTACGAGCTAGCTGAGGAGGAGACTGATTAGTTATCTAAACATGGTTAAGTTTAAGTTAAGCATGGTTTAAGAATGATACTAAACTAACACATGTAACGCACTAAGTAGGAGTTATCATGATTAGGGAAAGTGTAATGTTGACAAACCTGATTTAAGGATAGTATAAATAGTTTTGAAGAAGGATTAATTTAAGTATTTAGATAAGAGAAAGTTCTATCAGAAGAGTAAAAGATGAAGCTTCGTTGTAGGGCGAAGCGACAAGAGAGAAGAGGCTCTAGGCGATAAGAAGAAGAGAATGGAAAAAAGAAAGGCTTAGCTGAGTGAGTGACCCTTTAAAAGAAAAGCTAGCTTTTGAAAAAAAAGTTACCATTAAAGTTATGTTGTTATATTGCCATGTTATTAGATCTGCTCATGCTATAATCTCATATATACATATAAAATAACATGACTATTTTGAAGTATGTTTACATTTGTGAAGTTGTATTGTTGTGATGCTTGTATGTATACAAAACCATTAGTTTTATTCCTCATCAAAACTAGCTATCATTCACCTTTGAAACAACTTCATCTAACCCTTAACTTGAAAACGTAAAACGTTTGTAAGTAGAAGTCTTTAAATTTAGAAATAACTTAAAACCATTGTGTAACCCATTTAGAAATTACTTTTATAAATACCAAGTAAAGTATACAACATATGGAAATATAAATTTTTATAAATAATAATGATACTTTTACTAAAGCATTTCCTTTCATGACTGAAAATGGATTTGACCTAGCAGTAGTAAGTTCAGCACACGAAGATTCACAATTTGTACATGGAAAGAGGGAAAACATTTTGAAAGAATAAGTAAAAAGACTTAGGGTGTGTTTGGATTGATTTTTGAAGTGTTTAATTTTTAAAAGAATTCATTTTAAAATAAATTGAAGTGTTTGACATTGGTTTAAAATAACTTTTTTAAAAATGAGATTATGAAATAAATCATTTTAGAGAAAACACATGCAACCAAATTTTAGAACAAATGTTTATTTGGTGTTTAAGAAGGAATTCCTCCCAAATATCTATTTTTCTTCATCTATTTTTTCTATTCCTTTTTCCTATCTATTTTTCACTGTGTCTGTTCTTTTTTTCTTTTTTAAATACTTTGAATATTTTTTTAATGTGTGTTCATATACATTTAAATATAGGGATTTGCAAATATTCCTCTCTCAACCAAATCTATTTCGCCTTAACATCTGTGAAAAAAATCATTAGGACGTCAATGAAGAACATGATCATTCAGTTTATGAAATGAAGATGAATGAGAAATGTGAATTGCACATCTTATTGTCTAGTTGATATTATATTGTCTTGGAAAAATTATTGTTCTTATTTATATTTTGTCGTTGTTGAAAATCAATTATTTTTTTATGGTTATATATTTACATTTCAAGATATGTGTGCCTCTAAAATCGAATTGTCTAAAAAAATTAATAAAAAAAATAAAATGAATCTTTCGTTTCAAGTAACTAAAAAATAAATAATTTCAAAATAACTTGCGATTAATTTAAAATATATTTCTGAAAAAATGATTCAAAATGTGTGTAATTCTTTATGGAATTAGTTCATAATGTTTAATAGTCTTTTATGGTAATTTGACCTAAGTATAAACATTGTTAGTATAGGGCAAACCAAACACAAGTTTGCATATAAACATTTATAAAGAGATCAAACCAAACATGTAAGCATAAACTCATTTTATAAAAAAAGGTTTTTAAAAAAATGTATTCTTAAAAAAAACATTTTGTTTCATAGACAATCCAAGCACACCCTTAGTGAGCAACAATTTTATAAAACAAGTTTTCATAAACATATTAACATAAAACTGAAGCTTAAATAACATTTATCAATAAATAGTCATTTCATAACACGATACTTGAAACAATGAACTTTTCCATAGCTTTTGGAAGAAATGATCCATAGCCACAGGCAGTATTAAACCTCTTTGTCCTAAGAAGGAACAGTCAATAGGAAACAGCTTTCACTGTAATCCTTCTCCTTTAAGGTATAAAGATATACCCTTCCTGATGGCCCATAGCTAAAAATAGACTCGTCAACCCTACCATCAGTATAGAGTTAACCACATGTATATAGTAGGTCTCATGGAATATCTGGGCTAGGATAAAACATATTAAAGATTCTGAAATATTTCCTTTTGCTTTCATATTTCATCAATAAATCATTCAAACCTAGCATAGCATGAGAAATCAATTCAATAATCCTTTATCATAAAACATGTCTTTGAACAATAACTTGAAAATCATGATTCATAAATAACTTTTAAATCAATGTGTCACTCACAGTACTTGAGTTGATCTTTAGTCAAAATTTCCTTCACAGTCTCCTTGATCTGAAAAATCCACATTAAACCCTTAATTAATTTCTTGATCATAAAAATATCCAAACTTTCCTTTAAATTCCCAAAAATAGCAAAACAACCCAAAATGGCCTTTTGGCACCCAATAGCATGATGGCTAGGCTTGGCATGCACGCATGGCCAGTGCAGGCCTTGTTATGTGCTAACCTCGCTGAGGAGTACCGTGTGTTACGGGCGTACTTGTCTGTTTGCCTATGGTCGTATGCCCAAATATCTCCAAACCATCTTGTCTTTATGTCTTGCACTTAGTCTAGTCTAATGCTTTCCTTTATATGTCGCCGACATAGGGTGTGACGTTTTGACATTTTCATATGCAAGTCTGTCAAAGCTAAAAATGTTCAAAATGTACTATAGGGGAGACATAGTAGTTGAATCCCGACCAAGCCTTGTTGCACTCTTTGCAATCGAAACTTTCTTTGCAATTGGCAGTCTTCAATGCTTTCTTTTATGATGTTTTCAATGAATCTCTTTCTCTCTCGTGTTTTATAAAACAATTTTCTCAAGAACGTAAAGGGAGACTTTATCATACCGCAAGTTTGTCTGCAATTTTTGAATTTTGAGCAACTAACTTGTGAACTGAGTAGAACAAGTGTCACACAATCGCTCGTCCCATGTTTGAAAAATTATGATTGTGACAATTGGTATCAGAGCCAAGCTGGCTTATTGACGGTTAAGACCTAAACATGTACACAACAAAACAACCGACCAAGGCCCATGCAAACTGACTAGTAGAGCTTGAAGTGCAGATGCTCTACCAAGTTGAAGTTCCTGACTCCATTCGTTTCTTAGAGTCTCGGCTTGAAGAAATTTTTAAGAAAGTTGATGCTATCTATGCAGTGACCGATCGTCTCGACAGATTATCCATACAGGCGTTATTGATAAGAGTTGACACTCTAGAGACAAAAGTTGTAAGAACTGGAAACTACAAGCGTGAGGACAGTTCGACGAGCTCTGTTGCCCATATAGAGGAACGTGTGGTTGAGCTAGATAGCTTTCGAAAGACCATTATGTAAATCATAAACGACATGTCAGAGGATTTTCGAGCTGCCCTTGATATCATTAGAAACGAAATTGCAGACGTGAACATGAGGGTGAATCTCACGATTGCGAACAATGGAAAACCCAACTGGCAACTCCTACTGGAGAAGTAATCCCAATGAGAAAAATAAAGATTCTAGAACCCAGGCCATTCTGTGGGGCAAGGGATGCAAAAGCCTTAGATAAATTCATTTTTAATCTCGAGCAGTACTTCAAGGCCACAAATGCAATCAAAAAAGAAGCCAAAGTGACATTGGTGACTATGCATCTCTCTAAAGATGCCAAATTGTGGTGGAGATCCTGATATGTTGACATTCAGGAAAGGCGTTCCACAATAAACACTTGGAATGCTCTAAAGAAAGAACTCTATTGCAGTTCTTCCTTGAGAATGTCAAAATTCTGGCTCAGCAGAAATTAAGCGAACTAAAGCGCACCAGCAACATTCGCGAGTATGTATACAATTTGCAGTGCTGATGTTAGAAATACATGATATGTCTAAGAAAGACAAAGTTTTTTATTTTGTCGAGGGCTACAGTCATGGTCGAGGACCAAGTTATATGAACAGAGTGTCCAAGACTTTATGTCGGCGTATGTAGAGGCCGAACAATTGTTTGATCTGTCCAACAACTCTCAAGATGTGAGACGTCATAAAAAAATTCATTTAGAGGAAATAGGAATAACTGCCCGAGTTCTCCCAAATTTTTGGGGGGAGACAAATGTCCTAGTAGAGACCACAAGCCTTTCCAACCAATTACAGAGAAAACTTGGCGAGGACCCAACAATCAAAACTCATCCAATCGTCCTCTCAGTTGCTTCATATGTACAGAACCACATATGGCTAGAGAATGTCTGAACTCAATCGCCTTCAATGCCTTTCATGCCTCGTTAGCCCCAAATTCAGATGATAAATCGAGTCAAGGAGAAGGTGAAATTGGCGAGATAGAGGAAGGTGAAAATTCTAGAATGTGGGCCTTGAAATTCTTATCGTCTCTCCAGAAGAAGGTAGGGAAGACAAATGGGCCGGTGGAAAGGGGTCTAATGTACATGGACACCTGGATCAACCAGAAACCAACTAAGAGCATTACGGTAGATTTTGATACAATCCATAATTTCATAACAAAGGCAGAAGCCAAACGACTAAGTTTCCAATGGGAGAAGGATACAGAAAAGATGAAGGTCGTGAATTCTATTGCTTTACCCATTGTCGGACTAGTAAAACGAACGACGATAAAGTTGGAAGGATGGAACGGCCATATAAACTTTGTGGTTGTAAAGATGGATGACTTCAATGTAGTACTGGGAATAGAATTTCTACTTGAACATCATATTATACCAATGCCTTTACCCAAATGTCTAGTGATCATTGAACCTATCCCCACCGTTCTACAGACAAACATTCGCGAGCCTAATGGGTTAACAATGATTTCGACCATACAACTGAAGAAGGGCCTTGCTCGAGTTGTTGAAAAACCCGAGGGAGACAGTCCCCAAAGATATATATTCTATGTGTCTTAGAGAAGTACAGTGATGTGATGCCTGACAGTTTGCCTAAATCTTTGCCGCTGCGAAGAATAATTGATCATGAGATTAAAATGCTGTCAGAACAAAACCACCTGCGAAGAATGCCTATCGTATGGCACCATCAAAGTTAGCTAAACTTCAAAAACAGTTGGATAAGTTATTGAGGGCAAGATTTATTAGACTTGCAAAAGCTCTGTATGGGGCCTTAGTCCTTTTCCAAAAGAAGAAGGACGAAAGTTTACAATTGTGTATCAACCACCGTGCCTTCAACAAGCTCACAATTCGCAACAAATATCCACTTCCCATAATCACTAACTTGTTTGACCACCTATAAATCCGAAAATAACATGAGACCTATTGTATACATGTGGTTAACTGCATATTGATGGTACGGTTGAAAAACCTATTTTTAACTATGGGCTATCAAGAAGGGTATATATTTATACCTTAAAGGAGGGGGATAACTTCCCATCGATTGTCCCATCTTCAGACGAAGGGATAAATATTGTTGGTGGTTATGGAAGACTGTCGTCGAAAATACAAAAGATTTCAATGTTTCCATTGATAAATGTATTTAAGCTTCGGTTTTATACTAAAATATTTATAAAAACCTATTTTCTAAAATCGTTGCTCACTAAGTCTTTTGACTTACCCTTTAAAAAACTTTTTTTGACCTTTCAGGTACAGATTGTGGATCTCTGTGTGCTCAACATATTGTTGCCAGGCCAACAGAGTTTTTGTTATGTAAGGACATTGTTTTGTTTAAGTAGTATTGTGATTGTTCAAATATTTATACCTTCATGTTTTGTTCATTTTCCATGATACACTTTATAAATATTTCAAATGAGTCATAGTACGTACGGTTTTAAGTATTTCAAGTTAAAGACTTCCACTGTTGATTGTTTCATGTTTCCATGTCATGTGTCAGTGGAGGTTGTTCCAGAGGTGAACGGCTTCAGGTGACATCACGTCACATCTCGAGATAAGCAAGCAGGTTGTGGCATTAACATCTTAATCATCCATCGCACCTAGCAAGTCTATTATTTCCAAGGCCTCTTAATCGCCTAGACTTTTCCTAAAAGATTATTTTCATGGTTTGGCCGCCTAGCACATGATCCAAACACCTAGCTTGGAGGTTCTCAACCATCATTGGCCGTCCAATGAATTTCATTTAGAGGTTATTTAGTGTCACTTTCGCCGTCCACCTAACCTCTAAATGCCTAACTCTTCTTCTTTTGGACACTTAGCAAATTTCCCAACTTTTCCTTCCTTGATTTAAACCCTTAATACTTCTCCAAGAATTTTCCCTTTAAAATCTCATTTCCTCTTATCTTTGTCAAATCTTAACATATGAGACATGTACCTAAGTTAAGAGATTAAAATTTGGCTAAGTGTTATGAACTAGGCGGTTTCGATAAAAGAAGGCATTTTTGGTTTGTTCGTTTGGACTTAATAGTTTTGTGTGTGTGTAGCGCGATTGCAATATGTCACTGAGTTAGGTCATTGTGCATAATGTGTTTACCATGACTCTCTGTATAGCATGCTTCAATTCTAGGCAATGAGTCATGGGTCATGATCATAGCATGTAAGGTGTTCACTACATGTCTCTTCATCGCGTGGTACATAAATCCTTGTTGAGTACAAGTTTTCCTACTGTTTCCCAAAGTGCAAGCAAAACAGTAGGTTTACCTAGGAGATCTAGGGTCGAACACAGGGAATTGTTATAGACTTTTTAGTTCTAGGGTCCACTTATCATTTCGGCGTTATGACAATTAAGTTGAAAGAATATAACGTTAACTACAACTACTGCTAGAGACACACAGAGAATAAATTATGGCAAGGTGGTGGATTGAACGAACTAACTTGTATGCGAGAAAAAGGTGAAGGAAGGTCTACGCATTATTAGGTGGTTAAGTAGTGCGAGAGTCTTGATGCGATATAACTGCGTGATCAGCACATGATTAAGGCAGCCTTCTCTCGAAGTGTTTAGATGTCACACTTGCTCACCTTTCGAGATGCAAATAACTGTGCTTGATCAAGCAAACTATACCCAGATGACTTGACTTATAATACTTATAGGACTTCTCGTTTAAAGACGACAACCTCTCGGTGCTTACTGTCTGTACTTGTTCACCTTTCGGGATACAAGTGTTGAAAGTTACCTCCCTAAGGTGAAGTTTGTTGCCAAACTCCTCCTCACGTGTATTAGCCCTATTCTTGCTACTTACCCTCTCAGGTAGTTGGCGATTAACACTGACCTCGTGATGAATATAGCTCAACTAATGTGACAAGGTTATAAGCTCGAGTTGTTATCAAGAACGTATCACGACTCTAACTACTGACAACACATTAACAGATGAGAAGTCAAGAAACAGTGGATTGACAAGGGGTAAACATGCAATATATGTATAAAGAATATATGCCTTTAGCCAATGTACAATATGAACATCACATATATTACAATGACATATAAAGATGGAGAGAAAGAAGAATGGAAAAATTACTACAATTTAGGGAAAAATTAGAGAATGATTCTTCTCCTACTTGAACTCCAAACATATGGTCCATTCAGACCTCCTTTAGCTTATTCAGGCCCTCTCTTGGTGAGGACGAAGTGATTGTATAAGCTGCTTTTCGGAAGAAAACTTCTATTCCTCTGAGTGTGTCAGCCCTGACATCTGGCCCTATGAAGTCACATCACTCCAACTACCATCCTTATCTTCTAATGAGCTTTCCTAGCGTGATGTTGTGGTTCTTTGCCTGGGTTGCTAACCGCCAAGTTAGTTTCCATCGCGTAGTCTTTGAGCAAGATGTTCTATGCGATTTGCTCCTTTCTTCTTTTCTACTTATCTTGCATTTAGACATGGTAATCACATAAAACAGGTATGACACTTATGTAAGCTGTATTTCTAAATATTTATGAATTTACAACATGAGTCACACATTCTGATCATCTTCTTATGTCTTTTAACCTCATTATTCTAATAAAAAAACTATAATAACGATCATTTCTGCACGTCATTAGTTTTGAAGTAAAGTTTATGTGTTCAGGGTTGGTAATCAAGTTAGTTCCCGAGAAAGGTTAGACGACAAGATTTGTGAAGGTTGTGTTACCATGCAATGAAGGTGTTTCGCGAGAAGAAAGACTTGGCAAGAAGAATTAAAGAAAGTTCTAAAAATTTTCATAAATATTTTAATGGGTCACGTGTAGAGATTAAGTTAAGCATGATTAAGTTAAATCTTAAGCCTATACTTGCACCACTGAAAGTAGAAGGTGGCAAGTTGTTAAGAGTTTAAGCATGACTCAGCTTGTTTAAGGAGTAATATAAATAGAGGTTGAGGTCAGACTATTAGTTATTATTGTTACTCTGCAAAACTCAAGAGAAAAGTTAAAGGGTTGAGGTGCTGCCAAAGTGCCTACATGAGAAGAAGTGGAAGAGGGGCATTTCGGGTCTAAGTCATCAAGTGTAGTGAGTGTTTTCTTCAAAGTATTTCAATGATTTCAGCTTTCTTATAAATTCTTTTATAGTTTGAAATGATGACTTCAGTATGAAAGTTTCTAAAAGTGATTTATATGGGAAACTTATATGTTTTAAAGTATGTTTTATGTGTTTCAAAGCATGACTTGTTATGAAATGGTGTTCAAACCATTAGTGATTTCCTTAAATGAGCTAACTATTACGTGCACATAATGAGTCAAGGCAACTATGGGTGAAAGAGGCCACATGGTGATTGGAAGTTGGTTAATACGTTGAAATGAGCATATTGAACTTAGCGGCCTGAGCAACAAGGACGAATCTATATATTTTTGAATGCTATTGTTACATTATTCTAAACTCGAAGTAATGAGACCTAGCGTAGGGAATGATTAGGGATCCTTGGTGAAAGGAATCCAAATATATATGTGTTTAAGACGATTTGTTGTGTTTGGCGAAATAGTGTTTATGAAAGATATTTCGCAAAAAGGATTTCAAAAACCTCACTGAGTCTATTAGACTTACATTTTAAATTTTCATTTTTTTCAGTTTTCTAGCGTTAAGGCCAAGTAAGGAAAAGTGAAGGGCTTACTAGGCGAAAGGGTTTTAAATATTATGTTTTTGACCAAGTGTTGTAAAGCTTATTGTAAATGCTTAGCTAAAGGTTTAATAAAGTTTAAGTTTGGAATACTTCTTTGTGTTAAGTTTTCTAATCGTCTCAAGCATAGTAGTCTTGTTAAGTTTAAGAGGTTAGGCCTTTAAGCAAAACTTAAGGAGTTCAAGATTGTTCGTAATCTCGACTGGGTCAAAATACCGTTTTACCCTCGAGATTACATCTTGTTTCTTAAGTCCACTAATTCACTATTGAACAGTTAGTTTAAGGTCTAACCTATAAACCAAATCTCTCTCAGGCTAATGAGAGGGTGGGGCTCTTTATTCAAGACCTGGATTTAGTCCTTAAGAAAACAACCTATCTACTCACATTATAATAGGTAAGAATGAATTTCGTCTTGCACCCTATGTTTTCAACTATCTACCCGGTCTTACCCCTAAAATGAGAGGCTTATTGGGCCAGCACTGTTGAGCTACCCTTACCTATACAGATATAAGGATAATCTCGTGTGAACAGGAATTCATAATTAGCCCAAGATTAAGATTAAGTTGCCTAAGTCATCATTAATCGAAATAGTCAGTTTTATATAGTAAACGGTGTTATAATGTAAAAGTGACTATTTCATGGTTCCAATCTTATGTAAATTGTTTACATAGGATGATTCCGCTTTTATGTCTCCACATGAACAATTTAGTATCATATCATTTGCACTAACTACAAAGCGGGTCGCAACCATAGTGTCCCTAAAGAATAAGGCACCTAACCTTATTCATATACTATAGACAGTTTAGGTCATATACTCGAACTTAATCCATGTTTATGTCTCTAAATAAAGTTCAAGTTTACACAAGATAGTCTATGGACCTTAGTTTATTAGATTCAAGATTATATATTCAATTGTCACTAATAAGTCCTCAATAACCATTTTATTGAATAGAGTATGATTTTAAACTACAAACTACGAGTTTTATGACATAAATTCCAAAAGAATAAGGATTCGTGGGGATGCTAATGATGAAGTAGTAATTATATATCGTGGTGGTCAAAAATTCCAATATTGAGGAAGTTTAATGTCCAAGCGTTAGGAATAAGTAGAGGCTAATGTGACTATTGTAATGTTTAACGTATAGTGAGGCATTAGGACATCTATGAAAATAAGAAAGCTTTTATTTTATGTAATTTTGTTCCCCAAACATATTTCTAAATTCTTGGCACTCACTAAGCTATTAAATTACGTTTTACGTTTCAAGCCAGCTTAAGTTTTGTAAATTTTAAATTGTAAGTTGTGCGCTTGTGTTGTAGCAATTTGTTAATAAAAGGATTACTCATTTTTATAACACTTGATGTCATACTGAATAGTAGAAGCCTTCACCAACATGATCAGGCCTAAGGTTTAAGTTAAGTTTAAAGAAGTATCTAGGTGTTCTGGCATTTCACCTCCAAACGTTGGCTCACCCAAGTCATGTCCACACTCGGTACATAGAGGGCACGTTCTAGGTAAGGGCATGACAAATTTGACACCCAATCCCTCCATCACACCCTACTAAATGTGACATTTTGTTGATTTCCACATCTGGTCCAATCAACTTACGAGACATGGCCATCATTCTCTAGCAACCTTGTTTTGTCTGTCATGGTCATTCGTTCACTTCCACCAACATAGACTAAGAAGTCTTGCACAACAACTAGTAAACAAAATAAAGTATAGTGGGAATTACAAAATCTCCAATCATCATGTTGTTACAATAAATCTGCAACTTTAGCCAATAGGAAGGGTGGTGAGGCTATTCAATAAAGATTATATCATGGGATGTCCGCAGTTTGAATTCCTGGAAAAAGTGCGCCCTTGTTAAGTGGTTGTTACAACAACATAACTCAAGTATTGTTTTTTTTTTTTTTTCAGGAAACCAATTTATTTGATACTGGCTCCTTTTTAATTAAATTCAACTAGGGCTCCACTTCTATTGGCTAGTCGATGCTTGATGTGATTAATACTTCAGGTGGTCTCCTTATTTTATGGTGTGCGCCTAGCTATGCCATTCTTGATATCATACAGGGATTTTGTATTGTATCTATTCATATATCTATGGTGGATGGTTTCTCTTTTTCAGGCTCTCGATCGTATATGACCCTCCTGATGGATTATATCACCCTGATTTTTTACAAGGAGCTTGATAACTTGGCTTGTGTGGGAGGAGATTCTTGGATTATCAAAGGGCAATTTTAATGTGACTAGATGGTCGTGGGAGAAATCACATGATCATACGGTAACAACCAATATAAGGTTCTTTAACCAAAAAGATTTCTAATTATCATTTGCGGGATATTCCTCTGAAATAATGTCAACTTTACTTGGTTCAGCTTCAAACGTACTCAATATGCTTCCTTGATTGATCGTTTTTTGGTCACTGATCTATATATTGCTAAATTCAAGTCATTTTAGGTTTATCGTTTAGATCATTTTACATCTAATCATTTTTCATTGATTCTGTGTTGGTTCGAAAACATGAAGGTGTTGCTAAAAAAAAAAAAGAAATAAGCAAAATGTGTTAAAGAACCCTCAATTTCAACCAAAAAAGTTATTTATAACTCAAACTTATTTATGCAAAATACTAACAAAAGATAGTAAAGTGGAAGTTTGTGGTCCCATCTAAAGGAATTTATGTTTAGGCACACAAATCTTGAATTAAAAACACAAGAATTCTAACATGAAAATGCAAAAAAAATAAATTAAAGCAATAAATCTTTTTGGAAATAAACAAGGGCACAAAAGAAATAGGCTTCTCTCAATAAAATTAAAATGGGAATGGATCATTCTAGTATTCTTTCCATCATGAAACAAATAAATTCATTGTAATCTAATTCAATCCACAACTAATTAGTTTAAGAAAACTAATTAAGCTTTGTTAATGAACAAGAATCAAATCTAATTCATACTATATTCAAAGAAGTCACTTTCATCTTAATGGTTCTCATGAATTCTTTAAAGTCTGCATTAAGGTTTTAGAATTCAATGTTGTGACATTCAAAAGCAAGAAGAACCTCTATCTTAAGAATGATTAATTAATTGAATTCTAATTAGAAATTCAAGAAGAGATCAAAAGAAAAATATGTTGAAGATCAAATCAAGAATTGCCAATCAATCTTACTTCAAAATCATGCTTAGGCTCCATTAAAAATTAAACTAAATTCATGTTTTCATGAGAGATCAATTCAATCAAATAAAAATTTGTACAAAAGCAAGAATGAAATTCACTTAATGATTGAAATTAGAAAGGAAATTAGACATGATTCTCAAAAAAGAATTGCTAGAATTTCTATTCCCGAAGAAAAGTACCTTAGTTAGTTCTTCATTACTTCCAAAGTAGCTTTAAGAAGAAATTCAAACAAATGAGACATTTCTTGAAAGAATTTGAGAGAGAATTTACAAAAGATTTTGTCCAAGTTTTTTTGTAAATTTGAAAAATGGTGTGAATATAAAAAATACTATTGAAGATGGCTTAAATAGGCATGTTAAGTCGGCTTATGGAAAAGGCTTGTGGTGCGTTTAATACGCTGTAAAAGTCTATAATGTCGCGGTTCTATGATTGGGTGTTGTGGCATTGGGCTGGCAATACGAAACTAATGAGAGTGTCATGGCGCTGCAGGATTTTGATGCATTCTGTCTTTTGGCACAGAGCTTTCAACGCTATGGACAACACCATTTTCCAAATATTTACAAAAGTGCAACCTTATTTTCTTTTAGCTCATTTTCGCTTGTTTTAACTCAAAATTGAGTCATTCTTGTTACATTGGACACTTTGACTTCTCTTGATTATTATTTTCTATCAAACAAGAAAATTAATGTATAAATATTTTTATCTCGAGAGTTTTAACCTAGAAAACCTAGCTCATTTACGGAGTTATCACCTTGACTGTCGGTGATATTGACTGGGGCCCGTGCTCTTTTCGTTTTGAGAATGCTTAGCTTCAAATTCCATCTTTTCGACCTCTTGTTGAACATTTGTGGACCAATAACTCAAGAAGTGGATGGCCTGGTCATGGTTTGATGATGAAACTTAAAGCTTTAAAAAAATTCTTCATATGTGGAACCACACTCAACCGTGCAAAGCCTCTAAATTACCTTCCCTTATCTCTCAACTTCGAGGGTTGAACAACCGTGATGATATGGATCAACTTACAAAAGAGTGATTACCTACCTGTCGTTCGTTGAGGGAATAAATTGAACGTTTAATAGCATAAAAGCACATCTAATGAAAGCAATGTTGCAAGCTTAAATGACTCGTAGATTGGGACAAAAACATTCATTTTTTATCAGGTTGTTTTCGAGAAAAGGAAAAGTTTGATAACTGAAATTCTTTTCAGAAATGGTCGAAGTCTTTTAACAATTGTGAATTACGTGACTTCTACATAAAGCTCTTTACTAAGAAATGTGGTTCATGGTTCCTCCTTACTAATGTGAATTGAAGCCTTATTTCCACTATCAATGCTACTAACCTTGAGTGTCTACTTTCTCAAGAGGAGTTTTTCTCTGTGGTCTCTTCTTTAGGAGCTAATGAGTCATCTGGTCTCGATGGTTTTACAACTAAATTTTTAAAATATTTTTGGTCTACTATAAAAAAATGATATTATAAATATGGTCAATGATTTTTTTTTAGAGTTATCAATGATTCCCTAAATGAAACTTATATATATATATACACATTTCACTCTCAAGAAATTGATCCAAAGTTGGTCTCTGATTACCGGTCAATTAACCTTATTCCTTATACATATAATATTATTGTTCAAGTTTTATTAAACTGCTTGAAGCAGGTTCTTCCTTCCACCATTGCTTTGAATCAACTTGCTTTTGTTGAAAATAGACAAATTTTATATGCATCCCTTATGGCAAATGAGTTGGTTGATGATTTGGTTTCATAATAAGAAGAACGGTGTGGTTATTAGGATTGACCTTGAAACAACTTTTGATACTATTGATTGAGGTCTTTTAGATGTTATTCTTCAAGCTAAAGGTTTTATGATGGTTTGATGTTGGTGGATTCAAGGTTTCGTTTCGAGTGCCAATTTTTCTATAATTATTAATGGCAGTCACATGGTAAGATTATCTCCTCTTGTGATAGCACACAAGGAGATCCCTTTATCTCCTTTCCTTTTTATCTTGATGGTTGACTTTTTAATTTTTCTATTGGACCGTAGACTGTCTAAAGACCCGATTTCTATTCACCTAATTGGTGCTTCTAATTTTGTTTCATGTCGTTTGGAATCTGCTTATGATACTGCTTTTCCTTTATTGTTGGTCGTGTTGCACCTACTCCCTTGTTTGAGGTCATTCATGTCTTTGAATAAACATTTAGATTGTCTATTACTCTGTCCAGGAGTGAGCTACTTGGGATAGACATTTCTAAGGATGATCTTGAACTGGATGATGGCTACTATTGGGTGCAAAAGGGGTCATCGGTCTGCTTCTTATCTTGGTCTTCCGATCCCCTTGGTGGCAATTCTTATTTGATAACCTTCTGGGAACCCATTATTGAGAGGATCCAACGTAAAATTCATAACTGGAAATATGACTATTTCTCCAAGGGTGGAAAACGTACTCTCATGCAATCCACTCTTTCTAGCTTGCCTACATTTTACCTATCTCTTTTTACGCTCCTGATGATGTTGTTAACTGCTTAGATAAATTGATTTGTGATTTTTTTTAGGAAGGATCTTGTGGTGAGAATGGTATGCACAATGTGATCTTGTGGTGAGAATGGTATGCATAATATGAATTAGCCTACTACAAAGCATTCTAAGCTTCTTGGTGGTCTTGACATTGATAATTTCCGTCATCGAAATTCTGCACTATTGGCCAAATGGATCTGGCAGTTTTTACATGAGCATGAAGCTTTGTGGTGAAAATTCATTGTGGCTAAATATTACTCTCCTCCACGTGTTTAGATATGTCTATTGTTAGTAGGTCTATTAAGTCTCCGTGAAGATTTATCTATCAAACTATATTGACCTTGTTGCTTCTCATACACACAGCATTGCTTGGGGGCAGGTTCCACCATCTCTTTTTGGAAGGACCAATGGCTTGATTGTTGTGTTTTCTCTGTTACCTTTCTTCATTTGTTTCATCTTACTTGTTTCTTAATATTACTGTTGTTGAATTGTGACTTGTTGATTCTAAGTCTTAGTAAGATTACAATGAAGGTAATGCGCCTCTTTATCTGCATTATTGACCTCTATCATATTTCACCTGGTGCGTGATTCATGGAGATGGACTATTGACCCCTCTTCTACTTTCTCTGTGAAATCTCTCATTGATGATTTAACAGGTTCTCTTGATCCTTCTGTAGGGGATTTTATTCTGTCATTTGAATGGATCACTACCCAAAGAAAATAAAAAATTTCTTACGGGAGCTTAGCCATAATGCATGTCATTATATGTCTCTTTCTCCATCATGATGTATTCTGTATCATACTCATGTCGAGTCTCTTGCCCATCTATTTATGCATTATTCTTTTGCGTGGCAATTTTAACATAACATCTTAGATGATGTTGGGTTGTCGACTGCATATTCTAACAATATTTACAACATACTTGAGTTTCTTTTTGTGGGATGAAAATATAATTTGATTTGTGTGGCTCTTTGTGCTTTCTTCTAAAATTTGTGAGGTGAGCATAATAAACGGTTCTTTGAGGATTTTGTTTTCTCTTGTACATCTTCTTTCGATCTTGTGTTATCTATGGTTTTGTACTGGTGCAAAATTGGCCACCCTTTTAAGAACTTTAGTCTCTGTGTTTTAGTTTCCAACTGACGCTTTTTTTGTAATCACTTGTAGATGATTGTGGTCTCCACTTTTTTTATTTTATTGATAAATGCTTCCTTGTAAAAAAAAGAAAACGAAAATCCAAGAATTTCTTCTTACTTTTTATTTTACCTAACTCGAGTATCACATCTACATTATCCTAGAATAATATCTAGGACTCATCATGCTTTAAAAGAAATTAATTAAAACATCTCATGAAAATTATAAGCTTGGATGCATTTCAAAAATAAAATTAAAATAACTTTAGAAAATAAGAAAATATCATCAAATGACAAGTTATGATTGGACAATTTAATGAGATGTATCGAAACCTAAAATGACCTTAAAGTTTTTTTTAATCATTTGAGAATGAGTTAAAAACCTTTGATTAGCTCTCTTTGCCAGGACATTTCACCACCAATATACTTTATTTTACACACTGTTAGCCCTAATTTAAAAACATATATATTATTTTGGTGTTTTACTTGAAAGTTCACAATGTAGAAGAAGCTCAAAATTATGCAATAATGACAAACTTTTACCATTGTTTAATGAACCCTAAACAATGTCTTGTCCAAATATTTGTAATTTTCATCTTAATACAATTCGTTTTCTCTTACTAGACATAGACAGACACATTTTTGCAAAATCAAGTGATGAATATTAAGTGTATAAACTGAGTTTAAAGTAGTGTGTTTTAATTTGTTGTTCTTTCCCAATCAATCAAATTAAAAGATTCCGACACATAACACTCCATGCAATAAAAACAAACAAAAACAAAAGTGCAAAAACAAAAAAACTATCCTTATAGAATATATGACTAGGAAACCAGTCAGCAATGACTCTCAAAATTGGGGAAAAGTCCCCATTACCTCTTAAATTCAATATGCCCACTTATTGAAACACACCCGCTGATTTAACATAGATCAAAAATGGTAAAATTATAGACAAGTTTTTGCCATTTAATTGTTTTTAGTCGTAAAATATAAATAATTTGTATTTTTTATTATTTTTGAAAAAACTCCATATATACACATATATATAATTTTAACTATACC
This sequence comes from Cucumis hystrix, assembly GCA_025688845.1. NCBI lineage: Eukaryota > Viridiplantae > Streptophyta > Magnoliopsida > Cucurbitales > Cucurbitaceae > Cucumis > Cucumis hystrix. Next base: position 22,388,400 of record CM046884.1, read on the forward strand.
AATACTGATAACTAGTCTAGTGGTAAAATTGTTATCTAGTTTTCTCGATATTCAAGTCTCGTTTCTTTTACGTGCTTAATTTTCATTTTATTTTCATTGAACTACAAAGCTTCTTTCCTCAAAACTTCTATATTTGTCCTTATATATATATGAATTTCTACACATTTGATTAATCTTATAATTTTATCAATTAGATTTAAAAAAAAATTATAAATTTTGAGCAAAGTAATTTAGGTTATTTTCTTTAAAATATTTTGGTTCATGCATCTCTAATTGTACGTGTTCTTCATAAAATAATCTGTGTACTAGTAAGAATTCGAATGATTTTCAAATATAATTTTAATAAAGAGTCTATATTAATTGACTGCAACAATTCATAAGTTCTATTGAAATGATTAGAATAATTCTGTCAAATAACATGCCTCGTTACCCTCTTGGAACAAAGGAGCTACTCATTTCTTTGTTATTTAAATTTAAAAAAGAATTTCATATTTATCTAATATAAATTCAAAGGAGCAAGGATTGGGGATAAAACAAAAGGTTTGCGCGAAAATATTTACTCCGTACAAAGGAAAAGAAAAAGTCTTACAAGCTCACAATGTGAAATAACAAAAATATAGTCGTGAATAACCGGACACACACCTATGAAAAATGATTTTGTATCTAGTCTAAGCGATCTTGTACCCCAATCTAAAAGATCTTGTATCCTTGTACCTAGTCTAAACGATCTCATACCAAATATAAATGATCTTGTACCTATATATACACAATCTAAACGATCTTGTACCCAAATTAAATGATCTTGTGCCAAAGCTAAATAATCTATTAGTGATAGTTGTTTATCTCTGTCTATCTAGACAACCGATCACTTTTAAATATTGGTACACAATCGTTTAAATCTTATACCAATATCGTTTAATTTAGATCTTGGATCAAGAAGAAGAAAAAGAGAATGAGAGATATGAAGAAAGAAGAAAAAAAATCTACAAAGGAAATAAGAAATTGCAAACAATAAGTGGAAATATGAAGAGTGAGAATTAATAATATGAATAAATTAATAGTATGAAGAAGAAGAAAATAAACGCAAAGAAGAAGAAAAAGAATTGAAAAATCATCCCACAATAATCAAAATCCAACAAAAACAAATATAAAATTTATGAAAAAGTAATTTTCGTTTCATGGACTTTTCTTAAATTGTTACACTACGTAAATATTTAGCATTAGATATTATTTTCTTTTAAAAAAAAGTTGAAGAATGCTCGCATTAATTTCGAAATTTTCATTGAAGATTAACCATTTAAATAGAAACTCTTTTAATTTTATTTAATCGTATTAAATAATATTTAAGACAACTTGAGTCATCAGATCTTATACTTTATCTAAGATCGTCAATTAGTGATCATTAGATCTTTCATATTGTCCAAAATTAATATGGGACCCTTAGATTCTCCATATTGTTGATCAAGGATGAATTTTTAGCCATTAGACTTGCATGATGACCAAATATCTTTAGACTATAAATATGTGTAGACTCATGGAATTGAATACTGATGAGCATCGATATAGTCGGTTTTTTAACCAAATTGACAACAAACCGACTATGGTCAGCTTATTCAGACTGACCTGACCACGAATGAGTAAAAACCAATTGTTGGTTGGTCGATCAGCGAACTTAACCTTTGAAATTTTTAAGAAATGTTGACGGTTTGGATTTTTCCCAAACAGACATTGTTCGAACTTCTCCTTATCTACAACCAATCACCTTTGGTTTAGTCGATTTTAATCGACCAACTCGATTTTTCGGTCAATCATGCTCATCTCTAGAATCGGGTAGAATTCTTTTATCATTATCTGTAATTTTTACCCTAAAGTATGTTGAGGAATTTCTTAGGTAAAATCACTTTGTAGGTTATTCTCTCATTTATTATTTATCACCATTCTCAATTTAGTGTAGCTACAATCTTACTCTGATTAGTCACCATCTTTTTTCTCACCAAATAAAAATTAACCAAGGTTAAAGGTGGAGACCAATTAATATTTGATTCTTGTCTAAACATATAGATATTGTTCATCTTTATATTACTTAACTAGAAACGTTACACCTATTTTTCAACCGAATTTTTTTTATCAATTACATAAACTTTAATAATTCAACGTGTCAAAACTATAGTAAGTCGTTGTTTTTTTAATTAAAAAATCATAATTATATTAAATATTATATAGGAATCAAAGTTCATGAAAGTCTTTGTAAGCGTACATTATTCTCCACATTACTTTAGAATTAATTAGCAATTTGTTCTACTTTTTCCTCATTTGCTGATCAAAATAACTTGACGTTGGATATCTAACTGTTTTGCTTAGCTATTCAATATTACTCTAATCTCTCTTTGTTCTCTAATTTAAACATAAAATATAAAACAACGATTCCTTTTATACGCCATAAAGAAGAAAAAAACAAAAAAGGTGAAGTGATTAAACTTTTATTCTGATAGGGGAAGAAGAGAATTAGATTCTTTTCTCACGTACCCTTCCCTTGACAAAGAAATTAAAAAGACATTGTGCTCTATATTTGTTTGAGAAATAATCAATTTGTTTGTTAGCTTAGTTATTTATTTGATAAATAACCAAGATATTGTTGTTTTTTTTAAACAAAAAATATAGTTAGGTAATTTGATATAAATAATACATCAAAAGTATACATGGGTAAACAAAATTTACATCGATATATAAGACATTATCATTAGTAGTTAATGTGTTCCACCTGACGTACAAAGTGATTCATCACTTCAATTATGTCATACAAAATACATGAAAGTATTAAATATATAAGATGAAGTTTCTTGATAAAGAGGAAGATTGACTCATATTCAACACAGAAATATGAAGACGGAGAACAAAACCTTTAATTTTTGATAGAATATTTGGCACACAGAACAAGGACAATTAAAGAAAAGAGAAAGGAAAAGGAAAGGAGTTTTTATGATGGGAATCCATCCAAAATCCTCTTTGGCATTGTCAATCAACACCTTTGCTTCATGCCTCACTTATAAAACTCCAACTCCACATATTCTTTTCTTTTCAATCCACACAAGATAACTCATTGAATTATCAAATACTCAAAACATAAAACACACATTACAATTTTAGAAAGCTGCAGAGCAACAATAACAAAAAATAATGTGTTACCCAGACCATTTCCTGTCTCGCAGGGACTTTTTGTCCTTGCAATGCAATTGGGTTCTCTTTCAGACCACACCGGCGGAGGAGGCGACACCGGCGATTGAGAGTTGCGGCGATGAGTCGGGGAAAAGGCGGTGCTTGTGCTCGCCGACAAGGCACCCAGGGTCGTTTCGTTGCAGGCTACACCGAAATGAGTACGTTTGGGTTGCGCGGCGGAGGACGGTAAAAAATGGATCGGCGGAGGGTAAAATATTGACGAACGATAAGTAATTACTGTTTGTCTTATCTGTAAAAATAATATGAATGAGTTTGTGTGTATTATATATATACATACATACATATATATATATAGATACATATATCCATAATTGGGATGGCATGAAATTGCAAATGAATGAATATTAATTGTGGCTTTTTAACTTGGTTAAGGTTTTTGGAACTATTTTTTTCTTTTCCTTTAGAAGTCCAATTTCCACTTGGATATTTTGAGAGGTTGAATTTTAGTTATATAGGTGGAATGCCCATTTTCGAGTTTACGTTATTACTGTTCTATGTATGTGAACTATTACTGTTCTATGTATGTGAACTTTTGTGTGTTATAAAAATAAAAATATAAAGCCAACGAAGATCCGTTCGTTACCCTATGGATGCTCTAAAAAAATCATGCAAAATTTATAAGTACTTTTCTTTCTTTTTTTTTTTGTTTAAACATTTTTCTAATATTTTCTCCTCTCTCCTTGCTCTAGCTCGTTGTCCTATGTTTTTCTTGCTATAGCTCTTTAGTCTTGTTTGGTTTTGTACACCTTCAACATTATGAATTTGAATTTGAATTTTCTTTTCAATGTTAAAAATTTTATGGATAAAAAGTTAATGGAGAAGAGAGAGAAAAGACGAGAATGACGACAAGAGAAGAGTTGATCTAAAATTAGTGTGAGGTTTTTTCGAGAGAAGAGGAACCAACAAATCAAAAATTATATAACCCTACTTTCTAATATCGACCTAGTATTTTGAACCAACCATACAATTACCTAAAGAAACGTACTTGATCTCATAATAGAGAGCATTAGGAATGTCCACGAGGACAATGAGGACAGCTATTTGAATTCCATGAAACCTTTGTACGACCGGTAGGAAAACCATCAGATTTAAGGGTCTATTTAGCAGTGTTTTCAACTCAGGTTCCTTCTTTCTTCTTTATAAAAATACTATCTTGTTTCTTTAGTAACATTGCTGGCCATTCACATTGGATTCACTGAACAATATTCAATAGGATAGAACACAGTAATATTAAATTCAACAATTCCTTCCCAGCATGGATACAGAAACTCTCCAAGTGAATGGACACGAAAGCATGAGTAAAAGTAAAACAGATTTTACCCTCATCGCTGCAATGGCAGCAACTGCCACACGTGTACTATTACACATAAATGAACTTTAACTCGTGTCCAACTGAGAAAAACAAAGTTTTTCTAGTAGTAATCCACAGAGGTATTTACCGTTTCCTTTTTCTATCAAATCCTACATATGACAATGAGCCCTAAACGCTCTGCAATTGATATTTACAGCCAAATTCAGCAACATCAGAGGAGTTCCCACTTTCCAGCTTCAACATCGTGTCACAAAAGTAACAATGAAAACCCAATTTCCTTCTTCCCTTCACTGCAAATACGAGAAAAAGGATCCAAGGGGCTGTGAGGTTGAGATTTAGGCAGAAATATGAAATATCAATACAAAAGTGAGCAGCATGATGAATTTTCACCTCAGGGTAGCAATCTTGATGTTCAATTGTTTGGTTATTTGTATTCACAAGTACCTCACATGACACTCTTGCCTGACGAGAATTAAGAAACACCATTAAAACAACAGAACCCCGCATTGTAAATATTTATTCTGAATAGTAAAGTTGGCGAAAGAGCTCACAGAATGACAGGAGGGTCGGGTGAGGATGAGGAAGACGTACTTTTTTTAATTCAAATCACATTCCACTAACACAACATTATAATTACAATCATTACAAAGCCTCGTGAATGTTTATAACTATTTAGCTAAATAGTCAAGTTCGGGAAAGAGGGCAGTGAAGGGTAGAGTCCGATGTTTTTTAACTCGGATGGCACATCCCACAAAAAAAACATTTCAAATCTATACAAGAACGCCAATAGCAGAAGATGACATTCTTATAATCATAAGGACTGTAGGAATAGGCAGGCAATAATCAAATCAACGGCGAGGTTCAAGTTTAGAATCCAGAAGGTTAGTCTTCTTCGGTAGCACAAAAATGGTCTAGTAAAGGGCACAAAAACAAACAAGCGGTGTATGATTTAATTTTTTTAAATTAAATTTATAAACACCGTTTGTTCTATTAGACCATTTGGACTGTTTGTTGTTTGTTGTAAATATTTCAACTTCAATAGCAAACATTATTAAAGGTGTCATTTATCGAACAACTCCATCTTCCTTTCTTTTTCTACTTCTCCTTATTAACTCCACTCAACTCCACTCAATGGATCAAAAACCAAAGTCAGCGTGAAAAGAAACAAAATTGTCTTATATCTTTAAAGAAACTGTGTAAAAAGACACAAAATTGACTTATATCTTTTGTCTATCCCTTCTTTCTACATCTATGTTTGTATCTTTCAGATAGGATTCTGCCTTTGTATTGATTATGCGTGATATCTCTACTAGTTTGTCCCTCTTCTACTCTTTAAATATTTCGTTCACCGATGAAATTATTTCTTATCCAAACAAAAGGTCAAAAACCAAAAATCAAAGGGTTATCAGATGGCCTATACTTTTGGCCATGATTTAGGAGTGCTGCAACTTGCAGGACCATGAAATGGGTTCGCACATCCAAAGAGTCAACCACAAAGTTGAGTGTCCTTTTTCAATTATCCAAACTTTTACTCTAAGCAACGTGTAATAGAGAATAAGCATTATTTGCATCGTGCTGTTTGCAAAGAAATGGGCTCCTACTACTGTTCACCCATTCAATGATTGCAAGCTAATCAAAGAAACAAAACGAATCAACATAGAAGCAATTCACAATTCCAACTAAAGATTTGATAAACAGAAACAAAATCAACATTACCTTAATCGGGATTTTGATAAAGAAGAGCCCCATGGATCCTTCCACTTCGGTCTCCGTATCGAAGGGAATAATACCCTTCCCCAGATCCGCAAGCAAGTACAAGACATCATGAACAACCTCCAACCCATTCAAATCGAGAGTGGCATTCACATAAGAAGAACCTCGAGCAGAAACTCGACCGCTTTCAGAGCTCACATATCCAAGTCGTCTTCCCCGGTAGCCAACGGAAACGCCAAGGAAATTGTAATTAAGAGAGAAGAAGTTCTTATTGCGAACCCTAAGAGAAACAGAAAAAGAAAGGTCAAGGGAAACAACAGGCACCAAATGGACTTTGACGCGATTGAGTTTCAAACGGACGAGTTGGAGGGAGGGATCGGAGGGAAAAAGAAGAAAAGCAACGGCGAAGAGGGGGAGGAAGGCGGCAGAGTAGAAGGCACAGAGGCGGAGAAGGCGGCGGTGTCGGCATGGAGGGGGACGGTAGAGGGATAAAACGACGACGTTTTGTTGCGCAGCATTTGGGGGAATGAGAGTGTAGGGCACCGGGACCGAATCGTCCCCGGAGCTGGAGGTCATGTTTGTTTGCCAAAGCCTAGGGAGAATTAGAATTAAAATGGGGACTGACTTTTGTTATGCTTGTACACAAACACTCTGTTGTACCCTCTGTTAAGGTAGGAGCTTTAGCCTATCAATGATTTACACGTCAGAACGAACCGTATTCGCATGGTGAAGTATGACAGCATACAAAATAACATCGGAGGTAATATTACCCAAAAATAACAAATCATACTAAATTTTACCATTTGTTAAATAGAAAATGATTGTAGTATTTTCAAACGTAGGATATTGTCCACCACATTCCATAAGCATTAGTAAAACTTGATACAATCTTAAAGGGAATTAATTAAATGAAAATGTCACAGCACTCACCCAGAACACCTTTCTCTTGTGTTCTAGGTGTGGTCCCGACTTGACAGTCCTAAAGCTTCTAAATAAAATGCCAAAACGTCTGAGCTTAAACGTAACTTAAACTCATCTTCTTAAGAATATGCACAATGTTAAGAAATAGTGCTTCAAACTTAATAATAAGTTACCAACTTTATTATTTTTAAACAACCGGGTGCATATACAAACAAAGCTTTTACATAAACTTAAACTAAAGTCGTTAAGTTATTTGTATGTTTGAAGTGCACTATTTCTTAACGTCGTGCATGTTCTTAAGAAGTTGAGTTTTAAGTCTAAGCTCGGACATTTTAGCATTTCACTTAGAAGTGTGGGGGTTGTTCAAGTCGCGACCGCATCTGGAATGCAAGAGGAAGGTGTTTTAAGGGCATGACAGTTTGGTATCAAAGCATGATGTCTAGAATCTTGCAGGCTTAAGAATGAAAGGTTTGTATAAAACTAGAGGTGTTGAATTTTTTTTTATCAAGAATTTTATTTGATCATAAGTTGTTTATTGTATGAGAGAAAAGAGTTATGCCGCAAGGAAGAGGATGTGGACAATTTGGAAGTACATCAAATGCAACTACTGAGCCTACCATGGATTCAGCTGCTCATTTGGTCTATCCAGGCAATAGGAGGGTAGTAGAAGAAGAGTTATATGATAGAGAGTTTGGTAGTAGATCCAGAGAAGAAATTTGGAATAGAAAGATTAAAGACTTTGGGAGCATAAGAGTCTGTTGGAATAGTCTGTCTAGAGGAAGCAGAGAAGTGGCTTAAGAAGATAGAAAAATGTTTTAAGGTGATGCGATGTCCTGAGGATAGGAAGGTGGACTTGGCTGTATTTTTACTTCAAGATGCAGCAGAAGACTGGTGGACATTGGAAGAGTAAAAACATTGGAGAATTAAACTATGAGTGTTTCAAGGAAGGTGTTTAATGAGAAGTTTTATATGAAAACTTATCGCGAGGAGAAACATAATGATCTATACAAGAAAATATGTATTTCTCAACGTGCAACACAGACGTCGGGATAAGTGACATCAGAAAAAAAGCTTCTTCCGATGTCGTAGAAGCTCTGTCGGAAAATGTTGGTAATCCCAACGCGACATAAGGTGACGTCAGAATAAGGTAATTTAATAAAAAAATTATAATTTTTTCTCGAAGCCATGCATAATGCCGTCAAAGAAGTCTATAATTCTTTTAATATATTTAATTTCTCTTGACGCCACGTATAACAACGTCGGGAGAAGTTTATATTTTTTTTTATTATAATTAACTTCTCTCGACACCATGCATAACGACGTCGGGAGAAGTCCTTTAAAATCTCAAGACTGTCAATTCACTCCCCCTTCTTTCTTTTCTTCTCTTTTTCTTTTTTCTCATTCTGATGTTTGTTTCTCTTCTCTTTTCTTGTCTTCTTTTCTTCTCTTTTTCCTTCTCCTTCCCCCTTTTTACCATTGTTTTTCTTTGTTTGATTTGTCTTTCTTCACAAATCTAAGAAGAAGGGAAAGAGGACACAGGACATGGCATGCAACCATTAGGGTTTAGGGTTTGACGTCGGGGATATGTCATAGTGGTCCCCAATCGTAGAAAACAGTGTGACGACTAACCAGGATAGATTTATTTGTTTGTTTATTTTTCATTTAGCTCTGTAGACTTTGTTCTTTATTTTATGATTTTATGATGAATCTGCATTTTGGTTCTGTTAGTTTAAATGTTCATCTTTGATTTGTTCTATTATGCTTTAGCATACAAGGTAAAAATGGTAAGGCTAGTTCAATTTTTGCAATCTTTAACTTTGAATGAATTTGAAAGTAATACTAATTTCAAAATACTTTTTTTTTTTTTGGAGAAAGGCTTTTGATGGATACATAATACCTTCCATTCAAAAATGGAAGGTATTTTTTAAAAAAAATATATAAAATCTCTCGACGCTAAGATTAAACATTGGGAGATCTTACACACATCTCCCGACTCCGTAATCTTGTGTGTCGAAAGATCCAGTCTCGACACATGTTTTTTGACTCTAATCCCAACGAGCGTTTATGCATCGAGAGATCCTTTCCCGATACTTTTTTGTTTATCTCCCGTCGATTTTGTGCGTCGAAAGATACCCCTTTTCTTGTAGTGAATTTTTGCATTTGGTACAGGGCAAGATGATAGTGATGGAGTATGAAAAGAAGTTTACAGAGTTGGCGAAGTATCCACTGAAAGTGGTGGAACTCAGAGAAGGAGAGAGGTCTCAAGCAGAAAATAAGAACATCAATAATGGCTAGTGTCGTATGGTGTTAATTTTCAGAGTTGGTAGAGGCCGCTTTGCAAGTATAGAGAGAACAAGTATCGATTCAAAGCAGGCGACAGAAGATAGTGAAGGAGTTGAAGAACAAAACGAGGAAAAAAAGTAAGAAACAAGGAAGTAAAGAAAACAAAAGGAAGAAGATAAGTTGCACATAATCATTCTAGAGTAGTACTCATAAACCTCAGTGTGCATAGTGCAGTCGAAGGAATACAAGTAGATGTCGAAGAAGTACAATTATTTGCTTTAAATGCATAGAAGAAGGGCATTATATGAAGGAATGTCAAGGAAAACCAAAGCAAGGTGTTGAGCAACAAGGAGTGGCGTCTCACTCAATGCAACAAGCAATGCTAGGAGTGTGAGACCCGCTTCTAATTTGAGTATAAGAAGTAAAATTTGCTCAAGTGTTCAATTTTGACGATTTAGACAAACGCGTTTTGGTCAGTCTACGCGATTAAGATGATAGTTCATGAGGAAGCTTTGAGAAAAGAAGGATTTTCAATAAGACCTGTGAAGTCTAGGTCTTTACATGAGAAAAAGTCTATGTGAGAAAGTTGAGTAGTCCTCGAGAAGAGTTACGCGTTAAGACCTTTGAAAGTTATGTTAAGTGGTTAAAGCTATTCGCGGAATGGAATTAGCTGAGAAGAAAGACTTGACGAGAAAATGTCAAATATGATTTGAAAGAGGTTAACGTGTAAGATTAAGGATTTAAGCATGGCTAAGATAAATATTAATTTTACACGTGTGAGGTTTTAAGTAGGAGCTGGCAATTTGACAAGAATTTAAGGATGACTAATCCGGATTAAAGAGAAGTATAAATAAAGGATTTTGGTCACTAAGTAAGGAAGATTTTTAGAAATTTTGAAGTGCTGAATTACTGCCATTTTGTTTCCGCGAGAAGGCTACGTGGGAAAAAAGAAGAAGAAGAGGAAGAGATTTCTAGTTCTAAGGCTAATCATTATGAGTGATGTTTTCTTAAAAGTATTTGTGAGTGATTTTCTTTAAATTGTTTTATATTGATTTCAACATTTTTTTATTAAGCTCTGACGATTGAATGAGGATTTGAAATATGAAAAGATTTATATGAAAAGCTTATATGTTTCCAACATGTTTTATAATGTTTAAAGCGTGATTTAGATTATTGCGATTTAAATGATTATAAAATGGTGTTTAAACCATTAGTTGCTTCCTTTGAATGAGCTAATTGTTACGTGCACATAAGGTTAAAGGCAGCCATGTAGAAAAGGTCTGCATGGTGGAGTGAAGTTGGTCAATGTAGAAAAAGATTGCATTGTGTTAGGTGGCCTAAGCAACAAGGATGGATCTGTATGTTCTTGGATGATGTTAATACAGTAGTCTAAACGCGAGGTAATGAGACCAAGTGTAGAGAATGATTGGGGATGCTTGGCGAAAGGAATGATTGTAACTAATGCATGTTTATGAAAAATGTATATAAATGTGATTTACGAGTTGATCTGATTCTATTGTAAAAATGATTACATCCGTTTTGATATTTTTGTGAAATGATGTGTTTATTGATAAACTAATTTGTGTTGAAACTTATGATTTGGAGAAAATGATTTATCAAAGGCTATTGTGAAAAAAATTTCATAAAATCTCACTAAGTCTTTTAGATTTACGTTTTCAAATTTTATCTTCCAAGATTTGGCGTTAAGGCCGAGTAAGAGGAGGGGAAGGAAAGGGCCTACTAGGCGAGAAGCTGCCAGGCGTTTTAAGTTTAAGTTTAAGTTGTATTGTATACTTTGTATAAAATGTTTGTTGTTAATAAAGTTTAGGTTTTGGTTATGTTGAGTGCATTAATCTTTATTGCCTAACGCATGTTATTTAAAGTATTTGGTGTTTAAACAAGGTAAAAGATTTAAGATGAGTGTTTTTGGCATTTAATCGAGTAGAGATGCTTAAGTTTGCACCACGTCTCGCAAGAAAAGCAAAAAGGTCTACGTGACAGGGTGTAACAAGGAGAGTCAAGTTCAAGAAAAGGAAAGGAGAAGGAGGAATTTCGAGGAAGAAATTCTTAAAGAAGGAGGAAAATGTAAAAGCCGCGTTCTGAAATGAAAGGGTTGAGAAGTAGGAAGCTATAAGAACTAAAGTATAATTATTAGGAATTTTCGATGAAGTATGCATTTTGGCTAGTGATGCGAGAAAAAGTTAAGCGTTCTAACTAGGTGACTGGAGGAAAAGATGTGTTTTAAGCTAGGCAAGGAAAGGAAGTTGGGATTCAGTAAGGACTTTTAAATCTAGATTAGTTAGCAAGTTACATATTAAGTTTAAGTTAAGCATGCTTAAAAGACATATTAAACCTACATAAAGAATGAGTTGGCGAGGTAAGATGAGTTTAAAGATGACTAAAATCTAGTTTAGATTTAATATAAATAGCTTAAGAATTTAAAGGGAAACTTACAAAGAAGTTCTAAGCAAAGTTTTCTCGAAGGAAGTTCAGGTAGCAAAAGGAAAGAAGAAAATGTTTAGGTGATAAGGAGAGAAAGTAAGGGAAGTTTAGCTTTGTGAGTGACTTATGTGACCATCCTATTGAAATGTAAGTTCATTCAAGTAACAATGTTATAAAGAGATACTAATAATTTTACAGTTCAGTCTTATACAAACCCATTGTACAAGATATCCCTGCTCACATGTCTCTATATGAACAATTAGTATCATATCATTTACAACACTTAACAGCTGTTATAACAAATACAAAGTGGGTCGCGTTCGTAGTGTCACCTGGATAAGACACTCAATCTTATCCATTTACTACAGACCTTTTTTGTTATTTCTTAAACATTATACATCCTTGTATGTTAACCACATACATGTTTAAATTTACATAAAATAACCTCGAATATTCTTTAATGGATAATTGCATATAAAACAATTAACCAATAATTTCAAATAACTTATTAACTACGAGACTTTAAGGCATACATCTCAACACTTACAATATTTACAACATTTCTGACAATTACAAATTGGATATCGTATCTATAGTTTTACCAAGATAAGGCACCCCATCTTAATCCATATACTATAAACCTTTTAGGTTATTACTTAAAACACGGTCCACTACAAACTGTTTCAAGGTGTTGATGAGATAACCTTGAATTTTTTCTGTAATGAATAACCAACTATTGCATATTTAAAATAATTAAATATTATATCAAATAACTAATTAACTACAAGGCTTTAAGGCATAAATCCTGACACTAACTTGTGTTAGAGATTCTTGCACCGCTGTGGTATTGAGCCTATTGGACTTAGATGCTTAAGTTAGTACTAGAAGTGATTAATTTAACCAAACACAAAAATAGTAGTAAGGTTGATCGAGTCTCTCATTTGGAGATTACTTACTTATTGCTATGAGATGGTCGTCCAACGAGTCTATTTAAAAATATCTTCTCTAACATGCTACTACAATCACGTGTGACGATAGAAGTGTTAGGGAATGTTTTAGGTACTCGAAGTTACAAGGTCTTAGTCCAGCCTCAACTCATTTGTTTCTCAATTGGTATAAATTTACTAGCTCAACTAGTCAACCCGAACTTTGAGATACTAATATTTCCCTTTTGGGATGTGTGCTCCCATGCCATTTTCTATTATCCTTTGGGCTTGGACACACATACACTTTAGGGTTTGCCTTGCAACAATAATACTAATAAATAACACTTACTACTATCTTTGACTGAATATCATGTTTAATTAGAAAATGGAGTTACAAAAGCTCAAAATTCAATTCAAGATCATTCATCCCTTCACCTCACACTATCTTTGTTCTACCAAAGCCTAAACTTATTAGGAATTGATATATAATTGGATCCCATTGATACAATTTTGATCCAATTTTGTAACTATTTTGTTATCCGTTTTGGTTTTTGAAAACTAAGTCTAAATATCCTTCTTAATTTTTTACTATATTTTGCATTGTTTTTAAGCAAAATGTTGAATTTTTAGCCAAATTCTAAATTTCAAAAATTATCGTTTTTTTAGCATTCACATTTTGGCTTAATTTTTTAAGACATTTCTAAAATGTAGATCTTAAAATTCAAAATTTTAAAATTTAAAATTAAATGACGGGAACAAAACTTTAAAATATAATTGTTGATCCACAAAGGCTCATTGGAAATTAAAACTTTAATAATCATATTGATAGCATCTGAAATACATTATCCATTTTCACTTAACTCAAACTCATTTCAGTAGAATTTGGTGTTGGTGTCGATTTGGAACTAATTTAAGCAAATAGATAGAAGAATAACATCAACCAAGGCGAGTTGGGGCAAATATTTAGGCAAAATAAGCCATTTGGCTTTTACCTTGCAATGTCATGTGCCCCACGACGCTATGCAAGGCACTATAAGGCAGAAAATGCCTCATTTAAGAAGAAGGTCTGATGCTGCGACGCTCCAATGTTGTCTACATAGCATGTATGTTAATGCTGCAACACCACAACGATTTTGTAGATGCTTATTTTTGCAGCCAGCCATGACCTAACTTGATTCCAACTGATTCCCTTCAATTTTCTCTCTGTTTTCTGAATTATTTCATGTAGTTTTGGTTTTCGAACACTTTCTTATCATCCGACATGTGCATGAGAGACTAAGGTACCAAGTGGCGTATCTAGAAAATAATGATTGTAGTAGATAAGATTTGAATCCAAGTGTGTTTAAAAGGGGGCACAGCCACTATACCATAAGCAAAATATAGTAAAAATAATGCATTATTTAACATATATTGTAATATAACACTTCAAAATTAATATTAAAATATAAAAATCAGAAATGTAAATGGGGCATCCCCTAACCTCTTAATAGATCCGCCCATGAAGGTACCGTTATTTAGCTTGGGTTGCTTAGGATTTCCCTTTATTCTATGCATTTATGATGTTTGATACGAATTTTCTTGCAGTGTGGCTTATCAATTCTGACTACGATGACTAAATTCATGTTACAGATGCAATGGGATGATATGATGTTTAACATATTTTTTATGTAATTCTTTTTTATTGCATGATTGTATCGAATGAAGCAATAGGTTAGATTGGCTTGCAAACAAAGTTGTGTACGCATTGTTCTAATCAACATAGGATTAAAACACCGAGTGATTAGCTAGGATGCATGGAAGTTAATTATTCACTCTAACGTGCCCTTGTGCTTAATGCAATTAGTATAAATCTAAATTTTGCATGCGTCATCAATTCGGTTATTATTGATTAGGTGCTTAGAACAATTCAATTGGCATTTTCAATTGAATTAATTAGGTGTAATCAATTTTGGAATTTTGTGATGATAAAGTATGTTCAAATGATTGAATAGGGAAAATCCATCAAAGTTAAAGCTAGAATCTTTTGATATAGAATTTCATCACCTCTTTCTTTGTAATTTAATTTTCTTGCCACTAAATTCAACTCAAACCTCCCTCTCCTTCGGTTTTCTAGGGTAGGAAATTATTTGGTTGGAAGAATGAGAATGCTTTCTGAGTTTGATCCAGATTTACCACTAAAACTAGTATTTGGTGTGTGATTTGATAATTT
Organism: Cucumis hystrix; assembly: GCA_025688845.1. Lineage (NCBI taxonomy): Eukaryota > Viridiplantae > Streptophyta > Magnoliopsida > Cucurbitales > Cucurbitaceae > Cucumis > Cucumis hystrix. Next base: position 22,403,443 of record CM046884.1, read on the forward strand.
ATTTGATATAGATTTAGAAGACGAAATCCGTCTACCATATACCGTACTATTCAAGGGTTTGGTGTGATTATTTGGAGTGTTTTTGGCATTATATATCTTGTGCAATGAGGAGAATAATAGAATAGGTGGTGGGTGGATTCAAATTATTTAAAGTGTTTAGACCTTAAGAAGAAGGATAGAATATAAATATTCTTTTGGTGTTTTTTCTTATAGGTGAGATGAATTCAAGTTTCAACAGATTATGTTGGAGATTTTCTTCATTGTTCACTTTGTCATTTTCAATTTCACGATCAAATCTTGTAGACTTAGTGGAAGACAAGATATAGCCTATGGATGATGGATCCATCCATACACTATGTTGTGGCCCATTTCTCTCGTCCTCTTTAACTTAATCAAAATAGTAATAATAATAAATGAATGAATAAATAAATAGATCAAAAACATTTGATTAAATTTATTTAGTATTATTAATATTATGTTGAAAATGGTAGAAAATAAGGTTTAAAGGGTTATGCCCCAATGGCCCACAGCTTAAAGAAGAATAAAAACAATAACATCCATTATATGATTCGCCTCCTAATAATATACACCCGGGGTGGGTTTCGGCTAAAGAATTATGAAACTAACAATTAAAAATGAGTTAATTAAAGGAAAGTAGAGAGATGTTGGTGACAGTCCAATCACAAGATGCCATTCCTCTGTCACCATCACGCACGCCCCTACACGCCACTTCTCAACAAATGCTTATCATTAAACCCCTTCTTACATCTCCATTTTCATTTTCACAATCAACTATTTTATTTATAAAACTTAAAATAAGAATATATATATATCACAACTATTTATCCTTCTACATACAGATACAGGAATCTATAAAAAATTTATTATATTTATAAATGTTTTTATAAGTTTTATCATTATTTTATTATATTTATAAATACTTTTAGAAATTTTATCATTGTTTTATAATATTTTTAAATATTTTTAAATATTTATCTATTTAAAATAACTTTTCAACTTTAATCTCTTCAAATTTTCATGTCAATTCTATTTTATTTATAAAAAATGTTATATTTTAAAAATATGTTCATCATTTACGATATTTTTATCTTGATGACAAAAAAAAATTCTAAACAAACTAGTGAGAGTGAAATGGATTTTATAAATAGTTTTAATATTTTACCGCTCGATTCTCTCTTCTTCTTTTTTGAGTTAATTTCACTATTATTAAAATAGTTTGATTTGGTTATATATTTGCAATAATTCCTAATTTTTATTATTATTTGTTTAGATATTTTTATTTTTAGAAATCTAATTTGAGTGCTACTTGATGTGATAATCATGTGGGGTTAGCTCTTAAATTATTAGCAAATGAATAATTAATAAATAATTTATTTCCATGAAGTTCCATTTCTCATCTCATAAAAGTATATATAAATTAAAAATTAAAAAAAAAAAGAGTTAAAAGAGTCGAAACGGCAGAAACAGAGAGAAGAAGCATTAACATTAACTAAGGAAATCTGAAATCTCAATTATAGAAAATTGAGTAAAGACTAAAATGAAAGCATAACAAAACAGACACACATAAACCGACTTTGATTTGTAATAAATTTTAAGAGTGGAGTGAGAACAGAGAGAGAGAGAGAGAGAGAGAGAGAGGAATACATAAATATTTACAGAGGATTTCTTTATTTGTTGTTTCGGCCGATAGATGGTAACTGAAAAATCAAGCAGATTCAACTGACTTAGGAGAGAGATCTGAGGTGCTAGAGGCGTCGGCCGATGCAGCGGTGGATTTGGACTGCCTACTCCATGGCAACGAATTGGAACGGTGTAGCCGACACCGGAAGGAACCGGGATGAGTGGTGGGGGAACAGAGGCATTGGCCTTTTGATGAATATGAGTGAGAGTGCCCCAACACGCCGTCCCCTTCGCCGGCGCTTTTGGCGGTGGAAGGGATTCTGATGCTCATTTTGGCCTGGGATCCCATTTTTGCAAACCCATTTCTAAATTACATATCGGGGATTTTATACAAAAACCGCCCTGGATCTCAACCACTATCACTATTCCACGTGTCCATCCTCGTCTGCTTTATTACAGTTATTTGGAAAGTGATTTCCTCCCTTCCAAACTAATAGACAATATTTGTTTTTTTTTTTTAAATAATTTTTCAAAAATAAGTATTCACTTTTTTATTTTAATAAAAAATTTGTTTTTAAAATTACGAAAAGTTGAAGATAAAAAAAAAAAAAAAAAAAAAAAAAAAAAAAAAGACTTTTAAAAAACACATTTTGTTGTTCAAGAGTAGAAAACAAAATCAATTACAAATATATATGTAAATTTACGTAAATATAACAAAAAGTGATAAATATTTAGGCTCTTATAACCATTTAAGAAAAGCCTAACAAGCTATTTAATTTTTTATAAATTTCATATTTGCTTATTTGGATTTTGATTATTACAAGATGATTTTTCAGTTCTTTTTTGTAGTATTAATTTTAAAAAAGTTCTTCTTTGCGATCAGGCTTCTTCGCCATCAGCGATCCAACTTCTTCTAAAGGACGATCAGGCTTTTACCTTTAGATCCACTTCCCTAGTAGGAGCGATCGGACTTCTTCGTTGTCAGCTATCCAACTTCTTCTAAGAAACGATGGGGCTTTTGTTGTCAGATCCACCTCCCTAATAGAAACGATCGGGCTTCTTCGTCGTCAGCGATCCAACTTCTTCTAGAGGACGTTCGGGTTTTTGCCGTCAGATCCACCTCCCTAGTAGGAGCGATCGGGCTTTTTGGCCGTTGCGATCCAACTTCTTCTATGGGACAATCGGCCTTTTGTCATCAGATCCACCTATCTAGTAGGAGCGATCGGGCTTTTTCGTCGTCAGCGATCCAACTTCTTCTAGGGGACGATCGGGCTTTTGCCGATTGGGCTTCTTCACCATTGGGCTTCTCCTCCTTCTCCTCCTCCTCCTTCTTTAAGCTGCCTACGTACTCTTTATATTGTAGGGATCAAGTCATAACGTTGTTCAAGTTTTTTTTTTGGCGATTCATCTTTTAAGCTCTTGTGGGCTAGGGGCACCATGCAGTATAAGCTCTTGCGATAAGGAGCTTTTCATATTTAGCAGCTCGTATTCCCATCAAGGATTTGTTCACCTTCTTTATTTGTAGAATTGGTGAATATAAAACTCTTGGCTTCACTGTCAAGGAACCTTCTGTATTTATGTCAACAGACAATCTTCTCTTTATGCATGATGGGACACGACTGTGAATCTCATCGTTCTTGTTTTCTTCATGAAATGGTTTTGCCTTCAAAGTTTCCATCTCACTTTTGTGTTGATCGCTTGACATCTTTAGACGATCAACAGCATATGTTGAAGGTCGATCTTTCTTCGATGTGAAGATACTTAGCCTTTTGAAAGCTGAAGTTCAAGTGGAAGTAGATGTTGGACATTGGTTTTCTTCTTCTTTCGTGGTCATACTCAATCTTTGAAATACTGAAGATCGAGTAGTTGAAGGCTTGATACGATCAAAGACAAAAGTCCTTTGCTTAATTTCATTTGAACTGTCGATTTCTTCAGGAGATGCATAATTGTTGTCGACTTCTTTTATGCTGATAGTATGACATGCAATGACTTCTAATACTTCCTTTGGATGATCATCAAGGAAGCTTCTTGGGAGGAATTCTGTCAAAGTTATCGATCGTCGAGGTCGAGGTCGAAAGAAGTCCTCGTCTTTTCCTTTGATAGGCTTAGGCTTCCACATCTTCTTATTTCTTTTCTCCTTTTTACGAGAGTTGCTTCCTTTTCCATGCTTCTGATGGTAGTGCGACTTCGTTTGAATGGAATTTGATTGTCTCCCTTTTTTACGAGTCACGACTATCCATCCTTCGCAACCATCTTAAACAGACTTTTCTTTGTGTTGAGAGTTTGTTGTCACGATCTTTTGTTAGAATCGAACAAGTATAGGTTCGAAAGTCTCAAACTGAATCAAGCTTTTCCTTTAATCATAAGGAAGCGTTGATGGCAGAATAATTGAAGTCATCTCAACTGCAACATGATTCGTCTAAGCTACTTCATCCATATCCAGCTCGATCTTCTTTTCATGAGCCAACTTTAGAATCAGCTCCTTCAAAATGAAACACTTTCCAACAGGATGACTAATGACTCAATGGTACTTACAGTAGTTAGGATCATCTACTTTTCTGTTTGTTCCGGTCGTTTGCATTCTGGCAGCTGAATAAGTTGTTTGTCTAGCAGCTTCTCTAACATGTCTGCAACATCAGAGTCGGGAAATGGATAAACTTTTTTCTGTCTTTCTTTAAGAGTTGGCAAATGCTTCTCTTCGCCATCATGCTTTCTTTCAATTTTTGTTTCTTTTCTTTTGGAGAAAGATTTCAATGGAGACTCATGAACAACCATAAACTCATTAATGATACTATTTGTGATCTTTCTAGGGTCGTTGATTTCATTCTTTCCCTTTTTTCCTTCAGAGATTAAGAAATCTTTAGTTTTCCTATTAGCGATGTTCAACTCCATGTCGTGGGTGCGAGTTGCTAATTCTTCAAATATACGGGATTTTATTCCTTACAAAATGTAGAGAAGTTCCCATTGCATGCCTTGGGTGCACATCTCCACTGCAGACAGTTCTATGAGCTTGTTTTTGCAATCCAAGCTTAGAGCTCTCCATCGGTTTATGTAGTCAATGACTGGCTCTCCCTTTCGTTGTCTCATGTTTGTAAGTTCCATCATGCTTACAGTGCGCTTGGTGCTGTAGAAGCAGTTGAGGAACTCCTTTTCTAATTGATCCCAACTGTCAATGACTTATGGCTTCAGATCAGTATATTACTCGAAAGCATTTCCTTTCAAGCTTTGAACGAACTGCCTGACTAGTTGGTCTCCTCTTGATCCTGCGTTCTCACATGTTTCAACAAAGTGAGCAATGTATTGCTTTGGATTTCCCTTTCCATCAATCTGCTAGAATTTTGGAGGTTGGTATCCATGCGACATTCTCAAGTTGTCAATTCTTTTGGTGTACAGCTTAGAGTACATGAAAGAAGTCTGAGATGGGCCTTCATACTGAGCTCTGATAGAGTTTGTGATCATATCTTGTAATTGTTGAACTAAGAGAGAAGCCACAGAAGTTGATTGTTGTTGTGTTGATTTTCTTGCACCACGTTCTTCCCTTTTGTCACCACCTTTAACAACAGGAGTTTGACTGGATTCAGCAGTTTCGCGAGTCTGCATCTACTCTTTTAAAGTTGCGATTTTGTGGTCTCGTTCATCAACAACCTTCATCAGGAGATTAATTTTTCTCTCCATCTCCTCTGCCATGGCAGCCTCGACCGTTACATCAGTCATCATGACAGACATCACATTAGGGTGTGCTTCTTTCTTTAACCTGCTAGAGGTAGAATCAGAATCATTATATAAAGGATTTTCCTTGGTGACAATCCTAGCTTTAGGAGATTCCATCAACTACTTAAGGATGCTCTGCGCGATAGCGGAATCTCAATCTTGCTCTTGGACAATCCTTTTAGAACGACTACGGGTGACAGGTCCCGTGTAGGTGTCGCTTGCAACAAAAGATTTGGATGTCGCTTTCTTTGATGCCATTGGTTTGCTTGTAGATCTAGATGACTAGAGAGAGATGAGAGGTAGAGATGGTCCCACCGGGCGTGCCAATTTGTTCGCACGAGATTTCTGGAGAAATTTGATTCATGGTGTTGAACTTGAGTTGGTGTTGTATTTTTGTTGATTTGATGCAATGTGGTTCGATCTCTAGATTTGATCCTCTGATTCTCTGATTCTCTCTCGACTGGATGTTTACGCTTGATTTGGAGGAAGCGGAGCACGTAATGTTCTTAAAGTTGAAGTCTTGGAAGAAAGCTTGAAGGTTGAAGTTGGAGTCTTGAATGAAAGTTTGTATCTTCAAAGGAGCTTCAATCTTCAAGGATGGTCGACTTCAAGAGTTAGAGAGTCTTTTAGCTCTTGAGAGAATTCTCTCTGAACCTTCTGGAGTAAAAAAATTTCAACCCTTACCAATGAGGAGAACTCCTCTATTTATAGAGTTTTCTAGTGGGTTTTATGGACTGAAGCCTGGTTGGTCCATGGACCAGACCCATGGGCTCAACCACATGGATTTGGGTCATATTTACCTTTTGGGCTCAATTAGGTTTATTTTTGGGCTCAATTAAACTTAGTTCAAGTAAATAATATTTAATTGAATCTAAATAATTAATTTGATCCAACGGTTATGATGAAAACATGTGGCATTATCAGAATTGACCAATTTATGTTTTCAATTTGAATTTGGGATACAAATCAATTTTTTAATTAGTTTCAAATTCAATTATTTGCACTTTTCACCGTTAATTTAATAATTGATGTGACAATTTGTGAATGGTCTCAAAATTTTCAATTCAACAATATGATTTTTGTTTTTAATAAACAATTCTTTCTCTAAAAAATTATAAATAGAAAAAACAAAAATAAAAATTCAAACTTTTATCAAACTAGACCTAAATAATTTTGACTAATTAAAGTCTTGTTTGAAAATACCGTAACACAAAAAACATAATTTTAATCATTTTAGAAATAGGTTTAAATCTTATTTTGGTTTCTAAACTTTGTATCTTTTTCTATTTTTGTCAATAAATTTTTAAAAATGTTTGTTTTAGTATCTAATTTTTTAAAAAAAGCTACTATGATCCCTCTTGTTAGAATTTCATTAACTTTTTAATGGAATGATAAAAGGGGAATTGTCAAAAATGGCAAATTTGACAAAATATTTACAACATATAGCAAAAAAAATCATATTCTATTAATAATAGACATTAAAAGCCACTGATATGCCTGATAGAAGTCTCTTAGTGGCTATCATTGATAGAATCTAAAATTTTGTTATAGCTTGTAAATATTTTAATTTATTTTGCTATTTTTAAAAATGCCCCAATGATAAAATGACGTCTATATTTTGATGACCCAACTCTAGATTCTTCATATTAATTAAATTGATAAATAATCAAGAAACCATACTAATGTATTCTATAAATATTTAATGTCAGTACATAAGCATAATCAACACACATAAATCAAATAAACTCAAAAACTATTTTTGTTCTCTTTTTTTCACCGAAACGCAACTTTCTCATACCTTATCCCCTAGTATTTTTTTTTTCAAAGTGGAATCTTGAAGCAAATACAAAAAACACTGAGGAGAATTAAAAAATAAATTAGAATTGTCATATTGGTGTTGACATCCATGACGAAGTTAAATACACTAAAATAATAAAATAAGTATAACTCTCGTATAAAGAAGAAGAATAAGTGATCATTTTAATTTACTATCTGGTCTCTTATAAAAATTAAAACCTTAGAATTTTAGGAGTGATTATTTTATTTGGCAGCGTAGTCATCCACGTATAGAGGTCATCTCATTAATCCATTAAAGAATTAACGAAATTCTAACGACATAAACCAAAATATGTTATTTTTAATAGTGCAGAGACCAAAACACACGTTCGAAAATTTAAGGAGCAAAATAGAACAAATTACAAAGTTTAGAGACCAAAATGATTTAAACTTTAAAAATATTATGCACTAAGTTTTATCCTACAAATTTGGAAATACGACTTTGGTGGTAGAAAAGTTTCATCTTTATATCTTAAACTTTTAATTTTGTCAAAAGAAAATATTCTTGAAAAGGCTTTTGATTATTTTTATAAGGAACTTACTTAAAGGTAACAAAAATAATAATAATAAATGCATAGTTTATGACAACATTTACATAATTGACATGTAATAATAGATATAGAGAACTTAAGTGTGTAAATGACATTACGTTGAGGGATGTATCATCCCCCTGTAACTAAGTAAAAAAGAATAATCATATTTATATTAAAAAGTAGAGTTAAATTTTTTTTTAAAAAAATATAGTTAAATCAAATATGTTTATATCAATTGAAAGAGAAAAATTATTTTAAATGATAAAACTTCTTAAAATGTTTATAAATATAGTAAAATTTCACAATCTATTTGTCATAGATCATGATATACTAAAATAGACTACAATATGTGTTTATTTGATAGACACAAATAGTAATCTATCTTGATTTATCGTTGTTCGCACGAGGTTTTTTTATAAACGTGTTTCGTGGAGTTGAACTTGTGTTGATGTTGTGTTTGTGTTGATTTGGCGTGATGTGTTTCGATCTCTAGTGCTTGATCATCTGATTCTCTCTCCGTTTAATGCATATGCTTGATGTATGGAAGCAGCGCGCGTGATGTTCCTAAAATCGTAGTTGGAAGAATATTTATATATCCAAGGAACTTAAGCTTCAAGGAGTGATTCGGTCTTCAAGAGCTACTAAGTCTTTTTGTTTTTAGAAGGATTCTAACTAAGCTCTCTGGAGCAAAAAAATTCTCTGCCTACATATGAAGAGAATTTCTCTATTTATCGAGATTTTCAGTGGGCTTTAGCCTTTGTTGGTCTATGGATCAGACCTATGGGCTTAACCACATGGATTTGGGTCATATTTAGCATTTGGGCTAAATTAAGCTTTTTTTTCTTGTTTAATTGGACTTCAGCCCAAATAAATAATCCATTATTGACAAAGCGGTATATTCCTAGCTACATCATCAAGCATCATCAATTAGGCAGTGGTCAAATTTGTTAATGCGTCCGCCCTTTAATTATTTTCTTCTTTAGGGACATGTTCCAACATTACATTGTCAAACCTTTCTATAAATTGTCAAGCATAAGCGATGTATGACTTCAAGTTTTCATGTTTCACATCATGTTGAAGAGTTGACTGGTTATCAACTTTGAAACACCATAAATTTTAATGAATGATACTCTGATCTCCAATGTCATTTGAAGACCAATTATCAAAGCCTGATACTCAGCTAGGACGATGTTTGCCAGCATTACTTCTTCGTGTTGCCACTATATGAACCGTGAAGGCCTGCATATAATGTCTAAACTTATCAATGGTAAAGAAAAGTGCAAAGCATATTTTTTCAATGGGAGAGTCTTGAATTCAATCTCAGCTAAGGTTCTGCTTAGATAGTAGAGAACACATTCCCTTTTCTTCTCCTATTCTTGTGCCAACAATATCCTAGTGACCTTTTATGTGCAGCAATGTACAGTATCAACGGCTTGCCAAGTATCTGAACTCCTAGTACTAGGGGACTAAGCAAGTATTTCTTTATGCTATCAAAGGCATTGTGGCAAGTCTCATACCACAGGAAATTTTCTCCTTTTCTCATCAACTTTTGAAAGGTTGATGCAAACCAAGCAAGTTCGAAATGAACCTACAAATGTAAGCCAGTCATCTCTAGAGAATTCTCAGGTCATCCAAACTCTTTAACCTTGGCATCTTCTGAATGACATCAATCTTGGACTGGTCTATCTCGATCCCTCAGTTGATATTTTCGCAAAGCAGTCAAACACAACTTTTAGATCCTTGAAATGGTTTTATCATCTCTTGGATTTGACTACAAGGTCATCAACATAACACTCACCATGCTTATGTATATCATTAAACACTTTTTGCACAACACATTGATAAGTAGCATCAACATTCTTCAATCTGAAGGGCATTACCTTGTAACAATATATTCCCTTTGGAGACCTGGAGGCTATCATTTCTTCATTCGAAAGGGTCATCTGTATTTGTTTATATCAAGACGACCCATCTATAAAGGGAATGCATTGTATTCAGTGGTTGCGTCAACCATGATTTTTGGGATGGGCAAAGGAAAGTCATATTTAGGGCATGCATTATTTAGGTTACGAAAGTCTACACAAACACCAAGTTGTCCATTCTTTTTTCTTACAAGGACAATGTTTGCTATCAATGTTGGATATTTGACCTCGCAAATAAATCCTAATTCAGTTGTATCAGACTTCGGCCTCAATTTAGGGAATAAGTTCTGGTCGAAAGCGCCGCTGCACTTACTTAATCGGTCGATACCCTAGTTTGATTGCGATATGATGAGTTGCTACTTTTGGATCAAATCCCAACATCTCCTTGTATGATCAAGCTAAAGGGATAAAAGTCTATGACAGCAGAAGATTTTACAAAACCATTCTTCAAAATTAATTTGGGAATCCCAAAATACCAGTACATTAGCAATATTTAGAACCAAAATTCTAAATAAAAACTAAGCATGCTTTTAAATATTAAAAGATATAAAAAACTTACTCTTGTTGACGTCCCTGAATCTACAATCCACCATATTGGGAACACCATCCGTCGGAGACCTTTCTATTCTCTGGGATGAGAATTGTTTGTGGGAACCGATTGGAATGGGAAAAGTTTTTTAGACAGAAACTATTTTGCAAAAAAGCAAAACCATCAGTTTTATTTTGATTAAGAAAAACTGTTTTTCTTCTGCATATTTATAACTCTTTTTCCTTCATGGAGCAGGAAAGGGAGTAGGAGAGAATCATGAGATTCTATTAATTTAAAAAATATTAAATTAATAGAAATTTCAAATCAACTAATTAATTAACCATTAATCAATTAGTTAATAATTAATTAAATCATATTTAATTAATATTTCATTAAAACTTATTTAATAAATATCTCTCTAATATTTTATAGTTTTATATTAATTAAAATAAATTAAATAATATTAAACAAAATTATTAATAAATTCTCTAATTAATTAATAACTAAATTAAATATCTTATATTTCACTTAAGTTAAATTTGAATCATATTCAAATATAAATTTCTCTCGTAACCAATCATTTTAATATGAATCTAATTCACATTAAATTAATATTTGAACTCATTCAAATATTTTTCATTCAAATATTTTATCTCTCATAAATTAATATTGAATCATAACCAAAATTAAATTTATACAATAAAGTTTGATTAACATATAAACTTTATATTATAATGTATCACCATACATTATATTAATTTTCAAAGTAAATTTGAACAATTTAAATTACAACCAATATAAATAAATCTCATTGCCTTACGAGCTAGGAATGGGATCTAATGGACCTACAGATTAGAAGCTACAACGATATGAGATTAATTGGCTAAACTCATTAACTACATTAATCAGTATTCGTTAATTGTGTGTACACTCCACTAAAGACTCACAGCTGAACTCTTCTCATTGTAGATATATTTATGTGTTCATAGATATAGACCAATAACAGTAAGTTAGTCCTTCACGAGTGTTCGCAACATTAGTTGGGTCAAATTACCGGTTTACCCCTAGGTTACCTCTAGTCCTTAAATACCAGTGCTCCTTTAATGAACAACATGTTTATGGTCCAACCAATAAACAAAAATCCCTCTCGTGCCATAGAAAAGGTAGGGCCTTTTGCTCAAGTCCTGGAGACACCATTTAAGGGAACACTCATCCACTTATCCTAAAGTAGGGAAGGAGTGAATTCCATCTTATGTAATTATGTTTCCAACTCTCCACTCGATCTTGTCCCCAAAATGATAAGCATATTGAGTTAGAAATCTGGTCACTCTCACCCGTACAAATCAAAGGACAATCCCTCGAGAACAAGAGTTCATAATACACTCAAGATTAAGACTAAGTTACCTAGGTCATCCTAATGAAATAGAAACCTAACTAGTTAACTCAATTACATCTAGTGGTTATTATTTCACAATCCGATCTTATGCAAACTCATTGCATAGGATACTCTCACTCGCATGTCACCTACACGAACGCGTTGGATCATTACGTTTGTATCAAATACAAAATGAGTTGTATCCATAATGTTATCAAGATAAGTGGTTATTGATTTGGACTTAATAATTTCGTGTGTATATAGCACAATTGCAATACATCACTAAGTCAGATCATTACGCGTAATGCGCTCTCACTGTAACTCTTTGTATAGCATGCTTCAATTCTAGGCAATGAACCATGGGTTATGATTATGGCATGTGTAACTCTCTTCATCGCATGATACATAAGGCCTCGTTGAGTACAAGTTTTCCAACTGCGAGTACAAGTGCAAGAGAAACAGTAGGTTTACCTGGGTGATCCAAGGTCAAACACAGAGAATTGTTTATAGATGTTAGTTATAGGGTTTACTTATCATTTAGGCGAATTGAAAGAATTAAAGAATAACAAATATAAGACTTGCTAACTACACAATGAGAGACTATAAAGCGAGGCTCAGAAGAAGGTGTGATAATTCAAACTAACATGTTTCAAAGAAATGAATGGAGGAATGTCTACGTGTTATCGTGCAACTAAATAAGGTTATAAGCTTAATGCGACGTAACTCACTAAACCATATTTATGGTTAAGGCATGCTTCTCTCAAAGTCATTATATGCCACACATGGTCACTTTTGGAGATGCATATGACTAAGTACGACTTTGTGAATTATATCTAGAAGAATTTACTTATAACCCATATTGGTTTCTGGAATTAAGGATTGCTACCTCTTAGTACCATTGTCCACACTTGCTCTCCTTTCAAGATGCAAATGTTAGGAATAACCTCACGAGGAGAGGTGGTAATCTTCCTCGCTCGAGTTAATTAGGTTCTAGCTATTTTTTCTTTCGGGTAGTTGGCAACTAACACTGGCTCGACTATGCAATTAGCTCAACTAACGCGATATAGCTTATAAGCAATTATTCTTATTAAGAACTTATCATCTACTCTAGTTTCAACGAACACACTAACAGGTGAAAATTATAGAGATGCTGGATTGAGACGTTATGTGTGTTTAAAGAAATACAAAGAATGAAGGTTGTACGTCAATATATAATATGTGCAACACACAATATAAAGAATGTAAACTTAAATGGGGGATAGGGGCATGAAACAATGTTTACATGTTAGGAGACCAAAATGAGTAGCCTTCTTCTTCTCCATCCCAACTACAAGCTCTCTAAACGGACCCATACAGGCTCTCTTATGGTCCATTCAGACCTCCCCTTCTTGGTGAGGACTAAGTGCTTGTATAGGCTACTTTTCGACGAAAAACTTCTATTCCTCTGAGTGTGTCAGCTCTGACATCTGGCCATGTGAAGTCATATCACTCCAACTACCATCCTTGTCTTCTAGTGAGCTTTTCTCCCGTGATGTCGTAGTTCCTTGTCTGGGGTTGTTAATCCCCAAGCTAGTTCTCATCACGTAGCCTTTGTGTGAGATGTCTTGTATGATTTGCTCATTTCTTCTTTTTTCACTTATCATGCGTTTAGACATGATAATCGCCTAAAACAGGTATGACACTTATGTAAACTGTATTTATAAATATTTATGAATTTACAACATGAGTCACGCGTTCTGATCATTTTCTCATGCGTTTTGACCTCATTATTCTAATAAAAAGGGTTATAATAATGGACAATTATGCGCGTTATTAATAAGGTACCCAACATTATCCCTATACTAGAAATCTTTTAAACAGATCTCGAACATTGATCCATGTATGTCTCTACATACTGTTCAGGACTTATCAAACAACTTAGAATGTTAGTTTATTGGATTTAGGTTATTTAAGACAAAACTAATAATATAATCATTAAATTTTATTGAAATTATAATAATAACACTTTATTAATGATGGTCAATGGATTATATTTACAATTTACGAGTTTTAGGACATAAATCCCAATACAAGGAAAGTTGTCGTACTCGATGAGCAAATTCGTTTATTTACCTTCCTTTTCAATATAAAGAGATGCACTAATGAAAGTTGGGCGCGATTCCTCTATTGCACCAAGATTCGCCTCTTTTAGCTCATCGACGGTAGATTGACCACCATCCTCTAAACTCTGTGGAGCATCTTTCGCGTCTTCTTCAAAAGTTGCAATGTCTGATTCTTCAAGAAAGTGGAAGCGTGATGTTCCTAAAGTCGTACTCATATGAATATTTGTATCTTCCAAGGAACTTGAGCTTCAAGGGCAAATTCAATCTTTCAAGAGCTACCCAGTCTTCTTGTTGTTAGGAGAATTCTCTCTAAGCTCTCTAGAGCAAAAAAAAATTCTCTCCCCTCAAATGAAGAGAACTTCTCTATTTATAGAGTTCTCTGGTGGACTTTATGGGTTTGGGTTTGGTTGATCTCATGGGCTTAACCACATGAATTTAGGCCATACTTAGCATTTGGGCTAATTAAGTTTTTTTTGCTTAATTGGACTTTAGCTCAAATAAATAATATAGCTCAAATAAATAATATAGCTCAAATAAATAATATTTATTTGGACCAAAATAATTAACTTGATCTAACGATCATAATGAAAACATGTGGCATCATCAGAATTGGTCAATTTATGTCTTCAATTTCAATTTGAGATACATGTTAACTTTTAATTAATCCCAAATTCAATTATTTGTATTTTTTTGTCATTAATTTGGTAAATGACATGGCAATTTTTTATTAGTTCAAAATTTTTTATTCAGCAATCACAATTCCTTATAGGTAGACTTTCTGTGAACCATGACATATTTTTATATATTTATAAATATTTTGATTTATTTTGCTATATTTAAAAATAACATTTTAACCTTTAATTTTACCTACTTTAATCCGTGTTGATTTTGCATCAAATTTGTGTGCATTTGATTGGTTTTGTTGTAAAAAGAAAAACAAACGCAATTATTGAAAAAAAGATGGAAAACAAGATGAAAAGATTGTTACTACGAGCCTTCGCATGTTAATAATGGCAAACTACCATTGATAATATAATCCATGATTGCTCTCTCTAACATGATTATAATTTGATATTAAACTAAAATAATCTTGAAATAAGTACCGACATTATACACTACTTAATGTAAAAAAAAATATCAATTTAAACCTTGAACATTAGGATTGATATAACCCTAAAGTAATATTTATATATCAAATTAAATTAGCTCTTGAACTTTCACAAATATATCAATCTAAAACTTTAACTTTCATGATTGTATTAATTTAAATCCTCCAATTATAATAAAGAGGAAAAAGAACAAGAAAAACTCAAAGAAAAGGGAGAGAAAAAAAAACCATTCATTTATGTTTTATTTGGATACAATTATGATAGTTGAGGGTTTAAATTCTACCAACAGAGACCAATTTAGCTTATTTTCTTCATGTTTCGCTCCTTTGATGGCTCATGACTTCCATTTTGCCCAATTAAGCTCCAAATTGACATCAACATTGAATTCTACCCTTAGTTTGATTGAAACCTACAAAATAGCAAAATAGGAATGTAAAATCTTGAAAATTGTCCTGAATTTTAGGAGGAATTTGATAACACATTTTCGGTGTTATCGAGTACTCAATGCTTATAAAATCATAGATTAAATGCATTAAACTGCAAAACAAAATTGAGTTAAGTTTAGTACGACAACACATTTTAGGTTTTATTTAGGAGGCATAGGAGAGCACACGTCCCAGAAGAAAAATGTCAATATCTCAGAGTTTGGGTCAACCAACCAAGCCACTAATAGATATATATTAATTGAAAATTAATTTAGTCGAACCCAAACTAACACCCAACAATTTCGAGTACTATTAGTGCTTTGATACCTCCATTGTTACACATAATCATAGACATGTGCAAGAGAAAAAACTTTAAAATAACTTCATTCACCCATCTAAAGGGAAGAGTAAGTAATCTAAAAAAAAATGTTTGGTCTTACTTCTTTTGTGCTTTGTTGAATTAGTCACGTACTAACTTAAGTATTATAATGCAGTTGACTAAACACCACACTTGTGTGAAGATCTGTTATACAACTCATCTCACGATATCTTTGAGAGAAGGTTCGCAAGCCATAAATTAAGGCGATTGAAAACCCACGACCAAAATCCAACACAGAAGATATATAATGAAAAAGATAATAGTAAATAAATAATACATATTAATTCAAGAAAATATCCTTGCTGAAATGATGTGATGGAAAGAAGAAAAGGATATACAATAAATGAAAATGGTGAGAAGACCTTCTCTTTTCAAAAACATTTTGGTTAGAATCTTATATATTGCAAAATTGAAATTGTTAAAATTGAATATGTAATTTTGAGGTTGATAGCCTTCAATTAAATATATAATAAACATAAAATTAA
This sequence comes from Cucumis hystrix, assembly GCA_025688845.1. Taxonomy (NCBI): domain Eukaryota; kingdom Viridiplantae; phylum Streptophyta; class Magnoliopsida; order Cucurbitales; family Cucurbitaceae; genus Cucumis; species Cucumis hystrix. The sequence goes on from CM046884.1 coordinate 22,419,490, forward strand.
AAATTGAATAGTATGTTCAAAACTTAAAAAAAAAAAAAAAAAAACTTGTTTTTATAATATGAAGAATTTCTAATTCAAGGTTAGTACGTTCTTTATACTTATTTTGGTCCATAGGCAAATTATTAAGTCCCTAAAAAATTGTTTCTAACCAAGCTAAGTTTGGGTATCTACTCTTGCTCAAGAGATCATAAGGTATGAATTCGCCAATCCTAATTGTCGTTAGGGAAGAATATTAGAGTATAAGAAGTGGGGTATCAAAGATTTCAACTAGAAGTACATGTACCAGTTTAATAGTTGTATAGCATCTGAGTTGGCTTAATATGTGATCACCCAAGTGCTTACGTCTCAAACTAATGTGACATTAGGGACATCTATAATCCTCACTTAGCAATCAAGACCGCGACTATACTGTAATGTTGTTGAGGGAAAGCACCCACAAATAGAGGAGTTCTTTGTATAAAAAGAAAAAGGTAATGCAAATAAACATCACGTTAAGGATCCAACAATAGCGTGATGGATAGTGGATGAGACGTAGTTAATGTGTGAATGGAGTTTCCACCGATTGAGTACCCTGTGATGTTTGTGAGCTACTATTATTAATTTTCATTCATTTTTAGGATCGACTCATTCATCATTATTTTTATTTTTTTTAAAAAAAAAATTGGCTAATAAATTTGGTGGGTCAGAAACTGAAGCTTCTCGTCTCTTGTCTGCACCCCAACAGATAAGTCGTCCTTATCGAAATGGCCGAACGGCCCAACAGAAACACTTCTTTTTTGTTTCCTTGTTTTTTTTTTCCCACTTTCTAAGCATCACTGCATTCGAGGTCCCTCAAAAACAGCAATTATTTCCTTTTTTTTTTTTCTTTTTGGATTCTCTTGTTCATCACTCCACACAAGAAACACAAGGGAAAAAACCTCAGGTGCAATATCAATATCAAACTTTTGTCTCTCTTTTTCCTTTCATTCATTCAGTCATCAAATCATATACATATCAAATGGGATTTTGCCTATAATTCATTTTAAAATTTCTCAGCGCAATATTGTCTCCCAGAAATTCAACTTCTTTCCATTAACAACACAAACCAAGCGGAAAACAACAAAATTTGTAAAATCTAGATAACTTTTTATGGGTTGGTACATAGGCGTGGCTTTGATAGCCGTGCAATGGTCAGGCCAGTGCTTTCAGAAACTCACTACTTTCTTCTTCATCACCACATTCAATACATACCCACCATAGAAAGTTAACGACAAAGCTGTAAAGATAGCTCTGATATGACACTAAATCTAAACTTCAGCCATTGAATTGCATTCACCATGAAGGTGAGGTACAGGGAGAGCCAGAGGAGGAAGATGACAAACCATTGTGGGTGTTAGAATCACTTCCAGAATTCCCCAGAGACCTGGCATCTCTCAATGTAACCGAGCAAGCCTCGGCCGGGAGCTTCTTCATCGGCGTTAAAGGAGGCGTATTGGGGAGTGAATGGATTGTACTTGAAAGAGATGCTACAATCTCATCTTCCTCTGAAGAACTACATCTTTCCAATCTTGAGGGAGAGGAGTTAGGTGTTTCAAATGGGGTGTTCTCTCCCCTGCTTGGCCTGATTGCATCATTATCATAAATGGGGTTTGAAATGTACATGAAATGGTCACTGCCATTGGAAGAACTGTCGTTACAAGCAATGGCAGGGCTTAATTTACTCTGAGCACATGCTTTCAAAATGGACACATCAGGTGAGGCTGAGATAATGGGCGATGATGGGAGGGATGGAGTGGAAATGAGGCCGATTGGACGAGGGCTAAGGGATGATTCAAGGGTGTCAATGTCGATAATCCGATGAAGTTGAGAGCTTTGGCTCTTGGCTTCAGGTTCAGCTACATCATCTACATTGTTGTCTTTTACACAAGGGACAGTAGGGAAAAGAAAGTTTCTGGGAGCACTAAGAACCCCATGAGCATACAAGCTGCTAAGAGAAATAGCTGATCGGTTGTTGTCCCTGCGAGGAGCTGAAGGCAGAGACTGGGAAATGTTCGTGGCAGTTGCGACGAGGTCATCAGGCAAGTTGGAGGAAGTAGTGGTGGGCGGGGCAACTCGAAGCCTACGACGGCGGAGTAAGAGAGAACAGTAGAGCTCGGCAAGCAACACAAGAATGAGGCCTAATACAATGGCAAGACTAACCACCATTATCAGTGTAGCTCCCAATATCACCTTGGAAGTTCCCTGCATCTCTCTCAAGCTTTCTCACTCTCTGAATCTTTACTGTGAAGTGGTAGAAGCTTGGAGGGAAGGATGTAATATGAGGGTCAGGGTGTACTAAAGGGAAAAGAAAGAGAGGGTTTTTTTTTGGCGGGAACCAGTCATTAACATTTGATAACAAATAGAGAGAAAGAGAGAGGTCAGAAGGAATCTTATGCGGTGGGGAAAAGTAGGACTGACAAATAGGAAGGCTTTTTATGTCCTGTATACGAGATGGAGAATTCACAGTTATATTTGAGGTCAAAAAGGTCTTTTAACAGTTTTCAACCAAGAAAAAACCTTGGTTGAAGAATGGTCCAATGTCAATGATACTAAATCTTAAAAACAAAACCAAAATGTCTGCAATCACCAAGATTGGCCCCATAATGTTTAAGACTTGAAAGAAGCAATAGGAGTAGATGGGGATGGAAATTTCAGGAGCAATAATAAATTAATTTAACTAATAAAAGAGGGGGGGGGGGAATGTTTCTTTCAGATGAATGATATAAGCAGGCAGCCTAAAAAGTACGTTCAAGCACAAGAATGGGGTTGGGTTGATCTTACATTTAGCTATCAACATCTGTATCATTTGAAATTTGAAGTCACTCGCTATTACAGGTTAATAGTATAAATCTTCAAAAATCAATGGGGACTATATCAATGGGAAAAATGACAAGATGCAGCCCACATACACGCAAGGGCTATACAATGAGACATGCGGAAAAAGTTCGTGTGAGAAGCAACCAAAAGAGAGACACTTGGAATGCTTGAATTAGGTGCGCATCACTGGTTCCCACTCGATCAAGATATGGAAAGGGTATATTAATGAAACAGTTTACCTTCCTCTCAAGGCTGCAAATCGGGCAGCCAAATCATCGTAGTCAGGTAATTTAGGATGAACGTGTTTAGCTGCACTTGATCGGTCTGGTTGAAAGGAAGCAGCACGAGTAAATACTTTGGTTGCTTCTGATAAACCCAGATTATGTTCACGAGGTAGGGAAGCCGATCGTGCTGGTGGAGGAACTGTATCTGCCTGCTCATCAGCCCCGTCTCTGCTAATTAAATTCAAAGGGGACTTGGCAGCATGAGCACCATTTTCAGGAGCAAGGTGATTTTTAGGTTTCCTCCTCATCTTTCCTGGTTCAAAGGATGAAGGTTTCTTACTGTAATGTATCAAAAGCTTGTCTATTATCCTTTCTTCTTCATCCCTTTCATTCTCCTGTTCGTCTACTAACAGCTGCAAGCCTCGTTTATCATCTCTTCTCCTACTACTTCTTGACTTTTTTCTCACCATTCTAATGTCCTCAGCATTGTCATCAACTGAATGACTAGAACGTGGCTTATGGTGCCTTCTCCGTACCGATCTTGGTTTTGGCAGAGCATCAGGAGGTATCCGAGCACCAAAGACATGATCCATCTCACCACCACGACTACTTGACCACATAGGACTAGTAACCTGCCTCTCATGGTCAGGATGGTCGGGTTCTAATTGGAGAGCAGGGGCAGTTATTTCTGACTTGACAGGCTTCTGAGGATCTGTTGAAACACAATTGTTGTCGTGGCCTGTACGCAATAGTTCTGAACGGCTCCTGTGATCCTTCCTTCTAGAGTTGGCTTTTACATATGGAGGAGGGAGGATACTGTTGTAGCTGGGTTTCAAATTCTGTTTATCCTCCTCGACCTTCCCTTGTAGGACTGCATATCGATGCCCATTATGAGTATTGACAAATGATGAGTCTTTTAAATCACTTTTAAGTATCAACCCATTATGCCCAGTATGAGTATTACCAGATAATGGCTCTTTAATGTCACTCTTTAACTGCAATCCTGCATCACTGGGAGCAAGACCTGGATTATTGTAAGGTGAAGACTTCAAGATACTTGGAACAGTCCTCTCTCGCGCATTATGCACAACTGGTCGATCATCTGCGTCCCCCAATACTTCACTGGACGAAGAACTACCCATTCTACTAGTTCTGAAGGCAGAGCCCATCATTCCATTTCCAGCTTCATGATTACTAATAGGAGGACCTGGAATATTGTAAGGTGACTTCAAGTAATCTGGAACTGTCCGTCCTCTGCCATTATCAACAACTAGTCCATTATCTGCATCTCCTGGTACTTCACTCGAAGAGAAGCTGCCCATTCTACCAATTCTAGGGCTAGAACCCACTGTCCCATTTCTAGCTTCATGCTTACTAACTGTGGAACCTTTCTTCTCTCCATAATGATTTATCCTGCCATCATATTCCATGGGTGTTTCTTCTTTGTCATATACTCTATTCTCATGTCCATGTCCGGGTAATTCTTGCCTAACCTGAAATTTAGGTTCTTTTCCTCCTGAAATGGTACTATCGCTAGGATTGACGAATCTGTGCCTGCCATGCGCATGCTCAAACTTTTCTTTGTATGATACACCACCATCCTTCCCCACTCTTGGATCAATTTCCTTAGCAGGAGAACTTTTGTCTACCACAGCATTGTAAGACCTTCGATCTTTAAGTAGGCCCTGCAGAATTCGGAGACAGGAAGTATAAATGTTAAAGAACATCTAACAATTTCCCAATACAACTTATGAATTACATCGTATGACAGCTAAACTGCTGAAGACCAAAAACTCATTCAAATATAAATTTATCAAAGTTCAAAATTTGATACTGTCAAGTTTCAAGGGGTTAATCTCGTTTTTTGCATGTTAGAAACTAGAAAGCAGTAAAATAAGGAAACGGGGTGCACCTTAGCATAGGCTGGGGGAGTGGACATTCTTTTCTCAAAACCCACAGAATCCCACTTAATTGAAAACTCCAACGCTATGTCTTGCAATAACTGGACTTTCTTCTCCAATGTGGAAGGTTTGGAAGCTAAATTCTCAACAAACTACAGAAAAAGAATCGGTAATTAGTTTCTCATTAAGAAAGGTCCAGGAAACCTGAAGGTTGGTAATTAGGTATTATTACCTTTCGGTTTTCCAAATGTTCCAAAGAAGTTCCAAACCTCTCTTGAAAATTTTGCCTGAGCTCACGCAATTCTGGTAAATCCGAAAATCTAGCAGCGGCAAACATTAGAGAAGCGATAGCCTCACAACATTCATCAGGGCATTCCCTGTAAAGAACAAACACAGGGAATCAGCAAACATAAATTATCCAATATAAAGTCAGAGACCAAATTTGTACAATGATATAGTCGTCCTAAACCAGAATCTATAGAACACACCCTCCTAGCTATCACGATATCCGAAAAACTTCATCCAACTCCAGAAAACAACCAAAAACCAACCTACTATCCATCCATTGCTCTATTTCATCACACATGCCAGACACCTCTATGTCATCACAAAACCAATAAAGTACAATTACGTTGGATGGCAAATCAGAACAAAAGAATACAGAGTGTACAAAAGACTAATGTCCTAGTCCCAGAAGGGAAAAATCTAAGAGCCAGTTCTGAAATTCGAAGAGTATAAATAGATTAGCATACAACAAAATATGGTGCACTGGAAGTTCAATCAAATTGTCAACCCTCATCATCCAACTCTTCTATATTAACATTTCTCTTATATTGGCAAGGAACGCCAACAGTTATAATTTCAAGCATAGATATTAAAATGTATATATTAGAACAAAGAAAATGAGCAAAAAGAAGAAAGAAAATATGCTTATCCGTGTGGAACTCTAAGCACAATTCACAATTCACAACACATAAGCATGATTCCATACCTATGCTTTTGCATGATCGGAAGATGTTGCAGCACAGTATCACATGATTGTTCCACGAAATCATAACAGGACAAAATTGTCAATTCAACTAGAAGCCCCTCAGCCTGTTTTACACCAAGCAACAGTCTCATTAAGGCAATTATATGATAGATATAACACAATAGTTAGCATAATAACCAGAGAAGAAGCAACAGAAATCCATACTCATTTACAAAAGTTCGAAGATCAAAGATCAAAAATGGAATTGGAAATTATAAGAAATTAGATATGGTTTCCAGACATAAATAAACACTTGAACAACACCACATAAACATTATATCGTTCCAAAAAAAATGGAAAAAAAGAAACATGCCCCTCATAACACTGCTCATTTGTGCTTACACCCTACGAGCATTAAAACATTTTTTAATTCAACAATCGGATCAGGAGCAAGGAAGCCAGCAATTCGTTCACACAAAAAAAATTAAATTACCCTTCCATAAGCATTAATGTCCAGCCCATTTGCGAGTAGATCAGCAATATCTTTCTTCAAAAATTTCAGAGTAGCTTTCTTCTTCCTCCGAATCACATCGATCCGACTTTTGGTCAATTTAATCAAGGATTTGCTACAAATAACAAGAAAACAAAGCATACCTCATTTAAACACTCCAGAAACTCAAAAATTAAAAAAGAAAAATCAAATTGAATACAGAAAAAAAAAAAAAAAAAAAAAAAAAACAGATCGGGACTAAATACCACTTGGATGTAAATCCCCGGCCGAGAATCCCATCCAACATCTTCAGATCTTAAAGTTCCTTACAAGCTATATTATCTTAGCCCCCAAAAACCAAACGAATCATCAGTAAAAACTGGAATGAAGAGAGAGAAAGAGAGAGAAAATGGAGAGAGAAAGAAGGAATGAAGTAAAATGGAAATAACAGAGAGCTGAGGAAAGAAGAGGAAGACGACGAAGCTATCAAAAAAATAAATAAAAAGAACACTGTGCCAGAAAAGGTATCTTCCTAAACCCACTTGAGTGTGCCGTTCACTTTTTTCAAAAATCTGTCTAAACCACAAAATTAACCATTCCCAAAACTACCCCTTCTCTTTCGCTCAAAAGACACTAATTCGTACCAATGCATTTGAACGTTGGATGGGCATTTTCGGAATTCAAATTCTCGCCTTGGCCATACCGTAAGAATCGGCGAGTGAAGACGAAAGCGATAGAGAGATCGTGGCCGTTGGATGAGATGACTTAATGGGGTTGTGGATGCTTGAAAAATGGGTTAAGTAAACGGCGGCGTTTGGAACTGAGCTGGAACGCAGATGGTTTGAGTTTAATTTTGATGATTCGGATTAGGGATAAAAGCGGGAATAATTAAAAGTTAGGAATTAAGGGGTTGTCTTAAGCGTTCGATCAGCGACGTCAACCACTACAGAATTTAACGACCGTTATAACAGAAGTTCATTGACGATAATGTGAGTCACCTTGGTTGCACATGGTATGGTCATGTTGCTGTTTTTTTCCTTTTGGCGTCGTTTTGAATCAAACGACACAACAAAACACAGCTGTGGAGGGAATTTGAAGGGCTAACCATTTATGTTTTATTTTTTATTTTTAAATAAAAATATTATATTTCATTTTAGAATATTCTTGGTATGAAATTGGTTAATTTAGTCCAAATATTTATCACTTCTAACAAAATGAAAAAACTGTTAACATCACCATTTTTTAAAAATATTACCAAATATAAACCATCATATACCAAATGTAAATCATCGAAAAAAATCATTTAAATTTGTCTACCCAAATTAAACATTAAATCTAAACAATCCTATATCCAAATTTAAACATTCATATACGTTGGTCCTATTCTACCCTTCTACTTTTATTTTCAAAATTGTTTCTGACTTTGTTTAAGTTTTAAAATCTTGCTTTACTCCTTTTAAATTTAGGGTTTAGTTTTTATTTCATTTTATATTTCAATATTTTACATTTTTACTGTCGAGTTTTTGCTACCACCTTTAATACTAAAATTTAGTTAATTAATTCAAAATAATTATGAAATTAATTTTAAAATAAGTTTGAATAATGATAAAAATTAGTGAAATTTAAATAATTAAAAATTATTTTATTTTATCTATTAAATTAATTAATGAAAAAACAAAAATGTTGAAAAATGGTTACAAAATATAGATACTATCAATAATAGAGGATATATAAATATCTATCTTCCATGGAATTTGAAATTTTACTATATTTTATAAATATTTATATTTATTTTATTATACTTAAAAATAATAGTTAATTAATATATATTAGCAATAATTGAAGATGAATATTCAATAAAAAAAAAAAGATTTTTTAAGAATAGTAATTAAAAAAATCAGGAAAGAAGAAGGTCAAAATATTTTACCTAAACCTACAAAAACTGAGATTAAAAATATCAACTACGGAAGTTTAGAGATTACGTGAAAAGAAAACTAAAAAAGACAAAGCATAAGATTTAGAAACTGAAAGGTAAAAGTAGAAATTATTGGGCTAAACAATGTATGTATGCAATTTAAAGCTCCTTGATCATTTGCTACACGTTTGCCTCAAATAAATAGCTGTTTGAATTATGATGGATGACTAATACCAATACCAATTGGAAGTATTGATTATCACACTTCTTCAAATTCTAAATAATGCATTTATTTCCTGTACTTCGAGATAAAAGTTTGAATTTGATATTAACACAAAACACATTCACACTTTGGGTTTCTTTTTATTTATTTTATTTATTTAGAGGGGCCTTGCTTATTATTAGTTACAAAGTGATGTCAACTGATCTATTGGATCTATTGAAGGAGATGGTGAAAACTGAAAAGGAAATAAAAACAAGTTTGATATTGATGTTATCCAAACTATTTCAAGTGCTTTTTCTTTATACATTATTTCTCTTTTTATACTAAAAATATTATAATATTATTGAGAAAGAAAAAAAAAAAAAACAAGAGTTGCCTTAAAATTACTAAAGTGAATGAAGTTCAATAGCGATTGAAAAAGATAAGAAACATTGTCCCTTTCTCCAAAAGTGAAATAACGTCTTTTTGGTAGCTTATTTTTGCTCAATTCTAGTATATGTAACACTGTTACCAGAATTCAAATAAAAAAATGTACCTAGCCTTTCACAAGACACTAGTCAGTAGTGAATTTATTTAAATAAAAAAAACCTATACATTAACGTGATGTATGTCAATGGCGTCACACTTTGATAACTTTGTCAAAGACGGAGTAAAATGGAGAAACTAAAAACTTTGAAAGTATAATTGCAGTTACTTTATATATAGTTATATAACGATGTATTTAGAAAGCGTACAAATCTTGGAGGTGGATGCCAAGAGCAAGGTTAGGTTAAAGGCCCAACTACCCTAAATTGGTCCTATTTTTTTATAGTTATTCTGCCGGACCAAAAACTTTAATCTATATTGCAATATCATTTCCAAATTACCAAGATCTTAATTTTCATACACTTTCAGTTACCTTTAATAATCTATTGATGGGTTTTTAAATTAATTAACTGTAACAAAAATATTGCCATTATCTTTTTAAATACTTATTCCACTTTTTAAACTTATAAAACTCATTTTAAACCGACTTTTTTTTATTCATTTATAGGGTATGGAGGAATGTTACAAAGAAGTTTTGAAGTTTGAAATATTTTAGCTAACATTGTGCTTTCCACAAAAACTTTTTAAAAATTTGTGCACCATTTAATTAATTAATTCTTAGAGTGGGAAAAATTTTCAAAGAGCACTACTTTGCACTTTAATTCTATGGTGGCAAAGTTGTGTACCAACCCACTCTAATGTTTGAAGAAGCCATCATTTCCATTAGAGAATTACCAATAGAAAGGCCCAATGAAAGGGGATATACCATTTTTATATTTATTATTGAAATAAATTTAACAAGCCATTTCCAATTTTTTCAATTGGTCAATAAACTTTAAGCTTAGTCAAGTGTTGCAAGTTTACTTTTTGTTATACTTACTCACTATTTAAATAAACTAGAAACCCCTTGGAAACTAAATTCATTTCAATAAAACTCAAGTCATTGACTTTCACAAGTTCCATCCTTACACAAGTCCACTATTAAATTAATTTTAAGAACTCACCATTTCAAACAAAATTTCAGTGCTATGTAATTGTAAAAAAAAGTTAATTACAACAAAAATCTATCAACTTTGAACGAGTCTAGATTAGTATATTTATACAAACGTCTACCACAATATTTGTACTACTTATTTATTTTCTTCTTTTGAGTACAACATAAAGATAGAAAATTGAACCTTGATCACTAGAAAATGAGATGATAGCTTATACCAAGTTTAAAATAATTGATGCAACTTTAAAAAAAAAATAATAAATAAAAAAAAATAAAACAAAGTTGGCAACATCGTCTATGTGATTACACACGGACAATTTTAGAGGTAAGTTTGATTTTATTTTTCACCTTTCTATAACGACAATGGAATGTGGGTCTACTGAGAAGGGCTAATTTATTATTTAAAGCTAAGACAAGTATTTAAACTAACCAATTGAATGTCTCCAAAAAAAAAAGAGAGAGAGAAAAGAAATCAATTGAATTGTCTGATTAAAGACACAAAAAAAAAAAAACAAATGAAAAATTTAGAAAAGGAGAAGAATATTAGAGAGAGAGAAACTTATAAGATTTACTTGTTTTTTCTTAAATTTTTTAGAGTTGAGCTGATTGCTTATAAATAAATGAATTCAAACTATGTTAACAAAAACAGCTCAACTAATACAAATGTACATTAAAAATCAAATGTCTCTAGTTCAAATTCATTCACTTTTTACTTAAAAATAAAAGAAAAAGAAATCAGGTGCTTTAGTGTAATCTCTTTTTTTTTTCTTTCTTTCTAGAGTCATAACAAAACAAGATTAGATTGGCACATGGTTGGAGTAGCACATCGCATGAACCACGCTTGATTCCAATTTACACATTCTTATTCAAAACATAATATTAATTTAAAGGAACAAAAGAAATGGGTTTATTCATAATAAGCCAATGGTGGAAAGTTAATAAAATAACAAAAATAAAATAAAAATAAAATAATAATATTGTGTAAAATAAAACAAAGAGTGGAAGACAGAAAGGGTGGAGCATGCGTGTCCGCGTCAGCATATGAACAACCGACCAATCCCTAAATTTATCCATTAAATGATTGGCAAATGAAACAAAATACTATTCTATTTCCAACACAAAATATATATTAGAAATTCTGAAAATTAATGTTAATGTTAATGTCAATGTCATATTAGTATAACAACGAAGCTGTTTGGTCAATCTACCACATTATATGGTTTAAACTTTTTGGGAGATTCTATAATTAATCTCACAAAAGAATATGAAAAAAAAAAAAAAACAGACAACTTGGTCCGGTGGAAATGGATTCAGTTGAAGTCAAGAGAGGCTTTGATTTTACATCTTACTCTTTTTTCTTTTTTCTTCAATAGTTTATAAATACAAAGGATAGAACTAAACAAGCGCGTGACAATAAAAAAAGGATAGAACTAAACACACGCGTGACAATGAAAATGAGTGGAAAAAGAAACATAAACATCATCGAAAGATTTAATGGAACATGATCGATCATAATAATGTTTTAAGCATTTAGAATGTCGTTTCAAACGGTCTTTCAAGCTCGATTAATTTGAGGATATGATCAATGAGATGTGAGAAAGTGGACACAGCACTAAGAAATTACAAACAAGAGGGGGGATGCATTTACCTAATGACAAGAGAGAAAGCAACAAGCATGATATCATTTTATTGCAAGTTTTAGGTCACAATCAAAGTAGTTTTCAAATAATAACCTTTGAAATAGACCTCCCAATGGCATCGGAAAAGCCAGATAAACCCGAGGGGAAAAAATCGAGATGGGTCTCTGAAAAAGATGTGCCACTTTTCATCTTCTTCTTTCTTCACCAAAAGCATTTCAAAAAGTTAACAAGAAAATGGAATAGGTAGTTTTCTCGATCAAGCAATTCATGTCGAACAAGTCGCTCCGAAACCATATGCTGAGGAAGAATGTCACTGTAGAAAAGCAAGGTTGAGACAGAGGCCACAGGCTGGACAATTAGGGATAGTAGCAGCCTTACGAGTGACCTAAACAGAAAGGGGGTAAGATTCTGCAACCAAAAAAAGAAAAAAAGAAGGTTCATTGTTGATTGTTCAATAACTGATGGTTGGGGATATGAAAAAAAACTAACTCAAGTATTGAATATCAGATACATATATGTTGTTATCAAACAAAGTAAAGGAATTGAAGAATCAAGAAAGATGAAAAAGCTGTCTAGATGAAGTTGATAGAACATACCATGAGTGTTTATAAGAGAGGAAGCCAAAGCAGATGCCCTGTGGATGGATGATTCTTCAAAAGAGTGGAAGGGAAGAATAGAAGTACGTGGTTGAAGCTGCAAATCATCAACTGCAGCTGACACTGGGACCTGCGCACTTTCAATATATCTGGCAAAGAACGAAAGTTTGACTTGTACCCAAGAAGTTAGTTTGCAACCAACGAATTTTTAAAGTTGGGAATTTTCAAGTACTTGTATAATGCATCCTGCAAAGTGAGAACCATTATATACTATATTCAGTGGCTATCTAAAAAGTCAATGACTACATAAATCCAACCTCAATTGATAAAAAAAAAAAAAGATTCAGACTGCAAGTAGAGTAGATTGCCTATTTCTGTAAGCCTGCACCATACAAATTTTTACTTGCTCTCATATTACACTGTCGTTTAGCCGTAGCTAATCATGACAGGCCTTTGAAAAGGAGAGGCTTTTTTCTCTAATAGTTAATAATTGCATCCAGTCACGTTCTTGGAAAACAACAAGGAATTGCATAAAAAAAAATAATGATAACAACAAAGACCAATTAGAACAAACAGTTTATGGGATTTGTGTCAATATAGTAATGCGAAACCCCTTGTGCTACCCTGCGTCAGCTTCTAAAGATTTCCTCTGAAACTACACTCAAATATAAGAGAGTACAAATGGGAGAGAAGGCATATCATTCATGATAATTATTCGTAAAATACATTGCCTATAGCGGGGGAACTCAAGAAAATAAGAAATCCTAAGAGATTTACTTTAATATAGAATTGCAATATCAGTAGTAGCTCTCAAACATATTTGGTTCATTGTAAACTAACTCAGCTCATCATCCCCTAGGGATATCTAACGCTTTCAGCCTATCAAAAAACAAAGTGAAGATGGAAAAAGGGAAAGGAACTCAAGGGAAAGGAACTCAAGTAGTTCTTCAAGGACAGCATCTATTCCTCCCCAGGCTCATCTGGATTTTCCTTGTCAGGATTTTCCTCATCTTCCTCTTCCTTCTCTTCCTCCTCCTCGTCTTCTTCAAGGGGGGGATCACATGGCAGTGGTGGTGGCAGTGGTGTTTTCATGGGGCTAAATTGAGGAAAGATGTCTGGTCTACGTCCTGGCCTAGGCCTCTCCCACTCCTGCAACCAAAGAGTTAAGAAGCATTAAATGTAAAAGAACACCAGCAACAGCCTACTCTAGCACTACATAGAATTTTCTTACAAGTTACTAAATAAACTTAGTTTTCAGGTAAGAACATCTAAAGTTTCATACTACAAAATGAAGCGCAAAAGATGCGTGCTTACTAATATTCATGACAAATTTATGAACAACGTAATGATATCATGTTTATTTTCCAAAATCATTAAGTAGAACCCCAGCCACAGAACAGGAAACTAAAATGAACAAACAGACATCATGCATCAAATTAAGTCCATGGAACCATTATATCGACACACAAGCAAAACTGAAAAGGGCAAGTACCAAGATAAACTATTAAATTACCCAACAAACTGTTAGACCTCCTATCATACATACTTACAAACGCAAGGGTAAAAAAGAGAGTGCTCAAGAAGACAGCTCGGCCAATAGAAATAAATGAAAGGAATATCTTAGGGAGGTCCCACCAAGGGAATGGAGGTACTTAAGGAATGTTTTTAGGGATTGATGAGGTGGGTTATATTTTTGGGAAAAGCTGCTGAGAGCTTTTAGGGAGAGAGCCAGCTTCTCAAATTGCTGGGAGTCCTTTACTATCATTTTCTTATCTTGTTGTTATTGTTTTCTTTTGTTCTGGATTATCATTGCGAACTCTTTCTGGTTGATAGTGATATATAAATATCCAAAGTACCATCTCTGTTTCTATATTCTTATTGGGATTTTCTGTGTGCAGGGGGAAGAGTCCTAACACAAACATTCATGACATCTGGCGTATCCTTTTATTTGAGAAAAAAAAGTGAAAGAATGTACTAGCATCAAAAAAGGAGGATCGTACAAAAATGAGGGGGCTCCAATCAAGTAAAGTGTAACTCAATGGGTAATTAGAAAAAGATATGGACACCAAGGTCAGATAATCTAACAAGGTCTCAAACGTCCCTGTGAGAATTCTCCTCTCCCTGAAACTTCTACTATTTCTCTGGACCAAAGATGCCACCGAATGGCACATCTGCAGCTTGTCACAAACAATGGTTCTTTCTCTTGAAAAGGAGGATGGCAGAGCAACTTCTCTCAATTGATTCCCGACCGCCTTGCAAACTGACAAAGTTGCATCAAATACCTCAAAGAGACTGCACCAGCCCTATGAACTGCCACACAAACTCATTAGATAACATAGAGTTTTACCTCAAAACCAATTGGCAATAAGATAAGTCATTTGTCTTATTAAAGTTGTGAAGTCCCTCAGATTTTTTCTATGTAAGATCCTCAATATGCCCCTCAAGATAGTGTCTCCTTGGGTTCACCATTCTTGGGTCAGATTCCAATTTTTTATTTTGGACCAAATGCCCGTTTGAACTTCATGGACACTTATATCATATTAGATAACAAAGATTTGAGTAACCCATCTACTTAATGAGATTTGAGGTCTATTGTTTTTTTTTCCCAACGTGGGATCTTCAATAAAATGCCTTGAGGACTGCCAATAACTTCTACCAATCTAAGTTTAACAACTAAAATCCAGACATAAGCCGAAACAAGCAGGTAGATATAATTTACAGGAAAAACGTGGCAAGATAACTCCCGAATAAGCCTTCAAAAACCTTCATAGATAAAAAATTATCAATAACTATAACAATTCCTAGAAATGCTTCAATTATCCACCCCCAAGTAATCTAGGGGTACAGTAGCAAAAGTAATTAAAAACGGGAAGCCAAAGCACCAAATCTCATAAAAAAGAACTCCATTGCAAGACAAAAAACATAAAATGCTGCAGGAAAAAAAAAGGAGGAAAGGAGTGAGAAAGATACAACTGGGAAATCGAGAGGATTGCGACGAGTGAGCTTCTCTTCATCCGGGGCCATTCGGACCACCTGCCTCCCCTTTCTCCTTCTACCAAAAAGCAAATTAGAAGTAGAAATCGGCTTGATTGGGAAGGAGCATATGCAGCCACCAAGACAGCAACTATGAGTTGTAGATGAAGACGAAGAAGAAGATACTGGTAGGTAGGTCGCCGATGGTAAGACTAGGGTTTTAGAGCTTAAAAGGGATATCGACGCCATGAACTTCCCGTTTCCTGAGGTGACGGCTGGAGTCTTACTGAATCTCCTGGTGGCCGATTCCACCAAAATCAAATAGCCGCCACAAGAGTTGTTGGACACCGGACCGCCTCTTATTTTCTTCTCCACACCACAACGTCACTGTTTCCTCCGCCAAATTATCCTTTCAATTTATGAAATTATCGAATTCTCACACCCAATTCCGCTAAAATAAAATTGCATCCTTTCTCTCCACCCTTTTTTTATTTAGGATGTTTTGTTAAAATAATGCTCTTTAGAAAAAAAAATAATGTATTTTTTAAACTATTTAGAAAAATAATGCATTTATAAAAAACATAAGTTGTAAATTGGCGAGTCTTTGAAGACGCCCTTCTCCTTCCTTCCACTCCAAAATATAAATACATTGAATTAAAATGAAATAATAATTTATTATTTAAATTAAATCAAAATATGACCCCATTAAATACATTACAACTACATCAACATAATTTATTATATTATATTAAATTTAAAATGATAATTTATTATATTGAAATGTTAAACTTTTTTTTTTTAGTTTGGCTTTTTATTTCTTTCTAGTTGTGCTTGTTTTGTAGAAAAAAGAAATGACACCAATTTTGTCTTTCAAAACTAATTCTTTTTGTAGTAAATCTTCGTAATACTTCACTTGTGTACTTAATTGATTTTTGTACTTAAAAACATACAAATTAACTTAATTTAAAAACTTAGCTTAAAATAGTAGTAAATATGATAGACCAAAAAATCGAACTAATCAAACCAAA
The DNA here is from genome assembly GCA_025688845.1 of Cucumis hystrix. Taxonomy (NCBI): domain Eukaryota; kingdom Viridiplantae; phylum Streptophyta; class Magnoliopsida; order Cucurbitales; family Cucurbitaceae; genus Cucumis; species Cucumis hystrix. Next base: position 22,435,804 of record CM046884.1, read on the forward strand.
GGTAGATTAACTATACACCACAAGCCTAAAATTTTAAAATATATATAATATTTTTTTTTTGAGTGAGTTTAGTTGAGCATAATTGATATGATATTCCATCCTAGAGGTGAGAGATTAAATCCTCTTCCTCACCATCCTTAGATAATAATAAGGGATAGTTGAAAATATAACAATTAAATTCAAAATAATTAAGTATATAACAATATTTTAAAAATATTGCAAATATAACAAAATTTATCAATGATAGAAGTTTATCACTCATAGATTATATTGCAAAAATTGGTCTATCACTGATAAACCATAAGAGTCTATTCGCGATAGAAATCTATTACTGATAAACTTTGCTATATTTGCAATGTTTTTTAAAATGTTGCTATACACTTAATTATTTTTGTTAAATTCGGCATGGTAGTGTTGAAAAATAAGGCATTTTAACTAAAGTTAAAACTGTGCCAAAAAAGTGAAAATTTTGAAAAAATTTGTGTTTATTCATTTAATTAAAACAATAACTCCTATGTCGCCTCCTTTCACAAAAGTAAAAAAGAATAGCTTCGAAAGTAAAAATTAGAGAGTTGAGTAATAAGAGGCGATAAGAGTTATAATTGAGGAAAGAAACAAACTCACAGAGTGCCTATGATTTTCCACTCAACACTAAACCACAAGTAAATATAAACAAAAAGACATTCTTTCGCCAAATAAAAGAATTCAAAACACTTCAAAAAATTTTAGCCATTTCTGATTTTGAAAATAAGATTTACAATGGGGAATGAACAAAGGTATTTTGAGTATTAAACTTACTGCATTTCGAACTTCGAAATGTCTTCATAGCAGAAAGTATGCGATAAGAGTAAGGCTTGGATAATAAATAAAACTTGATTGCATTTTGAGAAGTTTAGAAACGAAAGGAAGAATTGTGCTTGAGGACAAACATAATACGGAGTGATGCTTAAGGACAAACATTATTCTAAATTTGGTGGTGTGATAACTTGTAGAAATACCAGTTGTTGTAGCCTCTTTTATAAAATAATGAAGCTAATATGTAGAAAAAGTATATCAAAATGCGTAGTTTATATTGAAATTGCATAAATACTTGAAAATATACTTTACATAAGCACTCATGCCTATTTTACCATGATTATAGTGTCTTAACGCAGGATTAATAAGAAGGCACTAGTGAATCGCAGAGGAGCTTGCACAAGCGCTACACGATAAGAACCTATATGGCGATTAACATCTTTAGACGAAGAACCATGTCATCACGCGAGAAAGATTCACTAGAAGACAAGAATGATAGTTGGAGTTGATGTGACTTTGCAAGGCTGCAATCGGCGCTGACATGCTCAGAAGAATAGGAGTTTCTCGCCAAAAGTTTTCTATAAAAGGACTCCATGACTACCGAGGAAAGGAGGCCAAAATGAGCCAGAAGGAAGCTTGAATGAGCCTGTCACACCCTACCCCGCACACCTGCTTGCTTGTCTAGTGAGACTCGGTGCGACTTGAGCATCCTTGACGCGATTAAACGCCAAAGACACCCAACTTAACTTTCTTAACTTAGCTTAATCGCCAAAACACTTAACTTAACAAATATACTTTAGGCGATTAGAACTTAACGCAGAAAAGATAAAAACAAACTTTAAACTTTATTCCTTAACAAGGCGTGTAGTACAAGAATACAGAGATACAACACTTTACCAAAATACTACAACAACACTTAAACTTAAATGCTTGATAGCTTCTCGCCTAGCAAGCTCAAACCTCCTCTCCTTTTTTGCCTCAACGCCTAAGCCCTGAAAAGTAAAATTTTAAAGGATAAGTCTAAAAGACTTAGTGAGATTTATAAATCATTTTCGCTATACCTTTTCGTAAACATTATTTCGCATAAACATATTTTAAACACAAACACATTTATAATATAGCAATTTCACATAAATATTTCGTTTCGAGTAAATGCATCGTCTTGCATAAACACACATTAGTTAACCATCAGGTCACGTAACTTTGCGTTTAGACTATTGAAATCATCCTATACGCCAGGTCATGTAACTTTGCGTTTAGACTATTGAAATCATCAGCATCTGAGGATATACAGATTCATCCTTATTGCTCAGGCTACTAAGCTTTATACGCTCCTTTCAACGCTTAAGCTAGCTTCCATCACCACGTAGTCCCTTTCACTCATGGTGGCCTTTACTCTTTATGTGCACATAAAAACATCTCAAGGAAATAACTAATAGTTTGAAAACCATTTTATAGCATTGAAATCATAGTCATCAAATCAAGGTTTAAACATCATAATTATGCTTGAAAACATATAAACTATTCATAGAAATCTCTTTTGAAATACTTCTCATTTGAAATCATCTTTCAAAATAGTAAAGCGGAATCACAAAAATTTTAAGAAGAAAACCACTCACAAAACTTTCCTAAAGAACCTCTCTTCTTCTTCTCGCTCTGTAGCACTTCAACTCTTTGCTTTTCTTCTTCAAAACAAAAGACTGAGGTCCTCTATTTATAGAGCTCTTAAACCAGCTTAGTCATACATAAACTCTTCTTAACTCGCCAGCTCCTACTCTTAGTAGAGTACGTGTAAACTTAAGATGTGTCCTTAATCACGCTTAACTTAAATTCCACACGTGGCCCACTAATTACACTTGTGAAATTCCTCTGAACTTTTCTTACTTCTTCTCGTCAAACTTCATTCTGCGATGAACCTTACTCGTCCAACCTTTCTTGCGAACAACCTTATCGTGTGGTTACACTTAAACTCCAACCTTTCCTCGCAGACTTCTTAACTCACAACCTTTAATTTCCTACTTCCCTTGCAAAACTCCTTCTCTGCGAAACACTTGGTTCTTCTTCCGAAGTCCACACAAAATGTCAAAACTCAAACACTCAGTCAAAATTTTCACTTCTTAACTTAAATTTCTCGTACGGGTCTTACAGAGCCAGCTTTTGTGGTGCCTGAATGGGTTGAAGCCTAGAGAGTGGCAGAAAGGAATAGCCTTTCCACCATCTATAAAGAGTTTTTTCTTCTACTCCATTCATTCTGTGAGTGAGAGGTTAGAGTGTAAGTGGGGAAGGTTCAATTCTCTATCTCTCCTAACTTGTACTCATTTTCCTTCTCTTTATCTTTCATTTTTGTATTTCTTTGTAATATATGTTATTCATATTGTATAGTGGCCTAAGGCCAATACTCTTTAATATATAATACATGTTTATACCTTTTTAATCCATCATTTCTACACTTTTCATCAGTCAATGTGTAATTTGTAGTTTAGATTTGTAATAAGTTTTTGATAAGAAGTTTTGCTTATCAGTCTTATCACGTTAGTTGAGTTATTCTCATCACTTGGCCAACATAAGTCACCAACTACCCTAGATGGTAGTAGCAAGGACATTGCTAACGTGCGCAAGGAAGAGTTTTTCTTCCTTTGCGAGATAACTTCCAACACTTGTATCCCGAAAGGTGAACAAGTGTGGGACTCGACACCGAGAGGTTGCTGTTTTTAATTGCAAAGTTCTAAACGTCTCAAACGTAAACTTTTTTAAATATATCTCGCCTAATCACACTTAGTTATATGGATCCCGAAAGGTGACCATATGTGACGTTTAATGACTACGAGAGGACCACACCTTAATCATAAGCTGGTTGAGTAAGTTATATCACATAAAGGTTATCACATTACTTAATCGTGTTATAAGGCATAAACATTCATTCACTCTTTCTCGCATACAAGTTAGTGCACACATTCATTTCGCATCCATCTCCACCCCTTTATAGATTCTCTAGGCATATTTAAGTAGTACTATTTTCAGTTATTATTCTTTTATACCATCCAATTGAGATGTAAATTCTAGAACTAAGATTTGATATCAATTCTCTGTGTTCGACCCTGGATCATCCATGTAAACCTACTGTTTCGCTTGCAATTGGGCAAGCAGTAGAAAAACTTGTACTCAACAAGAACTTAGCTATCATGCGATAAAGAGTGACATAGTGAGCATCTCGCATGCTGCGAACATGTTCAATGATTTATTGCCTAGACCAAAATACACACTCAACACACTTCACATACTAAGTCCGAACTAAACACAAAAGACCAAGCACTGCACTTTGTGAATTGAAAAAGTTAGTTTCTTAGTCAGTGCTTCATCTTTTTGTTGAATTTCAACAGATTTCTCAATTACTACTTCACTTTTCTTTCGTTTGTCTAATGGTTTCTCAGTAACTACTTCATCATTTTTTTAATCTCCACCCGTTGTTCTCCATCAGAAGCTTTATTTTGCCTTTTCTCCTTAAGTTTTGACAATGTAACCAGCTTCTTTTTCTTGATGGATATTTGTTGTTTAGGTATTTTCTACAATTCATAATATTAGTCAAGAAACAAAATATTAATGCAAAGGAATACACAGTTGTAATATGTACATACCAATTGAGATTCTTCATTTACAACTGGAATAGATGGTTGGACTTGCTGAATTGTTAAAGATTGTTCCTTTCGTAGACATACCAATGGAACTAATGTGAGGTCTTTGATAGTAGTTGATGGTAGTATCTCATAAAGTGGACGTGGTTGGCTTACAGTAGGCCTTTCAATCATTTTTGGCAGTTCCTTTTCTGTTTGAGTATGATCTTCCAAATTTTCTGCTATATTACTTATAGTTAATAGCAACTGTGCATCTTTGCCATCAATGCTAATATCAATTCCTAACTGCTCTTGATGTTGAAGCGATGTTCTTTTTTGTTCTCTACAAAAAAAGAGTAAAAAAAAACAATTGTTTATTTAAAATATAAGCAATTTTAAACAATATAAAGCAGTAAATAATAAATTGGGGCATTTTTAAAAATAGCAAAATAAATTAAAATATTTACAAGCTATAGCAAAATTTTGGATTCTTTCACTGATAGTCTTCTATCACTATAGCATATCAATGACTATCAGTGATTGAATTTGATATAGGTTGTAGATATTTTGTAAAATTTGCTATTTTTAAAAATTTCCCTAATTAATTAAATACTAACTGTTGAGTTTCTACAACAAATTCTTGAGCATGTGACTCTTGAAGAGATGGATTCTCAGGGATGATCATATGTTCATATTATGATGGTCATCATTCTTGTCCAGATTTTGATGATTAAAACCATCATGAAGATCATCGTACATGTTGTCAATATCATCAATCCATTGGTTCTGATTCTGATTCTGATTTTAATATACAATAAAAATGAAAAATAAAATTAAAAAAATTTAGTTAAAAAATGATCGTGAATACTTAAGCAAATGATCGTGTAGAATACCTAAACGATCATTTTACCAAGAGTGTCAGATTGTTCAGATGGGATATGCGATCGTGTAATGAAATTTAAATGATTGGTTAAACGATCTTTTATCTATAAACAAATAAGAAACAAAACACTTTCAAAAAATTAAACTTTACCTAGACCAAGCTGTTGAGCATTTGCTTTATTTCAGATAGGTCTGATGCTTGCTTTCTAATTGTGTCATCCATCTTACAAATTATGAAAGTTAATGCCGATAAGTTTTTACGAACTTCCTTGATCTCATTGTTTAGTTTTTTTGTAAGATTTTGAACGACGTCATTCTGATTTGTCATTGGATCTTGGATGTTTGTTGTTGGTGTTTGAATTATTTTCAGATTGGCCAACCACTATTTGTCTTTCTTTTATTTGTGGTGATGGCTGCACAACAAAAGTAACACTACGACATTTGCATTGGACTAAAGAAGTGAAGATGAGGTTGGTTGCAAATTATTCAAGTCATCATGATCAGATGACTGATTGTTCATACTATGAGCAGAAGCGTTGGTGTCACTGCTGTTAGTATCTTGCATTGATTCATTTTTCTCAATATTGATGTTATCATCTCCTTGAATTCCACTCTCCTTAAAAGCTTTCTCTTGGGAGGATAGCTTCAATTTAGGTAGAACAACAATCTGCAATGATATAATCAAATAGTTGGTAATACATTGTTTATCAAAGCTAGTCTTAAAGTAAGATCCAAACCAAAAAGAAAAAAGAAAAAAGAAAAAAATTCACTTAAGGTAAATGATCGTACACAAGAGGATACACGATCGTGCATCCAAGTAAACGTCATTGTCTACCAAAAGATACAAGATCAAATTCGCAATTACACGATCGTTCACGAAAAGGTACATGATCTTGCTACTGTTATAAACAATTGGTCAGAAGTTACACTTACTTTTTTTGTTCTGGAATATATTTTTCTCTAACATTTTGTAGGATAGAGCCTGTGTACAACTCCACCTTAATATTCTGGGGATTGATCCCTTTCTGTCTTTTGTGGGCAGGTGCTCACATGTAGTTGAAAGTGTTTAATAAGCCCACACCTATATGGTTAAACGAATATGTTAATGTTTGATGTTTAGTTTGTATTTAAATAAAAATTACTTGAAAAGCAAGCACATAGCCCTTGATGTTATAGTATGCAATTGCTTTTGAACGTCGTGCCCTTTTGTTACATGCTTCTTTTTTGCCTTGTAGAATTGTCCTCAAACTGTTGAGCAAACAAGTGTAGAAGAAAGTTGACCAATCAAAATTCTTAAAAAATTCTTGATCATCAACTCTTCCAAAAACATCCATATCGAACTATGTTTTCTTATCCTTTTCCACTATCACAATTTGAATAAAGAGTGATAAGGTAACCTTCATAACATCTCCATCGTTTATAAAATCAAACCGTTTGAAAACTTCCTCAACTTCTAAGCATGTATTATATTCTTGTTCTCTGATCCAAATAGGAGGTTTCATAGTCGTTTATTGTCATAATCTTTATCCAATGTTACACCAGCCGATGACAAACCAGTTATGATGTTGAAATCATTTTGGGTGAAATGGACTTTTTGCCCCAAAATAGAAAAACAGATTCCATTTGCCTTGGATTCTTGAGGTATATGCCTGAACAAGAAATGATGGATTAACTGGTCATTGAAGATCATGTTCACATCCAGTAGTGGACCAAAATTTGTTTTATGGAACAACTGAAATTGTTCCTTGGTCATTTTATCCTTTATAACAGTACCAATCTTGTGGACTTGACACGAGACAATGGTAGGAAAGTATATGTTTCTAGGTACAGCCATCCTAAAATGAATGATCACAGAATATTTTAGTTACGTACACGATCGTTTAGAAAACTGTAAACCCTAAACCCTAAAAGTAAACTGTAAACCCCTAACTATCATGTAGAATATGTTCAGACACAGCTACACAATTGTTTATTTGAGTAAGATATCGTTTAGCGTAACATATCGTTTAATCCAAACAGTAACCCAGTCATAATAGCATTAATCAACAAGTAATAAAAATTGAAACATTTAACAATCTTGATAATAAAAGTTTAACAAAATTGAGAACGTTTGAGAGTAAATGCTTAGCGAACACAACATGGAAATAAAAGTTATCAATCTTGAGAATAAGTCAGAGTTGGACGAACACAGGTTTCTTGTTGAAGGCAGAAGTCGAAATGTTTAACAATCTTGAGAATAAGAGTTTAAGGAATTTGGCAACGTTTGAGAGGAAAAGCTAAACGACAGTGATAAAATAGTTAATCAACGAAGAATCAGAGTTACAAAAACATACCTTTGATGTTGAAGAGAAAAATGGAAACATTTAAGAGGAAAGGATTAAGGAAATTTGAAACCTTTGAGCGAAAAATCGAAACAAAATAGTACGTTGAAATGAAGGGAGCAAAAATGAAGAAAGCGATAAGTATTTGGGTCTTTTTTACCAAAGGGGCAATACTATCAATTTGCGTGCTTTTTTAAAGTTTCGATTCACATTTATTAATATGTTAGTGCATTTCTATAAATGATACATGTAAACGATCGGGTAATTAAATCAAAACGTTTTTTGATAACATCTAAACGATCTTGTCAATGAATGTAAACTCTAAATGACTGTCTTGTAAAAATTAGATGATCATTCTAAATGATGTCTCAACAATATCTAAATGATCATGTTAATTAATAAACATGATTATTAGTTAAGTAAAAACGATCTTGTCGTTACATGTAAATGATCTTTAAATTTATTAACATTTAAACGATTTTGTGGTTGAACCTAAACGATCCTGTAGTTTACCTTAAACAATCCTGTAATTTACCGTGAAGGATTGTTGTTTATTTATGCAAACAATCTAATAGTTAAATTTAAACCATCGCTTAATAACATATAAATGATTATAGTAATTATTTTAGATGATCGTTTTACAAAAACTAAGCGATAATGTTATAGTATTTAAATGATTGTGTGGTTAATTCAAAACGTTTATATGTAAATGTACAAGTATAAAACAGAGAAATGTTCAAACGCTGTTATACATTTATTGTAAGCGTTATTACATGTAAATGTTATCTATCTTCGTCAAACCAGCTTTCTATTACATACATGTTACAGAACATGTAAAACTGGACATCGAAAAAATGTAAATGTTTATGGAAAAAATGTGTGCATAATTTTCACCATCCAAAAATCATACACAACATCTAGAAACACAAGTTTTAGAGCCCTTATCTACCGTTCTCAAGCCAATTTTTCAGATCCAAGCTGTTATCTTCTGTTGTTAAGCCAAATTTTCATTCTCTTCCATCTGGATCTTGAAGCCTACAACCAACCCTTGTCGATCATCTGGAGTTCGAAAAGGCTTCAGAATCTTGGAAGTAGATAAGAGCTTAACATAATCTTTTCAAGACATTTTCGGAATCACCATCACAGTTTTGTTTTATGTATGTATGTATGTTTATATGAAATTTAGAAAGTACATGGATAATTTAAAATGTATGCATGTATATTTGGAATTTAGAAATTACATACATAATTAAAAATGTATTTATGTATGTATATTTTTATTATAATTAGAAAAATATATAAATTTTAAAAAATGTATGAATTTAGAAAAATGTATGTATGTATATTTGTTTCTTGAGTTAGGAAAATATGTATAGAGGAACTTTGAATATGATAAACAATGTATATGATATAAATATGTAACATATTTGAATTTTACAGTTTAATAAATGTATATGATATAATGTTCAATATTTAGAGTTTAGATTAAATTTAAATTGATTATATTGAATTATGGTTTAGGGTTTAGTGAATTTGAGATTGGGGGTGTTTATCGAATTCGATATTGAATTCGATTTTGAATTCAATATTGAATATGAATTTCACTTTCAAATTGCATTTGAATTTTTGAAAATGTTAAATAGCCTAACTAAAAAGGTTGACATATTTGGGAGAGGTCTGCATACACCATTGAAGTGATTAGAGTGTTTAAAATGTTAGATAGCGTGTAGTTAATGGAAGATTTGACATAAATTATTCATAAAGTAAGGTTGAATAGTTGGAGTATTTGATAGAAGAGGTATAAAATTAATCTAACATATTTATTTGTCGGGCTTTTAAGACAGACAAGAGTTGGATGAAACTTAAGGATAGATTTTCTGTTAAGTACAGAGAAGGAGTTTTCCAATTTTTAGAGGTTGCAAAAGATCACACAAATAATTACGGAAAAATAAGGTGTCCATGCAAGAAATGTATGAATTAAAACTGTGACTCATTAGAGAGTGCGAGGCGACATTTATTAACTAGCCTTCTCCTATATAAACCGGGTGTATCATAGAGAGCCGGTGAACTTGCATATAGGTATGCAAAGATTTGATGAAAAAACGAGTAGTAGTATTCCTTTTGATGAAGGAACTAATAGTAACCCACTTATGGAAGAAAATGAAATGTTGGATATGTTGCATGATTTACAAGCTGATATTGAACACGTAGAAGAGATTAAGGAAAGTTTAGATTTAGAAAAAGACAGAACGAACATGGTATTTAAGGAGTTACTACATCAAGCAAGTTGTGAGCTATACCCCGACTGTTTAGAATTTTTGTCACTAAACTATTTAGTTAAGATGATGCATGTGAAGGTTCTCATTGGTTAGAGCAACAAGTCCTTTGATATGATGTTAGAGTTAATAAAACGTGCGTTTCCAATGTGTGCTACCAACATCCCTAGTTCATTATATTAAGCCAACTAAAATTGATTGATTTGGGCCTAGGGTACAAGACTATTCATGCTTGTCAGTATGACAGTGTATTGTTCTGGAACGAGTTCGAGGATTTTGCAACAATGTCTGACTTGTGGTGAGTCTCGGTACAAGATTAATTCCAATAGATCAAGGAAGAAAACTCCACAACAAGTATTGCATTACTTTCAGCTGGTGCCAAGATTATAACGATTGTTTGTATTGCAAGAAAGTTCGACAGACATGCAATAACATAAGGATAAACGAGTAGAAACAGAGGATGTGTTGAGACATCTAGCCGATGCAGAGGGATGGAAGCACAGTGATTCTGAATTTCCTGATTTTGCTTTAGAGCTACAAAATGTTCGTTTAAGGTTAGCTTCAGATGGATTCAATTTGTTCGGTCATATGAGTACCCCGTACAGTATGTAACATGTGGTGTTAATTTAGTATAATTTTCCATCATGAAAATGTTGGAATTTATGTCCTAAAACTCGTAGTTTGTATTCAAAATTCTGTTTAATAAAATCTTCTTATTGATACTATAATTTGAAAGCCAATAAACTAATGTTCCGAGGCTATTATGTAGACTTGAACTTTATGTACAAACATAAAAGTGGATCAAGTTTGAGTTATAGCCTAAATGGTCTATAGTATATGGATAAGGTTGGGCGCCTTATTCCGGAGATACTATTGATGCGGCCTACTTTGTAGTTAGTACAAACGATGTGATCCTACTTGTTCATGTAGAGACATGGAAGTAGGGGCATCCTATGTAAAGAGTTTACATAAGACTGGAACCATGAGATAGTCGCTTTTAAGTTATAGCACCGTTAACTTTGTAAAACTGACTATTTCATTTATAGATATCCAATGTAACTTAATCTTAATCCTGAGCTAATTATGAACTTCTGTTCACACGAATTTATCCTTAGATCTGCATAGGTGAGGGCAGCTCAATGGCGCTGGCCCAATAAGCCTCCCATTTCAGGGGTAAGATCGGGTGGATAGCTAGGGACATAGGGTGCAAGACGAAATTCACTCCTACCCACTCTAGGGTTAGTAGGTAGGTTGTTCCCTTAAGGACTGAATCCAGGTCTTGAACAAGGGGGCCCACCCTCTCATTGATCCGAGAGGAATTCAGTTTAAAGGTTGGACCTTAAAGCCATTGTTCAATAGTGGATCAATGGTAATACGATATAATCAGTGGACCTTAAGGAGAAAAGATATAATCTCGGGGGTAAAACGATACTTTGACCCAGTCGAGATTATGAACAATTTGTGAAGGATTAACTTACTTATCATGGTCATATCACATGGACACAAATATATCTATAGTGAGGGGAGTGCAACTACGAGACTTTAGTGGAATGACCCGTTAGTTAACGAAGATTTATTAACTCGGTCTAAAGAGTTTAGCCCGTTAATCTCGGATCGTTGGAGCACATGGTCTATAGGTCCATTAGGTTCTCCTGCTAGCTTACAAGGAATCAACCTAGAACATTATGATGAAATAATTCGAATTGTTCGAATTAGATAAAGAGAGAGAAACCGACAAATATATCTGATATAGTCATCAATTATAACTTAAGATAGAGCTTCATGTTTAAATGTGATTTAAATATGAATATGGATTCATGTTTGGAAGCTCGGAATTGATGAGAAAGGTCAAAGAAGTAAAAAGTCAAAATGTTGACTTTTGACTTTGAAAAATCAAACTTTGACCGGCTTTATATTCAAATGTGATTTGAATTTTGGAGAAATGAATACGGATTCATGCTTGGGAGGTTGAAATTAGTCAAGACGGACAAAATGGTTAAAAGTCAAAATGTTGACTTTGGACTTGAAAAAGTCAAACTTTGAATTTGATTTAAATGTTGAATTACCATATTGCACTTAGACTAATTTAAATAATAACACTTGTTGAGATTTGGCAAGCTTATCACTTGTTGATTCATGCTTATTGCATGCAAGACACCTATCCCACTAAGAATGTCAAGTGGTGAGATAGGGAAGCTCTTGCATGTAGTTTGCTTGTAAACAAGTTTTATGCAAAGGTCAAATGACTCTTGGATTTGAAATTGAAAATTAATTTTGTAATTGAGAATTACAAAATAAAATCAAGAATTCTTTTCATTTGGGTCTCTCAACATCAAAAACAAAAAAAAAACCTAAAGGTTAGGTTCCTACAAAAGATATCATCTCTCTCTATTTCCTCCACCATTTTGAGTCTCACAACTCATTTCTAAGTCCGAAGAATAGCGGGTCAACGCTAGTGGTAGTCTCAGCTTCAATTTCGTGAGGAGATCGTGAAAAGCACGTGAGGAGATTACAAGAAAAGAAAAGCATCAAAGGTGAGGTTTTTCTTTTAACCCTATCTATATTATTTTAGGGTTTTTTTATGCATGTTAATCACTACACTTGTTTAGTTGCAATTAGAGTAAAAATTTGATCCTAATTTCGTTGCGCATATCTACCGCTTCCATCAGAAAATGCATGAAAGAGTCAAAATTCTTTATATCATTGCTTATTCTCAGTCCAAAATCTTCTGGTAAGGAAATTGATGTACATATAGCCATTACTTGAGGAACTAAAAAATCTATGGACGTTTGGTGTAACACCCCAAAATTTTCAAGATATTTCGTTATCATTTTATTAATTTTGGGTGTTATTTTGTGAGATGGTTTTAATTTTTGTGGAAAGTAAAGTATTTTGGAAAGATGTGGGGTTAATGTTTGAAAATTGGTAATACTATTGTTATCATTATTAATTATTAAGGAAAGATATGTTATAAGGGATATTAATGAGGAGAGAGGGAAAATTAAATAGGAATAGGAAAAGATGAAGGAAAAGAGGAGTTATTTGGGGAAAATTAGATAATAATAATAATAATGGTATTAATGTTATTATTATTATTAGTATTTTACATATAAAATACACCCTCGGGATGCTTGCCATAGTTACAATTCATCTTCTTCCTCACAAAGAACCCTAACCGTCACAAAGAAACCCTAGCCGCCGCGAACACCACCACGACGACGGCCGTCGGACGAAGTCGTTCGCCTCGCGTCTCAGTCGGCCAGCCGCACGCTTCCAGCCGCCAGCGTCTAGCCGCACGGGTTCCGGCCGCCAGCGTCCAGCCGCAAGAGTTCCAGCCGCACGAGTTCCAGCCGCACGGGTCCACGCGTCCGTCCTCATCGAGCCGCACGCGTCCAGCCGCCAGCGTCCAGCCGCAAGAGTCCGTTTTCACCAAGCCGTACGGGCCGTCTTCCTCCGTACGTAAGCCGTAAAGCCTCAAGGTCCGAGCCGAGCCTCTTCATCAAGCCACTTGAGCTGTTTTCATTTGGTTCAAGCCATTCCTTGTTGTGGAGTCACTTTGGTGAGTTGGACTATTATCGATTGTGCTGGTACTCCCATTAATTGCCTATTCTATTCTGAATAAATAAAGTTATGGATTTAAGTGGATCTATGTTTTCTTGAAGGAACGAATATAGTTGGAGGAACTGAGACTGTGAATTGTTTCACTTAGGGTTGTGTTGGATTCAACCCTAATCTTCGGGATTGAGTATTGGGAGGAATTGACGGTCAACCAGTGAATTATTTTTAGCGGATCTTCAAGTAAGAGAATTTTTCCCTTTTTGCCTGAGATGCATATTATTGATGCATGATGTGATTATATGTATCTATGAGATTGTGTATGTTGAGCTGAATGTTGATTTTATGATGAGCATGTATAGCCTATAGTGTTCTGTTGGTCTGCTGGTTAGAGTCGTACCACGAGGGGTCCATTAAGGGCCTCCCATATATATGTTTGAGTATTACTGAGACGTGATTCGACGGGATCACTTACAGCCCGACTCTCCTTTAGGGTGACTCCTTCGGAATCACCGAGAGCCCAGTTCAGTCCCGGTGGGACTACTGGATAGCGTGCGTTCGGGAGCACCATAGAGCGTGGTACCTTATTGCAGGACTCTAGCAAGAGACTAACAACACATAGGGAGACTAAGTACGGGTCTCTTACTGAGTATAATTTTATATACTCATTCTCTCAAATATTTTAATTTTCAGGTAAAGATAAAGGCAAGGGCAAGTTGGCGAATGACAAGAAGTGACCGTGGTTTGCCATAGGGAATAGTTCAGTTTTTCCGCATTTATGATTCAAGAATTATTCTTTTTAGAACTTTAGAACTTTAATTATTTTAAAATTATTTCTTTTATTTTTATGGGCCCAAATCAGTATTTTATTTTATTATTCTCATTACTTATTTATTTAAATATTTCTCAAAACTTATAAAAATTAATTTACCTAAAAAAAAAAAAAAAAACTACATTTTATTTAAATAGTAATGATCCCAACCTTCTAAGAAGGTTGGGGTGTTACATTTGGTATGCGTACGCATGATTGAATGATGGATCAATGTTTTCAGTTGTATGCAGCCTTGTTGTGGATAATTAATGACTTTCCAGCATATGATGATCTATCCGATGGGAGTACAAAAGGGTATCAGGCATGTCCCATTTGCATGAAGGATAAATCATTGTTTGGGATACATAGAAAGATAGCATTCATGGGACATCGATGGTATTTTTCAGATAACCATGTTTGGCATAGAAGTAGGCTGGATGATGGAAAGGTAGAGCATAAAGGACCTCTAGTGGTAATGAATGGCCAAGAGATCTTGGAACAACTAGATTCGTTGGAGTTTCCAATAATGAGTAAGCATCATTCGTTAAAAGATAGAAAAAAAATAGTTATTAATTGGACTAAGAAAAGTATTTTTTCAATATTCCTTATTGGTCGAGACTATTTATTCATCATAAACTTGATGTAATGCACATTGAAAAGAATGTTTGTGATAACTTGATCAGTACGTTGTTGAATATTGAAGGAAAAAGGATAGATACCATGAATGCTTGGTTGGATTTATAAGATTTGAAGATACGAAAGGATTTACATTTGGTAGAAGTGGGTAACTGATTGGTGAAATCACTTGTGAGTTATACCTTGACTAGGAGCGAGTGAATTGAGTTCTGTAAGTTATTGAAAGCAGTTAAGTTTTTCGAGGGATTCGTCTATAATATTTTACGATGCATGAATGCAAACGAGGAGAAAATATCAGGTCTCAAAACGCACGACTGTCATGTTCTACTACACCAACTTCTTCCAATCGGTGTTTGAGTATTTTTACCCAAAAATGTGTACATTATAATTACTGTTTTTCGTCATTTGTGCGCCAGAACGATAAGAATAAGTGATTTGGACAGATTGCGGTCAAATATTATAATTATATTGTGCAAATTGAAAAGAATATTTTCGCATTTTTTTTTAGCGTCATGGTACACCTTGCAGTTCACTTGCCATATGGGACGAAGCTTACTGGTCCAGTTTCTTACAGTTGGATGTATCCCATTGAAAGAAGTCTTCGTACACTAAAACAGTATATGTTCATAACAAAGCACGTCCTGAGGGGTCTATTACAGAAGGATATCTTATGAACAAATCAAGTACTTTCTGTTTGCGATATCTAAGTGGAATTGAGACCCAATTCACGAGAGATGATCGAAATGACAATAGCATTGAAGTGGATGAGGTCATTGGTGAGTTCGAAGGTATTCATTTAGAAGGTACGACCATTGGAAACGTCACGTTTACAAAGTATATCACAAGAAGAGAAATGACTCTTTCATTGGTACATGCTCAGCAATGTGGATGAAATAGCAGAGTACCGGAAGTACGCATTTCTATACCTTGATCAATTCAAACATCCATTTGACAATATATATTTTAAGTCTTTGTTATTGTCTACACATAAACTCACAATTGTGTACTTTAGGAAACATTTGCGTTTGATATGTTGTTGGGGTGAAAGCTTTTCTAAAGTTGTTAAAAGACACCTACGAGCATTTGTCGATTGATTCAAAGCTTAGGTATTTAGAGTAAATGACTTTGAGCATTCGTACAATATGCTACTTTATATATATTTTATACATATAAGTACTTCATGGTACACCAATTTTAGGTTATGGCAGAAATGCGCGAGAATTCAAACATTTCTCAAGATTTATTTTCACTCGCAATGGGACCTTCACTTAATGTTCGCTCTTACAGTGGATGCATTATTGGTGGCGTACGATTTCACACGTTGGAGCGTGATTTTCAACGCACAACACAAAATAGTGGAGTCATGGTAGTCAGTGAAGGTAGTGGAGGCGGTGCCAACAACAATTTCTACGGTGTTTTGGATGAACTGTTGCACATTCAATATCCATTTGGACAACGTGCTTTGCTATTCAAGTGTCGATGGTTTGACATAGACAAAAATAAAAATCATAGGATGCAAGAGGAATTAGGCTACAAATCAATAAACACGTCCCATTTTTTTTCGCTGAGGAACCTGTGATTCTCACAACCCAGGCACATCAGGTGTTCTACCTGGAGGACCCTAAAAATGGTACCAATTGGAAAATTGTTCAAGTGATGCAGAATAAACATGTATGGAACGTGCTAGAAGTGAAAGAAACCGAGAATGACCAACTTAATGTACTAGAAATTATCATTGGACATCGTGTGGAGGAACACGTCATTGAGGATGACACTCTGTGCAGAACTTAAGTTGATCCTACAATAGTGGAAAGACCAAATGTACGTTATGTTGCGAACAACTTCATAAACGATGGAGATGACAAACAATCATCATCGCTTGACCCTCTTTGATGTGATGATGTAATTGTTTTGAATTATGTCATTGGTTTTGTATTGAACATATGTCGTGTACATTGTTTGTAATTAATTGAAATATTTTAATTTTCAATTTACTTCAAATTTTGCTAATCTTGCGAAGTGTAACTGAAAACAATAATTACGAAAAAAATAAATAAAATAAATAATAAATTAACTAACAAAAAAAAAATATTAAAAGCCTTCCCCGACGCACGTCACACATTGGGGAACACCAACGTCGGGGAAAGAGTTCCCTGACGTGCTGACAACGTGCACCGATGTACGTTTCCCTGTTGTGGACTTGATCTACGTTGGGGTAAGTATCTCCGACGTGCTTTCCGACGTCGACTTCAACGTCGAGGTAACCTTCCCCGATGTGTTTCGTGTTTTTTCTAACGTGGTTCTGCGTTGGAGAAGACCTTATTTCTTGTAGTGTTTCCCGACGCATTTTGGTATATATGCTGATGCTTTTATGCGTCAGGATATCCACTATTTATTGTAGTGAATTTCACTATATAAACTAAAGCAGAGGAATTACAAACCTTTTTTTCTCATAAACAGGAATAACAAACCCTCTTCTAAGAAGAAACTCTCTATTTTGTCTCATATTCTCTTACTGGAATTTTAGAATCTCTCCCATTTATGGTCTAAAGAAACTTGGCCATCAAGTAAATATAATGTCTCTAAATTGTCATCTATCGAGGTAATATTAATTTTCAATTCCTCAAAACGATTCATTCATTTACAATGGCAAGTAATGAAGTTATCATTGTCGAAACTTTGATATAACCCAAAATCTCTTTTTCGATGCTTGTTTACAACTCATTCTCAATGTTTCCAAGCTTTTGAACAATGCAACCTAAAAAGCATACACAAAGTCTTTAAATCATTAATATTTTAATATCCATGTGAATATATATATTTGGCTCCATACAAAAAATATATATACAATTCTTGCATACATACATTGTTTAAAATAAAATTGAAGATGTATACCACTCCTAACTTTGATACTTCATCCATTGCTCATCATCCACTTCAAACGTTTCAAATTCTTTTTAATATTTGGTGTAGGGAAGTTGGAAAATACTTTTCAAATTGGTACAATGGGTAGCATAGACATTCATTAGATTTAAAAATGCCAAAAGATCATCAACATCTTTGTTCCACATGTACTCTAAATTTGGTAAATCATTTAAAGTTAAGATTCTCAATGACACCACTTTTGTATCAAAGAAGGTGGTCAGTGTAACACCCTAAAAAATTAAGAAAATTTAGATTTTTATTTATCTTGGATTTATTTCGGTGTTATTTTAGATAATTGGAAGTTTTGTTTGTTTTGAGGAGATTATGATTAATTAAATATTTATGGAAAGAATATCTGATTAATTATTAAATTTTGGAATTTAATTATATTGTATGGTTTTGATAAAGGTTGAATGATGTTGATAATTAACTTTGGTGAGATTTAAGGATATTGGTGGTTTATATATATGTATATATATATATAAAATTATGGAATGTTAAAAAAAAATTATATTATGGGGATAATATAATTATTAAAGATAAATAATTGTAAATGATTAGTATTTTAAGGAAAGATATATGGAGAGAGAAAAATAATTCTATTATGAAAAATATAATTATTTTGAAAAGATATTGTATTTTTGGGAAGTTAAAGAAGATTATTTGATTGGATAATTAATGAGGAGAGAGAAAAATTTGATTAGGTTTTATTTTTGAAAAGATAAAAAGGAGAAGGAATTAAATTAAGGAAAAAGATATAATAATAGTATTATGAGTATATATTAATAGAGGCCTCGTGAAACCTGCAAAGAAAAGAAGTGTACTATTATTCTTCTTCCTCCATCTTTCATGTTTAGAAACCCTAACCCTAGTCGCGGCTTCACCTTCCTACCGCTGTTGTGCATCACTGCAGCCTCCTCCACTCGCCATTCACCAGATCGTTAGTCGCGCCCAGTTTATGTTCGATCTGACTAAGCCATGGGGAGTTAGCGGTAAGCCGTCCCTTTGTCATCTTTGTTAGCATTCAACCGTAGCTGCGCTAGATCCTCCATCGCAATCCACCGCACGCCGCTCACGTGGACTCTAGTCTCCCTTCGACGACAAATCCTCCATCCCCAGCAGTCATCAAGCAAGCCCATGCTTGAGCCGATCGTTCATCATTCACGAATCATATGCACCAGAGCCGCTCTTGTGCAAGTCGACCGTTTCGATTTGAACTGTCCCTTGTTCCAAGCTGCACTCGTGAGCCACATTTCAGATCCGAGTCGTTACCATCTTCACCGAACCGTTCCTTCACGATCAAGTTGCACTTCTCCAAGCTGCTCACATGCAAGCAATTCGAGCCGGTTCTCATCCGCGAGCCGTGCGCTCGAGCTGACTGCCCTTGCCGAGCTGTCCCCTGTTTTGAGCCACTTCTTGGTGAGATTTGCTTGGTTTTGATTGGGTTTGGTACTCCCAGTATTTATCTATTTTGTCCCAAATGAGTTAAGTTATGAATTTTAAGATGGGATATTTTTGCTTGAAGGTTTGGTTAATTTTAATTGGGAATTTGAGCTCTGAATTTCTCCTAACCAAGGTTGAATTGGATTTCAACTTCCTTCGTTGGTAAGTTGGTAAGCCTGAGAAATTAATTATTTGTTGTGGTTATCAAACTATTAATTTGAATCTTATTCATGTTTTGGATTTGCTTGTTGGAAAGTTTGACCGTTGCTAGGAATAAATTTTGTGTAGCTAATCTTCAGGTAAGGAATTTTCCTATTGGATCCCCATATTAAAGTTGCATGCATATTCCGTATGATGTATTAATGTAGTTAAAAGAGACATGTATGATTGAGACGTTATGACCGTGCTACAATTTAATTGAGGCATGCTATGATTAAACATGATATGAGTGAGTTATGTTTGGCTGAGCTACGACATTTATGCTATGATATATTTATATAGGCTATGATGTTCTGTTTAGATTTACTGTTAGAGTCGTACCATATGGGTGTCCCACGGGATCACCACCTATTTATGCATGTGTGGCCAGTTTTATGTGTGATTCAACAGGATTGCTTACAGCCCGACTCTCCTTTAGGGTGTTTTCTTCGGGGTCACCGAGAGCTGAAATGTGTCTTTATAGGATCACTGGATAGCGTGCCTTCAGGAGCACAATAGTTAGATGGTACCTTCCTGTAGGACTCTAACAGAAAGTTAACAGATACTTAGCAGGACTAACAGTGGGTCCCTTACTAAGTATAAATTTATACTCATCATTTTTTATGTTTATTTTTAGAGGCAAAGGTAGAGGTAAAGGCAAACTGACGAATGACAAAAAGAGACCGTGGTTCACCATAGCGGGACAATATATGTTTTATTCCACATTTATTGTTTTCAGTATTCAATTTTTCATAAAATTGTTTTAGAACTCAAGTTTAGTTTTAGATATTTCTTTTTATTTTAAAGAGTGCCCCAACTAGTATTTTAAATGATATATTTGTTTATTATTTTCTTCATACATTTTCTTTATTATTGATTTTAAATGAAAATTCGAGACGTTTTCTTTAAATTAGTATTTTTTTTATTGAAATAAAAAGTTTTTATTTGTTTTACTGATAATGGCTTCAGCTCAGTATAAAGAGTTGGGTCGTTATAGTCATGTAACGTTCGAGATTTGGAGGGAGACATGAATGAACCGGTATCACATCTAAGTGAGAGGGATCCTGAGGACATGAAAGTCATGTTAAGAAAGACTTAAAAGAATTAAAAGTTAATACCTATGCCAACAAGGTGCATCTTCCTTTTTGGTGGCCCAATCATAGGAACTTCAAAGTTAAGCACACTTAACTTGGAGTAATTTTATGTTAGGTGACCTCCTCCAAATATTCCTAAGATGCATGTGAGTGAGGATAAAACGTGTGAAAGGATGCATGCTGGTTTGTGGGGAGAACTTTCACTCTAATAAGTCATTAAGAATAGTAAGGATGATGCTGCTAGGTCGCAGGGGATGTAAGGGAGATCCGAATTCCAAATCCTAGTTCAAATTCTGAGCCTGGGGCGTTACAATCAGGTTTTCAACTTCAAATACCATTTCTACTAACTCAAAAAATAATTTTCAATGTGTATCTAAAAAACAAGTGATGTCACTATAATTGAAATAAATTAAACATGCATTATCTCTATTTGTTGCAATCATTAATCTCTATTGTTTGAAGTTTGGAGAAGGAACTTCAGATCGGTTCATTATTATGCCATACCATCTTCCAAATTGTTTCCTTTATTAATTGATAAATACTCCAATTGAGAAAATGTAACATGCGATATTATTATAATCTCCTTAGTTAGAAAAAGTTAACACAATTATCTTAACAAATTAAATGTTTTCATGTGATAATCATTAAAATCTAAACATGTTTCCAAACAAAATTTCTTAGTTTTTCTTTTTAAAACCTCTGCTAAATTATTTGAAAATAGTATATTGGTTTTGAAGAGTAAAGTAAAGTCATTTATGATAAGATGTGACATTTTTGGATTCCCATCAATATCGAAACACTTCATTAGGGAATAACCATTTGTAATTGCTTTGAAAATAACATTTACAAAACCTATGTCATTATTTTGACATTTACAATTATCAACTGTTCAGTTATTTCTAATAATATGTCAAATATTGACCCTTTAACTGCACCAACTGGCCATTCCACATTAAAGTACAAAGTTTTTTAATATTTACCAAAATTCATGATGATTCAATTTCATTCCAACTATCATATCTCATTGTGCCAACACAAATGAAGAAATCTCTTTAACTTCTTCAAATTTTGTGAACTGAATGCCTCCAAGAGAATTTTGAGAATTTTAGCCTTCAAAACTAGTTCTCTTAAAATTGAAAGATGTGGAAGAACAATTCAATTTTAAAAGTTGTCGATTCTGAATCCATGTATTAATGTACCTTACTTCTCCTTTCCATTCTTTGAAGCGGTACGAAGAAAGGAACAAGAGTTGTGGTGAAACTGCAAACAAACTACACCAAAAAGGAAGCTCAAAGCCAACTACTAAGGAGAGGACATTCAAGAGAAAAAGGGATGGACAAATAAGGTTGGCGTCTACTAGCTCCTAAATGCTTCTTATTTGGGGGTCCTCATTTGACTCGTGAGTGCCAAAAAAGAAGTCAGCTCGTAGCCATGATTGAAGAAAGGGAGAAAGCTACTCGACAACAAGTAGAGAAGAGTATGGGATTGCTCTATATCCTCACTCCATCAAGGGCAATGTTGAGGTGTCGTTCTTGTTCGAACAAGTGAAGATTAATGGACAAGATGTGCGCGTCCTATAAGGGTGTACATAAGCCAAGTTGGACTAGGTTGGAGGAAAATTATAGACCTAGCTAAAGTATCGGAGTTGGTGTAAAAGGAAGTTCAATTTGCAAGGGTCAACCTAACCCAACCCAAAAAAACTCATTGGGTTCGCAGGTTGGTTGTTTTTTCTTTTTTCATCTTTTCATAATTTATACTATTTTTTCATATTGTTTTCCAATATACAAGGTGAACAAAGTGTCATATTTTTGTAAAATATCTATATATGTTATACATTCAAATTCCAAATCTATAATGTGCATTCAAAAGTTCAAGTTCATACAAAAGTTTATAATCAAACAAAATAGGAATAAAAAGTCCAAATTTCAATAATATGACGATATTAATGTCTTAAGCATTCTATGCAAAGTCCAAGTCTACAATGTGCATTCAAAAGTTCAAATTCATATAAAATAAACTCTACATTAAAATTCATTCAAAAAACATTCAAAAGTTTAAAGTTCAATAAAAAAACATTCAAAAGCATTTCAACACCATGAAGATTTTAGGTCAATATATTATTCTTGGAATCTTACCCATAACGTAAGTTGACATATTATGTTATGCTAGAAAAACTCCCACTAACAATAATCAATATGCTCTTCCTCCAAATCCAATCCATTTGCCCAAAAAAATAGACATACAAAAGTAAATAAAAATATTATTTAGCATAATACATGTTAGATATGTATAATAAAGAAACCAATCAATTACCTATCTCAATATTGTCAAAAGTCTCTAACTCTTCAAGTTGTGGATGAAGATCTAATAACACCAAGATACCCCAAATCCAATTTTGTGTACATATCAAGATCTTGACTATTTTAGGAGTCAAAGAACTACAAAAGAAATTGAGAATCCTGTCTTCTATACTAAATGCATATTCAAAAGCCAATGTAGATATTGAAGCCGCCAAAACATTTCGAACAATTGTAGATAGAATAGAATATTTGTATATCTGATCCATTCATTTTTTACTAATACATAATATCAAATTCATCTTTATCTACTACATCCTTTTTAGACAAATACGAAGTCAAGTCATTCTCCACTTCCATTGAACTTTCTTCTTCTCTTAAAGCACAAAAATTTATCCATGGATCAACTAATTCATCATTATCCACTTGCACAGTAATACTTTTTTATTGTTGAAGATCACTGATACTACCACGAGTTGAAGGATTATGTTGTGATTTGTAAAAATTATATAGAGGATACAAATATACCTTCTCGTTCTCAACTACATCCTTAACGATATCACTCTCATAAACATTGAAAAGTCAATAATTCAAGTAATTTAACTTGTATCGAGGATCAATCACCATAGCCACTAATAATTTGTAGAAATACAAGTTATTATAGCCTTTCAAGTAGAATAATGGGATCAAAATGCAAGAAAAGTGTATCAAAACATGTAGATTATGTTGTAAATGCATAAATATTTGGAAATACACTTTACATAAGTTTTATGCCTGCTTTACCCCATGTTTAGTATCTAAATGCAAGATTAAAAACAAAAGAAGAAGTTGGCGAATTGTAGAGGAAATCACGTGGAGACTGGAAGAGAAGACCATATCAAAACTCTAGAAGAGATTCACTAGAAGACAAAAGTGGTAGATGGAGATGATTTGACTTGACAACAGAGGTAGCTTTCGACGCTGACATGTTCAGAAGATTAGATTTTCTGCCTACATCTGCTTATAAAAGAGCTTTATCACCATAAAAGAAAATGACGCCTGCATGGGCTGAAAAGGTCTGAATAGACCACTCACTCACCTGAAGAGGTGGGTAGAGTCCTAGAGAGTTGGTGGGAAGGAGTAACCTTTCCATCGTCTGTAAAGTTCTCTTCATCTTCTCCGGTCTGATTGTAATGTGAAAGCTTATAATCTGAGTGAAGCAGATCTCATCCCCATATCTCTCTAAATTGTAACATCATTTCTATTCTTTACATTTTTGTATTTATTTACATTGTATGTTGTTCAACTTGTATAATGGCCGAAGGCCTAGATTCTTTAATACACCTTATATTTATTCCCTTTTCAACCCATCTATGTCTTCGCTGTTCATTTTTCCTTGTGTTATTTGTAGTTTAGGTTTGTGATTAGTTATTGATAAGAAGTCTTACTTATAATTCTTATTATGTTACTTGAGTTATGTTTATCACTTGACCAATGTATATCACCAACTACCCGAAAGGACAAGTAGCAAGAATAAAGCTAGCGCACACAAGGAGTTTGGAGACAAACTTCACCTTAGCAAGATAACTTCCATAATTTATATCCCGACAGAAGAACAAGTGTGGGCATTAGGAACCAAGAGGTTGCTAGCCTTAAACACGAATCTCTATAAGTTTTATACGTGAGTACTTTTAGATTTACCTTGTTCAGCTAAGTTTAGTCATTTGGATCTCGAAAGAAGACCAAGTGTATCGTCTAACGACTTTGGAAGCAACATCTTAATCATAAACTAATTAAGCAGGTTGTATCAAATCAAGGTTTTTATATAGCTTAGTCGCCTGATAGCACTATAACTTCCTTCACCCCTTCTTCCATACAAGTTAGTTCATCCACCCTTCAACCACCTCAACCACCCTCATTAAATCATCTTACATATTCTCTAGGTGTTCATAACTAGGGATTTTCTTAAATTCTTTTATACTTTATAATCTATTCTTTTATGCCGCCTCATTGATAAGAAGACCTTAGAACTAAGCGTTGATATCAATTTCCTGTGTTCGACCTTGGATCATCAAGGAAAACCTATTGTTTCGTTTACACGGGCATGTTGGAATTTATGTCCTAAAACTCGTAGTTTGTAATCATATTCTATTCAATAAAATCGTTATTGATACTATAATCTTAAAGCCAATAAACTAAGGACCCGAGGCTATTATATATAGTAAACTTGAACTATATGTAGAGACATAAACGTGGATCAAGTTCAAGTATATAGCCTACATAGTCTATAGTATAGGAATATGGTTGGGCACCTTATTCTGGGAACACTATGGATGTGGCCCGCTTTGTAGTTAGTACAAACGATGTGATCCTGAATCGTTCATGTAGAGACATGGAAGTGGGGGCATCCTATGTAAAAAATTTACATAAGACTGGAACCATAGAAATAGTCGCTTTTAGGTTATAACACAATTGACTTTAATAAAACCGACTATTTCGCTTATAGATATCCAATATAACTTAATCTTAATCCTAAGCTAACTATGAACTTTTGTTCACAAAGAATTATCCTTAGATCTGCATAGATGAGGGCAGCTCAATGGCGTTGGCCCAATAAGCCTCCCATTTTAGGGGTAAGACTGGGTGGATAGCTAGGGACATAAGGTGCAAGATGGAATTCACTCTTACCCATTTTAGGGTTAGTAGATAAGTTGTTCCCTTAAGGACTGAATCCAAGTCTTGAACAAGGGGCCCCACTCTCTCATTGGCCTGAGAGGGATTCAGTTTATAGGTTGTATCTAAAACCAATTGTTCAATAGTGGACTAGTGAGACTTAAGGAGAAAGATATAATCTCGAGGGTAAAACGGTACTTTGACCCAGCTGAGATAATGAACAACCTGTGAAGGATTAACTTACTTATCATGGTCATATCACATGGACACAAATATATCTATAGTGGGGGGAGTGCAACTACGGGACTTTAGTGGAATGACCCGTTAGTTAACGAAGGTTGATTAACTCGGTCTAAAGAGTTTAGCCAGTTAATCTCGGATCGTTGGAGCACATGATCTATAGGTTCATTAGGTTCCCCCGCTAGCTCACAAGGAATCAACTTAGAACATTATGATGGAATAATTCGAATTGTTCGAATTAGGTAAAGAGAGAGAAACTGACAAATATATTTGATATAGTAATCGGTTATAACTTAAGATAGGGCTTCATATTTAAATGTGATTTAAATATGAATATGGATTCATATTTGAAAGCTCAAAATTGATGTAGAATGTCAAAGATGTAAAAAGACAAAATGTTGACTTTTGTCTTTGAAAAATCAAACTTTGACCGACTTTATATTCAGATGTGATTTGAATTTTGGAGAAATGAATACAGATTCATGCTTGAGAGATTGAAATTAGTCAAGACGGACAAAATAGTTAAAAGTCAAAATGTTGGCTTTTGAACTTGAAAAAGTCAAACTTTGAATTTGATTTAAATGTTAAATTACCATATTGTTCTTAGACTAATTTAAATAATAACACTTGTTGAGATGTGGCAAGCTTATCACTTGCATGTGATATGCAAGTGGCTTATTGCATGCAAGACACCTACCCCACTAAGAATGCCAAGTGGTGAAATAGGGAAGCTCTTGCATGTAGTTTGGTTGTAAACAAGTTTTATGCAAAGGTGAAATAACTCTTGTTTTTAAAAATTGGAATTTTAATTTTGTAATTGAGAATTACAAAATAACACCAAGAACTCTATTCATGAGAGAGTCTCAACATCAAAAAAAAAAAAAAAAAAAAACCTAAAGGTTATGTTCCTCCAAAGGATATCATCTCTCTCTATTTCCTCTACCATTTTTTTAGTCCCACAACTCGGTTCCAAGTCCGGAGAATAGCGGGTAAATTTTAGTGGATGTGCTAACTTCAAATTCGTGAAGAGAATACAAGAAAAGAAAAGCATCAAAAGTGAGTTTTTTCTTAACGCTATCTTTGTTATTTTAGGATTTTTTTATGCATGTTAATCACTAAACTGGTTTAGTTGCAATTAGAGTAAAAATTTGATCCTAATTTCGCTACGCATGTCTACTGTTTTCATCAGGGCAAACAATAGGAAAACTTGTACAACGAGGATTTATATGTATGTGATGGAGGATATTGAGAGCATTTTGCATACAATGACCCTGAATCAATGACATATCATGTGAATTAAACTTAAAAGCAATATACCAACATAGGCAACAACACTATTTCCCATGTCGATAAACCTTTGTTGTCTAGAATTAATAGCCATCACTAAGTCTATGGAGTTAACCAACTAGGCCAGGTTGTAGGCATGATTGAGTGGGATTGACTTGTACAAACCCACAAATCAAACATACAAACATACAAACAAACAAACTACAACCAAACGAAATAGGCTAGCTAGTTTGCGTGGGATCAACTCTCAATACGTGTTGATCTCACCAACATTGCACAACATACTCCACCTTAAGTCAGAAAAACACCAAACAGCCACAAACACCAACTTATTCATTTTCTCAAGAAAACCTCAATTTTTATCAAACTCCATCTCTACATTCAAAGCTATCATGCTGAGAACAAAATTGTTATTGTTGGTCCATTTGTTCAAAACAAATTGAATTTTATTAATTTTCTTATAACCAACACTTTATGTCACATACGAAGATCTACTTATCTTTATAATGGTATCATAGAACCCATTAAATTTTTTTATAAACACACATATAGTCAACCAATCGGATCGCGGTCCCACTCTTTTATTTCCACGATCATCTTCCTTGAAATAATCAACAAAAGTTGAGTCCTCTTTCTCTTCCTCTTAAATTTTTAAAGCTTTATCCAATTTAATTTCATGTTCAAGCATTAAATATGTAGAATTAATTCCACCTAGTTGTTACATCTAAACAAACAAGAGCCTTACACTATATTTTTTTTTCTTGTTTCACACATGCTTGAAATTTATTAATTCTCTTAGGTGATGATCGTACTTATCTCACAACATTACAAACACTAGCAATTGAATTATGCATATCTTTCAACCCATCATTTACAACAAGATTAATTATATGAGCACATCTCATATGTAATAGTTCTCCATCTAAAACAATGGAATTCCAACTTTTGAGTCTTTTCTTAACTTATGAAATAGTAACATCGTTGGAACTTGCATTATCAATGGTGATGGTAAATATTTTGTCAATTCCCCACTGCAACAAACAACTATCAATTGTCTTCCCAGTAGTCTCCCCCTTATGATTAGCAACTTGACAAAAACTCAAAATCATCTTTTGTTTAACCCATTAAAAATCAATAAAATGTGTCGTGATTACCATGTAGTTCACATTCTATAGCAAAGTCCAAGTGTCCTTAGTAAGACAAATTCTTTGAGAGGTTTTAACTAGAAATTATTTCAATTTTTTCTTCTCCTGAAGATAAAGTTTGATGTATATCTCTAGAAATTGTTACTCTCAACGGAACATCAAACCTAGAACACACAATATTATAGAAGTGTCTAAAACTCAGTCTCAATAAATCTGAACAACAACATTTATAGTTATCATTATCGCACATACTAGTCTACATGCTAGTTAACTAAACAATGTAGTCACAAAATTACTAGCATTAACTTCCTTCCCATCATTAATTTGTAGGTACAAGAGTTAAGGTGGTTTGTCCTTTTTCTTCTTCTTTATATGGGTACTTTTTACATTGATTCCTTAAATGCTTCCACAAAGTACTAGTTCTACAACTATTACTATCACATGCATAATCCTTACCACAATAGTTACACCAACACCTAGCTCCATCACTAGCACTTGCTTCCCTTTTTGTGAAATGATCCCACACATAAGAAGTTGGTCTATCAGGTCTTTTTCGTTTGGATTTGGGAGGTTAGGTGGTATATGTTTTGAAGTTTGAATTGTATAATTAGGAGGCGGAGGAATGATTTCATTATTATTAGTAGCACTCGCATTCTCACTATTGCTACTCGTCTATAAAATGAAGGAAACTAACAAGCACCTAAAACTTGAATTGAAATCAGTAAATGACACTTTTTATTAATTCAATTAAAATCAACATGACACTTTTATGAATTGAAAATAAAGTATCTACTTAAACATTTCCCCATCCAAATAAATTAAAATCAACAACAAACAAAATCAATTACTTTCCCATTCAAAATTCATAACATAACATCTAATTAAACACTCACCCATTCAAATGAATTAAAATCAACATCAACCCGAAATAAGAGATGAAGACTCATCCCCTTCCTCATCCAAAATTTAACAACACAACAAATTATTAAACACAACAAAAGTTAACAAATATTTAACTCACCATAAAGTTAGATAAGGGTTATTCTATTGTATTCGACTCTGTGTCCATGTTGATGAGTTTTCGACAATTTTTTAAACACTGTGATGTTGCAAAAAACAATATTTTTTCTAATTTGTTTCAATGAAAACTAAAAAGAAACAACAAATAGAAATAACAAAGAAACACACTGTGATAAACAAAGTAATTCAATTGAGAGAGGCAAGAGGACACAGATGGAGGTTGATCGGTTGAGAAAGAGAGATTATTTGGGTTGTTCATGGTTCGGTTGAGAGAGAGAGATTCATTGTTCTGTTGATTCAGAAACATATCGTTTAATTTGGTTAGGAGAGTCTAGAGGACAAAGAAACACACCGTTCAATTGAGAAGACAAAGATGGAGGTCGGGCCAGACAAAATACAAAGGATAAAGATGGGGTTTTCTTATTCTTTTTGTCGAATAGAGGAAGAAGATCGAGGCCGCTGGAGAAATTGAGAAGACAAGAGAGGGAGATGAGACATGACATGACAGAAATGGTCAATTGTGAGGTTTGCACCGTAACAAAGGATAAGAAAAAAATAAGTTTTGTTTTATATTATATATATATTAAAATTCAGGTCGGCTTGGGTTGACTCAATCATTCAATTCCACAACCAAACAACACAACCCGAATTTCAAGTTTTAGAAATTTGCAAACCAACCGATCTCAAAATAGAATGTAACCCACTCCATCCTTACGAAATGGTTGGATAGTACAAATTGGTTAGATTGTTAGATTTTCTTAACACCCCTAGTGCCCGAGACACTGAAGCGACTTACAACTTTATCATGGAAGAGAAGGTTAAACACTTGGATCTCACATATGTTGGAGAAAAATATGGTTAAACGAAGTGAATTTCCAACTAAAACCCATTCTTGGTATCATTCCCATTGGTCAAGATAAACCTTGGCAAGTGGTCTAGTCTTATCAACTTTTCTATTGTTCCTATGAAAGATTATTTAATAGTGTTGGGTGTGAAATTTAAAGGCAAGGTAAAGGTCTTGTCGATACCCTTTTCCAACACATTGTGCATATTGGAGGAGGGACATTCGTTTATGGTACCTTTATCTGAAGGAAAAGGTGGTCAAACACTTGTACTTCTAGTTATGCAACTATCCAATGGGCTGAACAAAGGTAAACCTACCTTCCTAATGGTCATAAAGAACGAATTCGAGGAGATAAAATCTCAAGTACCGAGTAAGATTAAAAAAATATTGGAGGAGTACTAAGACCACATGCCTAAAGAATTGTTGAAGAAACTTCCAATCAAAAGGGAAGTTGATCATATATCATTGAGCTTGAGCTTGGAGCAAAACCTCCTACTGCGGTACCTTACCACAAGGCCTCTCCCAAGCTTGAGTGTTGGAGCAAATATTGACCCTGTTAAAGAAGTTCTATTCTAAATACTTATCATGCATAAACATAAGGGACAAATTGGTAATTAATGAAAAAGTCATGACACGTGGCAGCCCCTTACTCGCACGCGTCATCCTTAGGACTACAAGTTTGAACTCCAGCTGAAGCTAGTTTAATTCGAATTTTTCAAGCCAAAACGACGTCGTTTTGGCATCACCTCGCACGAGTGTACCTGTGCGAGTGTCCCGATCAGGTTTCAAATCCCAGCCAAAGCATATTAAAGGTGTGTTTGGTTGGAACTTTGAAGTGTTTAATTTTGCAAAAAAAAATATTTTAAAAAAAGTTGTAGTGTTCGACAAAAATTAAAATAATGCATATTTTAGAAATTAGTTTATAAAATAATTCATCGTAGAAACCACTAAAAAATCATTTTTTTTGAAAATGATTTTTTGAGTGATTGACCAGCAATTTACATATTTTTTCATCTTATATCAAAATTACAAAAATTCCCTTCCGACTACCTCCCCTCCTCATCTAATTTCTCCTCATTTTTTACCTAGCCGCAAAAATCTCTCCCCATCTTTCTCCCTTCCTAAAGCGTCTGTGCTCAGTCTTTCTGCAAAAAGACAAACATAATTCTCAGGTATTTTTCGATTTGTTTCGTTTTAAAACGATCTTTTAATTGAAACCCACTACTTTCTCATACCCAGTTTCTTGTTTTTTTTTTTTAATTCGATGATTTTCTTGTTCGATCAGGTCGTTTTCCTGAAACAGTGGGTTAAGCTCATTTTCGGCTGAACTGCTTGAGGTTATTGTATGTTATTTTGATTTTGTTCTCGTTTTTAGTCTTTTTTTTTCTCGTGGGATGATTTGCATGAGATTGTTTTATTATTGGAAAAACGAACAAGGAATTTCATTATTGCGAGGATTCTTTTGATTGTTTTAATTGATGTTATTGTTCATCTGCTTGGTTGGATTTTTGCAACTAATTTCTATTTTTCAATTTGAGATTGTATACTTTTGAGAGTGTCAGTAGGTTGTTGTTCAATTTGATAGTGTTAAGTAGAATTTTCAGCTTCATTTGACACAAAACGAGAACAAGATAACAGATGAATATCATGATCTAATTATTCTGTGTACCAAAAAATTTTAAGTTGCTGTATTTCCAACTGGCAAGCATCTGGTTTAATAAAAATATATTCTATCTAGTTTGCTGAAACTTGCATCCATTTATTTGACTTGGTATCATTCTATCTCATGGAAGATTTTTGTGTTGAGATTAGCCTAAAAATTCATGAATCTCGATATATTTATATCCCAGTTGGTTAACTTAGCAGCACCTTCTTCTTCTCCCCCCCTTCTTCGAGTTCTTTTCTTTCTGATTCACATTTTCCTAAATACCCATCTCAACATCTTTTTCTCTTCTTCATCAAGTACACATTTTCCATTTCTTATTTCTCTCTTTATTTTTTCACAAGTCTAATCCTGGTTTAGATTCTTGTGGTCTTCATTGGAGTTCCATCTTCTGTACTAAAATTGTGTGGGTTAGGATTTACAGTGGCTTCAGACATTAATGAATGGTAAGAGAATGGTAAGTGGGTTTGACAATAACGGAAATGGGCGTTTAGATTTTGAAGAATTTGCTAAGCTTGTTGAACAGAGCTTTTCTTGAAAACATCTCTTTGTTTGTTAAAAGTTGGACTGTTCTTCTACGTAAATTAGTCTTTGAAAGCAAATTGCAACGATTAACGCAACACCAGGAGCACCGTCTAACACTCGTTTCACCTTACTACCGGATTATGAGATTTCAGTAACCTCGCTCCTTGCTTTGTCCTCTTCTTATGTGTCTAACAGAGTGAAAAAATATACAGGATATTTTCCAAGGGAGAAATTAAATGGTCAAAACTATTTTTTGTAGTCCCAATCTATTAAAATAATCCTAGAAAGGGGCCACAACTTTGGTTTTTTGATAGGGGAGATATCTCGTCCTACACTGGGAGACCCCAAAGAACGATGTTGGAAAGGGGAGGATTCTCTTATTCAGTCCACATTGATCAACAGTATGGAAGCACATATCGGCAAGCCCTTACTGTATGCTGCAATTGCTAAGGTTATTTGAGACACGCCTTAGAATTATATTCCAAGAATCAAAATGCCTCTCGTTTATACACTCTACAAAAAAAAAGTTTACAAATGCAATACTTTAGATTCCCAAAATCTTTTATTTCAAATTCATCACCCATCTTCTTCTTTTGGATGATCTCAGCGGTGTCATCCCTAGATAAAAAAATATCAACATAAATAATCAACATGGCGATCTTACCAGCCTTAGAGACTTTCATAAACAAAGTGTGATCAGAGTGCCCTCGACTAAAATAAATGTTTAGGGTAGTTTTATGATTATGAATTTAAAATAAAATTATCTAAAAGAATTTAATATGAAAAAAATAATGTTTGGTTTTAACTTTAGTAATTTCAAAATTTTAAAATAATTAGTTTCAAGAGATCGTGCAATTAATTTCAAAGTATATTTCTTTTTAAAAAATTAAAAAGTATATGTATTTTTTTTATGAAATTAGATCATATTGTTTAGTAATTCTTTATGGTAATTTGA
Organism: Cucumis hystrix; assembly: GCA_025688845.1. Taxonomy (NCBI): domain Eukaryota; kingdom Viridiplantae; phylum Streptophyta; class Magnoliopsida; order Cucurbitales; family Cucurbitaceae; genus Cucumis; species Cucumis hystrix. The sequence continues at coordinate 22,468,979 of CM046884.1, forward strand.
GTTAGTATAAACATTTTTGGTATATGAAAAACTAAACAAAATTCACATATAAATACTTATAAAAAAGTCTAATCAAACATATAAATGTTTAAATTTTAAAATCATTTTCAAGAAAATGTTTAAAGAAAAATGTACTTAGAAAAGATTTGGTTGTTAATTCAATCAAATGGATCTTAAATTTAAATTATTTGAATACTCCTTTGCTCGTGTGTATATTCATCCGTCCGCCTCTCGCATGTGACACGTGTTGCCTTCCCAGCCGTGCGCCTTCTCCCGGTTTTGAGTTCGAACCTCCCTCACGCACAAATTAAACATATTTTTGGCAATCCGTGTCCTCCCGCCTTGGCCTCTCTTCACGTGGCACGTGTCACGTGTCACATTCTCCTCGTCTACGTGCCTCAGCCACCCTGGTTCCAGTCTCCCCTTCGTTTTTTTCATTGTTTTCCATTATTTTCCATGGCAAAATGGTAATTATTTGCCAAATTTCTGAAATTTCTCCAATTTTCCGTTATTTTCAGTGGGAATGGAGCTTGAGTGTATAATTTTTGAGCCCAATTACTATAATCCTCCATTATTTCCTATAAATACCCCTAAAAATCCCTAATTACTCATTCAATTCACTGTTCTTTTCAAAATTACTCCCAAATTTCTTCAATTTTCAAATTCCTTAGCCTCATTCAAGATGCAAGGCTAAATTCTTGAGGTAAATTAGGCTTAGATGATTTTGATCCTTGAGAATCTTCTTTCTTTGATTTTTCATTGTAATTAGGATATGATTCGATTCATCTTTAAATGTAATGTTTGTTAGAATCATGATTCATTTGTATCAAGAATTAGATATTGGATTCAATTTCATTAATTCTTCGAATTTCTATTCTTGATCTTTGATTTTTTGATTCAATCTTTGTAAGTAATTTACCTAAGTATATCAATTAGTGCAAGATTAATTGAATTACTTGTATCTATACAAAAATTCTATTGATTCTTGATTGTATCTCTCCCATTCTTGAAATTGTTTGATGCTGTATGGATTTCAGTTCTTCTTAGTCAATTCTTAAAAATAAATTGCATATTTTTTTAGTGCACAAATTAATTTCCATTTAATTCCTTGGTTAAAATTATGAATGATCTATCTTGTATTTTTCTTTGAAGAACAATTAGGGGTTTAGTTAAGATTGCAAGAATTAAACTAATCCTCCATAAAATTCATCTCTTTTCTTGAATTTTGATTCAAAATTCTTTCAAGATCAAGCAATTTGATCTTGCAAAAGATCGTGAAGCAAAAATCACTTCTTAATTAAGCATGATTCAAATTTGTCATATTGTCAATTGTATTACAAGTCAAATTTTCTATTCACATTCTCCCTTATGATTTCCCCCAAATTGTTTTCAATGCTTTTTTTGTTTTGTTACTAATCTCATTTTTTTCCCACCTCGTCTTCTGGAATGCTATCATTTCATTCATTTCTAGTGAATCAAGTCTCAATCGCACTTAGATACCTCAAATAAAAAGTCTCTGATTCGTTCATCAAACTGAAAAGCGATATAACGTCTAAGAAAAAGAAATGATTGTTATTGTGCATAGTTTGCGAATTTAAAGACATTACTTGTTGTGGTCAAAGTTCGTAGGGAAAATTGTTAATGTAGCCACCAGCTACTTTCAAAACCCTGAAGATTTCCCCAAAGCATGCAAGGTGGCAAAACTTTTTGGTCAAATTCAACTTTAAGATGGAGTACAAGCTGGGCAAAGCCCATTTGTTTGCAGATGCATTAAGTCGTGAAGCAAAATTAGCTATCCTTATTGACCCAATTTTTTCGATCTTAGAGAAATTCAAGAAAGGAATGGAGGAGGATCCTAGAGCCAAAGTCTAGTAGAGCCAATTATAAAAAAACAAGATCGAAGATTTTGTCTTGAAAATGGCATAATATGCACTATAAGGGAATAATTATATGCCAAAATGGGGTGGCCTATGCAAAGAAATCATAAATGAGTGTTGTGAATCCTTATAGGCGAGACACCAAGGGACACATCGGACATAAGCTTTAATGAAACAAGCATACTATTGCCCAATATGTGTGATGATCTGGATGTATATATGAAGACTTGTCTTGTTAGCCAACAAGATAAGGTGGAGTACACCTATCCTGATGACTTACTTGAGCCATTACCCAACCCTAAGAGATCTTGGAAAAGTATCTCAATGGACTTCATCGTGGAATTCTGAAGAGAAAACAGATGTGGTAACATCGTGGAATTCTGAAGAGAAAACAGATGTGGTAACATTTTAATCGTGGTTGATCGATTTAGTAAATATGAGGTTTTCATCCCAATACCAAAAGGTATAATGTTAAGGATGCATCAAGGTTATTCTTCAAACATATGGTGAAGTACTGGAGAATCCCTAATTTGATTGTATGTGATTGAGACACAAGCTTCACAAGAAGATTCTAGACTGAGCTATTTAAAATTTTGCCCTCTCTGTTAAACTTTTCTTCAAGCTTTCACCCACAAATCGATGGGCAACGCTGAGCGGGAGAATGCCTTGTTGAAAATTTATCGTAGGCATTTTATGAGTGTCAACCAACAAAATTGGGTAATCTCATATAATTTGCAGCCAGTGCGAGTCAACAAGAGCTAGTCCCTTTGAAGTGGCATAGGTCAACAACCTTTAGCATCCCATAATATGGTAAATTCTTATACAAGGAAAAATCATGGCGTCTTCCTATTTGCAAAATGGTGGTGAGAAAAATCTAAATCAGTAAGTTTAAAACTATACCATGCTGATAAAGAAAATCCAAGCAGAGGTGAATCCAAGAAAGGCTCTACTACAATCGTTACTACCTATGATTGTGATGTAGAGAAAATCGTTGCACATTGAAAGACTCGAAGGTGAGGAAGTCATGCAAGCTAAACTAAATACATGGTACATTGGAAAAGATTGTTGGAGGATGCGTAGACTTGGGAGCATGAGATATCTTTATGAAACCATGAAGACAAGATTCATTGGGAGGAAGCGACGAGAACATCACCCAATTAAGTGGGGAGGATGTCACAAACAAAACAAAATCTTACCTCTTAATTTTAATTAATGGAAGACACATTAACAGAATATTATAGAGTTGTAAAATTCTATAGAGCTATGTAAAACTATTTACAAAGTTCCAGAACATTACGAAAGAGTTTAGAGAATTCTAGAAGGCACTAGATCATTGTAGAGCTTTATGGAGTAGGCTAGACTATTCTAGACTAGTACGAAAAGATCTAAGAAGTGACATGATTTCCTACCTTGTATAGATTTTTCTAGATGGAAAATATAGACCGGAGGATCAAGTTAATCTCCATTGTCCATTGGAAAGGTGGATGTCTATAAATAAGTGGATGTCTATAAATAAATAAATGGGCTTGGTCATTTGGCTGGACATCCTATAAATCAACGTCCAAAACAACTTGTAAAGTTCTCTCTTCAAGCTAATAAAATTCCCTTCTAAGTACTCACTACTTGAGTTCTCTTCTTTTTTATTTAAAATATACTTGTCATGTTATTCTTTCAAGCAACCTGTTGGCACCTTGATGCCACGGACACTATCACATTTCTGATATGTATGTTGATATGTATGTTAAAGAGAAATCTGTTGGATTAATTTTATTTCTAAAATCATTTCTATGGTTGTTTAGTGAGGTCTTAGTTACTTGCTCTCTCGAGTAGTTAACTCCGAATGCCTAATTTATTCTCTTGAAAAGAATTAGGCGTTGAATAAAATTTTGATTGGACAAGATAAACATTACAAACTTTCAGATTTTTCAGGGAACTAACTAGCTACTTCGTTGTTTCATTCATAATATAAAGAACTAAAATATGTGATAAGTAAAGAGATTGAAGAATGAAACTAAAATGAGATTGTATTAACAATAAAATCTTTAGACTTCTCGACTATCGAGTTTATAAAATCAATATAACGAAAATAGAAATTACAAACGGTAAATAAAAGAAATGCATCAAGCCGCAAATACTATTTCTTATATTTTTTGGCTCCATTTATGTCTATTAAAGAATCAGTGGATTGGAAAATGGTGTTCTTTACAATTATCACTCTAAATGCATGAATGAAATAAATAACTATTTTTTAAATTTGAGTCAATTAGATTGGTGTTTGAATTTCTAATTGATTTCAAGCACATTTTTAGAATTGGTACGGCCTGAGCCTCAAGCATTGTAACTTAGCAAACACCACTTGCATCATTCATTGATTGTATTTTTCTACCTTGCATAGTGAGTACTAATGGTTAAGTTTGAGGTTGTTTGATAGCTCTCTAAAAGAGATATAATACAGAATAATGCATAACAAAATATATGAAAATAAGAACATCGCGATCCACAAGTTACAAAAGACAAAACACTTGTTTATCACGGTTTTTATTATTTTAACGTAGGTTATCAGTGCCATAGGTCGCCATTGCTCGCAACAACTAACCAAGCGACCAACGAGAAGATACTAGGCGATATGAATCGCTAGAAGACAAGAAGAGTTGGTGAGATTGTTAGCAAAAGTGATGAAGTGACATCTTCGACGCCACATGTCAATGCTCATATGTTAGGGAATTAATGGGATATCAAAGCCATGTTCAATCTCATCACAAAAACTTCTATAAATACAACTTCATCTCTTTCATTTTAGTGTGTGTGAACAATGGTGAAAGAATCTAACTTCATCCTAAGCTTTTTTCTCTGTGTTTTAGGTGAGAGCTTAGAGTAAGAGTTGTAAAAAATTCCACGCCCCATTTTCTCTCAGTTTGTACTAGGCATAAATAGAGCCAAAGAACATAAAGAATTATGGTATGCAGCTGAATACATTTTTTTCCTTTCCATTTGTAATTTCTAATTAAATTGTTCTGATAATTTATACTCCTTGGCCAACAGGCCTAAAGCTGTTATTATAAATGCAATGTCATTTCATTTTCATTCCCTCGTATCTTCACTTGTTGTATGCATGAAGTTCTTTATGTTATGAATGTAAGATCCATTTTTAATTTGAGTAGGGAAGTAAAATTCGACTAAAGTATTAAGAAGTTGGTGTTTGAATAAATCCGCAAAAATGATTAAGCGATAAAATCTTTTATGGTTAAGTATACGTTTTTGCGATTAAATGGGTAGTTCACGAGAAGTACCAAGTGTTTCATGAAGAAGAAATCTGCGAGGAAACCTTGAAGTTTAAGTTCGCGATAAGAGTTCTATGGTGTAAAAGTTGGTTAGTTCGTGAGGAAGTTTTTTTTAGTAAAAATATAACCACGCGATAAGGTTATTCGTGAAAAATGTTAAGTGGTTGAAGTTATTCAGGGTATGGAGTTAGGCGACAAGAAAGGTATAGCGAAGAAAATGTTAAATCTGATTTGATAGGAGTAAGGATTTAAGCATGGGTGAGTTGAATATTAAATTTACGTGTGTAAAGTTTAAAGCAAGAGCTGGCAAACTGAGAAGAATTTATGCATGACTAAGTTAATTTAGGGACTCTATAAATAAGAGGATTTGGGTAACTAAGTAGAGGATGTTGGGAGTTTTCATGAAATGTTGAACTGTTGTTGGTTTAGTTATGCGAGAAGATGCTTGCGAGAAGAAGGAATTTTTTACTAATGTTTTGTGAGTGTTTTCCTGACTACTTTATGTCAAATATTTCCTATAATTCTCTACTGATTTGAGTTAAATGATTTCGATTCAAAAATTATTTCTAAAAGAGATTTATATGAAAAAATATTATGATGTTTAAAGCATGATTTGATTTTAACGTTTATGATATAGTTTGCAAACCATTAGTTACTTCCTTCAAGTAAGCTAAATTTTATGTGCACATAAAGAGTCAAGGCCACCATGTGGTGTACGGGCTATATGGTGATAAGTAGTTGGCTTATGCATTGAAAGAAGTGTATAATGCTTAACGACCTAAGAAATAAGGATGAATCAGGATACTTTTGAATGCTGATGATTCAATAGTCTAAACGCGAAGTTATGTGACCTAGCGTAGAGAGTGATTCGGAATCCTTGGCAAAATGAAATGGTTGCAAAATGATTTGTTGGTGTGTTTAAATAATTTGATATTATTTTTGTGAAATGATTATGAAAAGGTATTGTGAAAGGTTTTCATAAAACCTCAGTGAGTCATTCAACTGACTTTTTCAAAATCAATCTTCCAGGATCAAGCATTTAGGTTAAGTAGAGAATAAAGTTAAAGGTTTGAAGGCGAGATGAGAAAACTACTAGACGTTTACGAATTTATTTATTGTAACTTTTAATGAGAAAACTACTAGACGTTTACGAATTTATTTATTGTAACTTTTAATGAGAAAACTACTAGACGTTTACAAATTTATTTATTGTAACTTTTAGTTAAGAGTTGTTTCGATATGTAAGTTTTGGCTGAATTGATTGCATTAAGTTTTTCGCATTAAGAAAGTGTTTGGCGTTCAGTACGACTTCCATTGCATTATGTTTTCTTTTAGTATTTAAAAGGTTTTGAGATTGAATTAGTTGATGAGAAAATTTTAAGGCTATAACTAAGTCGCACCCTTTTCCCTTTACTTCGGCGTTTTGGTCGTATTGTGGTTAAGGGTGTAACATCGACTTACTCTTTCAAAATATTTTCCCCATTTTCCTGGTACAAGTTGTGGATCTCCGCGTGTTGAACATATTGTTGCCAGACCAACTTAGTTTTTCATTATACAAGGACTTTGTTTTGTTTCAAAGTATTCATGTGATTGTTCTAAACTTCATGGTTTATACAATTTCTATTATATATTTTATAAAGATTTCATATCGGTTATACTATGGTTTAAAGTATTTCAAATTAAAAGACTTCCGCTATTGATTGTATCACGTTTCCATGTCATGTGTTAGTTGAGGTTGTTCTAGAGGCGAACTGCTTTGACTGATATCACGCCACGTTTTGGGACAAGCAAGCAGATGCCTGGAATGGGGTGTGACATATGAGTGTACAATAAACATAGGAATACAATAAACTAGGGCATATACTCAATAACTTAAGGATGGATCATAACTAATGTGAACCAAAGGGTGAGATATGAATCTTGTTACAATTTTAGTATTTGCATTCCGAAAGACGAGTAGTATGACGAAAGCTTCGAGGATGCCCGCCTTGATTTAGAATTAGTTATGAAATTTACAAATTTTCTTTGTATCATGTCACAATGTAAAGAGTCTTCCTTTAGTATATTCTTTCTTATAACTAGTTGAGTTCAACATCGCACATAATTACTAACCTCATTCCCCTTTTCACTACTCTCCTTTAGTGTACATAAAAATAGAATTAAGTAGACAATATTGTGAATATATTTTACTGTATAGATACTTCATTAGACTGTTATAAGTGTTACGATCTAAGGTTACCCAAAATTTCCTTTGTTTGACCCTAACTTACTCAGAAAACCTCTCTTTTCGCTTACACTTGGACAAGAGAGAGGAAAACTTGTATGCAATAAACACATCAGTAGAGTTAAGGTAAGCATATGAGTAAGCTTGCTTCTTTTATTGCATGACCTTAGTATAGTCACCTACCTTAGTCTCAAACCTAGAACCATATAGCCATACTCACGATAGAACTTAAACGCATACACATTGCTAATCAAGCAGTGTCTAGGTCAGGAGTAGTTGGAATGCTAGAAACGATGGGAGTAGTTCGACAGAATCAAGAAAGATGAGGTCAAGGAAGGAGAAGAATGGGTGGGAATTATCGAAAGGGAGAACAAAAGAGTGGAGGCCTTTGGTAAGACATTGGATTTTCACAAGATAAATGATCGAGAATTCATGAGTCTTGAAAGGTGGAATGGATCGAAGAACCAAAGTCAAGAAAGGTACTATATGCGTTGATGATGTTATGCGTTACAAGTTTTCCTATTATAATTAAATTGTAAATTAGGATAGGTTTTCATGAGTCAAGGGTCAAACATAAGAAAATTGTTGATTATTATGACTCTAAGCTCTACTCTTTCGTTAATTGCGAATGATAATTAAAGATGTGAGGTTGGTCATATATTATCCTAAACTAAACTGCCCAAGTGGATGGATTGGTAATGTCCTAAAGCTTTATAGTAGTTGGTTACAAATATGCGGTGAAGCAAAGGTTATGAAGTTTCCTCAATTCATTAAAAAAACCTAGATGTCACTCATGAATTCGTGTACTAATTAAGGCGAACATCCCTTTGGTGCCAACATATCACAAATACTCTATTTTTAGTTAGTTACTCGAAAGAAGTTAACTACCTTTACCTAAACTAATCTTTCAATACATTTACTAGTTACTCGAAAGGAGTTAACTACCTTTACTTAAACTAATCTTTCAATACATTTACACATGAGATCGTCGCATAGGCTAAACAAAATGAATAGATCTTTATCTACTCTACTAGATTGAATTTAGCTTTCTAACCCCTTCAGGAATTTACTACCCATATGCATAAAAGAAACTAAAGACATGGATGTAATGGAAATTTGAATGATCATATTGATGAAATATCTCTAATATCAAGTTTCCAAATAAAATGACTGCTGAAAATGGAATGTAATGTAAACAATACACGGAAATGATAACTAAAGATTACAATTTCTTGGTTTTTAAGGTAGATCACTTTGTGAAAGCTATGGAATTGAGGAGGAATGGAGAATGAAGTCATGTGAGAATCTTGGCGGAGGTTCAACTTTCTAAAAATTGTATGTGTGTATCTCTGTGTCCGCTTTGTTCTTCACTGAAAGTATTTATAGGTTTTTGACAGTCATCACCCACTAAGCATGTTCTGTGTTCTTTGACAGCTACTTTTAGTGAAAACCCTCGATCCTTTAAGACTTGCAAGAATTTTCTTAAATAAGAAGTTGAGTTTAAGGAAAGATGAAAAGGAAGTTCTTTGAAAGTAAGTCATCAATCAAGTTATTTTTCTCGATTCTTGTTGGTTAGAAAATTTACTGGCAAATAGTTTGGGTAATAATATTTGGTTTCAAATATTGGTAATTGAGTGAATTAATTAAAAAAAAGAAAAAGAAAAAGAAAAAGGAAGTGAGAATATGTATATATTTCTAATTAAGTAAAAAATGGAAAAAGAAACTGATGAAAGAGAAGAGAATGAGGAAGAAGACGAGGAAATTGCAAAGGCTCATTCAGTGCAGAATTTTCGTAAATTTCTCTCCACCACCAAGGATTTTCTATAAAATTCTCCTCCATCCTTCATCATTTCTTCTTCAAAATTTAGAGGTAATTCAAGAGAGGGTTTGAAGGAAGAAGAGGAAGTTTCCTGGAGTTTTAAGGCTGAAGGAGGTGAAGAAAAACTTGAAGAAAGAGGTAGCTATGGCAAAACTTGGTGTTCACAGACCATACGTGGTTTTTATTTCAATTTGAGCTACACAAGAAGAATAAAATGGTAAGGTTGAATTTTTTTATAGTTAACTCAATTTCTAACTAGTTTCGTGAATAAAGCGTGAGCAAATTATGAGACTAAGTGAAGTAGAAAATAGGTCACACACTTTTCACGCGATTATGAAAAGCCTCTGATATTTCGAGTATGCTAGAGTGTACAGATGGAACTATTTGGTATGGTTGGAAAGTTTATTCAATTTCCTATAACTTTCATGAATCACTTGTTAGAAAACTCTTACTGAAAATATGTTTAAATTTAGGAGGAAAGTAGGAGGTTGCAGAGAATGAGATTTTGGAGTACCTATTTTTCAGGATAATTCTGGACAAATTTATTGGGAATCTCATTCTTATTTCTTCATATAAGTTGTAGAGGATTCCAAAATGAAGAGTTTTATATAAAGTGCATTAATTTTTATTGAGTATTAAAGAAGTTATGAGTAGTTAAAGTTAGTCTACTGAAGTTCGAATTTTCTGGAAAAAGTATGAAGTATGATTTTATTTGTTAAGTGTACAATTCATGAGCGTCATAGTTTATGCATCGTCTTAAGTTATTGTAGAAAGACAAGACTACTTAAGGTTTTGATGCTTGGTTTTTGATTGTTTAACAAACGAGAAGGACACAGGTCGAGTTTACGGGCTAAGGAATCAGGTTAAAGCAGTGGGTGACAAAATGAGTTTAAAGTTGATACCCAAATATGATTTATTATCAAATGTTTTAAGCATATTTTGATGTGAGAATATTTGAGTATACTGATTAGAAACTATTTTCAAAGCATGAGTTTAATCTAGACATATTTGACAAGCATGTATTTCTTGAAGAATTTAATTATGAGATTTACAAAGCAAGCATGTTATTGATAAGCATTTAAGTCAAAGAATGATTTTAGCATATTTTAGAGTATACCTATAATGTTATAATATATATAGCAACCCTTTGGGGGATATTACCTCTGCACAGAGGTTCCTTTGAATAGAGGGTATTCAGTAGACACCAATTTCCTATTACTGGGACAAATTAATGAAATGAGGGTCCACAGATGCCTAGTTTCCATCTTAAGAGATGAGGCCTGTACAAATGCCTAGTTTCCATCTCATTGTAGCTATAGCAAGATAGGGCACTACTGATGCCTAGATTCCATCTAATAAGTATTATCACGGAATGAAGGCCAACAAGAGCATCTCAGATTCCATCATTGTGATTCATGTTGTATAGCAATTGAAAAGAATAAATTATTTAAGACTTGCTATTTCAAAATGTTTTAAAGAGTTCAATTATTGATGTTATTGTTTATGTTACCGCTTAAAAGATTTATGAAATAATTCTCTACTGCTAAATGTTTCCAAAAGCCAAAGTTTACATTGAATTGCTTATAACAACATGTTTTATAAAATCGTCACTCACTAAGTCTTTTGACTTAATCTTTAAAAATGTTTTTCCTCTTTTCATGTATAGATTGTGTTGCTCGAAATGCTAGGCTTACTACTATCAGGCCAATCAAAATTTAATGGTCAATGAGAGTTGTTAAGAGATGGTTACTCTGCTAGAATTAGAAATTATGGGGAATTTTTTGGTTTTTATGAAAATATAGATTCCTATATACTTTATGTGAGATTATTTTGTTTGTTAATCTCGTTTTACTAAATGGGTTGCATCTTAGTTTGGTTAATATTACTTTTTTTTTTTTGTCTTCCGTCGACAAAACTATTTAAGGTTAGAGTTTAAGGGTTAGCTGGTCGTTCTTGAAGGGCATGATGTCGGTTGACTTCACGCCACATCTCAGGCCTAGTAATTAAGCAGGTGCTCGTGGTGGGGTGTGACATTTACCGCTTAGTTTTACAAGGTGATGGTAAGGAATGAGTTTATGAATGCCTTCTAGACTTCTAGTTGTGCTCTGAGTGGTTTACTTCTTTGGCGTTGTTCTTTCACAAAATCCCTTCTGAATATGTTTTAAAAGTTCTTTGAATTGTCTTTGGCCAATTGTTCACCTCTTTAATCAAATATTACGATGAAAATACTAAGAGATCATAATATCAAGGTATCAACTCATTGTAGACATGTGAACATATAGTAAGCAAATTACACAATTTTCAAGTGTATTTAACGTGTTTCCTACTAGTTTTACCACTTATCTTGAATAAAGAGGAACAATAACCTTTATTTCTACAAGTTAACTATCCGTTCTTTGCATTATTTTGGCTGGAAGTTGGTAGTTATTTTCTTTATCATGGTCCGCATCAGTCGCCCCTTTTTGTATCGTTCGTCGTCGTCGACCACAAGTCACCAAACGTTGTTGAAAGTTGCATTTTCTGTAGTACGTTGGTACTTGTAACCACAACTGTACAACCCTAGCCACAGTTAGAACCCTAGATGTCGAAATCAATGGCACATTCTACTTCTAGACTAAACTTTCCTATTCTCAGGGGCAAGGGGTGAGTTACGACTATCTTCTCCCATTGTAAACTTTCATATCCACACGATTGACTAGGTTTTTTCAACATAAACTCGTCGGAATCACACATTATTGCATTCTCCATCGCCTCAGCTGGAGCTCCACCCTAAATTTGTTTGGATCTCTGTTTTGTAGGTAGTTTTGCAATTGAACTTGGCTGGTGTAGATTGGGTGCAATTTGGTTTTTACCCAAAAGGAGCAAATTAATGAATTCTACAACTACTACAACACAATGTCTCATCTAGTACTCTTTGTGTTTCCTTGGCACAAATAAGTAACTATCCTCACGCGTTTCCTGTAAGAATATGCTAGAATACTTGGTATTTACTACGTTGATCAAGGTTGTTTAGTAATAAACTAACTCAAGGTCTTAGTAGAATTAGTTCTACTTCTAGTCATGAACAAATCATGCTTTGGCATCTTAGATTAGGTCGTCCCAACTTTCGTTATCAAATTTGTTAAAAAATATGGATTGTTCTTCTCTTCAATCTAAAAGTTGCATTTTTGCAAAAAAAAAAAAAAAAATGTAAGTGATCCACATGTTTTCCAAAACCATACAAAGCCCCAACCATTTTATCTCATTTACCATGATGTTTTGGGTCCTACTAAAATTTAGACTCAGTGTGAAAAAAAGTCTGTTTATTACTTTTATTTATGATCACACACGTCTATTTTGGGTCTATTTAATGATAAATAAATTTGAGGTGAAAGGTCTTTTTAAAGAATTTTATGATATAATTGAAACTCAATTTCAAATCAAAATCAACATTTCACTTTGATAATGTAATGAAGTATTTCAATGCCTATTTAAGAGAATTTTTAAAAAGAAAAGGCATTTTATATCAGTCTATTTATCACAATACCCCTCAACAATTCTATGTGTGATCCAAAGTATTTACGGAGGAAAGTTGTACTCTCAACTACCTATTTGATAAATAGAATGCCTAACAAAGCCTTAAATTTTAGAACCCCTCTTGAATGTCTTAAAACTAGTTTTCCAACTTGTCGCATATACTCGAATTTACCCATAAAGGTTTTTTTGTTGCACTGCATATGTTCACACACCATGTCTTTTTCAATAAAAAATTGATCATAGAGCTACAAAGTGCATTTTTTTTGGGTTATGCCTCAAATAAAAAAGATACAAATGTTTTTATCCTACGGAATAAAATTATGTGAGTATGTCTTTTTTAGAAAAACAACCACTGTTATTTTTAGTGCAAGAAGTTAGATGTAGAAGATAACTTTTAGATAATATTTGAACTACTTTCTTTTATAAGTCATCTTAACATGTTGTCTCAAGTCCTTCAAAGTCAAGTATAGAAATTTCTCATTCAAATGGAGAAATACACAGATTTGCCCTACAGGTCAAATTCCTGAGTTAAAGTTTTATACTAGAACAGCATACAATCAAAGGAACCAAGACCAAAGAGTTGATTCTATACAAAACCAATTTGAGACCTTGAGAAATGATGTTGTAAGTCCTTCCTCAATTCTTGATGATGCTTTTCAAGTAATCCTTCTTCTCCTTCTATTCTTAATATTTCAATTGTTAAAAATACCTCACTATTATCTTTGATCTCAATGTTCCTATTGCTATTAGAAAAGGGACTAGAACATGTATCAAATATCCCATTGCAAATTACAACTCATATGCAAAATTGTCAACTAGTCATAAAGCCTTCACAACTAGGATAAATAACTTATTTGTTCTCCTATGAATATACAAGAAGCTCTAGATAATAGAAATTGAAAACTAGGAGTTATGAAAGAAATGAATGCTCTAAAACAAAGTGGAACTTTGGAAATAACAAACTTATCAAAAAATAAGAAGATTGTGCAAATGAGTGTTTACAGTAAAGTGTAATGTTGATGATATTGTTGAAAGATATAAGGTCAGTGATAACTTGTAAAAATACAAGTTATTATGGCATTTTGGGTAGAATAATGGGACTGAAATGTGTGATAAGTGTGTCAAAACGCGTAGTTTGTATTGTAAATACATAATTATTTAGAAATACACTTTGCATAAGCTTGATGCCTGCTTTACCCTATTTTTAGTGTCTAAATGCAGAATTATTGACAAAAGAATAAGCTAGCAAATCGAAGAGGGACTCGCACGAAGACTAGGTGAGAAGATCAAATCACCACGCAAGAAGAAGTTTTCTAGAAGACAAAAGTGGTAGATGGATTGATGTGATTTGATGAAAAGGATAGCTTTCGGCGCTGACATGGTCAGAATGATAAATTTCTCTCCGAAATATGTCTATATAAAGAGCTCTATCACCATCAAGAAAAGTAGCCAGTCGTCTGAACGGACCAGCCAGAAGCCTGAATAGGCCAAAACCCTAGAGAATTGGTGGCAAGGATTAGCATTACTACCATTTGTAAAGCATATCTTTATCTTCTCCGGTCAGTTTATGCAGTGAAAGCTTGTTGTAAAACCAATTAAACTCTAGTAATTGGGAAAAGATTTTTTAAGAATTTTTTCTTAAGTTGTTCCCAATAATTTTTGGTTTGAGGCTCTAGGTTTATAGGCCATCTTTTGGCATTATCGGCAAGGGAAAAGGGAAATGCCCTAAGGTTTAACTGTTCCTCAGTTACCCCATGACATCTAAGGAGATCACATGCCCAAGAAAAGTCTCTAAGATGCTTATGTGGGTCCTCCCCATTGGATCCTCTAAGGATGAATAAATTTCAAATCAAGTCTGACCTAAGGTGAAAGTTGGTTGTTGTAGGTGGGATCACCATACCTATTGGTCTTTGATGAACATCAGACTCATAAAGTTCTCTAAGTATTTTTTTGGGTGTCTCCTCTCCCATCCTATTATGTATAGGATTCTCTAGGTTTGGCTCTAAAGATGGTTTAAAAATATGAATGTGAGATTCTAAGTGCGATGAACTAACTTGCTTTCATGCAAGGTTATGTCTTCAACAAATTCTAAACTAGATGCATTAGACAACCTAGTCATGCACTAAGAAAATCAAACAAAAGAAAATAGCATGCAACTTTTTTTTGGAGAAAAGCTACAAATGTAGAATGCTTTCTAAAAATATCTAACAAAAAAAAACATGCAAGAAATTTTTTCGAGAAAGTGCTATTCATGCCACTCCCTGGCAATGGCACCATTTTTTACAAGGCAAAAATAATAGGTGTGAAAGAATGTATTGGTAAGGTCATCAGAATCAAGCAATAAGATGTTCAAAAATGAAATGAAATTTTCTAAGGGTACGATGCTTACCAAAATTTACCTTAACAAAAAATATTCTTAAATTTACCCTTACTTTTTACTGTAGCTTGGTGGTAAGTAGGGAAGTCGAACCGAAGGGAATGGTCACAAAAAAATTTCTTGAAATCGAAGCTTGAAAGAAAAGTTGTTGTAGAAAAAGGAAAGCATAAAAGAAAATGTAGAGAATATCAATTTGTAACCAATAATTAAGAAAATTTGAAATGCAAATTCAATCGAGGAAAAAAGGTAGAAATTAAATTCTATGAAAAAAACTAGGCAAGGAACAATGGGCGTTATTCAATTCTTATCATAAAATATGAATGACTTTTGCTTCAAAAGAAGATTCTTGGTCAAGGTTCTTGCAAGATCAACTTGTTTGATTCTTGCAAGCGCCATGATTAAGATTCAAGAAAAGAGATAATTACACAAGCATTGATTGAAAATTTTTTGCAACAACAATTTATGCTCAATTCTTGTTACTTTAAACAAATCGAGATACTTTTTAGAAACAATGAATTTAATTGAATTTAATTGTGCACATAAAATTTATGGAACTAAATTCTTAATTTTTCAAGAATAAGGGTGATTTATCTAAACATTAAGACAATCAATCTTCAAGATTTGAGTGATGTGTTTGGATTATATTTTTAAATGTTTAATTTAAAAAATAAGTTATTTTGAAAAAAAATTAGAATGTTTCGAAGCTACTTCAAAACTATTTTATTAAGTGAACACTACTACAAAATCTACTTTACTTGACACTTCAAGATACTTTTATATACTTGACGTTTTTATTAAAAAAAAACATCAAGTATTAAAGGTTTTAAAAGAAAAACGTTAAGTATAGTTTCAAAAAAGCGGAGTTTTCACGGAATTTTCTTAACTATTTTAAGTTAGCTTTTACTTGACGTTTTTGTCACGTCAAGTATAAGGGATATTTTACTTGACGTTTTATTCGTGTCAAGTATAGCAAACTTTTACTTGACGCGAACAAAACGTCAAGTATAGTTTGAAAAAAGCAAAATTTTTACAATTTTTTTGAATTATTTTACGTTATCTTTTACTTGACGCTTTTTTCAATGTCAAGTATAGTGCAGAATTTAGTTGACGTTGTTTTAGCGTCAAGTATAGTGCAAATTTTACTTGGCATTTTTTTCACGTCAAGTATAGTTTATATTTACTTGACGCAAAAACGTCAAGTATAATTAACATTTTTATTTTGACAAGTATAAAAATATAAAAATAATTTTTATTTCCTTCATTTCATTAAATAAATTTATGAAAATAAACTTATTAAAATTTTTTTTAATAAATTAAATCTATTAAAAAATTTCCTCCCTGCTCCTCTTTTCATTTCCCTCCCTTTCTCCTCTTCTCTTTTCATTTCTCCCTTTTCTCTCCAAATCCTCCTCTTCTTTTTTCATTTTCTCCCTTTCTCTCCAAATCCTCCTCTTCTCTTTTCATTTCCCCCCTTTCTCTCCATACTCTCACGTCCACACCATTTTCACCATCGCCATCTCCATGACCATCTCCATGGCTGCCGGTTCACATCTCTCCTGTTGGAATTTATGTCCTAAAACTCTAAAACTCGTAGTTTGTAATCATATTATATTCAATAAAATCATTATTGATACTATAATCTTAAAGCCAATAAACAAAGGTCCCAAGTTTGAGTAAACTTGAACTGTATGCAGATACATAAACGTAGATCAAGTTTGAGTATATAGCCTAAATAGTCTATAGTATAGGAATACGGTTGGGCACCTTATTCTGAGACACTATGGATGCGCCCCACTTTGTAGTTAGTACAAACGATGTGATCCTGATTTGTTCATGTAGAGACATGGAAGTGGGGGCATCCTATGTAAAGAGTTTACATAAGACTAGAACCATAGAAATAGTCGCTTTTAGGTTGTAACATCGTTGACTTTAAAAAAAAATGACTATTTCGTTTATAGATATCCAATATAACTTAAGCTTAATCCTGAGCTAACTATGAACTTCTGTTCACACGAAATTATTCTTAGATTTGCATAGGTGAGGACCGCTCAATGACGCTGGTCCAATAAGCCTCTCATTTTAGGGGTAAGACTAGGTGGATAGCTAGGGACATAGGGTGCAAGATGGAATTCACTCCTACTCGTTTTAGGGTTAGTAGATAGGTTGTTCCCTTAAGGACTGGATCTAGGTCTTGAACAAGGGGCCCCACCTTCTCATTGGCCTGAGAGGGATTCGATTTAAAGGTTGGACCTTAAACCAATTGTTCAATAGTGGATCAGTGGGACTTAAGGAGAAAAGATATAATATTGGGGGTAAAACGGTACTTTGACCCCGCCGAGATTATGAACAACCTGTGAAGGATTAACTTACTTATCATGGTCATGTCACATGGACATAAATATATCTATAGTGAGGGGAGTGCAACTATGAGACTTTATTGGAAGGACCCGTTAGTTAACGAAGGTTGATTAACTCGGTTTAAAGAGTTTAGCCAGCTAATCTCGGACCATTGGAGCCCATGATCTATAGGTCCATTAGGTTCCCCCGCTAGCTCACAAGGAATCAACTTAGAACATTATGATGGAATAATTTGAATTGTTCGAATTAGGTAAAGAGAGAGAAACCAACAAATATATCTGATATAGTCATCGGTTATAACTTAAGATAGAGCTTCCTATTTAAATGTAATTTAAATATATTCATATTTGAAAGCTCGGAATTGATGAAAAAGGTCAAAGATGTAAAAAGTCGAAATGTTGACTTTTGACTTTGAAAAATCAAACTTTGACCGATTTTATATTCAAATGTGATTTGAATTTTGGAGAAATGAATACGGATTCATGCTTGGGAGGTTGAAATTAGTCAAGACGAACAACATGGTTAAAAGGACTTTGGGCTTGGAAAAGTCAAACTTTGAATTTGATTTAAATATTGAATTACCATATTTTCCTTAGACTAATTTAAATAATAACACTTGTTGAGATTTGACAAGTTTATCACTTGCATGTGATATGCAAATGGCTTATTGCATGCAAGACACCTACCCCACTAAGAATTCAAGTGGTGAGATAGGGAAGCTCTTGCATGTACTTTGCTTAAAAACAAGTTTTATGCAAAGGTGAAATGACTATTGGATTTGAAATTGAAAATTAATTTTTGTAATTGAGAATTACAAAATAACACCAAGAACTCTTTTCATTAGAGTGTCTCAATATCAAAAAAAAAAAAAAAAAAAAAAATTAAAGGTTAGGTTCCTTCAAAGGATATCATCTCTCTCTATTTTCTCCACCATTTTTTAGCCCCACAACTCGATTCTAAGTTCGGAGATTAGCGGGTCAACGCTAGTGGTAGTCCCAGCTTCCATTTTGTAAGGAGATCGTGAAAAGCACGTGAGGAGATTACAAGAAAAGAAAAGCATCAAAGACTAGGTTTTTCTTTTAACCCTATCTTTGTTGTTTTAAGGTTTTTTTATGCATGTAAATCACTAAACTTGTTTAGTTGCAATTAGAGTAAAAATTCGATCTTTATTATGAAGGGATAAAAGTCTTATGGCAGCGGAAGAATTTAAAGAACTGTTACTCAAATTAATTTGGGAATCTTAAAATACTAGTATATTGGCAAAATTTTAGAATAAAAATTCTAAATAAACACTAAGCATGCTTTTAAATTAAAGAATACAGAGAACTTACTTTCGATGATGTCTCTGAATCTATAAATCACCGAATTGGGGACACCACCTGTCAGAGACATTCCTATCTTCTGAGATGAAATTGGTTTGTGGGAACCAATTGGGATGGAAAAATGTTTAGAGATATTTGAGAGAAAACCTTTTTTTTTTTTTGCAGAGAGAAAAAGTCTTTGACTTTTTTCTTGATGGATTTAGTTAAAGAAAACTGTTTTCTTTTAGATATTTATAACTCTATTTCCTTCTTGGAATATGAAATGGAGTAGGAGAGAATCATGAGATTCTATTATCAAATCTACTAATTAATTAATCAATTAGTTAATGATTAATTAAATCATATTTAATTAATATTCCATTCAAATCTTATTTGAATAAATATCTCTCCAATATCTTATAGATTTATATTAATTAATTAAATCATATTTAATTAATATTTCATTCAAATCTTATTTGAATGAATATCCCTGCAATATTATTTTATAAATTTAATTAAATAAAACTAAATTATTAATTAATTCTTCAATTAATTAATAGCTAAGTTAAATATCTTATATTTAACTTAAATTAAATTTGAATCATATTCAAATATAAGCTTCTCTCATAATCAATAATTTTAATATGAATCCAATTCACATTAAATTAATATTTGAACTCATTCAAATATTTTATCTCTCATAAATTAATTTTGAATCATATCCAAAATTAAGTTTATATAATAAAGTTTCACAAACTTTATCTTATAATGTATTACTATACACTCAACTAATTCCCAATGTACTTTTGAACATTTCAAATTACAACCACTATAAATAAACTTCATTACCCTTTACGAGCTAGGAAGGGGACCTAATTGACCTACAGATCAGAAGCTACAACGATCTGAGATTAATTGGCTAAACTCATTAACCACATTAATTACTATTCGTTAACTGTGTGTACACTCCATTAAAGACTCACAGCTGAACTCTTCTCACTGTAGATATATTTCGTGTGTCCATGGATATAGACGAATAACAGTAAGTTAGTCCTTCACGAGTGTTCGTAACATCAGCTGGGTCAATTTACCGTTTTACCCCTGGGTTACCTCTAATCCTTAAATACCAGTGCTCCTCCAATGAACAACCTGTTTATGGTCATACCAATAAACAGAAACCCCTCTCGTGCCATAGAGAGGGTAGGACCCTTTGTTCAAGACCTGGAGACACCATTTAAGGGAACACTCATCTACTTACCCTAAAGTAGGGAATGAGTGAATTCCATCTTGTGTAATTATGTTCTTAGCTCCCCACTCGATCTTGTCCCCAAAATGATAAGCTTATTGAGTCAGTGATCTGGTCACTCTCACCCGTACAAATCAAAGGACAATCGCTCGTAAGTAGGGGTTCATAATACACTCAGGATTAAGACTAAGTTATCTAAGTCATCCTATTGAAATAGAAACCTAACGAGTTAACGGAGTTACATCTAGTGGTTACTATTTCGCGGTCCGGTCTTATGCAAACTCATTGCATAGGATACCCTCACTCGCATGTCAACTACACGAACGCGTTGGATCATTGTGTTTGTATCAAATACAAAGTCAGCCGCATCAATAGTATTACCAGGATAAGGTACCCAACCTTATCCCTATACTATAGATCATTTAAACTGATTTTGAACATTGATCCCTGTATGTCTCTACATATTGTTCAAGACTCATTAAACAACTTACGATGTTAGTTTATTGGATTTGGGTTATTAAGACAAAACTAATAATTTAATCAATAACAATTATTACAATAATAACACTTTATTAATAACGGTAAATGGATAATATTTACAATCTACATCTCTCCACCAGTCACCGACCCACAGCCACAACTCTCCATCTCCACTGGTTGCCACCCATGAAATCTTTGTGTTCTCTCATCGACGGTGACCCATAGACTCTTCATTCAACCCACTGTTGACGGCAACCCACGATGGATGGCGACCCATGACTGACGGAATCAGATTTGTGGTTCCACGTGAACAAACTCTTGGGTGTCCATTGCACCTGAATGCGAAATTCAATTTCTGTAACTTCAATCCGCTCCGACGAAGTTAGCGAACGGTGTCCATTGCACCAAACTCGAACTCAATCAACCCAATCTCCTATTGCACTTTTGTATGGTGAAAGCCCTAATTATTTAAAGATATCAATTTTACCCCATATTGATGACTGATTTTTAGATATTAAGAACTGAAACATTTGATTCACTTGCTATTGCTTTTTATGTGTTCATTTGATTGCTAAAGAAATGATTGTTTATTTTCTTGTTGTTGTTTTTGTCATTTTTTATTCCTATTTGTCTTCAACTTCATATATTTTGTTTTATAAATGTTTCCTACTTGTAATAACAAAAATAGGAAAGAAAAAAAAAAGAAAAGAAAAAGAAATGTTAGGTCTTTGGAAGTTATTTAGAGGCAAAGTTGGCTATGAATGAAACTTTCACTTAGCAATGGGTGAAAGGCTATGAATGTGATTGAGGTTAATGTGTCTCTTCTTACTTAAACCAAATCATCATCACTTTGTTGACATATTTACTAATGTTTGTCAAATCAAATCATTGGTTTTGTGATGTAATCAACAATATAGTATTGTGATATTTCTGTACTTTTCTATAACCTGCAATATAGTATTTCTTGGTTTTGTTTTCTTAAAAATGTTCTTACTTTAGGGCAATAAGAAAAAAAATTGTGATGGTTATGGTATTGATCGTTGAGAGGTGTAATAATTCAAGTTTTGAACTTCAATAATTTTTTTAAATGTTTATTGATGAAGAAAAATTTGTCCTCAATCTGTAACTATTTTCGTCAAATGTAGTGGCTAAATAAATCAATTTCCATTTCGTTTGAGAATTATTTGTTCTTTAGGGTTTAGTAGAGGTTTTAGAACTCATAGTGTACTTTCATCTATAGAACAAGAATCCTTGAAAGTCTAGGACTACACCACGGGAGTTGAGATGGAACCTGATTGTGAGGAAGTTCAAACGATTCGTTAGGAATTTGACACTGCTAAACTTAGCTTCCTTAAGATTCCTAAGGTGCTTAGGGCAATGCCAAAATTGAATCCTAAAGGTTTTTTTTTACTTGGATTTTCTCGATGCTTCTAATGTTTGAATTTTGTACCCTTATGATGTCTTGATTAATTTTTTGTTTTTAATGTCATTATTCTCTAGGCATCTATGTGAATAAAAATTTGAGCTTAGACAACATTGAGGTGTATGGTTTCGACCACGATTACACTCTTGCGCACTACTCGGCCAATTTATTGAGCTTGGCTTGTGATCTTGCCAAAGAACATTTGGTTAATGTGGTTAGTCTATGTCTCCATTTCCATTTCTTGTACATTTTGTAACATGAATTTCTTTTCCTCATTGCTTATAGTTTATTTGATTCTTTTGATTCTTTCAATTGAGATATTCTGAATCTTGCATGAAGTTCAAGCATGATTATACCTGCTTAATTAGAGGCCCTTACTATGATAAACTTAAAGGTTTGCCTCTTGAAGTTAGATTTTTTTGGTTCTTTTGAGCTGGATGGTTACTACTTTGGTCATCGAAAGGTAAGTCTTGGTACTATCAATATATTAATCTAAAGTTTTCAAATCCCTGTAATAGGAATTATTCCAATATATACCTTGTGGATATTATTGATCTTGATGGATCTGTATAATACCCTTAAGTTTTCCAAAGAATGTTAAACATATGCATGTTATTACTTGCAATCTTAGCTGTTCATAAACAACAAAACGTAGATTCATTTAAAGAAGATTTGTTAGCAAGGAGAATATTCAAATACTAACGACTTGAAGGGATAATTTTTCCTTGGCTGAATATATAAACTTTAAATATTTCAAATGGAGAGGGGTGGATGGAATGGAGCTATTTCAAGAAGCATTCCCATTGTTGCTTTTTATTCACTCTCATTTACATTTGAGTGCATTGAGAGATCTGATCATGCATGATGTTGTGGTTGTTTAACAAGCTCTATATTTTCTGTTTTGTATGTAATATCAACTTTGAATATGAACTCACAGTACATTGACAATAGTAGATTCATTTTCCTTATTAACTAAATAACTTTTAAATGTTGGTTAGTTGATAGGTGTAAATTTGTAATCTCTATATTTGTTGAGAAATGTACTCACCTCTTCATTTACAGAATATCCAATTTTTGTATTAATGATTTTGAATTGTGCATAGTAGTTGAGGATAAAGTTTTTGTTGAGAATAACACATGTTTGTGGTTCGTTTTTTATTTTTTTTCTTAGACAATTGATGATTAATATAACCTACAATTCTTGTATTTTGACTTGTTAAATACTTCATTGATGATTGTCCTTGTCTTTCTTAGGTACTTCCTAATATTGTTGTTGTTAAATACTTGAGGGATGATTGTTCTAATGGTTGACTGGAGGATTCCTCATAGTATGAAGGTTAGTGCAACATGTACATTCTCAATGTGTAACCTTTTCATAGTATCGTTTGATATGTGTATGTGTTGAGATGATCGGACTACAAACTTTTAAAGATGAATTGTTTTTCTTTTTTGATAAAACTTGCTAAATTTTATTGTAGGTTGTTACTTCAAAAATTATTTGGTGAAACTTACTATGAGGCTTCATGAAGTATTAACACTCGAAAAGACGTAAATATTGAGGGTTAGAACATAATTTAGTGTTTTAGAGTCTTATAGTTAGCGATTTTGGTTATCTTTATAAATTGAGATTAGTTTGTGGAGAGACATGAATAGTCATACTACTTGTATAATATTATTGTAAATTACGTCACCTATTGTTGAAGAATGAAATAATTGTTGATTGGAAGGTTTATTTTGTTGATGAATTTGTCTTCATTTGAATGATTGTTATATAGGAAATGAGAAATGAGAAATGTAAAAAGTGTCAAGTATAAAATTTTACTTGACGTGTAAATAGTGTCAAGTATATTATTTTACTTGATGTGTAAATAGTGTCAAGTATACGATCTTACTCGACGTGCAAAAACCGTCAAGTATACAATTTTACTTGACACGTAAAAGGCGTCATGTATACGATCTTACTGGACCGTAATAAACGTCAAGTGCGATAGGTTACTTGATGTTAATACAGTGTCAAGTAAACGTATACTTGACTGTTTTTTAGTGTCATGTATGTGACTATACTTGATAGTTAATTACTTGACACTTTTAAAAACGTCAAGTATACGTTTACTTGACACTGTATTAACGTCAAGTAAACCAATTTCTGTAGTAGTGGAATTTTAAACCATTTTCACAAATTTGAGTTTAAACAAAAATGAGTTTCTTGAAAAATATTTTTTTCTTAAGTCAATCCAAACGAACCCGACATGTTTGATTACAAGCAAGAAACAATTTGAGATTTCTTGTAGACAAAGATAATCAAATCAATTTTGCACTTTAATTTTCTAAAGAAAATGTATCTTGTTTACAAATTGATCAATCAAGAACATAAATTCAAGAATTAATTTGCAAAGAATAGTTGTAATTGAAAGTAGGAAATGTTCTTGATACAAGAAAATTAAGTATTCAACATGCCTAATTGAAGAAAAAACACAAGAAAAATTCTCCAAGAATTTGAAAACCCATTGCCCTTTTACCTCTTTAGATGATTAGCCCTCTATTGGACAAAGATTGTTGAAAATTAATTGAGGAAAAAAAAAAAGCAGAATGGAGAGGAAAATTTCTAGAAAATGAAAATTGGAGAGAGTTTTGACGGAATTTGGAGTTGATTTTGTGAATTGATGGTGAATTCATGAGAAATTACAGGGAATTAGGGTTTATATGAAAAAGAAATCAAATAACCGCTCACAAGGTTCGAACTTGCATCCTCTGGGACGCACGCGCTAAAGGATTGATGGAGAAGTTGGTTAATTTTTGGATAGTTTCTAAAAAATCATGAAATTTTCAGTGAAAATATATTAAAAAATGAAATTATGGACGGTAGATTCGAACTCAGGTGGCTAAGAGGCGAAAGGGTGCAGCGTGTCACGGACATATTTTTCCAAAGTGAGTTTACCTTTGGTTATATGCTCCGATTAGCTCCCATTTATCTTATCTTTAAGCACCATAGTTAGTTTAGGCATTTGCTTTTCATTTTAAGTCATAAAGCTTGGGTGTGACGTTTCGGCATTTTCATATGCAAGCCTACCAGAGCCAAAAATGTCAAAATGTACTATAGGGGAGGCACACCAGTTGAATCCCCGCCCAAGCATTAGTTGTACTCTTTGCAAGCAACCATTTTTCCTTGCAATTGACAGTCTTTAATGCTTATTGTAACGTCCATTTCAATGTATTTCTTTCTTTCCCGCGTTTTATAAATAAATTTCCCAAGAACGCTAAGGAAGGTTACGACATACGTCGACGTTACCCACAACTTTCGGATTTTGATCGGCTGACTTGTTCATCGAGTTAGAACAAGTGCCGCACAATCGTCCGTCTCAAGGTTGAAACGCTACGATTGTGATACAGCGCATGCGGACGAAAATGTTGAAATATTTCTGAATTATTTCTGCATCTGGTGGAGTTTGAACCCGTGACTTGGATGTGGATTGCGTGTGTGGTAGGCTAATACGTGTAAAGGTCTTATTCAATTTATTTACCAAAATGCCCTTAATTTTTTATTTGATCGTTCTCCTTCGTTTGGACTCTGTTTTAAGTATTTTTCGTTGCGTTGAGAATAATAAAATTGTTGTTTTAATTGTCTATGCGAATGACAGTATTCTTACCGGAAATGATGATGAGAGTTTGGTTGATCTTAAAATAAAATTGCAAGTGAGTTTCAAATCAAAGACTTGGGAGCCTTAAAATATTTTTTAAGGGTGTTGCAAGATCTAAGAAAGAGATTGTTCTTAATCAGTGGAAATATGTTCTTGACTTACTTCAAGAGACAAGTTTACTTGGCTATCAGATAGCAAAAACTCCTATTGAACTAAATCTAAAATTACAAGATGCAAATTCGGAGGAAGTCAAGGACAAAGGTAGATATATTTATCTCACACACTTCTAGATATAACTTTTGTTATGAGTATGGTGAGTCAATTTATGCACTCACTTGGACCTACTCACTTCGAAGTAGTGTCTAGAATTTTGAGATACTTGAAAGGAACTTCAAGTAAAGGCATATTGTTTCATAAACATGATCACTTTCAAGTTGAGGTCACTACAAGAAAGGAGCCTTTTAATAGCTCTTGAGGATAGCCCAATTCAGATAGAGCTATTGAAAAATGAAAATACGTAAATTAAAATAAAAAAGGCTACCCAAAATTTCACCACATCTCTTTCCCTCCTTTCATTTTTCCATTATTCTCAAATTTCAGAAATGCTTCCGCGCAATTTTAGACGACTGCAATGTCCAATCTCTCTCTTTCATTGAAACTCTGCCGCAACTCTTTCGCCCGATTTCTTATAATGTAATATTTGATGTCAAATGGTTTGCTGAGGTTGCTAGTGTTTGCGTGATAAGGTATATGATTAGACTTTGAATTTAGGCTTGATTCTTTGTTTACACCAGCTAAGGATCCCTTTAATTTAATTTCAAAAACTTTGAGCCAATATGTGTTGGTTTGTGTTATTTATTGTAGTATATTGTTTTTTTTTTTTTGTTTTAGCATTGACGGTAACATGTGCAACCATTTTCTTTAGTTCACCATTTAGTTTAAGCTCTATCATGTTCCTCTGGTTTTTGTAATTTTTTTTGTGCACAAGTTAAATTGTTAAACCTTTTGTTAGATTTTCTTTTGGTGAGAACAACTCAACTAAGAGCAGTTGGTACTATGTTGTTTATTTGTTTGTGGTTGAAAAAGTTTATAAGTTACTTTTTAGGATGATCTTTATTGTGATATTTTGCATAGAGAGTTTGTGTACTTTTTTTTTAGAACAATTTGATTGAGTTTGTGTGATATTTTTCTTGAGAGGGAGGGTGAAAAATTGATTACTAGTATGTTATTTTTCTAAGATTACTTATCTATATTTATTCATTTAATTGACTATTATTAGTATTTCATAATCATATATTGATATATATTTTATATATTAATGTAGGTGGATGAAATGATACCTTACCAAAGTAAAAGAGAACCAATAATGACAACTCAACTACATTGACAATATAACCTTGAATACTTGATGAATCAAGTGCATTTTAAGAGCTAGTGCACTTTATGTTAGCTTGTTTAGTTCAACTTTATTCCAAGAAATTATTTAATATTTTATTTTGTAATATTGATGAATTATCAACGGAAGTTATGGTGTTTGGTTTGTTATGATATCACGCCCCGTCCTAAATGTCATACCACGCGACCAAATGGAGGGGGCATGTCACCTAGATATTCAACACATACCTCACGCGAGATAGCACGCTAAACACCTAGTAAGCGGAATAACTCTTCTTTTCGTTTCTTCGCGAAGTTCTTCTACTTGAACCTTAGAGACCTTCACATCTTTCTACAGTGGAAACAACTCAAGAAATTACATAGTGAAAATAACTTAAAACTCCTTCTCTTAATTAGCTTAAAGCGTATAGAAGTACAAATTACAAATTACAATTTTTCTACGCGAAAATAAACCAACTTTGATATTCTCACATCCTTCTTCTTTCCACTAAAGCGTAGCACACATTCCTTCCTTCATCTGCCTAATGTTGGTCTTTATACACCGATACTCAATATACCCACTTTAATTGTTGCCTTTTCCCTTTTTTGCCGCTTCAATTACTTCTTTGAGGCGGGTGCTTAAAGGTGTGAAGCTTCTCTTTCTCTTCCTTACCTTGCTCACCCAACATCCTCGATTTTGAAGTCAATCTTTAGGGCTTCCTTTTCCCTGCCTCAACTTTTCTGGATTCTCACATTTTTATTCCTTGTTTAGGAGGTTTGGGCGTTAAGAAGCAAAAAACTTACCAATTGGCTCCTTGAACACATGATAAGATGCCATGGCTAGCACGCCATGTAACTACAGAGTAACCCTGCCTTTCCTCCTTAATTAGGCTACAACGTCTCATAACTAACCATCACATGGCCTCAATGTCTGACAACTTGGAGAGGGGAAACACTTAAAACATAAGTCAAACAAACTTAGTGAGTAACGGGTTTTAAGAAAACCTTTTTGGAAAAACACATAGAATCCACAAATGATAATGATATCAACCACAACAGATAAAGTATGTTGCATCAAACAGCTAATACACAGCACATAATCCACAACAGTTCAATATTCACACAACGATCGCATACGCTGGAAGCATTTCGCAACAAGCTCAATTTTGAGACTTGGGATTCTCCCCTCGCTTAAACTTGGAATTTGCTCTCACCAGTATCATACGAGTTACTTGGGATTTCTACCAACATCATGTAACGCCCCAGGCTCAGGATTCAGATCTCCGACATTCCCCTGCATTCTCTACGACCTGGCAGCATCATCCTTACAATCCTTAAAAGCTTATCAGAGTAAAAATTCTCCCCACAAACCAACAAGAGTCCTTTCAGCATGCTTTGTCCTCACTTACATGAATTCTAGGAAAATTTTCAATAGGTCACCCAACATAGAATTGCTCCAAACTAAGCACACTTAACTTTGGAATTCATATTACTACAAAACTGGCAATACTTGACACTTAAAAACTGTCAATATTTGACGCTTAAAAATTATAAGTATCTGTTTACTTGACACTTTTCAATGTGTCAAGTAATTCAGTATCAAAAATAAGGAAGATTTACTTACGATTTTTAAGCGTAAAGTACAATTATACTTGACAGGTAAAAAGCGTCAAGTATATAAGATTACTTGATGTTTTTTACGAGTCAAGTAATCCAGTGTCAATAATAACGGGGTTTTTTGTTTGACAATTTTTAGGAGACTTTTTCTTTCAAATGAAAAATTGTACAATTTAAAATACCCATACAACGTGATCAATTGAACTATTTACATTTCTTGAATCAACTCAAACCTTCAATCAAATAACTAACAAATTGCATATATATCATTGAACATATACATATAGTTAGCCATTACAATATACTTACAACATAGAAACATATCGTTTTATTACAAAACGAGTAATGAACATCGTTCTTAATCATAAAACACAAAGTATATTTAATAAGTGTTGCTCACAATTAATAATAATTGTTGCTCACAATTACAAAAATCACATCATCCTAAGATCTTGAAGAAATCACATCATCCTAAAATCTTGTTCACAATTGAGTTACCGGTCACCAATGTATTTTCCCTGAGTGAAGTATTCAAGCACAACTCCTCCACAAGATCTTGTTATTTGCCTAAGCCTTGTTGACCTGCCAAATATTTAAGGTTATGGTTGTCTAGAGTATTTCACCTGAAAATACAATGCAAGTTTTAGCAAAAATCATACTTTCAAAAATGCTTCATACTGTCAAAGTCTGTAATATTCAATCTTAACAACACCTTGTTTGGGTGCAGTAGGGTTGAGCTAGAAAGGATGCCAATTCAACTACAAAATTATGTTAAACAATTAATAAGAACACTACCAACAATCATCAACTAGGGTCATTAGAAAGGTGATCTGAATGCCTTTGTACAATTTAATTTTTATTATTATGAAAAAAAGAGGTGTAAAGCTTTGGAGCATCATATCATTAAACCTTCGATTTGAACGGCTTTAAAGAATGCTCCTCGATCTGTGGAAATGCTCTTTGTTTAACATCTAAAAAAAAATAGAGATGCAAACAATTTAAAAAATTTGAGAGAAAATAAAATCAATTTATCAAAACCAAAACTAGAAAACAAAATAAATACAAAACATGGATGTAATTGTTTTGGGCCTTAGTTTCTGTCTTTAAAGGAATACACCCTATAAATTGATGCACAAAGAAGTCCCTAATTTTATAGTGAGAAAGCTTTCTTATCATCTAAATCTCTCTAAATTTCTCTAAAACTTGTCAGGGTATCATAGGAAGATAGCAGAGTAGTTCCTCAAACCATAAATAGCATCAGAAAATTTATTCTAAATTTGAAATTGGGTTTACTTGATTGAAGATCTTCCCATTACAGTGTGGGACTCATATTATATAATAAGTCTCCAAAGATTTTCTAACCACTCCCAATGATATATTTGGCTAAAATTGAGTATGATATGATGATTAGAAAGTTGTGTGAAGTTACCCATTGTATGTGATTGTTTGCTCCAGTTGATTTGAATATGGCTGCCTTTGGATACAGAAATAGGAATGATTTAAGATCTCCACAGAAATCACCATGCCTCTCCCATGCCTGAGAAGCATAGCCTCCATATATATATAACCTTCTTTATCCTTCACTATCAGCATTGTCGGTCCTCCATCACTTATGCAAAAAGATTTAATTGACCAATTATTCTATAGCTGCTTCCTCTTATGGATTCGGTTGCAGAGGACAACTAATACAGAAAATATAATAAAACAAGCCTAACGAGGAAGATCCCAACCTTGTTTTGGAAAAGTTTGATTGATCCATAAGACAAAGTCTACTAAACCGATCAATCAAATATTTGATGTTACATATCCGACAGGTCTGCATTTCATTTTATCTGATTAAAAGCTTGGCTTAAAAACATAAATTAATAAATAAAGCTTAAGTACTCAACTTATATTTTGGTTTGGCTCAATGGTAATGAGTTTTAATTATTTAGTATATTTTATCTTTTATGCACATTCGCAAGGGATAGTAGAGAAAATAAGAGAGGCCGTATAGAGTTCTTGCTTTCTTTTCACCTTCTTGGAAGGGCTGGCTTTACGCTTCCAATTTGTTTTTTCAAAAAGAAAATCTTGTTGCAATTAAGATCGCTACAAAAAAGAGAAAAAAGAAACACAAAATAAAGAATTGCTTACGTTATGTTACCCAAAAATGTAGTGAAACTCAGACCATTTACTGCACTATGGTAAAGTAGTCTCCACTCCTCCAGCTCATGTTGAGGAAAAGCTCCTCCTAAATGCCAAGCATGTTCCTTCTTCAACAAGACAAGATTAGAATCTACATTTTCCCCATAAACCAGGTTTGGAACTTGGCAACCATCTCCATACATAACCACCATAAAAATTCATAAGAATTATAGTACCTTTTTCTTTTCTTAATTTTCAATATCTAGACCATCATCAATTTGGTTTGGCACTTAGGTCAAATAGTGAAGTATTTAAAGCAAGCATAACTGTATAATAGTCGGTTCTAGCACTTGTATTCACACGATGTCTAATCAAAATCAAGCATAATTATCATTAAGGGGAAACACAGATCAATTAAAAGGAGGAAATAATGCAGATCAATTAAGAAGTTAGAGGAAATAATCATACTCCAACAAACTTTAAGGCACGAATAAACTTAAATCTAACTAGTATTGGAAAGAGATTGATGTAGATATAAGCAAATACCTATATCAGGTGGCATTAGTAAACTTCCAAGAAACTTCCTGACGGATGGAAGCAATGAACACTAGTTTTTGAAATTTTCATAAGTAAATTGTTCATTGTTCTCCGAGAAAGTGGCTGCACGAACAAATATTTGTATGGCATCCTTATGTGAATCCAATCCAGGTTCATTATTTGTTGAGGGGAATACAGAATTGAAAATTGCTATTAGAACCGATTCCAGATCAGACCTGGCATTGGCATGAAAGCTAAGAAGGTACATATAATCGCATCCAATCAAATTTTGAATCAGAAATCTATATTTTTGGGATTTGGTGGGTGGGAGAACCGGTAGCCTTCTTTATAGAAAGTTAATATTTAAAAGAAGAAGAAGAATAAGATATTACCTTCCAAGGACACCATCATCTGACACATCTAGTAACTGATACATGAACTCTTCAATTTCTTCATTTGTTCCTTTCTCATAAGTGCCCTAAAACGAAAATGATGACAAAATAACAACAATCATCAACTAGGGTTATTAGAAGGGTTACAAAAATAAATCATAATGATTGACCAAAAGCCAGGTGCTTAAAGCATTCGCCAACAGTACCATAAAAGAAGGTCTGCAACCGTCCTCAACTGTTCTCAACTGTACGCGGTGGAGCGGATTTAGGGCCTGTCCGCAATTTGGGTCATCAACCGTCTGGAACTTAGGTCATCTACAAACGTATGTGTGGAGCTTGGTCTCAAATATGTCCGTGAAGTTCGTCGTGCGAGATTCGCGCAGTGGTGGGAGAAATCGGGCGTGGTGAGAGATTCGTGCGGTGGCGAGATTCGAGATTTGCGCAATGGTGGGAGAACGAACATTCATCGAAGCTTGGACGTGGTAGGAGATTCGTGCACAGATGAATCGAAGCTTGGGCGTGGTGGACGGGCTGTCAGACGCTTGAGTGTGGTGGGCGTTGAGGATGGTCGTCTAGAGCTTTCAGGAAAGATGGTGAAGAAAGTGTCGAAGCTTGAACGTGGTGGGAGATCCGCACGAAGAAGGTGAAGAAATATCTGAGAGTTTACGAAGAAAGATGAAGAAACCAATGGGAGAAAGTATGAGGAAAATTTTGTCAGAAACAATTAGTTTATTTTTTAGAATTTGGAGGAAAAAGAGAATTTGAAAGAAAAAAAAAAGGAAAAAGTTTTATTTTAAAAATCGGTGAAAAATGGGAAATTTGAGAAAAAAGAGGAAAAAATTTTGTTTTTTGAAAATTGAGAAAAAAATATATTAATTTGACATTTTATTAAAATTAATCTTGACACTTTCAATCTATTAAGTATTTAAAATAAAAAATAAAAATAATGCAATTTTTTTACTTTTGGTTATTCTTCATATTTTTTTTCTTAAAACTGTCAAGAATATCAAAATTGCAGGTGTCAAGTATTGCCAGTTTTGTAGTAGTGCCTATGATCGAGCCACCGAAAAGGAAGGTGCAACTTGTTGGTATAGGTATTAACTTTTAATTCTTTTAAGTCTTTCTTAACATGATTTTCATGTCCTCAGAATCCCTTTCATTCGTATGTGATATCGGTTCATTTATGTCTCCCTCCTAATCTCAGATGTACTTGAGATTTCCACGAGTGCCCTGCCATATTTATTCATTCATAGACTTGGGAATCACACTCAACCAGTGTCTCATCTATAACGACACAACTCTTTATACAAAGCTGAAGTCCTTACCAGTAAAACAAATAAAAAAATTTATTTAAAATAAAAGAAAAATACTAATTTAAAGAAAACGTCTCGAATTTTCATTTAAAATCAATAATAAATAAAATGTGTGAAGAAAATAATAAACAAATATATCATTTAAAATACTAGTTCGGGCCCTCTTTAAAATAAAAAGAAATATCTAAAAGTAAATCTGAGTTTTAAAATAATTTTCTAAAAATTGAATACTGAAAACAATAAATGCGGAATAAAACATATATTGTCTTTCTTTGCTGAACCACGGTCTCTTCTTGTCATTCGCCAACTTTGCCAGCTTGCTTGTACCTTTGCTTGTAAAAATAAACATAGAAAATGATGAGTATAAATTTATACTTAGTAAGAGACCCACTATTAGTCCTGCTAAGTGTCTGTTAAATTTCTGTTAAGAGTCCTGTAAGAAAGTATCGTCTAACTATTGTGCTTCCGAAGGCAGGCTATACAGTGTTCCCTTAACGGCACATCTGGGCTCTCGGTGACTCCAAAGAAAACACCCTAAAGGAGAGTCGGGCTGTAAGTGATCCCGTCGAATCACACATAAAATTGGCCATACAGGCATAAATAGGTGGTGATCCCGTGGGACACCCATATGGTACGATTCTAACAGTAAATCTAACAGAACATCATAGCCTATATGCATATATCATAACATAAATGTCGTAGCTTCGCCAAACATAACTCAATCATATCCTGTTTAATCATAGCATGCCTCAATTACAATGTATCACGGTCATAACGTCTCAGTCATACATGTCTCTCTTAACTACATTAATAGATGATACATAATATGCATGCAGCTTTAATATGGGGATCCAATAGGAAAATTCCTTATCTAGAGATTAGCTACACAAAATTTATTCCTAGTAACGGTCAAACTTTCCAACAAGCAAATCCTAAACATGAATAATATTCAAATTAATAGTTTGATAACCACAACAAACAATTAATTTCTCAAGTTTACCAACTTATCAACGAAGGAGGTTGAAATCCAATTCAACCTTGGTTGGAAGAAATTCACAACTCAAATTCCCAATTAAAATTAACCAAACCTTCAAGCAAAAATATCTCATAATAAAATCTATAACTTAACTCGTTTGGGATAAAATAGATAAATACTGGGTACCAAACCCAATAAAAACTAAGCAAATGTCACCAAGAAGTGGCTCAAAACAAGGGGCAGCTCGACAAAGCAGTCTGCTCGGAAGAGGATCGGCTCGATTTGCTTGCACACATGGCTTGGAGACATGCGACTTGATCGTGAAGGAACGACTCGATGAAGATGGCAACGGCTCGGGTCTGAAACGCGGCTCACGCGTGCGACTTCGAACAAGGGATGGCTCTGATCGAAACGATTGACTTGTGCAGGAGCGGCTCAAACGCGTGTGATTCGTGAATGATGATGAAGATGACGAAGGGACGACTTACGGTTAACTCCCCGTGGCTTTATCGGATAGAACATAAACTTGGTGCGGCTGACTATCTGGTGAATGGCGAGTGGAGGAGGCTGCAGTGATGCACGACAGTAGGAAGGTGAAGCGGCGGCTAGGGTTAAGGTTGCTAAACATGAAGGACGGAGGAAGAAGATGAATAGTTCCCTTTTTTGCTTTGCATGTTTCACGAGGCCTCTAATTAATATATACTAATAATACTATTATTTTATCTTTTTCCTTAATTTAATTCCTTCTCCTTTTTATCTTTTCAAAAACAAAACCCAATCAACTTTTTCTCACTCCTCATTAATTATCCAATCAAATCATCTCCTTTAACTTCCCAAAAATACAATATCTTTTCAAAATAATTATATTTTCCATAATATAATTATTTTTCTTTCTCTCCAAATATCTTTCCTTAAAATATTGATCATTTACAATTATTTATCTTTAATAATTATATTCTCCCCATAATATAATAATTATTTTTTTTAACATTCCATAACTTTATATATATATATATATATATATATATACTTATATATAAACCACCAATATCCTTAAATTTCACCAAATTTAATTATCAATATCATTCAACCTTTATCAAAACCATACAATATAATTAAATTCCAAAATTTAATAATTAATAAAATATTCTTTCCATAAATATTTAATTAATCATAATCTCCCCAAAACAAACAAAACTTTCAATTATCTAAAATAACACCCAAATAAATCCAAGATAAATCAAAATCAAAATTTTCTTAATTTTTTGGGGTGTCACATCATCACTGTCTTACTCAGAATTTACATAGCGAGCGCTACAAGGTCATACGTTGGATACATTTCATAACAAGCTTGGCTATGAGACCTCGAATTTTTTCATTGCTTAGACCTAGGATTTGTTGGAATTTATGTTCTAAAACTCGTAGTTTGTAATAATATTTTATTCAATAAGTCGTTTTTAATACTATAATTTTAAAGCCAATAAACTAAGGTCCCAAGGTTATTGTTATGTAAACTTGAACTTTATGTAGAGACATAAACGTGGATCAAGTTCGAGTAAATAGCCTAAATAGTCTATAGTATACGAATACGGTTGGGCGCCTTATTCGGGAGATACTATTGATGCGGCCCACTTTGTAGTTAGTACAAACGATGTGATCCTAAATCGTTCATGTAGAGACATGGAAGTGGGGGCATCTTATGTAAAGAGTTTACATAAGACTAGAACCATAGAAATAGTCGCTTTTAAGTTATAACACCGTTAACTTTGTAAAACTAACTATTTCGTTTATAGATATCCAATGTAACTTAATCTTAATCCTGAGCTAACTATGAAATTCTGTTCACACGAAATTATCCTTAGATCTGTATAGGTGAGGGCAGCTCAATGGCGCTGGCCCAATAAGCCTTTCATTTCAGGGGTAAGATCGGGTGGATAGCTAGGGACATAGGGTGCAAAACAGAATTCACTCCTACCCACTCTAAACTAACTATACTCTATAATAACATCCATTATAGCTCCATAAAGACGCGATAAATTGTCACAAACTTTTAACAACATGGGCTGTAAGGACTTTAAAAAAAGGCTATAAAAGTTCTATTATAACTTTTTTTTGTTAACTATCGTATCTATTATTTCTTATAGTGGGTATACACTAATGTTGATTATGTTGGGATTTATGTCCTAAAACTCGTAGAGTGTAAATATAATCCATTGATCGTTATTAATAAAGTGTTATTATTGTAATAATTGTTATTGATTAAATTATTAGTTTTGTCTTAATAACCCAAATCCAATAAACTAACATCCTAAGCTGTTTAATGAGTCTTGAACCGTATGTAGAGATATACAGGGATCAATGTTCAAGATCAGTTTAAAGGGTCTATAGTATAGGGATAAGGTTGGGTACCTTATCCTAGTAACACTATTGATACGGCTCACTTTGTATTTGATACAAACGCAATGATCCAACGCGTTCGTGTAGTTGACATGCGAGTGATGGTATCCTATGCAATGAGTTTGCATAAGATCGGACCGCGAAATAGTAACCACTAGATGTAACTCCGTTAACTAGTTAGGTTTCTATTTCATTAGGATGACCTAGGTTAGTCTTAATCCTAAGTGTGTTATGAACTCCTGTTCGTGAGGGATTGTCCTTTGATTTATACGGATGAGAGTGGCCAGATCACCGACTCAATAAGCTTATCATTTTGGGGACATGACCGAGTGGGGAGCTGAGAACATAATTACACAAGATGAAATTCACTCATTCCCTACTTTAGGGTAAGTAGATGAGTGTTCCCTTGCATGGTGTCTCTAGGTCTTGAACAAAGGGCATTACCCTCTCTATGGCACTAGAGGGGGTTTCTGTTTATTGGTAGGACCATAAATAGGTTGTTCATTGGAGGAGCACTGGTATTTAAGGATTAGAGGTAACCCAGGGGTAAAACGGTAAATTGACCCAACTGGTGTTACGAACACTCGTGAAGGACTAACTTACTGTTATTGGCCTATATCCGTGGACACATAAATATATCTACAGTGAGAAGCGTTCAGCTGTGAGTCTTTAGTGGAGTGTACACACAGTTAACGAGCATTGATTAATGTGGTTAATGAGTTTAGCCAATTCATCTCAGATCGTTGTAGCTTCTGATCTATAGGTCAATTAGGTCCTCTTCCTAGCTCGTAAAGGGCAATGAGATTTATTTATATTGGTTGTAATTTGAAATGTTCAAATTTACTTTGGAAATTAGTTTAATGTATAGTGATACATTATAATATAAAGTTTGTGAAACTTTATTGTATAAATTTAATTTTGGATATGATTCAAAATTAATTTATGAGAGATAAAATATTTGAATGAGTTCAAATATTAATTTAATGTGAATTGGATTCATATTAAAATTATTGATTATGAGATAAATTTATATTTGAATATGATTTAAATTTAATTTAAGTTAAATATAAGATATTTAACTTAGCTATTAATTAATTGGAGAATTAATTAATAATTTAGTTTAATTTTAATTAAATCTATAAAATAATATTGTAGAGATATTCATTCAAATAAGATTTGAATGAAATATTAATTAACTGTGATTTAGTTAATTATATTAATATAAATCTATAAGATATTGGAGATATATTTATTCAAATAAGATTTGAATGGAATATTAATTAAATATGATTTAATTAATTATTAACTAATTTATTAATTGTTAATTAATTAGTAGATTTGATAATAGAATCTCATGATTCTCTCCTACTCATTTTTCTATTCCAAGAAGGAAAGAGAGTTATAAATATTTAGAAGAAAACAGTTTTCTTGAACGAAATTCATTAAGAAAAAAACAAAGGATTTTCTCTTTGTCAAAAGAAAAGGTTTTCTCTCAAATATCTCTAAACATTTTTCCATCCCAATTGGTTCCCACAAACCAATCTCATCCCAGAGGATAGGAAGGTCTCCGACTGGTGGTGTCCTCAATTCGGTGATTTGTAGATTCAGAGACGTCATCGAAAGTAAGTTCTCTGTGTCTTTTAATTTAAAAGTATTCTTAGTTTTATATTTAGAATTTTGATTTTAAAATTTTGCCAATGTATTGGTATTTTAAGATTTCCAAATTAATTTGAGTAACGGTTTTTTAAATTTTTCCGCTGCCATAGGGCTTTTATCCCTTCAGATTGGGCTGGAAGTACTGCTAATAAAAAATCTACTTCTGACTATTGTTCATTTGTTGGAGGAAATGGACATGTAGTTACATGGCAGAGTGAAAAATAAAATGAAGTGACCAAAAAGAGTGCTGAAGCATCATTTAGAGCCTTAGCTCATAAAATTTGTAAAGGCATATGGATTAACAAAATCATTGGAAAACTGAAAGTATCTCCAAAGACACTTATACGAGTTAATTGTGATAACAAGGCTGCAATTGATATAACTCATAATCGAGTTCTACACGATATGATGAAGCACACTGAAGTTGACAAACATTTCATAAAGGAGAAGGTTGATGCAGATGTAATTAGGATGACCTAGGTAACTTAGTCCTAACTCCTATTTGTGAGGGATTGTCCTTTGATTTGAACGGGTGAGAGTGGCCACATTGCTAACTCAATATGCTTATCAT
Source organism: Cucumis hystrix (assembly GCA_025688845.1). Classification (NCBI taxonomy): domain Eukaryota; kingdom Viridiplantae; phylum Streptophyta; class Magnoliopsida; order Cucurbitales; family Cucurbitaceae; genus Cucumis; species Cucumis hystrix. The sequence continues at coordinate 22,507,476 of CM046884.1, forward strand.
TTTGGAGAGAAGACCGAGCGGGGAGTTGAGAACATAATCACACAAGATGAAATTTACTCCTTCTTGACTTTAGGGTAAGTAAAAGAGTGTCCCCTTAAATGGTGTCTTCGGGACTTGAACAAAGGGTCCTACCTTCTCTATGGCACGAGAGGTGTTTCTATTTATTGGTTAGACCATAAATAGGTTGTTCATTAAAGGAGCACTGGTATTTAAGGACTAGAAGTAACTTAGGGGTAAAATGGTAATTTGACTCAGCTTGTGTTACGAATACTGGTGAAGGACTAACTTACTATTATTGGTCTATATCTGTGGAAACAGAAATATATCTACAGTGAGAAAAGTTCAGCTGTGAGTCGTTAGTGGAGTGTACACATAGTTACTGAATATTGATTAACGTCGTTAATGAGTTTAGCCAATGAATCTCATATCGTTGTAGCTTTTAATATGTAGGTCTATTAGGTCCCCTTCCTAGCTTGTAAATGATAATGAGATTAATTTATATTGGTTGTAATTTAAAATGTTTAAATTGACTTTAGAAATTAGTATAATGCTCGGTGATACATTATAATATAAAGTTTATATTTTAATTAAATTTTATTATATAAATTTAAGGGACTTTTGGAAACATATCAAAAAAAAAAAAAAAAAAATAGTGCCCTATGATTACCCTTTGATAGCCCTATGATTACTTCTGATAGTCGTATGATTACCGTTTGATAGTTGTCTTGTATCATGAATTTTGCCATATTCACAATATAAAAAAATTAGTGCCATGAGCTGTTTTTTCTAAATGTTTTTGTCATTTGATGCAATTTCCCTAAATTTAATTTTGAATATAATTCAAAATTAATTTATGAAAGATAAAATATTTGAATGAGTTCAAATATTAATTTAATGTGAATTGGATTCATATTAAAGTTATATGTTAAAATTTAATGTGTATGTTATACATATTAAAACTATAGGTTATGAGAGAAATTTATATTTGAATATGATTCAAATTTGAATTAAATTAAGTATAAGATATTTAATTTAACAATTAATTAATTGGAGAATTAATTCATAGTATAGTTTAATTTGATTTAATTAAATTAAAACAATGGGGATTTTTAAAAATAGAAGATTTGGGTAAAGTAATTACACCCCATAGCAAAATTTGAACCTAGGCCCAAATCAGTTAAGTGAAATACCAAAACAGCCCCTGTGTAAACTTAATTTTTCACAAATTGAACAACGCGATCTTTTCCCTAATCGGCACTCAACACAATTTTTTCTTTCAAAACTCTCACAAACCCTAACGTTCTTCTTCTTCCTCTTTTTTCTACTCCTTAAACGATACTTCCTTCTCCAACGATTGAATTTCATCAAGTTCACTCAACTTTGAAGTTGAGATCTCTGTAATTTTCGCCTCCCTTGACAATATGCATTTGAATCTTGTGTGTGAAAACCACTGACTCGATAGGTTGTGCCGATTCACATACCTTTTGCTAGGCATTGGAGGTATATTTTCTACAAATGTTGCATTGGTAATCCTACAAACAACTCATGTTGCGACTAAATAGATGAAGAAACTGAAGTCTTTCCAAAATTTCAATTCTTCTTCTTTTTTCTACTCGATTAGTTTCTTTTTTCTACAGGCAACTCAACATTTATTTTTTTTCTACTTCGGTTCTTCATCTTTAGCATTCTACATAAAGCCAGTAATAATGTTTCTTTCCTCATTCTTCTTCTTCTTTTGTTTGTATACATACTAATTAAATTTATTTTTTCAATAGATGTCAAGCACTAAAACAACAGAAATATCAAAAGGAAAAGAGGTATGGAATTTGATTTTGTTTCCATTAAATTAAATAGTTGTGCTACCTTTCTGCCTGTAATTTAGCATTTGTAACATGTTTTAGATTTTACATATGGATTGAAATACTGAAATATTGCCTAAGTTATAGTCTTCTATCACTGATAGATAGTGATAGAGTGGTTATTCTACCATTCTGTCTATGCTTTAGATTTTGTACGTACATTAAAATATAGAGAAGGCCTATAATTAGTATTTCAACATGTTTTAGATTTTGCATGGCATGTTTTAGATTAATATATGATAGTCTTCTTGTTGGAATTTATGTCCTAAAACTCGTAGTTTGTAATCATATTCTATTCAATAAGTCGTTATTAATACTATAATTTTAAAGCCAATAAACTAAGGTCCCAAGGCTATTGTTATGTAAACTTGAACTTCATGTAGAGACATAAACGTAGATCAAGTTCGAGTAAATAGCCTAAATAGTCTATAGTATACGAATACGGTTGGGCGCCTTATTCGGGAGATACTATTGATGCAGTCCACTTTGTAGTTAGTACAAACGATGTGATCCTAAATCGTTCATGTAGAGACATGGAAGTGGGGGCATCCTATGTAAATAGTTTACATAAGACTGGAACCATGAGATAGTCGCCTTTAAGTTATAACACCGTTAACTTTGTATTTTATAGATATCCAATGTAACTTAATCTTAATCCTGAGCTAACTATGAACTTCTGTTCAAACGAAATTATCCTTAGATCTGTATAGGTGAGGGCAGCTCAATGGCGCTAGCCCAATAAGCTTTCCATTTCAGGGGTAAGATCGGGTGGATAGCTAGGGACATAGGGTGCAAGACGGAATTCACTCCTACCCATTCTAGGGTTAGTAGATAGGTTGTTCCCTTGAGGACTGAATCCAGGTCTTGAACAAGGGGCCCCACCCTCTCATTGGCCCGAGAGGGATTCGGTTTAAAGGTTGGACCTTAAACCAATTGTTCAATAGTGGATCAGTGGGACTTAAGGAAAAAAGATATAATCTCGGGGATAAAACGGTACTTTGACCCAGCCGAGATTATGAACAACCTGTGAAAGATTAACTTACTTATCATGGTCATATCACATGGACACAAATATATCTATAGTGAGGGGAGTGCAACTACGGAACTCTAGTGGAATGACCCGTTAGTTAACTAAGGTTGATTAACTCGGTCTAAAGAGTTTAGCCAGTTAATCTCGGATCGTTGGAGCTCATGATCTATAGGTCCATTAGGTTCCCTCGCTAGCTCATAAGGAATCAACTTAGAACATTATGATGAAATAATTTAAATTGTTCAAAATAGGTAAAGAGAGAGAAACCGATAAATATATTTGATATAGTCATCGGTTATAACTTAAGTAGAGCTTCATGTTTAAATATGATTTAAATATCAATATGGAATGATATGAAAGCTCGGAATTGATGAAAAAGGTCAAAGATGTAAAAAGTCAAAATGTTGACTTTTGACTTTGAAAAATCAAACTTTGACCGACTTTATATTCAAATATGATTTGAATTTTGAAAAAATGAATGCTGATTCATACTCGGGAGATTGAAATTTGTGAAGACGGATAAAATGGTAAAAAGTCAAAATGTTGACTTTTGACTTTTTAAATGTCAAATTACCATTTTACCCTTGGAAGAATATTGCATGTAAATAACAAATGGCTTCATGCATGTGAGACACCTACTTGGTAACATGCCAAGTGTGGAGAGTGGAAGCTCACTACATGCAAATTTTGCATGTAGTTTGCTTATAAAAAGAATGGATTGGAAATAAAAAGGGTTGGTTGTTTTTTTGTTGAAAAATTGATTTTGTAATTTGGAATTGCAAAATCAAACCAATTTTCTTTTTACTCTCCAAAAGTTCTCTCCACAAATTCTTCCTCTTAAATCCATCTCTCTCTCTCTATTTTTTTCTCTACCGTTCGAGTCCCACAACTTGGTTCTAAGTCCGGAGATTAGCGGGTCAACACTAGTGGTAGTCCCGGTTTTGATTTCGTGAGGAGATCGTGAAGAGCGAGTGAGAAGATTGCGATAATAGAAAAGCATCAAGGGTGAGTTTTTCTATTAACCATATTTTGTTTCTTTTTAGGGTTGTGATGCATGTTTACCACTAAAGTGTTTAGTTGTTATTAGAGTAAATTTTGATCCTAATTCCGCTGCGCATGTCTACCGTTTCCATCACTTCTATCACTGATAGATAGTGATAGAGTGGTTATTCTACCATTCTCCCTATGTTTTAGATTTTGCATGTACATTAAAATATAGAGTAGGCCTATAATTAGTATTTCGGCATGTTTTAAATTTTGCATGACATGTTTTAGATTAATATATGATAGTCTTTTATCAATGATAGTCAGTGTAGTCTTCTATCAAGTCTTTATCACTGATGACTAGTGATAGTCTTCTATTACTAATAGTCATTGATAGTCTTCTATCAAGTCTTCTATCACTGATAGTCAGTGATAGTCTTTTATCACTTTAAAAAATATATAACAATTTATTTACCAGCTAACATGTTTTAATAAATCTTTTTAAAAGGTAGAACACGAGTTACTACTGGTTTAACTTGAAAAAAATATTATAAAGACAGTAACCACTTACATAAATCTAGAAGTTTTACAAATAGTAAAAAACAAACTAAATTACCAATGTTTATCTAAAGTCATGAGAAGTCCTTTTGGACATCTTTTAAACTTAAAGATAGACAAAATTTAAAACATGGGGAAGGTATTGGCATTCCTTGTTAGCTTTTATGGACAATGAAGAAGAGTTAAATGAATATCCATGGGGAAGGTTGTCATATAATTTAACAAATGAATTTTTCAAGAAAGCTACTTGTGTAGACAAAAAAGGTGCGGTCTATCTACAAGGATTCTCATTAGCCTTAGTCTATTGGGCATTTGAAATCATTCCAAAACTATCATCTTTAGAAGTTGGTTTTGGAAGAAAAATTTATGATAATGGTCCAAGAATAACAAGATGGGAATGTTTGCGGCCAGATGAATGGTGGATTTTGAAAGAAAACATATTTGAATCCAATGATGTAAGTCATTCTTTATTTTTATATTTTCCAATTTTTTCATTTGGATTACTTGTTTGATAGAAAGTGATAGAACTCTGTCGTTGGCTATCACTGATTGGTAGTGATAGAAGTCCATCGTCACTGGCTATCACAATGGTGTTGAATAATTTTTCTATGTTTTTACTTCTAGTTTTCTATCATTTCACTTCAAATGACAGAGGAAGAATCTAAGTCAGAGATAATGCAATATTTTATTGACATAGAGGAGAAGGAGATTGAGGGGAGAAAAAAAGAAGAATTAAATGAATTGATTGAAGAAGGTGGAAGAAATAAAGTGACTGTGAAAAGAATTGTGCAAGACATTAAGGAGTTAAAAGAAAATCAGAAGAGAATTATTGAAAGACAACAAAAAATTCAAGAGGAACAAAAAAGAATTTAGAAAAGTACAGCAAGAAATTATTAGGTTGTTGGAAATGATTAAGGGTTGCATAAAGAAAGTTTCGTTGCAAAATCTTCCTCAAGAGCCTGAAAAAGAAAAAGAACTTGAACTGACCTTGGAGAGAAACAAACCATTTTCTTGTAGTCTGGAAGTTTTGGAAGATGAGAGTAATGTTGATAACGTGATAAACTATGTGAAGAATTATTTATCTGCGGTAAGTTTTTGGTATATGATATTTACTTTTTAAAATTGTTACTATTAGATTACTAACTATAAAATTTCTTTTTCTTATACGTTGAAATTGAAAATGAAAATCAAACTCAACAACTTGAGGCACAAGAGTCAAAACCTATTATTGCAACAGTTGGTTTGGGAACTACTCTTGCAACTCAAGTGCTGGGATATGATGAGACAGCAACAGAAAAAGAAAAGGTTTCATTCATTTTATTAAAATACTTGATTTTGATAACTGTGGAAATAAGTCAATAAAAATGATAAAAAATTGTGTTATTGTAGGAGATTGAAGGTGAAGATTTAGAAGAAATTTTGATAACTCAAGAGTTAGAGGATGGTGATGAAGAAAGGGTTTTATTCTTTTTATTAACAAATTGTCTCTCATTTTAAGTACAAATTAACTTCAAACTTTTTTTGCACGTAGATTGAAATATGGAGTAGTTATGCTATCTTATTGATAGTCTTCTATCACTGATAGTCAGTGATAGTCTTCTAAGTTTTTTTTTACAGTAGCTAGTTTATAGCTAAATTTAATGAATTTCAGGATTCTTATGTGAAAGAAAATGAAAGAAGGGAGAGAAAGTCGAAATTTAGAAACGACGAAAAGGTTAATATAGTTAATAGTGTATATTGAATATATATCTTTACACAAATTTAACTTTGTTTTTTACAATTATTAACTAAAGATACTTTCTTGCAGCCTATTGATGATAAGCACAACAACGAAGAAGATAATGTAGAAAATGAAAAGAAAAAGAATGCAAGAGTAAAGAATAAAAGAAAATGAACTACTGAAAAAAAATGTAAATAAAAAACAGTGATTTTTCATAATGCTGCTAATATTTATATCACTGACATTGTTTCTTATTACCATTATGTTAGATATCTGAAGTTGAAATTGAAGGAAAAGGGAAACACAAAAAGTTTAAAGCAAGGGTATTAACTGATGATGATTACCAAGTTGTGAATGAAAGGCCAAAAAGAAAAAACAAACAAACAAAAGCAATGAAGATAGCCACTCCAAAAAAGATGCAAGCAAGGCAAGCTTAAAAAAAAAACATCATCGTTAGTGGACTTTGCTCCAAGCTTCAGCTTAGGACTGATGTCTCCATCCCAAACTGATCCTTCACAATGAACTACATATTATTTTGTGGATGATTTATTTTGAAACTTGCTTTTGTACTTGTAAATTTTCTTTATGCTACACTCTTTGTATGTAGTGGATATGGGTGTTATTGTATAACAAGAGTTTTTGTAATCTGCTACATATTTTTGTAAATTCTGAAGGTAATGCATCTGGATGTTGTATAATGATAGTTTTTGTAATATGCTACATATTTTTGTAAATTCTTAAGGCAATTGATATCTTTCTATCAAGTAAGGCAATTGATATCTTTTTATCAGGGATGGAAATTGATAACTTTCTGCCAGGGATGGAAATTGATATCTTTCTATTAGGGATGGAAATTGGTATTTTTCTATCAGTGATGGAAATTGGTATCTTTCTATCAGTTGTAGAAGAATTGATACATGAAGTTTATTTCTATTGGATATAAATTCTTATCAATGATATAGAAATTGGTATCAATGTGTATCGATTCAATTTTAATTGATTTAATTCGAAAAAATATACATAGAGTTTCAATGAGTTTATACACATGTTTCAATTCAAAGATGAATACAAACAAAGACATCAACAATTTTTATTGATATAAAGAATTTGAATAGATAACACTCATAAATTCCAATATAAATCCAGTTGGCGATACAACGTAAAAATGCAACTATAATGATTACATCATTGATTAATTTGACAAAGTTTGCAAGTTCTAGAATTATGACCCTTGCCATGACAACTACTACATCTTGTTGAGCTACTATTAACCTCACCAATTGATGGAATTCTTAAATTTTTAGGTCTTCTAGCTGGACGTTTAAAAATTGGAGGTAAAGTTCCAACGTCATCGTCTAGAACCCTTCAATTTGAATGAACTCCAACTGGTTGCACACATCCTAAATATGTTGACAACAATGTCTGTGAATGATAATAATCAGACACATAAGAATAAGTATCTAGGTTAAGCATTCGAAGAACAACAAGAGCATGAGAACAAGGAATCTCATGAAAATCTCATACTCGACAGCTACAAGATTCCAAGTTCAATTTCACTATAAAGTTTTTATCATCGGCCATTACATTGTATTCAACATTGTTGATAGGATGAACCTACAAAATGAAAATATAAAAAAAAAAATCAACATTTACAAATAAACATCCATAGTTGTATCACAGTATATCACTGATAGACAGTGACAGACTTCTATCACTTTCTTTGTTTCTTCTATCAATATAATATATCTAAATGAAAAGAATAAAAAAAATAAAAGAACTCTTACCAAGAAACTTCTTGATTCTTCATGTTGCTTGCGTAATATACTTTCAACCCAAGAGGTTAAAATTGTTTTCATTGACAAACTAGCTTCTCTTCGATCATGAAACCACTTTTGCAAGAACTCCCTAATTCCATCAAGTAAACTTGCAACAAGCAAGTTTCTATCCTCTTTCAGAACTGAGTTAACACTTTTTGAAGGATTTGTTGTCATCAAATCGTACCTTATTCTTCGTGAATATGCTCGAGAACACCTCTCAAATCCAACATTACTAAGATAACTTTGTATATCTGGATAAATAGACTCCATAGATCTCATGTTGAACTCAAAGTCATCAAAAGTATAAGATTTAGCACAACTGCAGTAAAATCGATAAATCAAAGAATTCCTAAAACACTTCTTCAAATTTTTAAAAACATGTTGCATGCAAACACAGTACTCAACATCTTTAAATACACTTAAAACGCCCTTTGGAATGCTCAAATGCCTATCGGAGATACTGACTACATGATCACGATCCCCAAAAGAAAAGTATGTAAATTTTCAAAAAACCATTTCCAGATGCATCATTTTCTGAGTCAACAATAGCAAATGCAAGGGGAAAGATATTATTGTTACCATCTACTGTTGAGGCTGCTAATAAAGTACCACCAAACTTGCATTTCAGAAATGTGCCATCAACTGATATGTTAGGTCTATAATACCTCCATCCCTCAATAGATGAACCAATAGCCATGAAACAAAACTTGAAATTCCCATTTTCATTCATCTCAAAAGCAGTGTATGTTCCTACACGAAAATATATGAAAACAATTATATAATTGTCACTGACAAATTATTTATCTTGGTACATAGACAGTGATAGTCTTCTATCACTGATAGTAAGTGATAGATGACTATTACTGATAAACAATGATAGATGGCTATCACTGATAGACAGTGATAGATGGCTATCAATGATAGACAATGATAGATGACTATCAATGATCACTGATAGACAGTGATAGAAAATTTATATAAAAATACTTCATTTACAGTAATACCTGGATTCATTTCCTTCAGTTTCTCAAAGAACTTTTGTATCAAAGTGTAAGACTTAGCAACATCACCATTTAATGATTTTATTATGTGTTCTTTTGCTCTCCAAGCTTTTTAATAACTAATATTAACACCAAGCTTAGTACGAGCCTTATGAATAATATCTCTTGGAAGAGATTGATCAGTAGACCTAAACCTAAAATCCTCTTTCAAGCAATTCCCAATTACAGATGAAGAAGCTTGCATATGAGTACTTTGCATTGAATTCATAGAACAATCATGGTCAGAAATATACTTCCTAAGCATCCATAAAATAATTTTCTTATATCGAGATGCACGAACTTACCATTCACAACCATCTTGCAAACATTTCAACTCAAGTGAATTTGAATTTGAATGCGTAGTCCGGAATTGAAAATTTTTAGTTACTGCTAGTACATAAAAGCATTTTGACAAAATTTCTTTACTTACAAATACATCCTCTTCCTTCAAATCGTCATTAAAATCATAATCTTGTCTAATCCCATCATTTGAAGAAGAACTAGAAGAAGATAAACATAGCCAATTATCATTAGCTTCACTACTGCCACCAATGCCACTGGAAGACGCTTCTATACTAGTTTGAGTAACAAGAGAATGATCCCTAACATGGGCAACTAAAGGATGCCTAATACTCGAATCTTTAAATAAAGACAAAAACCAACGGACATCCTTATCTTGTATTAAATTAAACACATTTAGAATATTTGTGTGGCCAAAGTCCAATAACACCGATAAATCAATAGAAGTATCCAATTGAATTTCATTCAAAATCAAACTAACTAAACCACACAAATTCATCATATCATCAACTAGTACTCCAACAACACTATAATTCTCATAAGAATTGTACTGTGTCCATTGTCCACCATAAAAAACTACTATGATAATATTAACCATGATACCAAATTACTTCAAAAAACAAACAAAATAAAAGAAAAAAACATTATATAAGAAGCTAAAGATATCATGAATACAACTATATCAATTATAGAAAGTGATAGAGTTATATCACTGTCCATCAATGATAGAAATTGAAACAGTTCTATCACTGTCCATCTGTGTACACAAATGTTAAATTACTTTACCAAAAACACATAGAACAACAGAATCAATTAATTAAAACCTAAAAGATTTTAAAAAAATATACCAGCAAAGAAAGAAGAACGAGAAGAAAAAGAAGGAAAAGAAAAAATAAATGTTAGAAAAAGAAATTATGTGGATATGGTAATGTATATGGTAATCTACAATGATTTTCAAGAGTTACAATAACAAACATTTTCATTGAATTCTGTAAGATTTAATTTCTTGTTTTGTGGTAATTAAGTAGAATATTCTTTTTATTTGATTTGAATTAATTACTATTAATCTTGCAAGTAAGTATTAGATTATCGTTTTGAAGAATTCGATCTTCATGTCTTCCTATTAATTTCACATTGTGATGAAGTTTGCTTGAAATTTCCTATTAATTTCACACTCTGATGAAGTTTGTTTGAAATTTGATTTTAAATGAAAACAAAATTATAATAAAAAGTGATTCAAGAATATAGAAGAATAAGATGAAGGAAAGGAAAAAAAAGAATACCAGGATAGGAAGTGTCGCTGATGATGGACATGGAAAGACCGGCCGTGTGAAACCTTGAATTTGAGGTAGACGAAGAAAACGATACGAAGAAGAAGAGGATGAACACGATTCAAAAAAAACAAAAAAAGATCAGAGTAAAAACAATGGATGAATAAATCGGAGGAATAGATCGCCGATAAAAAAAGATGGAGGGCGAATATTTGAGTAAAACGCCAGGGGTAATTTTGGAATAAAAAAAATTAATATATTTCCTCCAATTTTTTTGCCATAGGATGTAAATAGTTTACGTTTTCTTCTATTTATGTAAATTCCCCTAAAAACTATGAGATATGTGAGAGATATTCATTAAATATGATTTAAATGAAATATTAATTAAATACAATTTAATTATTAATTATTTATTTATTTATTTATTTTTATTAATCAATTTTTTTAAAAAAATTAATAGAATTCTAGGATTCTCTCCAACTTCCTAAAGAAGAATGAGTTATAAATATACAGAAGAAAACATGTTTTTCAATCTAAGCCTTTTGCCTATTTGTGAATCCTCTAAGAGATTTTCTCAAAAACCTTTTTTCATTCCAATTAGTTCCCACAAACCAATCCCATCCCAGAGGATAGGAAGGTCTACGATGGATGGTGATTTGTAGATTCAGAGACGTCAATGGGAGTAAGTTACTCGATTTTGTAATTTTGTAATCTATAATGTTTAAGCATGCTTAACCTTAGTTTACATTATAAGAAAATTTATTTTTGTAACTATTGTCAATGTACGGTATTTTCAAGTCCCCAATTAAATTGATCTAAGGTCTTTGTAAAATCTTCCGCTACCAAGGGCTTTAATCCCTTCAATTGGTATCACAACCATCTCAATTTTTAATTGGGAATTTTAAAAATTTGCATTGGTTTTGGTGGGATTTCCATTATGAATGTGGGTTTTGGAATTGAAAGTTTTTTTGTAAAATATGGCCATAGATTTACACTTTTTGTTGATATGATCATGTAAAGGCCCTTGCATTCTTGGGCAATTTTAATTGTAAATCTTGCAAATTAGAGTCTAAAATTGGATTTGTTGGATTTTATTGAGAAAAATGGTACCAAATTTGCTTCAAACGGAACACCGAAAGGTCTACAATAAGAGGTTTTACTCAATTGCACGTAAATCAAGACAAAAAAATTGTTGCTTGTTGGAGAAGGAAGACGATTGACGTCAGCAGGGTTAAAGGTTGGTGGCTAAGAGACGCGCGACTTGGCTTCGGTGGTTTACTCGTGGTCGGCTCCAGTTAGGCTCGATCAGCTCAGATTCATATCCTGGTGCATGGTTTGGCACCGGTTCAGCCTATTTTGGGCCCGTTCAAGCATTTTGGGACCGGTTTGATGGTATTCTTTTTATTGGTTCAAGGTTTTTGGACCCATTTTGATGCTTTTTGAAGGTTTTGGAGCTTTGGAAGCAATTAATTTAGGATATTTTAAAGCTTAATTATTGCTTTATTTTATCCTAGGATCCAATTTTACAAGTTCAATTGTTATTTAAATGCTTTGTGGATGTTATTTAGATAAATCTCACTTAAATTAATCATGTTCATGCATTTTTATCTATTATAAGTGTTATAATGTATGGTATTAATGCATGATTTAGAATTTCATGAGTTATTTAAAGTATGTTGATATTTTAAATATATGAAATAGGATAAGCTTGATGCATGACATTACTTAGTTAAATATAATTTGTTATATTTAAATTAATGTCTTGTGTATGTTTGGTTGATTTTCATTTTTTAAAAATAATATAAGTGTAACGACCCAATTTTTGAGACTAAATTGAAGTCATTACTTTAGCACAAAAACACTTTATTTCACACAAAATATAGTAAAATTTATTTGAAACAATAAATATCAAGGAAACTTTATTCGGGTCCTATTTCAAACAAAATAAAATTAAGTATCGTTTATATATCATCAACAAATAAATAGTTGTTCTAAACATAAAACTTATTTCAATCACCAAAAACTTGAAAATAGTAAAACATTAAGCAAAAACAATTTTGACATAATGATTCCAGATGGCGATCACGTGTCCTTCTTGTCTCTCGTCAGTTTACCTCTCGTATTATCTTGGTTTAAAAAAGTTAAACATAAAAGGGTGAGTATAAAATATACCGAGTAAGAGCCACTACTAGTCCCGTTAGGTGTAAAAGCTATTAACATCCTATTGGGAGGTACCTTGCATCATAAGAGTCTCATGATCCCTTAGGATGCACATAATCAGTCTAGTTCCCCCTGAATGATGCACATAGCAGTCTCGTGCTCTCGAAGGATACACATAGCAGTCTCGTGCTCTCGAAGGATACACATATCAATCTAATGCTCTTGAAGGATACACATATCAGTCTACTGCTCCTGAAGGATGCACACCAAGTGGTGATCCCGTAGGACACCAGCAAGGTACACTACCTCATAGATAAAGCTAACAATTTCCCCCCAGTCCATTCTAACAATTCAAACAGTCCATTCAAGAAAGTACAATCCAACCTATCGTCAACATCTCAATTCAACATATAAACAGTGAAATTAACCATACTAGTATAGAAACAATTATAGCATAGCTATTCACTAAAATAGTCAAACTTATGCATAACAGTTAACCTCCTCAGATCAATCAACAGTAAACCAATAATACATTCTAAGGCATAGTGGTCAAACATTCTCAATTCAGTCAATACCTTGCAACTTTCATAAAGAGATCAGTAGTAAAAGGTCTCTTATCTGAACTTTATTCAAGCTCCTTGATCGAACTAAATCAAACAAACCAAATCCTAAACTTAAGTAAAAAGATAATCAACATCTTTCCAAATAATTTCATCTATCTAATTCACCCAATTGTGAATTTGTCAACTTATCCATGTCAATGAAGAATCGAACCCAAACCGAACCTATTGAATATTCAAGGATTCGCTCGCTAACTTTAAACAGTACCTTCAAGAATAAAACGATAACCCCACCAATCAATACAACAAATAATGGCTATTGAAAACAACCACCAAAACCCATAAACTACACCCTTACCACAAATCACAACAAGACAGAGGCAGCGACTTAGATCTGAACGTGGCTTGGAGTGGAGTGGAACCTTTCACATCTCGACTGGAACAAAACCCACTGCATGGTTTTCGAAGGTAGAACGATGACAACAACAATGGCAAGCTAAACAGAGAGCAGACACTGACGTTTCAATTTGGGTCAAGAAGATGACGGCCCAAGACACCGAAAGTGATTCAAAGGACGTACGATGACTGGTTCTTCAGGAACAGAGACATATCAAAGCAGAAAATGCAAGCTCGACTCATACCCAAACGACGCAACATTTTAGCTTCATCTTCTACAGGACGTTAGCAGCTCGTGACGGGGTGGCTTGGGCGGTCGGTGGCCGTAGGTGAACAAAAAAGAAGAAAAGAAGAAACACAGAGGGCGATCAGTGGTGAGGTTGGAATGGGCGGCTAGGTCATAGAAAGAAGGAGAAGATGAAAAGTGTGGGGCAGAGATGGCATGCAAAACGAGATTCTTTAATATAATAATAATAATTATAATTATTAATATATTATTATTATTATATTATAATATTATTACTTTTCATTTTCATTTTCTTTTCCTTTTCTAAAAATTTAATTCCCTTTCTTGCCAAACTTCAAAATAACTCCCAACTTTTTCTTAATAAAACAAAACTTTATAAAATTTGACAATTAAGTTAAGAAAATACCTCGAATTTTGGAGTGTTACATTCTTCCGTCAAAGAACTTTGGTCCTTGAAAGTTCTAATCCTCGAACAACTCTGGATAACGAGCTCTCATGTCATCCTCCCTCTCTCATGTAGCCTCGCCCATTTGATGATTCCACCACAAAACTTTTACTAAAGCAATGCCTTTGTTACGAACCATTTTTACCTCTCTAGCCAAAATTTCAACTGGTTGCACTACATAGTTAAAATTCACATCAATAACCAATGGTTCATAGTCCACTACATGAGACAGATCTGCCACGTACTTTCTCAACATTGAAACATGGAAAACATTATGAACAACAAAGAGTGATGGTGGCAATGCCAAACGATACGCCATAAGGCCAATTCACTCTAGAATCTCGAACGGTCTAACAAAACGAGGACTCAACTTCCCCTTCTTTTCAAATCGCAGAACACCTTTCATAACTGCTACCTTCAAGAACACTTTATCTCCCACATCAACATCAAGATCCTTTCGTCTCACATCAGCATAACTTTTCTGTCCACTCTGCGCTGTTTGCATACGTGCTCTAATCTTCTGTATAGCCTCATTGGTAGACTAAACTAATTCATGACCCATCAACCTCTGCTCACCAACCTCATTCCAAAAAACAAGAGATCTGCAACATTTACCATATAGGACCTTAAATGGTGTCATGCTAATGGTAGACTGAAATCTTTTATTTTAAGAAAACTCCATTAAATGCAAGTGAGAGTTCCAACTACCTGAAAACTCTAATGCAAAAGCTCGTAGCATGTCCTCTAAAATTTAGTTCAAACGTTCAGTTTGACCATCACTCTGTGGGTTAATAGGTGTATTAAAATCTAACCTTTTGCCCTTGGTAGCTTCCAGAACTTGGATGTAAAATGAGCATCTCTATCAGAAACAATCGATATGGGTACTCCATGCAGTCTCACAATCTTAGTCAAATATAACTGTGCCCACTTACTAGCAGTATAAGTGGATTTTCCTGGGACGAAATGTGTCGATTTTGTAAGCCAGTCGACAACAACCCAAATCACTGTGCAACCCGTCAGGGTTCTAGATAGTCCCGAATTAAAATCTATAGACACATTCACCCATTTCCACTCTGGCACACCTAAAGGTTTCAACAAACCTGCTGGTTTCTGTCTTGATGCTTTAATTTGCTGGCACACCAAGTACTTACTAACAAAATCTGTCACTTCTCTCTTCATATTATGCCACCAATATACTCGTTTCAGATTTTGAAATATTTTTGTGCTACCTGGATGCATGAAAAATGGGAAACTATGAACTTCATTCAACAAATTAGTCTTAACTGCAGTATCTGCTAACACACATAAATGCCTCTCAAACAAAATCTCACCATCAGAGAATATGGAGAACTCATCAGCTTGCTCTATTTCTACAAGACGACGCTTCTCAACCAAATAAGGATCATTAAACTGAGCAACAATAATCTTCTGCCTCAAAGTAAGTTGCACTGTTAACTGAGCTAACTATGAGGTGATTGCCCCTACTAATACTACAATGTCAGCTCTCTCAAAGTGTCAGTGTAATGGGGTTTATCTGGTAATAAGTGCTATTAAATGTGATACTTTTCTACTAAGAGCATCAGCTACTGCATTCGCCTTACCTGGATGATACAATATCTCACACTCATAATCCTTTTCTAACTCGAGCCACCTTCGTTATCTCATATTTAACACCTTTTGAATGAAGACGTATTTTAGGCTCTTATGGTCAGTAAAGATCTATATCTTCTTACCATATAAATCGTGCCTCCAAATCTTAAGTGCAAAAACTATTGTTGCAAACTCTAAATCATGTGTAGGGTAGTTCTGTTCATGACTCTTCAAATAATGATAGGTATAAGCAACCACTTTACCTTGCTGCATAAGGACACAACCTAGTCCCTTCTTAGAGGCATCACTGTAAATCACAAAACTTCCATAATACCCATCTGGCACTGTAAAGACTGATGCAGTAACAAACTTCAGCTTAAGATCCTGAAAACGGCTCTCACATGTTGGGCTCCAAACAAAATAAGTCCATTTCCTGGTCTACCGAGTCAAAGGAGTAGCTATACAAGAAAAGTCCTCCACAAACCTTTGGTATTATCCTGCTAAACCCAAAAAGCTAGAACATCACTAACTGTAGAAGGTCGAGGCCAACTGGTAACAGATTCAATCTTTGCTGGATCCACGGAAACTCCTTCACTAGATACTACATGGCCAAGAAAAGTCACCTGCTTTAGCCACAATTCACACTTTGAAAACTTAGAGTAAAGTTTATTGCTCGAAGAGTCTCCAAAACCTTATGCAAATGTTTCTCATGCTCAGCCTCTTTCTTGGAGTAAACCAAGATATCATCAATAAAAACTATTATAAAAGTGTCTAAGAAATCCTTAAACATCTTGTTCATTAGATCCATGAATACGGCAAGAGCGTTTGTCAAACCAAAAGATATTACAATGAATTCATAATGTCCATATCTCGAACAAAAGGCAGTCTTAGGAATATCATTGTCTCTAATCATCAATTGGTGATAGCCTGAGCGTAAATCAATCCTAGACAACATAATGGTTCTCTGCAGCTGATCAAACAAATCATCAATTCTGGGACATGGATACATGTTCTCTTGACTGAAACCTTATTAAGCTCTTTATAGTCAATGCAAAGACGCATCGACCCATCTTTCTTCTTCACAAATAGTATTGGTTTTCCCAAAGATGAAATACTAGGTTGAATAAAACCCTTGTCCAGTAATTCTTGCAACTGGACCTTCAGTTCTTTCAATTAAGCTGAAGTCATTCTATATGGGGATTTCGAAATGGGAACGGTGCTTGGTTCTAACTTAATAGCAAAATCAACCTGCTCGTGGAGCGAAAGTCCTAGAAGCTCTTTTGGAAAAACATCAGAGTATTCCCGTACCACAAGTTCTGATGTCAAGAAAATCTAAGCTTCTCTTGTATCCACCACACTGGCCAAAATACTCCAAGTACCCTAGCTTAGTTACTTTACTGACTTTCATAGTTGAGATCACTTTAGGCAATACCACCGTTCCTACCCCTTTAAATTTAAAACTAGACTCTGCAAATAGATTGAACACTACCTCCTTGCGAGAACAATCTATACTAGCATGATTAGTAGCTAGCCAACCCATGCCTAAAATTACATCCAAATCACGCATATCCAGCACTAGTAAGGTTACATCTAATTCACGACTCACTATCTCAATTTAACATGCTTTAATTTTATTTTTGACAGCATAATTTCCTCAGATGGAGTAGACACTGATAAAACATAATCTAGGGGTTCAACTTCTAAACATGCACGTGTTCTAAATATCGAAGATATAAAAGAGTGAGAGAAACCAGAGTCAAACAAGGCTAAGGCATAATGCCCTAACATTGGTAGCGTACCTGTCACGACTGTGCCAGCCCTCTTAGCCTCAGATTTGATGGTGGCAAAGAACTTGCCTTGCTGTGGTGCTCTTGCCTCCTGACTACTTTACCTAGCCTCAATATGTCTCAAAGGACAACGGTCAGTTGTATGCCCCTCTCGCTTACACTTGAAGAAAGTCCTGGTTCCAAACAAACAATGACCGAAATGATTCTTTAAACAAGCGTTGCACAATGCTTTCTCTCTGGCAGCTTCACCTGTCTCCATGGGGTTCTGCTGGAAACGGCGAAAGTCTCCGCCTGATCTCAAGCTCCTTTGTGGAACTTCAACAGACTTCTGATCTGCTTTCCTCTTTTGTCCAAATGATGTTTCCTGATCAAACGTCTTTGGCTGAATCTCATCTTTCTGAATACTCACGTCCACTGCTAGGTGCAGTGCTTAAGCCTGAGTAGATGGCTTAGATGCTTGCACAAAACCTCTAATCTCATCATTCAAACCCTTAACAAATTTCTTTGCTATGGCCTGTTCAGTATCAACTAACTCAGGGGTGAAACGTGACAACATATCAAACTCTTGATCATACTCTTCTACCATCATTTGTCCTTACTTCAAATCCAAAAACTTCTAACATCTAACATCTCTACGATTTGCAGAAGAACTTAGTTTAAAAGCACTCTCTGAACTAGTTCAAGTGATTTGATTCAAATTACCACCCAACATTTGCTCTGTAGATCGCCACCAAATGATACCTTTACCTTTGAGTAGAAAAACAACAAACGAAACCTTCTGATCTTCTAGACACCTCATATAGCGGAAGATGGTTTCCATATCGGACAACCACAATTCTACCTTAGTAGGATCCTTCAGTGGTCCATCAAAAGTTTGAGGGTCGTACTTCCTGAAGTCCTTCAAATGCTTAACTTCAACTGAGAGCTGCTCTGGTACGTTCTGTTGCTACTGTACAACTAGTTCTTGTGCATGGACTGCTGGTGTCGGTTGGTTCTGAGTCATAGCAACAATAATAAGCTCTGTAAATCTCTGCTCAAAGTGAGCAGACAAGGCAACCAGATCTGTATGAGTAACAGGTGCAGCAGGGACATTCTGTTCAGCTTGGCCCTCAGTAGGCTAGTTATGCCCTGATTCTCTACCTCGGCCTCTGAGACCACCCTTACGTGAACCTCTTCTTGGCAACATTTCCCTAATATCCACCAGTATTTCCTTTAGTTTAAGAATAAACACTTCATGCATTCTAGTTTAACTTAGTGGGTTCATGCCCATAAAATCACACATATAAATCATGAAAGTGTACTTAATGAGTGACAAGGGATCGTTTTAGCCATAGGGACACAAAACATGGACTTACATCATAAGTCAATCTACAGAACCTAAAAATAAGGCTCTGATACCAACTTTAACGACCCAACTTTTCAGACTAAGTTGAAGTCATTACTTTAGCACAAAAAAACTTTATTTGACACAAAATATAGTAAAATTTATTTGAAACAAGAACTATCAAGAAAACTTTATTCGAGCTCTATTTTTGAAACAAAATAAAATTTCAAAAGTATAGTTTAGAAATCATCAATAAATAAATAGTTGTTCTAAACATAAAACTTATTTCAATCACCAAGAACTTGAAATAGTAAAACATTAAGTGGAAGCAATTTTCACATAATGTCCCCATATGGCGATCATGTGTCCTTGTCTCTCGTCAGTCTACCTCTCGTGTTACCTTTGCTTGAAAAAGTTAAACAAAAAGGGTGAGTATAAAATATACCCAGTAAGAGCCACTACTAATCCCGTAAGAGGTAAAAACTGTTAACTTCCTATTAGGAGGTACCCTGCATCATAACAGCCTTGTTATCCCGTAGGAAGCACATAATCAGTCTAATGTCGCCGAAGGATGTACATATCAGTCTAGTGCTCTCGAAGTATGCACATGTCAGTCTAGTGCTCCTGAAGAATGGACATATCAATCTTGTGCTCCTGAAGAATGGACATATCAGTCTAGTGCTTCTGAAGGATGCACAACAAGTAGTGATCCCGTACGACACTTGCAAGGTACACTACACCATAGATAAAGCTAACAATTTCCATTCAATCCATTCTAATAATTCAAACAGTCCATTCAAGCAAATACAATCCAATCTATCGTCAACATCTCAGTTCAACACATAAACAATCAGATTAACCATACTAGTATATAAACAATCATAGCATAACTATTCACTAAAAAAGTCAAACTTATGCGTAACAGTCAACCTCCTTGGATCACTCAAGAGTAAACCAACAATACATTCTAAGACATAGTAGTCAAACATTCTCAACTCAGTCAGTTCAACCTTCTCAATTCAGTCAAAACCTTGCAACTTTGATATAGGGATCAATAGTAGAAAATTCCTTACCTTAACTTTAGTCAAGCTCTTTGAGAGAACTAAATCCAACAAACCAAATCCTAAACATAAGTAAACAAAAAATCAACATTTTTCCAAATAATTTCATCTATTCAATTCACCCAAATGTGAATTTGACAAGTTACACACGTCAATCGAGAATTGAACCCAAACCAAACCTATTGAAAATTTAAGGATTCGCTCGCTAACTTCAAACAGTACCTTCAAGAATAAAACGATAACCCAACCAATCAATACAACAAATAATGGCTATTGAAAACAACCACCAAAATCCATAAACTACACCCTTACTAAAAATTACAACAAGACAGAGGTACCGACTTAGATTTGAGCATGGCTTGGAGTGGAGTGGATCGGTTCATGTCTTAACTAGAACGACACCCACTGTGCGGCGATCGGAGGCAGAGACGGCAACAAAAATGATAAGCTCAAGAGGAAAGAGGCACTGACATTTTAATTTGGGTTAAGAAGATGATGGCTAACGACACCAGGCGTGACTCTAAGGATGCACGACGATTGGTTCTTCATGGACGGTCGTAGATCGAAGCAAAAAATGCACACTCGACTCAGACCTGGACTGTGCAACATTTTGGCTTCTCTTCGACAGGATGGGAGTGGCTCGAGATAAGGTGGCTTGGGCGGTCAACGGCCCTAGGTGAACGAAAAAGAAGAAAAGAAGAAAATCCATAGGGCGGCTGGTAGTGAGCTTCGAGTGGACGACTAGGTCACGGGAAGAAGAAGAAGAAGATGGAGAGTAAGGGGAAGAGCTGGCATACAAAACGAAATTCTTTAATATAATAATGATAATAATATTATTATTAATAATATTAATAATATATTATTATTATTATATTATAATATTATTACTTTTGTTTTTCTTTTCCTTTTCTAAAATTTTAATTCTCTCTCACCAAACTTCAAAATAACATTCAACTCTTTTTTTTAAAAAAAAAAAAAAAGTTTATAAAATTTGACAGTTAAGTTAAAAAAATACCTTAAATTTTGGGGTGTTACAATAAGTGTTATATTAATTAAGATGAAATCAATTTGCATTGAGCAAATTACATCCATTTCTTAATATAATTGTTATGTTAATGTATGCATATTATAGGGCTAATTAATTAGTTTTATAATAGTTATAAAATTTGATAATTAGAAATTGTCAACCTACAATAAAGAGTTAAATGCAAACATAAGTTCTTAGGGTTATTTTATTTTTTTTAATTTTTAATTGTTTAAATTAAATAGACCTAAGATCACATTAATTCTAATAGGATTAGACCTATGTCTTATTTTAGTTTAATAAAACTAAGTAGGACAGAAAGGATTTAAGGTTATAAGGGAACTCTATCAGTAAAGTTTTGTCTAAGGCTGGGGGTACTTAAGTTGACGATTTATGAAACACCTCCTACCTGGGAACTAAACCGAAATCGGTGTTGAATTAACCTTATTCCTATTAAGCATAAGATGTCACTAGGTAAATTACATGGTTTAATACACCTAGAAACTTTAGAGTAAAGTTGTATTATAAGCGTTATAATAAGAATATACTTAGTTAGATTCATTTAGCCGAATTTAGCTAAGTACAACAAACCCTAAATTGATTGAACATTTTACTAGGAGAAAAATGATATATATATGATATATTAATTTTTAACTTTCACGTCTCTAGAAGTTCACATGTGAGATCCATACATGGATTCGTGTCACCCTAGGCACGACCTCCCTTCAAAAAGTGTTTGTATAGGTCAATAACAAGGTGAATAGAGGAAACGTTCATAGTAAGTGGGAGAAGGACGCGTGTCAACGTATCCTACGCTCTCCTCCATTATGTTGCACTGTGAGATTTCTATCATCTGTTTGCGTGTCGTCCTGGAGCGACCATCCCTTCGAAGAGCCTGATTGTAGAAGTCAAAACAACACAAACTCTAGAAACGGATAGAGTTTCTTAGGTTAATCTTCAATAGTTGTCTTTCCTTTCGATAGCCCGTTGAAGCGTACCTCTGGGATCAAAAAATGGTGGGGTCACACTTACGGGATGAATTAAGTTAGTTAATGAATCCTTGACCGAACAACGGTAGTTAAGAACTATAGGAATAAGAGTTATTCTGGTATTAGTAATTAGCTTAGATTGTTCAATTCAGAAGAGGAGTAGTTGATCACCCTTCAGTGGTTGTTGCTCTAAACTTCTGAAGTATCGTTGCAAAAATTAAATCATTTATTTGGCTATGGTTATTTGATTGTTCAGTTTTGCTAAATTGATTGGATTATTTTGGTAATGGGTTAAGACAAAAATAACTAATACGACCGATGAAAAGGCTCGCGTCTATCTCTTATCCAATATGTCTGACATACTAAGCAAGAAACACGAAACCATGGTCACTACATGTTAGATCATGGACTCCCAACAAGAGATGTTTAAGGAATAGAAAAAAGGAGAGGCAAATGTTGCCCATTCCAAGAGGTTTCAGAAGGTTTTATCCTCTAAAACCAAGTCTGCAAGTTTATCCTCTGGGTTTCAGAAAATCCAGAAAGGAGGGAAGGGGAAGCGTCTTGGTGCTGTTGCTAAGGGCAAAGGGAATACTAAGGTAACCGATAAGGGAAAATCTTTCCTCTACAACGTGAATGACATTGTAAGAGAAATTACCCTAAATACCTTGCTAAGAAAAAGAATGAAAAAGAAAGTAAATATGATTTACTTGACTTGGAAAGAGAAACATGTTTAGTGAAAAATGACTAAAATACTTGGATACTTGATTTAGGAGCCACTAGCCATGTTTGATCTTCTTCAAAGCAAACTAGTACCTTTAAGCAGTTCGAGGAGGGTGAGATGACACCCAAGGTTAGAATGGGAGATGTCATTTCAGCTCGTGCAGTGGGAGATCTTAAGTTGTTTTTCAGAAATTTATTCCTCTTTATAGAAAACTTGTAAATAGTTTATAAGATTAAAAGGAATCTTATATCTATTTCTTGTCTTATTGAACAATCATATAATGTAACTTTTTCTTTCGATGAAGCACTCATTTCTAAGAATGGTGCACATATTTTTTCGGCTAAGCTTGAAAACAACTTGTACATATTAAAACCTAATGAAGCAAAAGCAGTTCTAAATAATGAGATGTTTAAAACTGCTAACACTCAAAATAAAAGGCAAAGAATTTCTCCTAATAGAAATACCTATCTTTGGCATTTAAGATTAGATCACATTAATCTTGATAGGATTGGGAGATTGGTAACGAATGGACTTCTAAATGAGTTACAATATGATTCATTACCTCCATGTGAATCTTGTCTTTAAGGAAAGATGACTAACATGCCTTTTATTGGAAAAGGTTATAGATCCAAAGAACTCTTAGAACTTATACATCCAGACCTCTATGGTCCGTTGAATGTAAAAGCTAGAGGAGGTTCTAAATACTTCATCTCTTTTATAGATGATTATTCAAGATATGGTTATTTATACTTAATGGGGTATAAGTCTGAAACTCTTGAAAAGTTCAAGGAGTATAAGGTTGAAGTTGAAAATCTATTAAGTAAAAAGATTAAAATACTTTGATCTGATTGGGGTGGAGAGTACATGGATTTAAGATTCCAGGACTATATGATAGAACACGAAATCCAATTCCAACTCTCAGCAGCTGGTACACCTCAACAAAATGGTGTATCAGAAAGGAGAAATAGAACCCTCATAAACATGGTTCGTTCAATGATGAGTTGTGCTCAATTGCCTAGCTCGTTTTGGGGTTATGCAGTAGAGACTACAGTTCATTTATTGAACAATGTTCCCTTGAAGAGTATTTCTGAAACACCTTTTGAGTTATGGAGAGGACATAAACCTAGTTTAAGTCACTTCAGAATCTGAGGTTATCCAACACACGTGTTAGTGACAAATTTCAAGAAGTTGAAACCTCGTTCAAGATTATGACAATTTGTTGGTTACCCTAAAGAAACGAGAGGTGATCTATTATTCCATCCACAAGAAAACAAAGTGTTTGTATCGACAAATGTTACTTTCTTGGAAGAAGACCATATAAGAGATCATAAACCAGAAAACAAATTATTATTAAATGAAGCTACTGGTGAATCAACAAGAGTTGATGATGAAGCTGGTCCCTCATCAAGAGTTGATGAAACCAATACAGCAGGTCAGTCTCATCCTTCTCAATCGTTGGGAATGTGGCACAGTGGGAGGATTGTATCATAACCTAATTGTTACTTGGGTTTAACTGAAACTCAGGTTGTCATACCAGATGATGGTGTTGAGGATCCATTGTCCTATAAACAGGCAATGAATGATGTAGACAAGGACCAATGGGTCAAAGCCATGGACCTTGAAATGGAGTTTATGTACTTCAATTCAGTGTGAGAGCTTGTAGATCTTCCTGAAGGGGTGAAACCTGTAGGGATAGTAAGAACAAAATGAAAGATTTGAGTGAGGCATAATATGTTCTTGGGATCCAAATCATAAGGGATCGTAAGAACAAAATGCTAGCAATGTCTTAGACAACCTATAGCAACAAAATGTTGGTTCAATAATCGATGCAGAACACTAAGTAGGGTTTATTACCTTTCAGGCATGGGGTTCACTTGTCTAAGGAACAGTGTCTTAAGAAACCTCAAGAAGTTCAGGATATGAGACGTATGCTCTATGCCTCAGCTGTGGACAGCTTAATGTGTGTTATGCTCTACACTAAGCCAGACATTTGTTATGTAGTGGGAATAGTCAGTAGGTATCAGTCCAACCCAGGATTAGACCACTGGACGATGGTTAAAATTATTCTCAAGTATCTTAGAAGAATAACATGCTTAGGTATGAAGCTAAGGATTTGATCCTTATAGGATACACTGGCTCTGATTTCCAAACCGATAAGGATTCTAGAAAATCCACGTCAGGATCAGTGTTCACCCTAAACGTGGGAGTTGTGGTATGACGTAGTATCAAGCAAGGATGCATTGCAGACTCTCCTATGGAGATTGAGTATGTCATTGCTTGTGAAGCAGCAAAAGAAGCAGTTTGGTCCAGAAAGTTCCTACACGATTTGAAAGTTGTTCCAAACACGAACATGCCCATCACTTTATATTGTGATAACAGTAGGGCAGTAGCCAATTTTAAAGAACCTCGCAACAACAAATGAGAAAAACAAATAGAGAAGAAGTATCATCTGATACAGAAGATTGTGCAACGAGGTGATGTGATCGTCACGAAGATCGCTTTGGAGCACAACATTGCTGATCTATTTACAAAGACTCTCACGACTAAAGTGTTCAAAGGTCATCTAGAATGTCTAGGTTTGCGAGATATGTACATTAGGTAATCTATGACAAGTGGGACATGTGTAATGGGTATGCAGATGCTCTAGTTTATTGTATTTGTATATATACATTTTATGTAATATACTTGTACATTTTACCATCTCCAATGTTTGAGGTATCTACTGAATACCCTCACCACAGTAAAAGTAAAAAAAAAAACGAGAGATCTATAGATATGTTTAGAGTCTAAATTGTGTGAGATATTATTTTAATTATGACTAGACGTTTCTTTTATTATGAGGCCCTAAATTATATTTATCTCAATCGTTGGATTTTTTGTGACAGATTTTGAGAGACTCTCTTTTTGTATGTCTTTATAAAATACGGTCACATTTTTTACCATTTCTTTGCAGAGAATTGATTGAAATTAATAGAGAGACGTTTGAAGAAAGAACTATGCGAGACTATAATAACTACATCTTGCTACACTAAATACTATTTGAAAATATTCAATTAGTAAATGATATTTTCAATGTGTACTTCTCAAACTAAAATAGTTTATGTTTTGTTATTGCCAAACACCATGCATAATTAGGGTTACGGTATCCAATGTACCAAACAGGATGTCTAGTTTCATTTTTCAGTCTTATTCATTGCCAAACACCACATAATTTCAAACCACTTCATCACTCTATCTTTATCCTCTCTCTCTCTCTCTCTCTCTCTCTCTCTCTTGTTTCGGCTCTGAAGCCGTGAATATTTTCACTCCGACCATCGCAGCTTCGACGATTTCGATCTCTTTTCTTCTTCTGCCGCGACACAATGGCTTATTCAGAAGATGCTCTCTGGAACTTAAACGCTTTGCATCTCCCTTTAGAGCTTCAACTCTTATTTGCATAACGGTTTGTACAATTTTTTATTGATACATGCTATTAGATTTACCGAATGTTTTGCTTTCGACAAAACAATATGTCTATATCTTATTGTTCGTATTGACTTTAACATAACTTGAGTTTCGTTATGCTTTAAGTTCACTGAGTTTTCCTTCAAGTTATTAGAAATGGATTTGTGGTAAAACTAGTATGGATGAGATTTGTGGCAAATGATGATTATGATTGCTTTATTTTAGGAAACTTATTTGATCGTGAAGCTGGAATCTGCTGAGAAGACATTGAAAAAAATATCTGTAATTTGTGCTTTGCTGTTGAATGACATTTTTATTTCTTCACTTATTCGAGTTCATCAATTGTTTATATCCGATGTTTATGCTTGGAATGAAACTGTTATTTTGCATTGAATTTAAGAGCCCATGACTGTGTTAACTATTGATGTATGCATCAAGTCATTGGAAATGTGAGGGCATAAAGTGCAGAACATTGTTAACTATTGGATCAATGCTTCGGTTGTCGGATTACAGTGGTTATTGAGCTAGAATAGGAGAAGTAGCTAAGATATGTCTTGAAAAAGTCGAGCTCATAGAACTTTTGTGCTTCATTATATTGTGATTTGTGCATTTTTGTTTCTTGAAGATGCCAGGAAATGTAATTTGCAGTTAAATTAACTGTGGAACTCGTGAACTCTCTATGTTGTTTTAGCAGTGACTAGAATCATGATGTGAACTTTTAAGTTTTAAAATTAATAGATTAGATGCTTGACGATTTCATTTAGCTACTTCTAAAGCTATAGCAACTGAAGAAGAGAATGAAGAACTTCCTCACTAGAGACCTTGTCTATATTGGAAGGAAAATGTTGAATGCATTTTGGATTTGGCTATAATGGTCAACTTATAATTCCTTGCTTTCCTATTGCAGTTGGGATTTGGATAGGACATTCTTTAGCTTTCACAATTAATTTTTAACCATTGCTTTCCTCTGAAAGAGGATGAGGAACCTTGGTGTATCTGGAATCTCTATAGTAGTTGTATAACTAATGAAGTGATTAAGCATAGAATCTAGATAATATTAACTGTATTTGAATTTCTTCCCCTTGCGTTCTGTAGATCCACGTTTGAAATTTGCATTTACATCTTTGTTGTATTTCCAATTACGCTTTTCATTTGGTTATAGCTTTAATATTTTCCTACACCAGAATCATTATCGATATAATTATTTGGTCAAGCTGGCCGATCCATATATTGTCTCAAACTCCACAGAGTATCAAAAACCAGCCCGATCAATGTCAGAACTTGATGAGGTATGGCAAGACTATCTGCCTCCAATAGTATTATGGTAACAGTTTGAACGACCTCTTTTATATATTATTCCTTAAATAAGTTTCGTTCACACCAACTTACTCTTGGTTGGTTGGTGTAGGTTGCTCGGATAGGTGGTATCGACTTTCAGAAAATTCAAGGAAAGTGAAAAGTAGTTAGAAGAGGCCAAAAGGTTGGCTTATAAGTAGTTATTCTTAAAAAAGTTTCACAACATAAAATTTGTTAAATTGATCTTAGTTTCTTCTTCTTTGTTGTGAATATCATGCAAGCCTTATCAGAAGATAGTGGGAACGATGAGGATGTCATATGAGCCTTTAAATCAGCACTGTAGATTAGAATGTCATAAAAAAAATACCAAAACAAACTTTCTGAGGTAAGGAAGAAACACAGTATTCATAAGAGACTGAAAAGTGGATGGTGCATTTGTTAACCCGAAGGGCATCACCATAAACTCATAGTGACCTTCATGAGTTCTAAATGCAGTCTTTTCCACATCCTCCGGACACATCCTGATCTGATGATATCCAACCTTCAAATCGATCTTCAAAAACAAGTAGCCCCATTCAATTCATCGAATAACTCTTCTATTACTGGAATAGGAAATTTGTCTGAAATCGTTACGTTATTGAGTGCTCAGTAATCGACATAAAACCACCAACTCCCATTTTTTTTAACTAATAAAACCGAACTAGAATATGGGCTTGTGCTAGGACATATTATTCCTGAAGTCAGCATCTCTTCTACCAGTTTTTCCATTTCTTCTTTATGTGGGTAAGCATATCGATAAGGTCTCACATTTACTGGATCCACTCCCTTCTTCAAATGAATATGATGCTCAATCTATCTTCGAGGAGGTAATGTTTCAGGCCACCCAAACACATCTTCAAAGATCTTTAACACTACTGTTACTGATTCTTCCACAGTTAACTCCTCCTCCATCTCCTTCTCTTCTTCCAATGACCACTCACTCCTCTCCAATGCTCTACATTCTACCAAGAAACCTTGGTCATTCTCTTCCCATGTCTTCATCATATTTTTTAAACTCACTCTCGCCTTAGTCAAGCTTGGATCCCCTTGAATTATAATCTTCTTTCCTTAGTGCACAAAAGTCAGAATCATATTCTTCCAATCTACCTCGGTGGTGCCTAAGGAATATAGCCATTGTATCACTAAAATAGCATCCACTTCACCCAACTCCAACGGTAGAAAATCATCAACTACCTTCCATTCACAAAGCATCAACTCTACTGCTACACAAATGCCCTTCCCCTTAATTGTTGTTCTTGAACCAAGAATGACTCAATAATTGGACGTCTCCTATGTGTTCAATTGCATATCCTTTACCAGTTTTACGGAAATGAAATTGTGGGTTGCACCATAATCTATTAAAACAATTACTTCCTTCCCTTGAATCTTTCCTTTCACCTTCATTGTGCCTGGATTCGATAATCCCACCACGGAGTTAATAGACAACTCCATAATGGTCTGATTCTCCTCTATCACTTCAATTGTATTCAATTCTTTCCTTTGGTTCCCTTCTTCTTCTAAAATTTCAAACTCTTCATATGCCCCTCGTACTACAAACATCCGCAGCTTCCTCTACTCCTTCATTTTACATTTATGATTGTGGGAATATTTTTCATTGCATCGAAAACACAACCCCTTCTCTTTTCTTGCTTGAAATTCAGCGTCGGATAACCTCTATGACAGACCTTCCTTCCGAACTTCCCCTGTCGATGTCCCTTGCAACGTTATGGCTCTCATCGGCCAACTCGAGTATCCTTTATTATCTTCGACATAAGTGTTATTATTTATTTTGTTCGTAATCGGCGATATTTTCTGTTGCCTTACCCCGAAATATCTGGGAAGATTCTCTTCCCTTCTAACGCCTTCTCTATTTTCCATCTTCTGCACTATCCGCATCATTTGCACGAGGCCTTTGGGCTCATAGAAATCAACTTTAGTTTAGATCCACGACAATAATCCTGTCATAAATGTTTCTTCCACCACCTTTTTCGATAAATCAGTCAATGTCGCTATCCATTTATCAAATAAATTTCGATATTCTTCAACCGTCATCTCCTGCGTAATTCGTAAAAATCTCCCATATAGGGAACCTTCTCGGATTGATCGAAATCGAATCAATAATCTCTCCTTCATATTGGCCCATCCCATAAATTTCTCCCGTTCCTCTTGGGAACGATACCAATCCAGAGCAGATCCTTCGAAACTAATCGTGGCTACCATTATTTTTTTCAGATTCAGTAAGTTTATGGATTTGGAAATACCTGCCAGCGCGGAACAACCATGAATCGGGATCCTTTCCATTGAATATTGGCATCTCCACCTTCTTGAATTTATTTCGCTCATTATTTCCATCTTCATTCGTTTTCTTCTCCTCCTTCGTCGCATCCATTTTGCGACTGAAAGATCATTTGTCCTCCTTGATATTCTTCGTCGAAAATCGCGCATCGTTAACTCTGACATCTTGTCGCTCATCGTCGATCTGTCTTGTGCGGCTGATTCCATAAATCGCAACATCATTTGATGTTATATCTCCATGTTCTTCGTTAACTCATTCAAAGTCTTTTCAATCACCTGCAACTTCCTGATTTCTTTCTTAATTCCGATTACTTCTTGATCGAAACTTTCTAACTTCTCTTCAATTCGTGTTTGCACCATTTTCTTTTTTTCTTTTCCAAGATCACTGCTCTGATACCAAATTGATGGAAACCCGGAACTTTATTGAATAGTAAGTATTATTGATATATTAGATTCAATGATGAATCTAGATTACATTCTCTATTCCGACCTCAAAGATGTAAGAACTCCCTTCTGCTAACAATGTCTCAAGGTAGAACAGAAACTCTTCTCTAACCAAAAGCTTAAATAACTTTCCCGCCCTCTCCTTTCCACTATTAATACTTCCTAACTACTTAACTCTCACATACACCCTCTCCCTTGTTCACGTGTCAATTCTTTTTCCCTCTCCTACTATATTGGTGTATGATAGGGGGTCTATCACCTTGATTTTCAATCCTCACAGTTTATGGTTTAAAATTTTTATTTTCTGCTTTTGAATGAGCTTCTTAACTGTCATACAAGTCTAAATGTGTTATTTGTTTGAGTAATGCTTATTACGTTATCTTCTTGATTTTTTCCACAAGCCGACAAGAATCCACATTTTTGCACCGAAGAAAGGACTCAACAAAATAAGCTTCGAGCTTTTCTATTGTTGCGAGCCAAACTGTGAGCATCCATTACAATCATAACATTTCTCACATCATCCTATACATTATGTGAATGTGCACCTCATTCATACAACTTATGTACTATTCTTTTTCTGAGTACAAATTCGGGGTGAGGGGATTTGAACCCAAGACCTCTTGGTTCTTAAGTACATACATAGAGGTGTTAGTTGAGCTTGGTTGGCAATTTCTATGCTTTTTCAAGTAACAAATAATTGGAGAAAATTTGTGGTTGTATCTATGATTTTTCTCAAAGAACCGAAGGATCTTTATTCCCATTTCTATATATCATGGGAATTTTTGCAGTCATTGATATAGGTGAAATATCAGCTCTGCACGGTCCTTTGACAAAGCCCTTCCCTCACTTCTAGCCACCATCAGCCATTGTTCACACCTAACACAACCTAATGGTAGCATGTCACTTCCTCTTTGCCAACCACCTCCACCCCAGCCTGTAGGTAAGTCAGCCTGTTATAAAAGAAAAAAGTCAGTTTTTATGTTCTCCCCCAACCGACAGTCGGCTTCATAATGACATCTATCCTAATCTACACTGACTTTCACCCTACCTTCCACCACAACTAGACTTTCATAGTTAACAGGGTGGTAATTTTGATGGATTCGACATTATGTAAATGCATGAATTTAATCACCCCTCCCTCTTCTTTTCCTTTTCAGTTATGAGATCAAAGTGAGGGAACAACAAGAGAAGATCAGGAACCAACAAAAATTACAGGTAATTACTGTTTTTCTTTTCTTCCTAATTCTTTCTAGCCTTTGAAAATATTTAGCAAAGAACTCTTGTATGATATGCATTTAGACTGTTCTTGAGTTGCTTTCATCAGACAAGTTTATGAAGTTCTTACTGTTAGTTTGTCATGATTTTGTTCCATTTTTCCTGGGAAACAAAGAGTTGTTACTCTTGATTATTTTTTAGTATTTCTCAGTCTAACAGTAATTTATCACTAAGCACATGATTCTGTTGGCAACATGCAGGATACAATCTGAATGGAATATCAAATACCAGAAATCTTTTAGAATCCACGATCTCCTAGCCAGTGGTCTTAGGTACACAAATGTACTGTTCTCAACATAATAATGATATTTTAGGAATCTTTTTTTTATCCTTTTTTAAGAATCTAGTTCATGATATCACTTAAAGTCATAATTTTTTTTTTGTTTAATTTACAGTGGGCTACTTGTATAACTCTCAATCTTAAAGCATGTATTTGTCAGATCATGCAAGACAATTATACAAGCAGATAATTATTCTTATAGTAGCAATCGAAAATAAAATTATTTTTAAAATTTATTTCAGTGTTCTAATTACCTTGTTATCCTAATTCCTATCTTTTGTCGCCTTGCGGATGTGTTGAAATTTGTTGTCAGAATCTGTTTGAATGACTTCATGCATACAACTGTTGTGGTTGTCACAACTTGAACCTGTTAAAGAAAATCAAATACCTAATAATAAATGCCTCTCCACAATGTTATGTTGTTTTTCATTTTCAATAATTTGACCAACTTTAAACTTTTTAATTTTTGTCAATGAGAAGAAAATGAATGAAGGAAAAAGATAACAAAAAAAAGTTGATTTTACTTTTACTACCATTTTGTTGTGCTTTTTAGTTTCTGGGGATAGATATTTGTTGGTGTTCCTTTTCTTAAGTTAGAACAAAAAAGTTGGGGCACAACTTTACATGGATAATCACGTCGATTTTTTTCTTAATTTGTGTCTTTTATAGCTAAAAGAAGAAAACTTATGAATTACATATCACTAGTATAAAGTCCTAATATAAGCTTGATAATTTTTCTTTCCTTGAATTTTTACTATGTTTATAAACTTGTGAGGTTACAAGTTGCAATATGTTTTCTAATACCATATTATTAATAATCTGGATATCTGGTTGTGTTTGAAAATTGTATCTTCTTCCATTGTCACTGGTCTACCGTTGCCTTCTTTTCATTTTTTGGTAAATTTTAACACGTATCAGGTTGCTGTGACTTTTATGGTAGGATCTTGGTAATATTTGCAATTTCAAGGATTGAAACTTTTCATTTATGTTGTTTATGTACCATGGTTTGTGTTTTGATAAGAATTTTGTTGTTCTGAAGGAATCATCTGAATATCTTATTCATTTGTATGGAACACACTTGTTGAAGTTTGAGCAGTTGTTTTGGTTTTCTATCTAGTCTTTTGATTACTTTTATGAAAATATAACTTTACTTACCAGATTATATGTGTTACTTCATTAGAATATAGCAATTTTGACGCTTCTTGGCCTCTTTCTTTAACAGAGTCATATATGGCAGCACCATCAGCAACAATTTTGTCAATTGGAGCAATTGAATCACTTAATAGTAAACTCAACTCGTTTTTCCTGTCAAAGTTTGCTAGCTTAAGAATCAATTCACACGAGACGCTTCAGAGCTTCTGTGGCCTCAAGGCAGATTCATCCCTTCGTTTTGACTTAGAGTCGTCTTTCTTAGGGAAACAGAGTAGTGCTGCCCTATGGCGTCATCTTTCTCCATCAGCACAAAGAGTGAACTCGAATGCATGCAAACATCTTTAACCTCAAGCCTTTTACAAAGTTGCTGTTCTTGGAGCTGCTGGAGGAATAGGTCAGCCTCTGGCTCTTCTCATCAAGATGTCGTCATTAGTTGCTTCCTTGAACCTTTATGATATTGCAAATGTTAAGGGTGTTGCTGCTGATATTAGCCACTGTAACACTCCCTCAAAAGTTCAGGATATCACTGAACCTTTTGAATTAACCAATGCTTTAAAAGGTGTAGATGTTGTTGTCATACCTAGTAAGGTTCCAAGAAAGCCCGATATGACTCGTGATGACCTTTTCAACATAAATGCTAGCATAGTGAAAAGTTTGGTTGAGGATGTTGCTCATAATTGTTCATCATCCATATCATTAGCAACCCTGTGAACTCAACTATTCCAATAGCAGCGGAAGTTCTAAAGCAAAAGGGCATGTATGATCCAAAGAAGCTTTTTAGGGTTACTACTTTGGATGTTGTCCGGGAAAACACTATCGTTGCCAAAAAGAAGAACCTTAAACTGATTGATGTTGATATTCCAGTTGTTGGGGGACATGCTTGAATAACAATTTTTCCTTTGCTATCAAAGACACGCCCTTCAGTAAGTTTACGGATGAACAAATTCAAGAACTGGCTGTTAGAATTCAAAATGTGGGAACCAAAGTTGTGGAAGCGAAGGCTGGGGCAGGATCTGCTACCCTTTCAATGGCATATATTGCAGCACGATTGTTGAATCATCTCTTCGTGCTTTGGATGGAGACAGTGATGTTTACGAGTGCACTCTTGTACAATCTAATCTAACTGAACTTCTCTTCTTTGCATCGAGGGTTAAGCTTGGGAGGAAAGGAATTGAATCCTTTGTAACGTCTGACCTTTAGGGTTTATTTGAGTACGAGCAAAAGGCACTTGAAGCTCTAAAGCCAAAACTGAAGGCAAGCATTGAGAAGGGCATTGCTTTTACACAGAAGCAAGGTGTAGCTTATTAAAAACTCGCATTTCCAGAACATGCTTGGAGAGTAGATTGAGTCCCAATAATTGATTTGTTGATTTTCTTTTTGTTTAGTAGTTTGTATGTTTTCATTTTACCTCGTAATTATCAAAATAATGTAATCATTTCATTAGGAGTTCCTAGTAATTGAAAATTTTGTAATAACACGATTAGTTAAACTGTGCACCTCATCATAAGACACATTGGGATTGAATTTTTTGGGTTAATACCAGAATTTGTCTGTTGGCGATGTTCTTTAAGAGTGAAGAACGTTCTATGTTCACTTTGACTTCTTCTATACTACAACAAAGAAAAATGAAGAAGAAAAGTTGATTGGATAAGCTTTGTTGATTTGCACTCAACCATTATACTTACACAAAGAAAAATGAAACCCTTCGAAGGAAAGTTTTGGGACAAGAATAAAAGTTGAGTCTAGGGCATCGTTGTTAAGTTTTTTTGGGCAAAAATCTCAAAAATTCACAACTAACTACTAGGTGGCCTCATTTTGATTACTATTAAAGTTTTTTGCCCACAAAAACTGAACAAACAATGCCCCAAACTCAGTTTTTATTCTTGTCCGAAAACATGTCTTGGAAGGATTTCATTTTTCTTTATTTTCATCTTCCACCCTCTTTAATTCATCGATTGTGGGCTAAAAAGTATGGCATCCTATCTTTTGCATACTCTATGACACAGAAAAGTAGCCTAACCGTATGTATTCGTGCTCGTTAGTGGTGTACTATGGTACCACCCAAAACGTTCAAAAAATGGCCTATGCTATAGCCTATAAAGAAACGACTCAATTTTGAACAATGTCATAAGTCTCGAAGATGCCGCAGACTCATCAATTTTCTTTGTTTTCATCTTACACCTCTTTCGCTCATCAATAGTGGGCTGACAAGTGTGGCATCCTATCTTTT
>CM046884.1:22544366-22605929 GCA_025688845.1 Cucumis hystrix
CATCCTATCTTTTGCATACTCTATGACACAGAAAAGTAGCCTAAGCGCTTGTATTCATGCTCGTTAGTGGTGTACTATGGTAGCACCAAAACCGTTCGAAAAATGGCTTATGCATACTCTATGACCCAATTTTGATAGCTTACAAAGAAACGACCCAATTTTGAACAATGTCAAAAGTCTCAAAAATTCACATCTAACTACTAGGTGGCCACATTTTAATTAATATTAAAGTTTTTTGCCCACAAAAATTGAACAGTGATACCCCAAACTCAGTTTTTATTCTTGTCCAAAAACTTGTCTTCGAAGGATTTCATTTTTCTTTATTTTCTTCTTGCACCACTTTAGCTAATCAATTGTGGGTTGACAAGTGTGACATCCTATCTTTTGCATACTCTATGACACAAAAAAGTAGCCTAAGCATTTGTATTCGTGCTGGTTAGTGGTGTACTATGGTAGAACCCAAAACGTTCGAAAAATGGCCTATGCTATAGCCTACAAAGCGACCCAATTTTGAAAAATGTCAAAAGTCTCGAAAATTCACATCTAACTACTAGGTGGCCTGATTTTGATTAATACTAAAATTTTTTGCCCACAAAAACTGAACAGCGATGCCCCAGACTCAGTTTTTATTCTTGTCTGAAAACTTGTCTTTGAAGGATTTCATTTTTCTTTATTTTCTTCTTGCACCTCCTTAGCTCATCGATTGTGGGCTGACAAGTGTGACATCCTATCTTTTGCATACTCTATGACACAGAAAAGTAGCCTAAGCGTCTGTATTCGTGCTGGTTAGTGGTGTACTATGATAGCACCCAAAACATTCGAAAAATGGCCTATGCTATAGCCTACAAAGAAACGACCCAATTTTGAACATTGTCAAAAGTCTAAAAAATTCACATTTAACTACTAGGTAGCCTAATTTTGATTAATATTAAAGTTTTTTGCCCATAAAAACCGAATAGCGATGCCCATACTCAGTTTTTATTCTTGTCCGAAAACTTGTCTTCGAAGGGTTTCCCTTTTCTTAGTTTTCATCTTGCACCTCTTTAGCTCATCGATTGTGGGCTGACAAGTGGGGAATCGTATCTTTTGCGTACTCTATGACATTAAAAAGTAGCCTAAGCGTCGGGATTCGTGCTCGTTGGTGGTGTACTTTGGTAGCACTCAAAACGTTCGAAAAATTGTCTGTTATAGCCTACAAAAAAACGACCCAATTTTGAACAATAAAAGTCTCAAAAAGTCACATATAACTACTACATGGCCTCATTCTGATTAATATTAAAATTTTTGCCCACAAAAACTGAACAACGATGTCAAGACTCAGTTTTTATTCTTGTCCGAAAACTTCTCTTCGAAGGGTTTCATTTTTCTTAGATTCATCTTGCACCTCTTTAGCTCATCAATTGGGCGATGACAAGTGTGACATCCTATCTTATGCATACCCTATGACACAGAAAAGTAGCCTAAGCGTTGGGATTCGTGCTCGTTCGTGGTGTACTTTAGTAGCACCCAAAACGTTCAAAAAATGGCATATGCTATAGCCTACAAAGAAACGACAGAATTTTGAACAATGTCAAAAGTCTCGAAAATTCACATCTAACTACTACGTGGCCTCATTTCGATTAATATTGAAGTTTTTTGCCCACAAAAACTAAACAGCGATGCTCAGACTCAGTTTTTATTCTTGTCCGAAAACTTGTCTTCGAAGGGTTTCATTTTTCTTTGTTTTCATCTTGCACCTCTTTAGCTTATCGATTCTGGGCTGACAACTGTGGCATCCTATCTTTTGCATACTCTCTGACACAGAAAAGTAGTCTAAGCGTCTGTATTCGTGCTCGTTAGTGGTGTACTATAGTAGCACCCAAAACATTTGAAAAATGGCGTATTCTATACCTTACAAAGAAAAGACCCAATTTTGAATAATGTTAAAACTCACGAAAAATTCACATCTAACTACTACGTTGCCTCATTTTGATTAATATCAACGTTTTTTGCCCACAAAAACTAAACAACGATGCCTAGACTCAGTTTTTATTCTTGTCTGAAAACTTGTCTTCAAAGGGTTTCATTTTTCTTTGTTTTCATCTTGCACCTGTTTAGCTACTCGATTGTAGGCTGAAAAGTGTGACATCCTATCTTTTGCATACTCTATGACACAGAAAAGTAGCCTAAGCGTCGGGATTCGTGCTCATTCGTGGTGTACTTTAGTAGCACCAAAAAACGTTCGAAAAATGGTCTACGCTATTGCCTAATAACAAAAGAACAAATTTTGAACAATATGAAAACTCTCGAAAATTCACATCTAACTACTACGTGGCCTCATTTTGATTAATTTTAAAGTTTTTTGCTCACAAAAACTGAACAGCGACGCCAAGACTCAGTCTTTATTCTTGTTCGAAAACTTGTCTTCGAAGGGTTTCATTTTTCTTTGTTTTCATCTTGCACCTCTTTAGCTCGTCGATTGTGGGCTGACAAGTGTGGCATCCTATCTTTTGCATACAGTATGGCATAGAAATGTAGTGTAAGCGTTTGTATTCGTGCTCATTAGTGGGGTACAATGGTACCACCCAAAACGTTCGAAAAATGGTCTATACTACATAGCATTGGCCCTTTTTTCAACGTTTTGGGACGGAACCAAAAAACTGAGTCTGGGCATCACCGTTCGGCTTTTGTGAGCCAAAAACTTTAATATTACTCAAAATGAGACCACCCAGCAGTTAGATGTGAACTTTCGAGACCTTTGACACAGTTCTGAGTTGGGTCGTTCCTTTCTAAGCCGTAGTAGTGGCCATTTTTTTGACGTTTTGGGACGGAACAAAAAAACTGAAACTGGGGCATCACCGTTCGGCTTTTGTGAGCAAAAAACTTTAATATTACTCAAAATAAGACCACCCAACAGTTAGATGTGAACTTTCGTGACCTTTGACATTGTTCTGAGTTGGGTCGTTCCTTTCTAGGCCGTAGCATTGGCCCTTTTCTCGACGTTTTGGGACGGAACCAAAAAACTGAGTCTAGGGCGTCACCGTTCGACTTTTGTGGGCAAAAAACTTTAATATTACTCAAAATGAGACCAGTCAGCAGTTAGATGTGAACTTTCGAGACCTTTGACACTATTTTAAGTTGGGTCATTCCTTTCTAGGCTGTAGCATTGGCCCTTTTTTCGACGGACGGAACCAAAAAACTTAGTCTAGGGTATCACCATCCGACTTTTGTGGGCAAAAAACTTTAATATTACTCAAAATGAGACCACCCAGAAGTTGGATGTGATCTTTCGAGACTTTTGACACTGTTCTAGGTTGGGTCGTTCCTTTATAGGCCGTAGCATTGGTCCTTTCTTCGACGTTTTGGGACAAAACCAAAAAACTGGGTCTGGAGCATCACCGTTCGGCTTTTGTGGGCAAAAAAGTTTAATATTACTCAAAATGAGACCACCTAACAGTTGGATGTGAACTTTCGAGACCTATGACAATGTTCTAGGTTGGGTCGTTCCTTTCTAGGCTGTAGCATTAAAAAACTCGAACCGGCTGAAAAAACACCAAAAATCCATGGAACCGGCCCAAGAACCCAACATTTGGGCTGGAACCGGCCCAAAATCACACCTGGCTCTCGCAGGTCGAGGAAACTAGGTAGAACCGAGTGTCGATCGGGTCAAAAACGAGCGCGCGGGACCCGGTGAGGTGCACAGCCTATGTTCTTAACCATGGACCTAACCCATCTAAGTTTACTCCTCAGCCCCATGTATGTGTCTTTGTTGGTTACCCTTTGCATCAGCAAGGCTATAAATGCTTCCACCCGTCTTCTCGTAAGTACTTTGTCTCCATGGATGTTACCTTTCTCAAATATCATCCTTTCTTTCCCGTTAGCCATCTTTAGGGGAAGAGTGAGAGTGAAGAGTCTAACTCTAACTGGGTGATATCCTTAGAGTCTACCAGTCCTACTCTTGTTACCATACCAAGCCCAGATCCTCACTACACAGTCTTACCTACGAATCAAGTTCCTTGGAAAACCTACTATAGGAGGAATCTTAAAAAGGAAGTTGGGTCTTCTGCTAATCAACCGACTCGACTCCAAGATTCTAAACCTCTACGAGATCAAGGTATGATTGATTCTATTGACTCACATATTGACAGTAAAATGAATGAAAGTGACAGGTCCAAGACAGTTATTCCTGAAATATAGGTAAACAAAGTAATGTTGATAATGAGGTCACCCTGGATGGAAAGGGCAGTAATGATGAAAATGAGGTCAATGCAAGAATCACTGAAAATGAAATTAGGGAGGTTTGTTCAAAGAATATTAGTAAGTTTGATCCCTCTCTTAATCTGCCTATTGCATTAAGAAAGGATATCAGATCTTGCAATAAGCACTCTATTGCTAACTATGTTTCTTATGAGAACCTATCTCTTCAGTTCAGAGCCTTCACAGCCAGCTTTGACTCTACTGTAATACCAAAAAATATCTACATTGTTTTAGATTGTCTTGAGTGGAAGAATGTTGTCGTGGAAGAGATGAGGATCCTTGAGAAGAACAAGACTTGGGAGATCTACACCCTACCTAAGGAACATAAAACTATGGGATGCAAATGGGTGTTCACTCTTAAATACAAGGCAGTTGGTACAATTGACAGACATAAGGTTAGGCTAGTTGAAAAACGGTTCACTCAGACCTCTGAGATTGACTATTCTGAGACTTTTTCTCCCATTGCAAAGTTGAACACTATTAGAGTTTTGTTGTCTGTTCAGTGAATAAAGATTGGTCTCTACATCAACTTGATGTTAAGAATGCATTCTTGAATGGAGATCTTAAAGAGGAAGGATATATCAGTCCACCTCCAAGATTTGAAGCTCAATTTAATAATCAGGTTTACAAGCTTCGAAATCCTTATATGGGTTGAAACAACCACCAAGAGCGTGGTTTGACAGATTTTCACTCTCATCAAATCTCAGGGGTACAATCAGGGACACTCTGATCACACCTTGTTCACCAAAGTCTCCAAGGCAGGGAAAATTGCAGTATTGATTGTTTATGTCAATGACATTGTATTACATGGGGATGATACTGATGTGATATTTCAACTAAAGAAGATGGGGTTTGAGTTTGAATCAAGGATTTGAGAAATCTGAAATATTTTTTTGGAATGAAGGTGGTCAGATCTAAAGAAGGCATCTTCGTGTCTCATAAAAAATATACCATTGATTTGCTAACCGAGACAGGTATGTTGGGACGTCGTCCTGCTAACACTCCTATTGAATTCAATTGTAAACTAGGAAACTCTTATGATCAAGTTCCAGTTGATAAAGATCAATGTCAATGCCTTATGGGTAAATTAATTTACGTATCTCATACTCGTCTTGGTATTTTCTTTGTTGTGAGTGTTGTCAGCCAGTTTATGCAGGCTCCTTATGAAGAACACATGAAAGCTGTCAACCGAATTTTGAGATACTTGAAAACAACACCTAGTAAAGAGTTGATATTTAGAAAGACATACAGAAAGACCATTGAGGCATATACTAACTCGGATTGAGCAGGATCTATTGTTGACTTAGTCTACTTCCGATTATTGTACCTTTGATCGGGGCAATCTTGTAACTTGGAGGAGTAAGAAGTAAAGTCTTGTGGCCATAAGCAGTGTTGAGGCCGAATACTGAGCCATGAGTTTGGAAATTTGGCTCCATAAAGTCCTGTATGATCTTCATCAGGAATGTGAGACACCATTGAAGCTTTTTTGTGATAATAAAGTCATTATTAGTATTGCTAACAACCCTGTTCAACATGATAGAACTAAACATGTTGAGATTGATCTCGATCAAAGAAAGACTTGACAGTGTGAGCATATGCATTCTGTACATTCCATCGAGTCAACAAGTTGCTGATGTTCTTACCAATGGGCTTCTCAGACCAAACTTCGACTTTTGTGTTAGCAAATTGGGTCTCATTGATATTTACGTCCCAACTTGAGAGGGAGTGTTAGAATTAGTGGGCTTGGCCCTTGGGGTATTTATGGAAAGACTATGGGAATATTTTCCCCAATTCCTAAATCTTTTTCCTTTTATTATTCACTTGTGTATTCTATTTATTCTCCCCATTGTACCTATTGTAAATTTTTTAGAAAATAATAAGAACAATATATCGTGGTTTTCTCTTGGTACTTGGGTTTCCACGTAATTGGTGTGTCTTTGTCTCTACTTTCAATAATAAATAAATAAAAACCAAATGGTTTTTTTTTTTTTTTTTTGAAACGGAGACAAAAACTTCTTTATTAATATGAACTCAAGGTACAAAAGATTTATACAAAGAGAACAATAAAGAAGTAGTAATCAAGGGAGTCCTAGAAGGATCAGGAGGCGTACCCGAGCATCTCAATTAGGTTGACACCCCCATAGTGCCAAAATCATATACCAGGTACAGCCAATTAAAACAATAAAGAAAACATAATAAAAGCAGCCAGCTTAGTACAAAGGTCTAGAAAACAATATGGGACCAAAAGAAACAACAACAAGAAACTAATAAGGGGGGTCGAAAAACAATCTAAAACAAGGGCAAATGGAGCAATGGTTTTTTTCTTTTCTTTTTTTCTTGAAAGATATAACTTCTTTCATTGAGAAAAAAAATAAAAGGATACAAAGGCAAAAAACAAACCCACAAAGAGAAACCCCCACAGAAAGGGTTTCCAACTAACGGTAAACTGGCAATCCCAAAGATAACTGGCAAGCTACTTGACATCAAACTCCTGCAAAAAGTAAATCCATACGGACCTCGCAAACTGACAATACCAAAGAAGGTGATTGTGATCCAAGGTTTTCCTTCGTCTTCCATCAGAGACTAGAACAAGAATTCTTCTTTTCATAAATGTATTCAAGTTCAAAATGAAACTAGAACAAACAAGCTGTATTTGATGAAACGATATATTGATTACTAAGATTATGTGAAGGTAGTGGGAAAGTTGAAGTATATGGACAGGGCTACAGAGAAGAGGAAACATTTGTCTTTCGCTTCTATCTATACAGAGGTGGTTGTTGATAATCCTCTCCTAGATTAGGTGAAGATTATGTTAAAGATGTGAATTTTGATAAGAGTAATCTTTCTAATCAGAATGTCGAGTAAAATTAAAAGGATGTATGTATACTATTAATTGAATTAACATTTGTAACATTATTAAAAGTTAAATTCATTTAAATATTCAAGTCACCACTGTTATGATTTGTTCTTAAAATATCACTTCTTGATTTCCTTAACTACTTGAGAAACAGCAGTTATTTTAAAATTTAGCAATTTTCTATCAAAATCATAGAAAAATACGCATCAATTATATATTTACATTTTATAAGAGAGGATAGAAGAATAGACTCACGAGCCAATCTCAATATTGTTGTCGTTTTCAGATGCTTCAAGCAGCTTATTAACAGGATCTTGGTTGTATAAAAACTTCAAGAAAATGACAACAAGCTCACTGCAATGACCAACAAATGCAATTAGACCAGGCAGAGAGAGTTCACAACTTAAGCAAGTGTCATTAAATCAAGGAGAGAGAGAACTACCTATTATAAGGTAGAAGTTGATCGCTCGGCTCTGACATAAGTAGTTTAATACATCGTATAAGCCAGTTAAAGAAGTTTGAGAACTGCACAAAAACAAAAGTTTTATATAACAAATTATAAAACATAAAAAATAAAATTATCAAACCTAGATAAGAAGGTCTTCTTGTAATCTTATGGAGAACGAGATGAAGATTGGGATCTGAAGGACAGAGCTGGCGAGAGGAAGACGAAAACCCACGACGAAGAAGACCGAAACCCATGGCAAAGAGGAAGACAAAAACTCACGGCTAAAACACAAATCTAGCAAAAAGTCACAAATTCGGTGAAAACCCACAGCGAAAACACAATTCACGCAAGAGGAAGAGGAAAACTCAAATCCAGCGAAGAGGAAGACGTCGTGTAGAGGAAGACGATGTGAGGCGAAGAGGAAGACAACGAAGACAATGAGAGGAATAGGAAGAGGATGGTTATTTGGGAAAGACGATGGAGATAAGAGGAAGAAAAAGGAAACCACGTGGAGAGTGGTTATTTGGGAAATAGGAGGAAGAAAAAGGAATTCACGAGAGAAAAATGGAAAAGGAAAATGAAAAAGAAGAAGAATTGAAAAAAATGAAAAGGAAACCAATAAAAAAATTTGAGAAAAAGGAAAAGGAAATCAATGAAAAGAATTGAGAAAAATGAAAAAGAAACCAATAGAAATAATTGAGAAACGGGAACAGAAGAAACTACTTTTTTTTGTTTCCAATAATTCCTTATAAAATGAGAAACGTTTCTACTTTTTTTTAGAACGAGAAACAGGGAACGTTACCAAACACTTCCGTTTCTTAAAAAATGAAAACAGAAACAAGAAACAGGAAATGGGAACGTTACCAAACGAGCTCCAACACTATAAACATGAATCAATAGTCAGGGGTAGATTCGATCTAGAACAAAAGCTATCTTGTATCAATTTTTTTCCAAATTTTACAATCATTTGGATACTCCACCTAACAAACATCCAGGAAAAGAACTATCAAACCCACATTCAACATCTTAGCATACTGTTAGACCCCAATATTGCATACATATAAAAGAAAGGGCAGGAAAGGAATTTGACATGATAGTAATTCTGGGAGCAGAGAGAAAATATCATAGAGGGCCCACTGTGGATATGGGGTATTTATAGAGAATGTTTAGGGATTGCTGTTTTTTAGGTTTTAGATTGTCTTTTTGGTGAAAGCTTTCATAGCCTTCATAGGAG
The DNA here is from genome assembly GCA_025688845.1 of Cucumis hystrix. Taxonomy (NCBI): domain Eukaryota; kingdom Viridiplantae; phylum Streptophyta; class Magnoliopsida; order Cucurbitales; family Cucurbitaceae; genus Cucumis; species Cucumis hystrix. The sequence goes on from CM046884.1 coordinate 22,553,142, forward strand.
AAGTTTCCAGCCTTCTCAAAGGTGCTGGACGTTATTGTCAGTACTGTTTTCTGGACTTCTTGATATCAGGTTGTGCATATTTTGATCTTTATTGTCAATGTAGTATATCAGAGTGCTGGTTGGGATTTTTCTGCTTTTCAGGTTAAGTATCCTAACACATACTCCTCCCCGTGAACCTGGGGGAAGCTAACTCAAAATACAAAGGACCTGAAACTGATCCTAACAAAATCTTAGGAACAAACATTGAAAAACCTAGATTTTTCAAACTGGATGCTTCCGAAGCCCTCATTATAGCAATTTAAAGGCTCTTAAAGGTCACTACTCTGATATGTGCATAATCCTAAGTCCCAACCACCACAGAGAGTATGAGACACCATATTTAAAGAACACTACTTTAAAGAATCTAGCTCCTCCAACAATCTCCAAAACCATTCAGAAAAAAGAGATACATTGTTGCCTCAAGTAACCAACGCACAAATTACTGAGAAACTTTATTCCAGTTGTCTAAGTTTTAAGAGAAACCAAATGAAATTCTAAAACAAAGAAAGACCTCCAACAAGGCTATTGCCCAGCTAAGGCCACTTAAAAATAATTTTTTAAAATAAGCGGACTAGAAGTTTTGAGCAATATGCTGAAAAGATTACTAGGAAGCACTGGCAAATTGAGGATGATTTATGGAGAAATAAACTAGACCAACCAAAAACCTTTCAGAACCATATTTCCAAACCATTCAGAGAGAAGTCTGGCAGATAAAAACAAGAGAAAAGGATTTCCTTACCTCAACCCTTCGTAACAAAGAATTTTGGATTTGTACAAGGGTAACACACTGATACACTTTATGCTTATTGCTTACAATGATGACTAATATACTATATTGTCACATTTTGAGAAAATTTTACGTTGGAATTAACCCATCTTACCCCCCTATTTGAATTCTGAACAAAAATACAACACGATTAAACCTAAAAGCATAGGGCATAGTGGAATTTCTTAAAAAAAAAAATGTATTTACCAAACTTATGTAAGAAGTATAATGAAGTGTAGTTGACAATTCCGTAAAGATTTGTTTATAGTAGGTTAGTTTTTATACTTTCAGAAGAAGAAGAATTTAATCCCAGCTTTTAAATCAAGAGTAGCAATAAACTTCACACAAGAAATACGTCCAAACTAAGATCCATCTCCTCCATTTAACCTGAAACACTGAGCCTTTAGGACAACATGCAGAAAGGATGAATAATTTGTGTTATTAGCTCTTTTCATTTCCAATTTATTTTTTTTTATAAGATTTTCAGTTTCCAATTTATACACCAACCAATCTCAAAAATAAAAACCAATCTCTGTGGATTGTTGGGGAGGGGGCTTTGGTACACAGCAAAATTTGCGTTCAAATGAAAACCATAGCAAAAATTCATCTTCCATGGGGCATACCTGCTGCAAGACTGTTGAAAGCACCCTCATAAACCGTTCAACTTGCACCAGTAGCGTACCAACCTTTTCTGTAGCATTGTGCATAAGCTTCTCATCCAAACCAACACCCTGAAAACGTGCATGCCATCTAGAAATCCCTAATAGTTCGCCCATTCGAAATCCAATGATTTCTGCAGCAGGCTGCAAAGAAAATCTACCATTTAAGTTCTACTAGTATATAGCTGTATTGATATCATGTCAAAAAAAAAAACCTATAATAGTAAAGAATAATAACAAAATATTACGGTATGCATTTTCACCTGAAGATGATCTAGAACAATAAATTGGAGTTCACTTCCAGCCCCAGAAATAGTCTTAGACACACGCTTTGCACCCTATTTAAAAAATCGGAGTGAACAACAAAACGATCATTAATATCTGAAATGATCAAAGAGAAGACTGTGCATACCACTTCACCAAGAGAGTTAACTAAAAATTGGTGAACTGGAGGACGAGTTCGTGCACCACCTAGAATGCTAAGAAACTCCTCCTGGGCAGATGAGTCAAGTCCTATTTGTAGGAAAAGAAATGACGTGAGTCAGGGTAAAAGGAGTAGCACATGAATATCAATAATATCTATTACTACCTTGGTTAACTATCAGCGTGGATAAAGAGTCAAACTTCTCTTGGAAAGCGTGCATGGCATCAGACCACTGCTTACTCATTACTGATAATGATACCCTTATTACCTCAGTCAATTCCCCAGTGTTAGAAGCTTGTTGAGCTACCTGATGCAGCTCAGTTTTCCTACAATGAGGCAGAAAATGAGTTTTTCTTTTCTTTTTCCAGGAGCACAAAGGTTAGAAAGGATATGATGGGACGATACTAGATAAGATATAATTCAGTAGGACTCAACCAACCTTTCAACAAGAAAAAAATGCTTGAATATCATACAAGCTTTTTCTTAGAGATATATTAGGGTAATTAGAAAGAAGCATAATGAGAATCCAATGGTAACCTATACCAGAGTCTGGAAATCGTGGGGGAGGAGTGGAAATTATTTTAATTCCAAAGAAAATTTCAAGGGAATATTGAGAATTCCCAACATCTGCTTCTCTTCCTACCCCTAAATCCTACTTATGACCATTCAACTACAACAATTAACAATGTAATTACTAATATGCCCTTAATAATATCTACAATCCCCTTTTGGCTCCTACCATATTCCTATTAGAATTCAAGAGATAGAAGTACAAAACCTGAAAATCTAAATCCAAGGACAAATATTTCAGTAATATTCCTAGTGTCAGCAGTAATTACCTCTTCCTGAAGATTGAAGTATCAAGCACTAAAGAATGCATGCCATGCACACCTTGAACGGTGATCTGTCTTTTTCTTGGATCATGCCCATGTCCAACGAGTTCTCCTGAGCACATGACTACCAAACGACAAAAATCCTTAGATAAATCAACCTACACTAATACAAAACAAGTTATGTACATTATCGTATTTACTCATAAACCAATCAAGATTTCTGAAACTTGAAACCAAGTTACAATACTCCCAGTTCAGACAAACATTTCAGGTACAGTGAAAATTATTGGAGAAATCTTTATATTAAAGTAAGATATTAATCTAACAACTAGAAATCTTAAAAACCGAACAGATAATCCTTGATATTAAATTATTTAATTTAACAACCACGATGCTTTAATAGTTCGGAGGAGATTTTGTAAAGATACTGCAGCTGTATCTTTGTATTGAAATTCTTAAAGGAATTACAATATAAGTTCTTCAATGCAACGATATATATAAGGTTCAAATTCCAATCAAAACTTCAAAAACGCAGATGACTAAGGCTTACGTTAAGAAGGGTACAATCAACGTAAAGGACTCAACACACCCAATGAATAATGACAATATCGAACAATAAAACCTGGACCCTTCTGCCTCCTTCCCCGCAAGGATGAAGCAGCCTCCTCCTTTCCAGAAATTATCTTCGATGCCCTCTCTCTTTCCTTCTCCTTATTTATACTAACTAACTGTTGGGCCCCACTGCGTGGTGGTCCTACCCTTCTTCCTCTCCTCCTGATCCACGTGTAATTCTGTTTTTACGATTCTTCCTACTATACGTGAGGAGTATAGGGGGTCTAGCAGATTTTTAAAACTTGAAGCTCGAGCTCCATATGCATCAGAAATCTCACTTCCACAAGCTTCGGTTTGAAACTTCGAATATTCAAAGGTTACAAGTTGATTTAGAAGCAAGTAACGTATTCATGCCAAGATATGGACCAATTAAAACTCTTCACTTGAACCAATATAAGTTATAAAAATTATAAGTTAAACTCCATTTAAATTTCACCATACTCCCGTTGCTCGAAGTCACCATATTTCCATAGCTATGAATAACAAATTAAAAATGATTGCCCAAAAGGAAGAGGCCATATGATCAAATAAAGTCCATAAATGTAGAATAGCTGTTTTATCATACCTTGTAAATTTCAGCATTCAGAAGGTGACATGAAGCACTAGCATCTTGAAGAGGAATATGAAGCTCGTGTATGTTCTGTCCCATTGAAAAAGAAAAGCACATCAATGGATGAGACACTCAATACATCAATACAATGACGGTAACAACACAAAAAACAATAAAAATAAACTTGCATCCGTTAAAAGGGGGAAAAAACATAAATCTCCAGTTACACATTGTATAACTACACTGCACGTGGTTTTTTTATCACAGTTACCTTATAATGTCAATGTCTAAATGATAAAGAAAAAAAGAAAGCAAATGCTTTGCATTCCAAATACTCAAAAAGGGAGTGTACAAGAAAAATAGTTTTATAGAACAAAAAACCTTTATCAAACAGATCATTTTAGGATTAAGAAATTATACATGCCTATAACCACGAACCTTTCTTATCTCTCTTTGGAAAATCATTACTCAACTAATAAATTTGCTCCATTCATCAGTATAGTTCTCAAATACACTGATAAAATTATTTCGTTTCTCTTGTAATACAATTTAAAGTAGTATTTTAATTTCAAAACTGTATATTTTTGTTCTGATTGACATCACTTCCTGATCACTTGAAAATATAAGACCAAATCCGGAACCCTAGCTTTTTCGTCCTCTGCTGGTCTGTATTCACCAAAAGGCCAGCAAAGGATAGGAAAGCTAGGGGTCGGGTTTTGGTCTTTATGCATTGAGTGTTCAAGAAGCGATCACAATCAAAATAGAAGTATACAATTTTGAAATTAACATACTACATTGAATTTCATACAAGTGAATCAATGTATTCAAGAACTATACTGATGAAGCAAGAAAAGAACCAGTTAAGTACCTATTTTTTGAAGAGAGAGAAGAAAGGTTTGCAGTTGTGGTTATAAATATAATCGCAGTTAACTTACTATTTTTCCAATTGGAAAAACGCCAAATATGCTGAAACAGATGCTTCCATCTTTGTCACCACTGCACAAGATGCTAAATCGCTGTTGAGAAGAATTTGACAACTCCATAAATGAGTCTTCAGAGTCGTCAATGAAACCAGTATCTCCAGGGACAAGTCCAGGCATTCGAGGAATTGTAAGAGCAGGAGGGAAAATACGGCGAGTGCGATCTTCATAAGTTGACAAGATTTCATTTTTGTCCTGAACCACAATTTTGAGAATGAGTGAAGGACGAGAGGGAAACACAATTTTATTTTTGGATAAAAACATAAACCCATATTTGAAAATCATTATTCATGCTGCACATTCTAGATGAGGCTAGCAAAATGACTTTCCAATAAACTTCATGGAAAACACCAAATAAATAAGGGGAGAATTACTTACTATAATCAACTGGCTATCCTCCACCCAATTTAGACTAACCAAGCAACTGCACGAGACTTTAGGCTTCTCAACAACTTTCCATTCTGTTAGACATACAAAATAAAGGGTCTAAAAAGCAGCAAGAGAACTAAATCTATATTAGGCACATTGGAAGCTGAATCTAAATAATTATAGTACAACTGGACTAGCAGGAGTCTGGATCACCATAATGGAGTGCAAGAGTTCCACAATTGACTAATCAATAGCAAAACTGTGTTTTAAAGTTAAAAGTAAGGCTATTCACTTCAACATCATGCAATAAAACTGTCCCATCTTCAAGTCCAACTGCTATCACCTTACCATCAGGCCTCCAACATAACGATTTTATAGACCTTCCTACATAAAAGTACTATCATTCCTAGCCAAGGATGTCACCGAACAACATAACAAGTAAGAACCCGATAACAAAGTGAAAAACACAGAGGTCTTAAGAGGAAGTGACAATATGGTTTTGATGTTGATGTATTAAGTTTTGTTGAACTAAAATTGTCCAAAGCAAGAATTTAAACTTTAGTGTAACACCAAAAGTTGAATCTCTAAGTAGTCATTAAATAACATAAAGATAGTCTTTTGGCAGATGAAATATTGCCCATCGTCATGAATTAGTATCAAAAGTTTAATATCAATTTAATTAACCTGTGCATTACACTCAAACAAAAAAAAACTTCAACATATATTAGAAACACTTCTTTAGATCGAACAAAGACAATAAAGCAGTGTTAAAATGCAAACTAGAACACACCCGTAGAATTTTCTTTTTAAGAAATAAGGAAATCTAAAAAATAAGCTACAGAAACAAAGGAAACATAGAACTCACCAGGCGATATAGTCCACAGCCTCTGCCAGTTGAAACGGTGGAGCAAAATTTTCGAGTCTTCCGTGACCATGGCTAGCAAATCCTTTTCAGGGTTCCACTCGGCAATTTTAACCTGGCATTAGCAAATCATCAAATATTCAGAGCAGAAGAAAAAAACTCATCACGCACAATAATATACTAATGTATGTGCAACTCTAAGTAGGAGGCCAATGGTGAAGAGTGAAAAATAAAACCTGAGAGGCAGTAGGCTTGTCGAATTGGAGCACACGCTCGGCCTCATCGGTTTCCATAGCTAGAGCTGAAATGGAAAAATCCACAGTACCAAACTCAGAAAAGAAAGTAGAATTGCTTCAGAAGCCAAAGTATGAATCGATGACTTACTTCTGCAATGCTCTACAATTACTACAAAGGAACTACTGAAGTATGAGAGAAAGGCTAAGAAGGAGAAGCCCTTGAGGGCGAGCACTCCGGCACTGAGGATTCCACTTTCTGGAGTTCGGGATGAGATTTTCGGGTGACTTTCGTTGCCGCCGGTCACAAGGGCGCGAGAAATAATTCAAAAAAAACAGAGTTCTATTCTTCCATAAATTTGAGAAATTGACAAAAATGAAATAAGAAATAACCCCCGCTTTATTTTTGAAAGATTGGACGCATTCTGAAAATAATTATTTGTTTGAACCCTTGATTATGAGAGAAAGGGTGATAAACGGTCCGTTGGAGTCACTTTTCTAAACATATTATAATGTTCTAAAACTTTTAATTTGTAATTCAAAATCACATTCTTATTAAGATTTTGTTAGAAAAAATGAATACTCTAATCTTGAATCCAATAAACTAAAGTCTCAAAGCTACCTTGAATAAACTTGAATTTTATGTAGAGACATAAACATAGATCAAGTTCGAGTATACAACATAAACGGTCTATAGTATATGAATAAATGTTGGGCGCCTTATTATGTAGACACTATGGATGCAACCCCCCTTTGTAGTTAGTATAAACGATATGATCCTAAATCGTTCATGTAAATACATGAAAGTGGGAGCATCTTATGTAAATTTAAATTTTATATAGAGACATAAACATAAATCAAGTTCGAGTATATAGCATAAACGGTATATAGTAGATGAATAAATGTTGGGCGCCTTATTATGTAGACACTATGGATGCGATCCCCCTTTGTAGTTAGTATAAACGATATGATTCTAAATTGTTCATGTAGATACATGAAAGTGGGAGCATCTTATGTAAAGAGTTTACATAAGACTGAACAATAAAATAGTCACTTTTATGTTATAACGTCGTTTACTATCGACTATTCAGTTTACTATTTAAAACTGACTTTTTCAATTATTGATGACATATACAACTTAATCTTAATCCTAAGCTAACTATGAACTATTATTCACACGAGTTTATCTTTAAATCTACATAGGTGAGAGCAACTCATTAGCGCTAGCCTAATAAGCCTCTCATTTCAGAGGTAAGACAGGGTGAATAGTTGGAGACATAGGGTGCAAGACGAAATTCGCTCTTACTCGCTTTAGGTTAATAGATAGGTTGTTCCCTTAAGGGTTGAATCCAAGTCTTGAACAATGGGCCCCACCCTCTCATTGGCTCGAGAGAGATTCAGTTTATAGGTTGAAACTTAAACCAATTGTTTAATAGTGGATCAATGAGACTTAAGGAGCAAGATGTCTCAAGGGTAAAATAGTATTTTGACCCAACCAAGGTTTAGAACAATCTATGAAATATTAACTTGCTAATCATGGTTATATCATACGGACACAAATATATCTATAGTAAGGGTAGTGCAACTACGAGACTTTAGTGGAATGATTGATTAGTTAACAAATGTTGATGAGCTTGGTCTAAAAGGGTTTAGTCAGTTAATCTAGAATCGTTGAAGCCTATGATCTATAGGTCCGTTAAGTTCCCCTAATAGCTCATAAGGAGTTAACTTAGAACAATATTGTTGGATTAGTTTGAATAATTCGAATTAGGTGAGAAGAGAGAAACCGACAAATATATGTTATCATTTTAGAGATAGAGTTTTATGTTTAAATATGATTTAAATATTAAAAATATGAATACGAATTCATACTCGAAAGCTCGAAAACGATGGAAATAGTCAAAGTTGAAAAAAAAAAGTCAAAATGTTAACTTTTGACTTTGAAAAGTCAAACTTTGATCTGTTATATATTCAAATGTGATTTGAATTTTTGGAAAAATGAATACGGATTCTTGTTCAGAAGTCGGTTAGTGGGAAAATCCAACATTTTGTTGGATAATCTCACTATAGTGGAATATGTGGTTGCATAAAATGTTGACACCAAGCTCACTAGCCTACCAATGGTTAGTGGATTGTGAAGTGTTAGCTTTTGGTGAATCAATTACATGCAAACTTGCATGTAATTTGTTTATAAAAGGAGGACTTTTTCAAAGTTTAAAAAACTTTTGACATTTGTTAAATTTGTTTTTCCTGAATAAATTATTCACCAAATTTATCCCAAAATTATTCTCACATTCCTTCATTTTTCATCTCTTTCTCTCTCCCGATTCCTTCACCCATTGGGTCTCACAATTTGGTTCTACGTTTGAAGATTTAGCGGGTCAACACTAGCGATAGTTTGAGTTTGTGATCAAAGAGTAGATGAGTAATTCAAAAGCTACAAATGTAATCTCTTTTAAACCCTAATTCATGTAGTTTAGGGTTGCGTGTTGAATAAGAGTAGTTAGAGTAAAATCTTGATTCTATTTTCGTTGTGCATGTCTAATTTTCATTAAAACTGACTCCGAACGACCACAAGTTAGGAATGAAAATGTCACGCCCTACCCCAAAATTTACTATGTGCGACCAAGTGGAGACGTGAACGCCTAGACATTCTACGAGAGTCTCTCCTCAAGATAACACACAGGACACCTAGCAAGCATAATTAAATACAATCAACAAGCTTAAAATGTGGAATTTGAACTCAAATGAAATAAGAAGATCACTTCATGGATATTAAAATAACATAGTACATTTGATCTTTAGTACAAAATCCTTCAAAAGGAACTAAATACAAACTTAAAACTACAACTTAACTCCTCTCGCCTAGCCTCTACATGCTATGCGAGATAACAATGGCCACTACCAAATGATGTGTTTCATGAATGACACAGTAGGTGATCAAGGCTGCAAGTTCAACGTTGGATGTCCCTTACTACCTGGGGGGGGAGTAAAACAAAACATTTGAAAGATTAAACAAAAATGTCTAGTAAGTGGGGTCCTTTATCAACACCTTTATAAAACAAACTCTACTTTAACGTGTAACAATCATTTCACCAAATCATGCGATACAATACAAATATTTGCTTTTCAATAATAGAATATTGAGTTTAAAGCAAGTCCTTTCAATACATTAGGCAATTAACACAATTTGAATCTCATTAACATCATTTACAAATCGCATGGAAGATCATTGCCTTTTTAAATCAAGTCCATGGCTCATATCGCATAGAAACACATTCATTATCAATCATCCTATAATCTCATCTTCCTATTGCAGAATCATTCTGCATATTAGTTACATATTTGTACCATTTCCTTAGCTCAAGTGTTTACCACACTCTTTTGCCAAGTTGCAACTATGCGGAATAGTCTCAATGCATTTAGCAAGTTTCCATCAATTCCATCACGGACAACACGTCTTCCAATGTCAGATCATACAACAAGCAAAAGGCATCCCATACCAGATCAAACGACAATAATAGAGCATCTTATCCCAGATCACACATGAAGGATAAGACATTTCAAACCAGAACACACAGCAAGTGCGAGGCATCTCATCACATAAAGTACAAAGATCATCTCATTTCAAATCAAAAGTTATGCATTTATAAATCACAGGCATTAGGAAAACATAATAGAAATTATATATTTCAAGGTTTCAATGGAAACATATTGAAGGATTTACACACATTAGAATTTTTTTTTTTTTTTTATGTTTTTTAAAATGTTTTAAAGAATAATCACTCACAATCAATGTACTTTATTGCCTAACTCTCTAGCCAAGAACTTCTTTACTCCTCCTTGCAACTCCTTATCAGATTCAATCTCTTCTAAAAATTTTCTAGAAATCTTGAAAATTCTCTCGATTCTTTCTTAAGTAAGCTCAGGGTAAAAGCAGCTTCAAAATAATCGGACTTCACCTATTTATAAGTCTTTTTAGTGACACTTTCCATAACGTAATGATAACTTCTGCTCGACGGTGAGAATGATCCAATGTCAAAACGTCACGTGTCACTGCCACATTCATATGCTAAATTTTGATTGGACAGTAAAACCAAATCAAGCGTCGACTTTCTTGCACACGGGTGACATCACAACTTTCCGGTGAAGTAAACTCAACAAGCATAAATGTTCCTCTGTAGCCTTCGTCGCATAGATGTCTCATCACATAGGCTACTCTTGTAGTGTGAAATCTTACCGCATAAGGCAGAATGCGATCAAGGCCTCACAGGAAATGATCAAATTGTTTTTGGCCACCGGTCACGACAAAACCGATCGACCCTCGGTCAATCGATTTTCTTGGTTTTTTCGTTTTCCTTTTTTATTTTTTTCCTTTCTTTTCTCCCACTTTTTTTCTTTTTGCAAATAGCAAAAAAATGTTATCTTCTCTTCATGTTGCCCCTCTCTATTTAACGATTTTTTTCCCAAAATGAAAAAAATCAATATTTTTTAAGAAAGTAACTAAAAGTAAGGATAAACAAAAAGAAATATGTAATTGGTATAAATAATTGCTAATTTGCTAGACTTTGTTAAAAATGACTATTGTAAATTTGTAAAACAATTTAAGTTGACTGCGAAAAATTAAATTTTATTATTTAACTTTTAACTTTTAAGTAAGGGTAATTTAACTTTTAATATTTTCTTGTCCTAAAAAAACCATCCACTTTTTTCCTTTGATTGCATATTAAAAAAAAAAAAAAAGCTAATATAACTATTAAGAGGGCCTTGCATTTTTTATTAACAAACATTCAAATTTTCAAACATTACAACTTACAGTAAGGAAAGAAACATAATATAATCCTTCAATTACATGTCTAAAGGTGCAAAGTACTAAATGTATCAATTAGCACAAAAAAACAACTTAAACAAAAATAAATAGTACAAATGTTAACCACAAATACAAACAAACAATTCAACTTACAGGTCTTGGTCAATATTAGTCAGTTGTCACAAATACAACCAAAGTATCAAACACTACGATACAAACATTAAAAGTTTTGGTCAACATTAGTAAGTAGTTAGTAATTGACAATTTTGCATAATCTGAAAGATCTTCAAGCTCTTTTTCATTATCCATAACCACTCGGAATCCTACATAATCAAAATCAAGAATAAGAAGAGAAGGACAACATCATGAAGAATTGGAGATGTCAATAAAATTACACATTACAATTACAAAATACATATCATTAAAATTTTTGAATAATACCTTCTTCAACTTTTAAAGCATCTTCCAATTCATGTTGAACTTGAAGATCTATTGGATTAGAATTTATCCAATTTTGAGTACATATGAGAGCCTCCACTATTTTAGGAGCCAATGAGCAACGTCATGAATCAACAACATGTCCTCCACTGGGGCGCTACAGTAAAAACTGGAATAGCCAAAATATCTCTAACTATACGACTAAGAACCTCAAATTGATCACTATTCATCTTCCACCACTGTAGTATATGTCAAAATCACCTTCATTCCTAACATTGGTTTCCAACAAATAGATATCAATCTCTGATGACCCATATTCAAAAGGTGCAGTAGTCATATCACCTTCAAATTCCTCAACAATCATGTCATAGACAAAATCCTCACCTACCTTTTCATTTAGATCAAAATCAATAATCGCATCCAAGACCGAGACAGTTTGCATACTAGTACTACTACTACCACTACATCTTGGTCCATTGCCACTTCGAGTACTACTATACTTGTCATGCCCTACCCTGCGCGTGTTTTGAAACTTTCAATGTGACACATGACATGACTTAAGCAGTCCTGACGCCTCAACTTGTAACGCCAGAATGCTTAACTTAAATCCTTGAACTTAAACTTAAATTTGAACTATTATGCGATACGAAACATAACGCAACCAGCAAATGCTCAATAACTTTATATATAACTGACAAACAAACAACCTCTTTATTACTTGAGCCAAGTGTTTTATAACTAACACTTTACATTCGTCCTTAATATAAGAATTAAACAATTTCTATAGATATCAATCTAAAGCAATTTTTCCTCTTATCCTGAACGACGATCTATCTCCCATGCAAATGAGACATGTCTGATGCCAATTCGTACTTTACCCAGATAGGTCACCATATGTTGAGAAGTCATTAATTGTCCACAACAAGGTTGCATACAACTGAAAAAATGGATATAGACAATCATACGTACGCATGCCAAAAGTTCATAATTCTTTCATTCCTCAACATGTGGTTGTAGGTACACATCATTTTCCCTACTAGGAGATCTTGGACCGAGAATGAGCAAAGACATGAAGAAGTTTGACTCTTTCATGCATTTCCAAGGTGGCAAATTGTAAGGAATTAACACCACATGGCACATATTGTATGAGGTACTCATATGACCGAATGAATTAAATCCATCTAAAGCTAACCCCAAACGAATGTTTCGTGGATCTAAAGTAAAATCAGAAAATTCAGAATCAATGTGCTTCCACCCCTCTGTATCAGCTGGATGTCTCAACACATCCTCTGTTTTCACTCATTTATCCTTATGTCATCTCATGTTAGACAAGCTTTCTTGTGATACAAACAAGCGTTGTAATCTCCGTGCCAATGAAAAGTAGCGCAATACCTTTTGCATAATTTTTTTTCCTTTATTACGAAGAATCTTGTACCAAGACACACCACAAGTTGGATAATGTTGCAAATCTCCAAACTCCTTCCAGTACAATACACAGTCGTACTTACAAACATGAATAGTCTCGTATCCCAAGCCCAAGTCACACAATTTTCATTTGGCTTATTAGAATAAACTAGGGATATTGGTACCACACATTGGAAACACACATTTTAATATCTCTAACATCATGTCGAATGACTTGTTACTCCAACCGTTCATAACCTTTACATACATCATTTGAACTAGAAAATTTAGTGCGAAAAATTCAAAATATCCGAGATATAGCTTATTAGGTGTTTCATTCAATAAGTCCTGAAATATGTTTGTTGTCTCTTGTTCTATATCTACTCCACTATTAAACGACATTTCATTATCCAAACCTTCTTCCGTTTCTTCTACATGTTCAATTAGAGCCTGTAGAGCATGAAGCATACCCAACATTTCATTTTTTTTCTTCAGGAAAATGGTTACTGTTGGTTCCTTCATGAAAAGGGTTACCACCGCTAGTTCCTTCATCAAATATTCTTTGTATATCTCTATGCAAGTTCATGAGCTCTCCATGATACACCAGTCTGTGTAGAAGGGGGATATTCCAATGAGTTCCAATTTGAGTTCATACATCTCTTGCATGGAAACCTTGTTCGTCCGTAATCATTGATGTGATACTTTGTAAACTCTAAAAATTGGGACACTCCCTCTCTATACTCAATCAAAAACACTTATTTCTAAGGTTCATTCAACTCTTGTCTATCGTTAAAAGCACTAAAACATAAATATGTTTGGTTAGTCTTACATCTCTTCTCTCAAATGCTCCAACTTACTCGAACTTACTCAATGAATACGCTATGCCCAATCCCCCAACTTTCAAGTTAAGTTTAAAACTACCTAACACTTCCAACATGCTTAATTAAAGGCTACCTAAGAACTTCCAACACTACTAACAAATTAGAAACTAATTTTGGCATAAAAAGCTAGGCTACCATACTGCAGGATAGCCATAAAACAAATCAACCACAAATTACCTCAACCTTTTTACAAGCTATCTAACATTTTCAAATATTCAAATTGAAATTGAAATTGAAATTAAAATTCAATTTAAATTAAATATCAAATTCGAATTAAATAACAATCTCGAACACAATATCAAATTCAATAAACACCCCCTAATTCAATATAACCCTCCTCAAGTTCAATATAACCAGTACAAATCTTAACACATTCAAATTCAATACTAAAATTTAAATCGTACAAACAATTCAAATTCAATAGTAAAATCTAAAAATAATTCAAAATTTGAGATTAAATTCGAATACATACATACATTTTTCTAATACATAATATACATTTGAATCTAAATCCTAAAAACATACATTATATCATATCAATACATTCACTTTTCTATTTTTTTAAAAAAAACAAGAACGAACCTTGATTGAGAGCAGTGGTAGTGGGTGACAAGAGAGGACGATGAGCAGCGAAGAACTCCGACGATGACGATGACAAACGGTGGACAGCAAACAGTTTTTCACTCTTGACCTCTTTCTCTTTTTCTTTCGTTCTGTGTTTTGTGAACACGGAACTGAAATAGTGTTAAGCTTTCTTGATATTTTAAAAAACATCAAGAAATACAACCACCTCGATGTCATAATATGAAACGTCGGGGATAGGTCGACATTTTAATAATGGCGTCAAGAAAAATTAAACAATAAAATTTATGATTCAAATTTCCCTAACGTGGCTAACATAGACGTCGGAGAGGTTGGAGTTCATGTAGAAATGTCGGGAAAGGTTGAACAATTAAATAACTATTTTCACTTTTTCCGATGTTTCTCTCCTTTACATTGGAGAAGGTTGAACGATTTAATAATTATTTTCACTTTCTCCGACGTTTCTTTCTATGGCATCGGGGAAAGTTGAACAATTAAGTAATTATTTTTCTTTTTCTCAACATTTTTTTCTTTGGCATTGGGGAACGCTTTTTAATAAATATAAAAAGTTCAAAATTGCGTAGCTGTCCGGATGTTTAAATTAAGACGTCGAGCTTGCTCCCCTCAATTGACACTTACAAAGAAGCATCAGGAATGGTAGGTCATTCCCGACGCTTTGTTGTCGGACGTACTTTTCGACATCGAGAATCCTTTGATTTCTTGTAGTGAGACAAGACATCGAAGTTCTTGCCCAGTTGAAGACACTAGTGATGTCGAGTGCCGAACGAAGTTGGAGATCGTTGAAGACTCAACCAAACAGAGATGGAGATCGCTAGAGACTCCAGCTGAACGGAGATGGAGGGTGGACGTGCAAGCGACTACATAGAAGGAAAAACCCTAGAATAATCAAAAGGAATAAATTAAACGAAAAAAAAATGGGAGATTCAATTGGGCGATTGAGTCTCGACCCACCAAAGTCCTCCGACCAACTTCAACTCGATTTTAATTTCTTGTAAACCAACTTCCAATCGTCCTATATCTTCTTTTGATGGACCGACTTTGGTTTGGTCAGTTATGGTCGGTCGTTTCAATTTTTTGATCCGCCATGCTCACCCCAGTAAGAGTGGGTGTAAGAACCAAAGTTTTGTATAGATAATTACTTCTTTTTTTTTTTTTTTTACCTTTTTACATGTCATTCACTTTTATATTTCATCAACCATAAATTAAATGTGTGCTAACTAAGCAAACAAAACTTTGTATTGTCCAATAGATCAAGTAGTAGTACAAGGCCAAATACGTGATTGAGTAATCGATAATGCTGGTTTTAGTAGCCTAATATTCAAATTAAAAATTCTAAAAAAAACGTATTGAATAACTCGATCTTTTCTTTTTCATATTTTTTAATCATAGATGCTTCCTTGTTTATCGATTTGTTTTTCTATGGAATCATATTTCATGTGTAGTTACTTCGTCACTCGTTCAAGTAGTTTAATATTTGAATTTTGGTGGTATATTTCCAAATTACATGTCTTATTGATGATTTTCACACTGGGTACAATAAGTTAAAGAAAACGTTAGTCCACTAGATGAATTATCCAAAAAATTGGGAAAATATGTCAAATGAAGCGACTTTTTTAAAAACATGTCGAATGACCATTTGTCGACGTCAAATTCAAAAAAATTACCCAAAATATACTCTCACCCATCTCGCTCAAAATTGTCGTTGCTCTCACCAAAATCGTCACCACTCTCGCTCAAACTTAATGTCACTCTCACCCAAATTTCCTTGTCGTTGTCTCGCTAGTCTCACCCATCCCACGATATCACTCTCTTACTTTTTCATCGAAGTTATTCGTGTGGAACTCACCGCATCGGAGAACAAGACACAAAGGAAGTAAGGAAAGGGAGAAAGACGTGTGAGGGAGAAGAAAAAAGAGGAAATTATATATAAAAAAAAAGACCAATTTTGAGATTGCTTTTTGAAAAGTTGAGTTTTAGGACATGTGAGGTATGAAAAGTCAACATTTCCCTAAAGTGAAAATTTTCTTTATTCTTTTTTTTTTCCTAAAAAATATTTTGAAAAAACATTATTTTTCCACAATTTCTCTCATCTTTCTCATAACTTCTTTTCTCTCAAGCTCACTTGTCATTTCTTATAATTTTTAGTCACTTTTGAACAAACTCTCTTGCTATTTTGGAAAGTGTTTATGTTTTTTTTTTTTATAATTATTATTGTTATAGATAATCCTCTTAGTTTTTAATGTTCTCTTGACAAAATGTTTAAACCTTAAATGTAAAACCCAAAATCAGTTTTAGAAATTGTTCTAAGTGATTTAATTTTTTAATACGTGAGACCATTCAGTAGTTAGATGTGAACTTTCGAGACCATTGACACTGTTCTAAGTTGGGTCGTTTCTTTCAAGGCCATAGCATCGGCCCTTTTTTTGATGTTCTGAGACAGAACCAAAAAACTGAGTCTGGGCATCACAGTTTGGCTTTTGTGGGAAAAAAACTTTAATATTACTCAAAATGAGACCACCTAAAAGTTAGATGTGAAATTTCAAGACTTTCAGACTGTTCTAAGTTGGGTCGATTCTTTATAGGCCATAGCATTGGCCCTTTTTTCGACGTTCTAGGACGGAACCAAAAAACTAAGTTCGGGGCATCACTGTTCGTCTTTTGTGGGCAAAACACTTTAATATTACTAACACGGAGACCACCCAAGAGTTAGAAATGAACTTTCGAGACCTTTGACATTGTTCTAAGTTGGGTCATTTCTTTCTAGGCTATAGCAATGGCCATTTTTTCGAAGTTTAGGGATGGAACCAAAAAATAGAGTCTGGGCATCATTGTTCGGTTTTGTGGGCAAAAAACTTCAATATTACTCAAAATAAGACCACCCAGTAGTTAGATCTGAACTTTCGAGATCTTTGACACTGTTCTAAGTTGGGTATTTTCTTCTAGGCCATAGCATTGGTCCTTTTTTCGACGTTTTCAGACGGAACCTAAAAACCGAGTCTGGGGCATCGCTGTTCGGCTTTTGTGGGCAAAAAACTTTAATATTACTCGAAATGAGACCACCCAGTAATTAGATGTGAACTTTCGAGACCTTTGACACTATTCTAAGTTGGGTCGTTTCTTTCTAGGCCATAGCATTGGTCTATTTTTCAACGTTTTAAGACGAAACCAAAAATCGGGTCTGGGCATCACTATTCGGCTTTTGTTGGCAAAAAACTTTAATATTACTTAAAATGAGACCACCTAGTAGTTAGATGTTTTTCGAGACCTTTGACACTATTGTAAGTTGGGTCGTTTCTTTCTAGGCCATACCATTGGCCCTTTTTTCGACGTTTTGGGATGGAACCAAAAAACCGAGTCTGGGCATCACTGTTCAGCTTTTGTGGGCAAAATGTTTTACTATTACTTAAAATGAGACCACCTTGTAGTTAGATGTGAACTTTCGACACCTTTGACACTGTTCTAAGTTGGGTAGTTTCTTTGAAGGCCGTAACATTGGCTTTTTTTTCGACAATTTGGGACTGAACAAAAAACTTGAGTCTGGACATCACTGTTGGACTTTTGTGATAAAAAAACTAAAATATTACTCAAAATGAGACCACTCTGTTGTTAGATGTGAACTTTCGAGACCTTTGACACCGTTCTAAGTTTGGTCGTTTCTTTTTAGGCCATAGCATTGGCGTATTTTTTGACGTTTTGAGAGAACCAAAAAACTGAGTATGGGGCATCGTTGTTCCGCTTTGTGGGCAAGAAACTTTAATATTACTCAAAATGAGACCATCCAGTAGTTAGATGTGGAATTTCGAGACCTTTGACACTGTTCCAAGTTGGGTAGTTTCTTTCTCCGCCATAACATTGGCCTTTTTTTGACGCTTTGCAACGGAACTAAAAAACTGAGTCTGGAGCATCACTGTTCGAATTTTGCGGGCAAAAAACACTAAAATTACTGAAAATGAGACCACCTAGTAGCTATTTGTGTACTTTTGAGACCTTTGACTGTTCTAAGTTGTATAGTTTCTATATAGGCCATAACATTGGCCATTTTTTCGACGTTTTGGGACGAAACTAAAAAACTAAGTCTATGGCATCACTGTTCGGTTTTGTGGACAAAAAACTCTAATACTACTCAAAATGAGACCACCCAGTAGTTAGATGTGAACTTTCAAGACCTTTGACACTGTTCTAAGTAGGGTCGTTTCTTTCTAGTCCATAGCATTGGCCCATTTTTTGACGTTTTGGGACGGAAGGAAGAAACTGAGTCTGGGGCATCACTGTTCGGCCTTTGTGGGCAAAAAACTTTAATATTACTCAAAATGGGACCACCCAATAGTTAGATGTGAACTTTTGAGACCTTTGACACTGTTCTAAGTTGGGTCGTTTCTTTCTAGGCCATAGGATTGACCCTTTTTTCGACGTTTTGGGACTGAACCAAGAAATCGAGTCGGGGCATCATGTTTAGTTTTTGTGGGCAAAAAACTTTAATACCACTCAAAAAGAGACCACCCAGTATTTAGATGTGAAGTTTTGAGACATTTGACACTATTCTAAGTGTAGTCGTTTCTTTCTAGGCCATAGTATTGGCCCATTTTTTGACGTTTTGGGGCAGAACGAAAAAACCAAGTATGAGGCATCACTGTTCGGCTTATATGGGCAAAAAACTTTAATCTTACTCAAAATGAGACCACCTAGTAGTTAGATGTGAACTTTCGAGACCTTTGACACTATTCTAAGTTGGTCGTTTCTTTCTAGGCGATAGAATTGGTCCTTTTTTCGATGTTTTGGGATGGAAGCAAAAAACTAAGTCGGGGCATCACTGTTTGGCTTTTGTGGACAAAAAACTTAAATACTACTGAAAGTTAGAACACCCAGTAGTTAGATGTGAACTTTCGAGACATTTGAAAGTGTTCTAAGTTAGGTAGTTTCTTTCTAGGCCATAACATTGATCCTTTTTTCAAACTTTTGGGAGGAAACTAAAAACTGAGTGTGGGGCATCACTGTTCTACTTTTGTGGGCAAAAAAACTCTAATATTCCTCAAAATGAGACAACCGAGTAGTTAGATCTGAACTTTCGAGACCAATGACATTCTTTGAAGTGGGGTAGTTTCTTTATAGGCCATAACATTGACCCTTTTTTCGACGTTTTGGGTCGAAACTAAAAATCGAGTTTGTGGCAAAACTTTTCAGCTTTTGTGGTAAAAAAACTATTATATTACTCAAAATGAGACCACCTAGTAGTTAGATGTGGACTTCGAGACCATTGACACTATTCTAAGTTGGGTAGTTTCTTTCTAGGCCATAACATTGACCCATTTTTTGACGTTTTGGGACGGAACTAAAAAACTGAGTCTGGGGCATCACTGTTTCGCCTTTGTGGGCAAAAAACTCTAATATTACTCAAAATGAGACCACCCATTAGTTAGATCTGAACTTTTGAGATCTTCGACACTGTTCGAAGTTGGGTAGTTTCTTTTTAGGCCATAGTATTGGCCCTTTTTTTTACGTTTTGGGACGGAACTAAAAAACTGAGTCTGGGGTATCACTGTTCGGCTTTTGTGGGCAAAAAACTCTAATATAACTCAAAATGAGACCACCTAGTAGATAGATATAAACTTTCGAAACCTTTGGCACTGTTCGAAGTGGGGTAGTTTTTTCTAGGCCGTAGCATTGCCCCTTTTTTGAACCTTTTGGGACTGAACTAAAAAATCGAGTCTGGGGCATCACTGTTCAGTTTTTGTGGGCAAAAAACTTTAATATTACTAATAATGAGACCACCCAATAGTTGGATCTGAACTTTCGAGACCTTTGGCACTCTTCTAAGTTGGGTAGTTTCTTTCGAGGCCATAACATTGACCCTTTTTTCGATGTTTTCAAACGTAACTAAAACACTAAGTATGGGGCATCACTGTTTGACTTTTTGTGGGCAAAAAACTGTTGTATTACTCAAAATGAGACCACCCAGTAGTTAGATGTGAACTTTCGAAATCTCTAAAACTGTTCTAAGTTGGGTAGTTTCTTTCTAGGCCATAGCATTGGCCCTTTTTTCGACGTTTTAGGACGGAACTAAACAATTGAGTCTGGGCATCACTATTATTCTTTTGTGGGAAAAGAAACTTTAATCTTACTCAAAATGAGACCACCCAGTAGTTTGATGTGAACTTTTGAGACATTTGACACTCTTCCAAATTTGGTAGTTTCTTTTTAGGCCATAGCATTGACCCTTTTTTCGATGTTTTGGGACGAAACTAAAAAATTGAGTTTGGGGCATCATTGTTCGGCTTTTGTGGGCAAAAAACTTTAATATTACTCAAAATGAGACCATCCAGTAGTTAGATCTGAACTTTTGAGACCTTTGACACTGTTCTAAGTTGGGTAGTTTCTTTCGAAGCCATAACATTGAACCTTTTTTCGACGTTTTCGGACAGAACTAAAACACAAAGTCTGGGGCATCAATGTTCGGCTTTTGTGGGTAAAAAACTTTAATATTACTCAAAATGAGACCACCCAGTAGTTAGATGTGAATTTTTGAGACCTTCGACACTTTTCTAAGTTAGGTAGTTTCTTTCTAGGCCATAGCATTGGCCCTTTTTTAGACGTTTTTTGATGGAACTAAAAAACTGAGTTTGGGGCGTCACTATTCTGTTTTGTCGACTAAAAACTCTAATCTTACTCACAATGAGACCACCCAGTAGTTAGATCTCAACTTTTGAGACCTTTGACACTGTTCTAAGTTGGGTAGTTTCTTTCGAGGCAATAACATTAACCCTTTTTTGGACGTTTTGGGATGGAACTAAACCAATAAGTCTGGGACATCACTGTTTGGCATTTGTGGGAAAAAAACTTTAATATTACTCAAAATGAGACCACCCAGTAGTTAGATGTGAACTTTCGAGACCTCTGGCACTGTTCTAAGTTGGGTAGTTTCTTTCGAGGCCATAGCATTGACCATTTTTTCGACATTTTGGGATGGAACTAAAACACTAAGTCTGGGGCATCACTATTAGACTTTTGTGCACAAAAAAATTTAATATTACTCAAAATGAGACCACCTAGTAGTTAGATGTGAACTTTCGATACCTTCGACATTGTTCAAAGTTGGGTCGTTTCTTTCTAGGCCATGCATTGACCTTTTTTTCGATGTTCTGGGACGGAACCAAAAAACAGAGTTTGCGGCATCACTGTTGCACTTTTGTGGGCAAAAAACTTTAATATTTCTCAAAATGAGACGATCCAGTAGTTAGATGTGAACTTGCGAGACATTTGACACTGTTCTAAGTTGGGTCGTTTCTTTCTAAGCCAAAGCATTGGAGCTTTTTTCGACGTTCTGGGACGAACCAAAAAACTGAGTCTGGGACATCATTGTTCGACTTTTGTGGGCAAAAAACTTTAATATTACTCAAAATGAGACCACCCAGTAGTTAGATGTGAAGTTTCGAGATCTTCGACACTATTCTAAGTTGGATTGTTTCTTTCTAGGCCATAGCATTGGCCTTTTGTTTTGAAGTTCTGGGGCGGAACCATAAAACTGAGTTTGTGGCATCACTTTTCGGCTTTTGTGAGCAAAAAACTTTAATATTACTCAAAATGAGACCACCTAGTAGTTAGATGTGAACTTTAGAGACCTTTGACACAGTTATAAGTTGGGTCGTTTCTTTCTAGGCTAGAGCTTTGGCCCTTTTTTTGACGTTCTGTTACGGAATCAAAACACTGAGTCTAGGGCATCACTGTTCAGTTTTTGTGGGCAAAAAACTTTAATATTACTAATAATGAGACCACCCAATAGTTGGATCTGAACTTTCGAGACCTTTGATACTGTTCTAAGTTGGCTCGTTTCTTTTTAGGCCATAGCAATGACCCTTTTTTTGACGTTTTGGGACGGAACCAAAAAACTGAGTTTGCGGCATCACTATTCAGTTTTTGTGGGCAAAAAACTTTAATATTACTCAAAATGAGACCACCCAGTAGTTAGATGTGTGAACTTTCGATACTTTCGACACTGTATTAAGTTGGGTCTTTTCTTTCTAGGACATAGCATTGGCCCTTTTTTCGACGTTCTGGGATGGAACCATAAAACTGAGTCTGGGGCATCACTGTTCGGCTATTGTTGGCAAAAAACTTTATATTTAGCAAGTTTTTTGTTTTTGTTTTCATCTCGCAGACATCGCGCAAGCATCTAGCAACTTCTAAACTTCAAATATTCAATCTCAAATAAATTATATACTTGTTTTATGTGATTTAGGGTGCTTCTACACCTATTTTAGAAATTTCTAGCTACTATTTTTTATCTCTCAAACATGTCGCACACATCTCGCAACCTTCAATCTTCAAATGTCATATCTCAAATCAATTATATACACATGTTTGGTGTGTTTTAGGGTAATTTTACACATGTTTTAGAAAATTTTTAGTTAATGTTTTTATTTTGCAAACATCTCACAAATTCCAAACTTTAAATGTCCAATCCCCAATTAATTATATACTTATTTCATGTGATTTAGAGTCATTGTACACATGTTTTGGGAAGTCTATAGCTACTGTTTTTGTATCTTGCTAACATATCGCAACTTTCAAACTTTAAATGTTCAATCTCAAATTAATTATGTACTTGTAATAAAATCACTAACGAAATGTTTGCGAGATGAAAAAAATAATAGCTAAAAATTTTCTAAAATAGGTGTAGAAGCACTAAATCACTACAAATTGAACATTTGAAAAAATAATAAGTATATGATTGGTTTGAGATTATTGAACATTTGAAGTTTAGGAATTGTGAGATGTCTGCAAGATAAAAGAAAATACAAAAAACTTGCCAAATATGTATTAAATAATCCTAAATCACTTAGAACAATTATAAAATTGATTTTGGGTTATACATTAAGGTTTAAACATTTCATCAACCGAACATTAAAAACTAGGAGGATTATTTGTAACAACAACAATAAGAAGAAAAAAACATAAACACTTTCCAAAATAGCAACAGAATTTGTTCAAGAGTGACTACAAATTCTAAGAAATGATGAGAGAGCTTAAGAGAAGAGAAATTAGAGAAAGATGAGAGAGAATGTGAGAAAAAAAGGTTTTTTTTTTATGTTTTTTTTAAGGGAAAAAGAAAAATAGACAAAAATTTCATATAAGGACATTTTTTACTTTTCAAACCTCATTTGTCCTAAAACTATTTTTTAAAAACTAATTAAAAAAATCTACCATCTCTCAAAATTGGTCTTTTTTTTTTTTTTTGGTAATTCTCAAAGAAAAAAGAGGAGAAATTTTAAAAAATAGGCTAAACTTGGAGGAAGTTGATGACTTTTAGAATTAAGTTTAAAAAAAAAATTGCATTAGATGACAAAAAAATTTAGAACAAAACAGCTCATAACACCTCTTTTTTGCATATTGCAAATTTGACAAATATGATGGTAATCTGCTTTTAAATTTGCTATTTTTTCAATTTTAAAAATGTAAGTGATATGGACTCTATTATCATTTTTTTTTTTTTTTTGCTATTTTTGCAAACTCCCCTTGTAAAAAGTAGAGTTTTAGGACAAATTCATAGTGGAAAGTCAATTTTTCCCTTAATGAAAATTTCCTTTCTCCTTACCCTAAAAAAATCATTCCTAAACGATAAACCCATTTAACCTCTCGATCTCTCTAACCTCCCAATCTCTTTAATCTCCTTCAAACTCCCTTTCTGTCAATCTCTCTTTCCATTCCATAGAATATTTAGCTAATCTTAATCAAGTTCTCGTGCTATTCGGTAAGTTTTTAGGTTTTTTGTTTTTTGTTATTTTTTCATCCCAATTGTGTTATATATCTAGTTTTTTTTATGTGTCCTCTCTTAGTGGAACATTTAAATCTTAAATGTATAAACCTAATCTAGTTTTTAATCATTCCAAGTTGATTTAGAGTTGTTTCAAACTTATTAGCAAGTTTTTTGTTTTTGTTTTCATCTCGCAACTTCGTAAGTTTAAACACTTAATCTCAAATGAATTGTATACTTGTGCTTTTGTGATTTGTAGTGCTTTTATACATGTTCATGGAGTTGTTAGCTACTGTTTTTTTGCATCGCACAAACATCTCTCAACTTCCAAACTTTAAATGTCCAATCTGAATTAATCATATACTTATTTAGAGTACGACAATGCATGTTTCGTTTTTAGCTACTGTTTTTTAATCTCGCAAATAAGCTATACACTTGTTTTATGTGGTATGTCAACTTCTAACTTCAAATAAATAACATGAACTAAAAAGTTTATGGTGATTTAAGGATGTCACATGTTCGAATTTTAGTGCGTTACTATGGTGCATTGTATGAGGGACGAAGAAAAGTGTGGTTGAAGAACCAAATAAAAATTGTAAAGTATATTTTATGTGTTTATAATATAAATATTTGTTGTAAACTATCTGAAATGGACCATGGGTTTATAAATTATACTATGAAAAAAAACATGCTTTCTAATTCTGTTGTAAAAAATTTTTTGAAAGAAAAATCTATTGTAAAAAATATGCAGTTTTCAAATTGATTACAACCTGAATTAAAGCATAATCGGACTTAGATGAGAGTTTGCGGTAAGAGTTAGTTACCGATCTAATATAAAAAAGTACCTAATTAAAAAAATTACAACCTCAAATTAATGCAACACAAATTGGAACTTGTATTCCATAGAAACATAATTGAAACATGTATTCCATAGAAATTTGAAAGCTAGACATGAACTTATTCACAAATCTGAAACTTGTATTCCAAATACATAAATTCATAATATGTTCTCCAAATTTTCGAATTCATAATTTATATATAATAGTAAATACAGTCTCCAGACTCATAAGCTAAAAAATTATAATGATATTCATTTCATGATATTCATTACAGATTCAACCAATTTGTGTACAAATTTTGCAACATACATGATATACAACTCTTACAGATTTCGCAACAAAATTCAATACATAGAAGTGTTGGTCCATAATTGGAAGGCCAATTGTTTTCTAAAGTAACACATGTTTTCTTGACATTAATGAAACTAAATAAAATCAGAAGTTAATTATTCAAAATATTTAATGGTGAATACGCCGAAATCACTATTGTTTTGTTGGAGTGGAATGAAGTCGACAATGGCAAGTGGCCAAGGTTCATTGTTTGTCGATGATTCACCTCTCCTAGCAAATAATCCAATACTATCTAACAAATTTGACACCAACTCTTGAATCGACAGTAATATGCTTCTCATCTTTTTGGTACTTGTAAGCGACGGAAGCGAATCCCATACCTTGACTTGACAATGACTTACCACATCCAAGAATAATAGAACCCAATGATTGTCGTGGACATTTAATGGCGAGTAAACATAATTAACACTTGCCTAAGGATATTGAAAGTCCTCTTTCAACCAGAAGACATAATCAATCAACATATACTCTTCCTTCCAGTCAAACGGGTGATTCTCTTTAATACATTTTTTTATATCTGAACCACTTCGCAACTAAATATCACTGCAAAGAAAAAATATATATGTATATCTATTTATGTTAGATCAAAAGACAAGAAAACAACCTTCAAATGCAAGAACATACATTAAAGTACCGCTACAAGTACAAACCATGAAGATTGTGTTTGTAGTTGTGAAGTTTTGTGCAGAAGGTATCCCGACTGCCTTAATCTTCAATCGACATCGAGGACAAATTATATTTGCTAATGTACACATCGATGACCTATAATTAAACTGATCATTAAAAAGTTTAGTTTAAATTCCTAACCATTTTTTTAGTACAATTTGTTTGAAGATGGTGGAGATCATGCCCTTCAATTTTGCAATATCTGAGTTTAGACTTGTAAGTTGATTTTCAACAATTGTTACTCGATCCTCAAGATTCCCAATAGTCTTTCATCTTAGACTTAGACTTCTGTTTCCTATTCTTTTTGAAGTCACCTCTGTTATTACTAACTTCTCCTACTCTTTTTAAACCACCATTATTCGTATCAACAATGTTAGATGGGTGGGGTTCTTCAAAAACTTCGTTTGAACTAATTCTCAATGGCTCATCTTCAAATGTCATCTAAATGACCACCTCAATTATCCACTAAAAAGAGAAGAAGCAATTGTATTTAGGGCAAAAAGAAAAAGAACAAAGTCGTGTGATCCTCAAGTTAGTTACTATTGCTTGCTTACCATTGGCGAGTCAAACATCTAGCTTTGTATAATATGAGACTTTGGTGATTGTTGGTACACCCACCTCAGCATACGTGGTATGACATCATCGTTTAATTTCTCTACACCACATCTAATGATGATTGGTATAGACTCATATGTCTAAACCTATTAAACATTTGACAAACAAAATTAAAGTTCATTTAGTACGATATTTACAAAAAGTAAGTTTAAAATAGAAAGTAGCATACTTGTAACGCTGGTGGAAATCCCATGATAGTATATTTCGTCTTAGTGGATTTCCTCTTTCACTTGACATGTTGCATGTCTAAGGCTCTTTTTAAGCCACTAAGTGTGCGTCCGAACACAATCTCACCTCAATCATAGTTATCAAATGTGTCCCAAATCATTAATAATTTTAAAAAAAAATTGACCCACTTTGGTTCTCCTATCTTTTCCTAATAAGGATAAGTCTATAAAGTACAGCAAAGTTAATTTGACTATATCATCATCGTCACCCTCGTATTCCAAAAATGTGTCCTCAAACTCGCTTACATAAATGAACTTTTTGTCTTTGAAGAACTTCTCCAACAATCTACTATTCCCAATGGACTGAATATACTTCTTTTTGGGACCCATAGATCGGTTACAATATTAAACTTCCTCCTGCCAAAAGTATAGACAACACCCCTTAACAAGAAACTTATATTATCTTTCGTTTCATCTTCCACATCTCTTAACAATAAGTAATGGATGAGTGGCCCATTAAAGACGATATTAATATCCAAAAAGTGGACGAATCTTTTTTTTCTAAATAAGGCTAACTGATCCGGTTTGAGTTTGGCCTTAATATTACACGTTGTATTTTCCAAATGAGGCAAACAACTTACTAGAACCTGAAAATGATGAGACAACTTAATCTTGTACATGAGTGTGTTAGTCAATGTTGATGTCATAACGGAAGTCGGAAACAAAAAGGAATAGATATGATTTAATTAGAGAGGTTGCACCAAAAGGAACAAATGTGACCAATATGGAAAACATGAAGAAATAAATGAAAAACATACAAAGGTCTCTATGCCATGTGAAAAGCACTTTAAATTCACCTTAAATCATATGAGACTGTACAATTAAAGCTTGGAATGTGCGAGATGTGTGGGAGATAAAATATAAGTATCTAAAAGGCTTATTAATCATGTATAAAAATACTCTAAAGAACTTAAGAGAGGTAGAAGTTCGATTTTGAAACACACAGTAAAGTTTGAAATGTGCAAGATATGTGCGAGATGTATGCGAGATGTGTGCAAGATATGTGCGAGGTGATACATAAATATCTAAAAGGCTTTCTAAACATGCATAAAAGCACTTCAAAGGACTGAAGAAAGGCATAAATTTGATTTCAAAATGCATAGTGAAATTTTGAGAATGTGTGAGATGTGTGCGAGATAAAACATAAGTACCTAAAAGGCTTCTAAACATGCGTAAAAACACTCTGAAGAATTTAAGATAGGTAGAAATTTGATTTTAGGAGGTATAGTATTGAAAATTTCGAATGTGCTAGATGTGTTCAAGATGTCGAGATATAACATAAGTACCTAAAAGACTTACTAAACATGAAACACTCCAAAGGACTTAAGTGAGGTAGAAATTTGATTTTGAAACTAATAGTGAAAGTTTAGAATGTGCGAGATGATACATAAGTACCTAAAAGAGCTTCTTAAACATGCATGAAAGCACTCCAAAAGACTTAACAAAGGCAAAATTTTGATTTCAAAACACATAGTGAAAGTTTGGAATGTGTGAGATGATACATAAGGAGCTATAAAAGGCCTCCTAATCATGTCTATGAGCATTCCAAACGATTTAATAAAGGTACTCAATTGATTTTGGGATTACAAAACTAAATTTTGGAACGAGGTGGATGTGAGACAAATGAAAAACTTAAAAAAATCTCTAAGACATGTGTGAAATCACTCTAAATAGGCAAAAACAAGTGATGGTTGCGAGATATGTGAGATGTTTTGGAGATAATAAATGGATACAATAAGATAAAAAAACTATCTAAAACATGTGCCAAGCCTCCTAAAATACCTACAATGATCTCACTTTGATTTAGGGTGGAAAAATAGAGGCTTGTAGTTAGGTGTTCCAAGTTTCAAGATTGGAAGTTCTGAGATGTACAAGATAATAGAAAAAGTTGTAGAAAAAATAACTCAACTATTACACATTAATCTACAACAATTCTCTGTAAACCCAAACCAAAACAACTCATATTCTAAGATAAGAATAATTAGCTAACAATAGAAATAATCTGCACATAATCCAAATTAGTAAACAAAAACATATAATTAATTTCAACAAACAATAAAAAAAAACAAATCAGTAGACAAGCCAATGGTAGAAAGTTTCAATCAGGCTAAGAAACACCTTAGAATCATGAATACAATAGCTACAACAAATTTATATAAATTTATATCCACAATAGTAAAAAAATGTACATGCACGAGAGTGATCACCTATTGAGATTTGGCAAAGAAATTGAATAATGAAAACACTCGAGTAATTGAGTTGAGAAGAAAGGCAAATCGAATGTAGATCGAAGGACTCCAAGGTTCACCATTGCCTCACTGACATTCACTAGAGGAGATGATGAATACAGGGAGGAGCAGAACTCAGTCAAGGAGAATGGAAATTATATTAAGGATAAAATTGACATTTTACCTTGCTCTTGGCCTGTTTTTTACAATTTCCTAATTAACAATACCGTGAATTCACTCAATTATCCGCAAAGGAGCATTTCACACTTCTTCAAAAACGGGACCAGTTGTCATTTTCTATCAAAGGGTGGGGTCCTCTGTACAATTGTTTCGAAAATTTTCTATGTTAATGTTAACGCCAATTTCACTTTCGCCCCTCTAGTTTATGACTTTATAGGCTCTGGTAATTCCGGCGACGTTTGCTTCAATCCATTTCCATGGCCTCCAAATCTCTCGCTCACAGCCTTCGTAATTTCTCAACCGTCTCTTCCTTTTGCAACGCTTCAACAATTTCCCGGACGACGTATACAACAATCTCTACATTTCGCCCAAAAGTACACCGCTCGATTTCGGTCGCCTCTCGTCCTGTACCGGTCACCGCCGGCAGTCTCACTTGGGACGACGTTGTCCATGTTTCTTTACCAGAAAGCTTTCAGGATGATCCTGCGGATTTGACGGGCTATTTCGAGAAGGTCAAGCTCTGCAATCGCGGATCAGTAGGTCTCTTTCTCCTTTTCTTTTCTTGTTTCGCTGTGCAAAAGAAAGATGTAAAGGCATTCATTCCGGTACCAATTGTACGCATTAGTTGGTTTTATATTTTTTAGATTAAGTGCTGGAAAAGCTATAGACTGATGCAATGTGGTTCCATGTCTGTTTGGAATGGACTAAAATTTTCTTACAGGATACGCAATCCGAATTTTTTCCGTTTGTCATCGATGGCCAAATTGTAGGCTACATGCACCACGGGTGAGGCTTCTGTATCTTTATGGATGACCAAATTTTTAGCTATGTTTGGTCGAAGCCACTTATTTACACTCATTTTGTCAAAATTAGCTCGTGTGCGGTTGCTATATACAATGGATAGGTTTAATCGGTTTGTTTTAATGAACTTTATGCAGTTTCGTTAAACTCCTGCAGCAGTATCCGAATGTGTTTACCCGAGACGATTCTGTTAAATTTGGGGCTTTCTTAACCTTGCGTGAATCCTTGAAGACACCTGAAGATAGGACGCGTGCAGTTGGGGATGTAGTTAAATGCTTGGGTGAAGAAGTCATTCCAGGTACACGGAATGAGGTACTGGTTTATGATTCCAATTTAAAGCAGTGATTACTTTACTTTTCAATACGTGTTTACAACTGTTGGATTGAAGGATAAAAAAAGAAAGAAAGAAAGAATTTCCTTCTTCTGTTTAATGCTGGAAATAAACTGCTTCTTTTTAGAAAGGTAATTTTAGAAGAAGACAATACTTCATGTGGCTAACTGTGGATAACTATAAACTCTGTCAGCTTTACCCTGTTACTTCGTCATTTGGTGCGCTGAGCTTTTTTTCACTCGAACGTGCTGCAGCCCCTTATTTTGGAATAAAGGTGCAAAACAAATGTTCCCCTTTTACTGCTTTGTGGAGACTTTTAAAATTTTGTTCAATTTTTGTGAAATGCACTTCGGAAACTATATTTTAGTCCTGCTTTTTGTTAGGCTCTTGAGAATAGTAGGCCATTTGATTTGTTGAATCTGTTCACATAAGTTTGGTTGTTAGGTCCAAATAAAATTGGAACTTGTTATATTTATGGTGGCCGGTGGCCATCTACCTAGGAATTAATTTTTTACAAGTTTTCTTGACACCAAAATGTTGTAGGGTTAGGTTGGTTGTTCCATGGGATTAGTCGAGGGGTGCGTAAGCTGATTTGGACATTCAAAGATATATAAAAGAAAAAAATCCGAATATAAAGATTTGAAATAACATGATTTTGCAAACTTTCTGGCGCTAAAAAATTTTAGTTGGCAACTGCGTTTCTTTTACACATGCCAATCTCGTGCCTTGCTTGGTTTAATCGTGGAATATGAGACGCACACAAAAAAACCAGTATTTTATCCTCTTTTCTGCTTCTTCTGCCATCATTTTGACCACCTATATAACAAGACTAAAATCATTTTCATTGCTCATCTTCCCTCCGTTGATATTGGACTAAATTCAATCTTCCCTTGATTGAAACTCTGATGTTTAAATTACACTAAATTCATGTTGGGAATAAATTTTGGTCATGGAAATAACCCGCACAGTGTCACAATCGCAACTCTTTGGACACAATATGAGCGATTGTGCGGCACTTGTTCGATCCTCTCAACAAGTCAGCCGATCAAAATCCGCAAGCCGCGGACAACTTTAACACACGACGTAGCCTCCACTCACGTTTTTGGGAAAATGTTTTAGAAAACGTGAGAAAGGTTTGAATTCATTGAAATCGTTGTTAAAACAAGCATTAAAAACTGTCAATTGCAATAAGAAAGCGTAAGATTGCAAAGAGTGCGACAAGGCTTGGGCGGGGATTCAACAGGTGTGTCTCCCCTATAGTACATTTTGACATTTTTAGCTCTGGCAGACTTGCATATGAAAATGCCGAAACGTCACACCCAAGCATATCGACTTGAAATTGAAAGCAACTAGCTAAACTATGTACAAGACATAAAGACAAGATAAATTGGGAGTATTCGGAGCATACGGCCATAGGTAAACACACCTTGGACAAGTATGTCCGTTACATTCTCCCCCACCTAAACAGTTGACGTCCCTGTCGACTGGTGAAGCTTGAACTCCTCGATCTTCTGCGCTTCGGCTTCTATGTCTTCAGCACGTTCCCAACTGGTTTCCTCCACAGGAAGGTTCTTCCACTTTACCAAGTACTCGCGGATCCTTCTTGCGGGTCTTCGGCCTGTCCTCACTCGCTCTGCCATAATTTCTTCAACTTCTTTATCCTCTTTCTGATTGAGGTCGATGGTTGGTCGGACTATGACATTACGTTGCATGTCATCAAGATCTTGATGGTAGGGCTTCAAGTTACTCACATGAACTACTGGGTGGATTTTCATCCATGCGGGCAACGCAACTCTGTAAGACGTGTTCCCTACCTTTTTCAGCACTTCTACAGGTCCCTCGTATTTTCTCACGAGGCGTTGGTCTTTGCGTCCACGGAATCACATCTGTTCCGATCGTAACTTAATGAGGACCCGATCTCCCGCCCGAAACTCTAGAGGGCGGCGCTTCTTGTCTGCCCACTTCTTCATCCGCTTTGAGGCCTTCTCCAGATAGGCTCGAGCGATGTCTGTGGACTGCTTCCATTCCTTAGTGAAGTTGTGAGCTTGAGGGTTCTTCCCCGCGTAGGGATGATCAATAAGGTGTGGCAACACCGGCTGCCTTCCACAAACAATTTCGAAAGGGCTCTTCCCAGTTGATGAGCTCGTCTGAGCATTGAAACAGAATTGGGCCACATCCAGCAACTGCGCCCAATTCTTTTGCCTTGCAGTTACAAAATGGCGCAGGTATTCTTCAAGTAAACAGTTGAACCGCTCGGTCTGACCGTCTGTCTGAGGGTGGTAACTTGAGGATACATTCAGACTTGTCCCCAAGAAGGTGAATAACTCCGTCCAAAAGGTGCCAATGAACCGACCATCTCGATCACTCACAATACTGGTTGGTACACCCCACAGCTTCACGACATGTTTAAAGAACAATTGAGCAGTCAACTCTGCCGAACACTGCTTCGTAGTGGGAACAAAAGTGGCATATTTCGAGAACCGATCTATGATGACTAAGATAGTCTCATAGTCGCCTACTTTGGGGAGATGGGTGATAAAGTCGATAGAAACACTCTCCCACGGTCTCGTTGGAACTGGCAGGGGTTCGAGAAGTCCAGCAACCTTTGCCTTCTCGACTTTGTCTTGTTGACAGACGAGGCATGTCTTCGTGTATTGCATAACATCGTCTCTCATACTGGGCCAAAAGTAACCCTTCTTCAGCAAGGCGTACGTTCTCTGCCATCCGGGGTGGCCGGCCCACAGAGTGTCATGACACTCGTGTAGTAATTTCTTCCTCAGGTCGCCCCCTCTAGGGACATACAGCCGTCTTTCCTTTGTCACCAATAGGCCATCTTCGACCCAAAACTGTCTTGTCTTACCTGCCTCGGCTAAACTCATGACACTTCGAGCAGCAGAATCTTTCTGTAAGAATTCCCTCAACACATCGCGCATTGGACCATCGATCTTACTCGCGTAGAGATGAGCCAACATGCCTTGAATGGTGTGTTCACTTTTTCGACTAAGCGCATCGGCCGCCTGGTTGTTCACTCCCTTCTTATGCTCAAACTCAAAATCAAACTCGGCTAGGAATTCCTGCCATCTTGCTTGTTTTGAGGTCAACTTTGATTGGGTAAAGAAGTGGCAAGTAGCACTGTTGTCAGTCTTCACAACAAAGGTTGACCCCAATAAATACTGCCTCCAGGCTCTTAAACAGTGTACCACAGCGAGCATTTCCTTCTCCGATACGGTGTACCTCCTCTCGGCCACATTAAGCTTTCGACTCTCATAGTCGATGGGGTGTCCGTTCTGTAGGAGAACACCACCCAACGCGTAGTCGGACGCATCGGTCTCAACTTCGAACGGTTGAGTCACATCGGCGATCCCCAAAACTGGCCCTTTGATCATCGCTTGCTTCAACTCGTCGAAAGCGGCTTGGCATTCAGGTGTCCAAGTCCATTTGTTGTCTTTCTTCAGCAAGTCAGTTAGCGGACTTGCTCTTTTGGAGAATCCTTCCACGAATCGCCTATAATAATTGGCTAATCCGAGGAAGGAGCGCAAGTCAGTGACTGACTTTGGTACTTCCCAATCACGGATTGCTACAATCTTCCCCTCCTCCATACTGATTCGGCCACACTCAATCACATGACCCAGAAAATTTATCCGCTCTTGTGCAAAGGAACACTTTTCCCTCTTGACATACAGTTGGTTCTCCTTCAATTTCTGAAAAACTCTTTGGAGGTGGTCCCTATGTTCTTCCATCGTGGAGCTATAAACCACTATATCGTCAAGGTAGACCACGACAAACTTGTCAAGATATTCGTGGAAGACCTGGTTCATTAGTGTGCAGAATGTCGCCGGCGCATTGGTAAGACCAAATGGCATGACAAGGAACTCAAACGCGCCATATCTGGTGATGCAGGTCGTTTTGGGCTCGTCTCCCTCGGCAATTCTCACTTGATAATAGCCTGACCGCAGGTCTAGTTTTGAGAAGTATTTTGCTCCATGCAGGCGGTCAAATAAGTCCGTGATTATAGGTAACGGGTATCTATTGCGGACCGTGATCTTGTTCAGGGCACGGTAGTCAATGCACAACCGCAGACTTCCATCCTTCTTCTTCTGGAAAAGGACTGGGGCTCCATATGGAGCTTTCGCAGGTCTCACAAATCCTGCGCTCAGTAGTTCATCTAATTGTTTCCGAAGTTCAGCCAACTCTGCTGGCGCCATACGATAAGCATTCTTCGCAGGCGGTTTTGCCCCTGGCAATAACTCAATCTCGTGATCGATCATTCTTCGTGGAGGCAGCGACTTAGGCAGGTTGTCCGGCATCACATCCTTGTATTTCTCTAAGACACGCATGATGTCTCTGGGGATGGTTTCCCTTGGGCTTTCCATTGATTCCAGCGGAATAGCCATAAATGTCGGCTCGTCACGGGCAAGACCCTTCTTTAACTGCATAGCCGAAATCATCTTTGTCCCATCGGGCTGACGAATCTCTGTTTGTACAACGGTGGGCGCTGTTCCGGTAATCACTAGACATCTGGCTAATGGCATTGGTATGACTTGATGTTCAAGTAGAAATTCCATACCTAATACTACATCAAAGTCATCCATCTTGGCGACCACCAAATCTATGAGGCCACTCCATTCTCCCAACTTTATTGTCGTTCGTTTTACCAACCCGACAATGGGTAAGGCAGCTGAGTTCACGGCCTTCATTTTTCCTGCGTCTTTCTCCCAACGGAGATTCAGCCGTCTGGCTTCTGCTTCAGCTATGAAATTATGGGTGGCACCAGAATCCACCATAGTGCTCTTTGGAGACTTTTGGTTAATCCAATGGTCTACATACATTAGACTATTCTTGGTCTGCCCACTGGTCTCCCATCTTCTTCTGGAGCGACGACAGAAACTTCAGAGCCCCCATCTGGGGATTCTCGCCCTCTTCTACTGGCCCAACTTCTCCTTCAGTCTGACTCAATTTATCATCCGAGTCTGAAGCTAGGGCGGCTTGGAAAGCATTGAAGGCGACCCGATTGGGGCACTCTCTGGCGAGATGGGGCCCTTTACATATGAAACAACTGATGGAACGACTGGTTCTGTTCTGATTGTTTGGCCCCCGCCAGTTGTTTCCTGTATTTGCTTGAGACGACCTACGGTCCCCACCTTGTCGTTTGTCCCCCCCTGCAGACTTAGGGGAACTTGGGCGGTTGTTTCGGTTTCCCCCAGAGGAGGACGCTTGTTGTCGTCTTACATCTTGAGAATCACTGGATAGGTCGAACAACCGTTCAGCCACTGCGTATGCCGTCGTGAGGTCTTGGACTCGTTGCTCATACAACTTGGTCTTAGCCCACGGCTTCAACCCTTCGACAAAACAGAAAACTTTGTCTTTCTCCGACATATCGCGTATATCCAACATCACTCCAGCAAATTGTTTCACATAGTCCCTAATGTTTCCCGTGTGTTTCAATTCACGCAGCTTCCGTCGAGCCAGAATTTCGACGTTCTCAGGGAAAAATTGTGAACGAAGCTCTCCCTTCAGGACATCCCACGTGTCAATGGTACAACGCCCCTCTTGGATGTCTATGTACCGGGATCTCCACCACAACTTCGCATCTTCAGATAGATGCATGGTTGCCAATGTCACCTTGGCCTCTTCGGTAATAGTGCTCGTGGCCTTAAAATATTGTTCAACATCAAAGATGAAGTTTTCCAATGCCTTTGCGTCCCTTACCCCACAGAAGGGCTTGGGTTCAGGAACCTTGACTCTGCCAACAGGAATGACTCCTCCAGCTGGAGCCTGGTTTGCTAATGCTCGCATAGTAAGGTTCACCCTCGTGTTTACCTTTGCGAGTTGTTCCGAACGACATCGAGTGTTGCTCGAAAATCCTCCGTCATTCCGTTTATCATCTCCATCATGTTCTTTTGCGAGTTATCGAGCTCTATAACTCGTTCTTCCATCTGGGCGACAGAGCCCGATGAACTGTCACCACGCTCGTAGGTGGTGTTTCCCGTTCTCATAATTCGGGATTCCAGAGTGTCAACTCTAGTTAGTAGCTCTTGTATGGGTAGTCCGTCGAGACGACCGGACATCGCTTCAATGCCATCAGTTTTCTTGGCAATATCTTCAATCCGCTTTTCAAGAAATCGAATGGAATCAGGGACTTCCACCAGGTAGAGCATCTGCTCTTCGATTTCCACAAGCCGTTCATTATGGGGTCTGTTAGACGGTTTCGCCACCGACATCTTGTTGTCTCAAACTCTCAGCTAGCCAATTAGGCTCTGATACCACTTGTCACAATCGCAACTCTTTGGACACAATATGAGCGATTGTGCGGCACTTGTTCGATCCTCTCAACAAGTCAGCCGATCAAAATCCGCAAGCCGCGGACAACTTTAACACACGACGTAGCCTCCACTCACGTTTTTGGGAAAATGTTTTAGAAAACGTGAGAAAGGTTTGAATTCATTGAAATCGTTGTTAAAACAAGCATTGAAGACTGTCAATTGCAATAAGAAAGCGTAAGATTGCAAAGAGTGCGACAAGGCTTGGGCGGGGATTCAACAGGTGTGTCTCCCCTATAGTACATTTTGACATTTTTAGCTCTGGCAGGCTTGCATATGAAAATGCCGAAACGTCACACCCAAGCATATCGACTTGAAATTGAAAGCAACTAGCTAAACTATGTACAAGACATAAAGACAAGATAAATTGGGAGTATTCGGAGCATACGGCCATAGGTAAACACACCGTGGACAAGTATGTCCGTTACACACAGCAGTCCTATTAGTATTAGCTCTTGGTAAACACATTGCAAGATATCCTCACATCCTCCAGGCTGTTGATCATGGTGAGGCTAATCTTTTGGAGGCTTCTAGGAGAAAACTGCAGGGCTCTTTGGTTACTTTCAAAGATTGTACAGCTTAGCCAACAGAACTGTATAAAAGGTGTATGGGGAAGTGGTATAAGAGGAAATTTTAATGCTGGTAATATTTGGGAAGATATTTCTTTACTTAAATCGATGACTTGTTGACTCCTTGCATGATGAGAGTATTTAGGGCTTGACATTGACACCTGGATAAACCTAGAATCTTTCTTGAGATTTTATGATGTGCCACCTCTTACCACCATGGTTGATACCTGTTTTGCAGTGTTTGCCAACAATAAACTACAATGGAAATTTAAGCTCCCAGAAGGATCAGATTTTTCTTATGCTCCCTAGCCCATGCCAAAGTTCATTCTACTAACAGTACCTAAAAGAAAAATATCTGTTTAGCCTTATTCCTCAATGCTATGGTTCACTAAGAAATGATTGGTCATGCCTCAAAGTAGCTCAAGAGGGCAATATTAATTTTGCAGGTTAAGTGAAACTCTTTGAAGAGTTATTATATATATAGAGTATCTCTCATGGTGTAAGTGGAAAATTCATTTTTGCATAGGGTTAAAGCATACATAACTATAGCTGATCTCTGAAGTTGTTCATACACTTTGATCTACTTACAAAAGAAGTGGCTAGACATTGAAGGGAAATCTATTGTTGATTGTGCATGTTTCTTCTTCTTCTTCTTTGTTTTATATTCGTGAGTGCTATTGGGCTAGCTTACGCGCACATTGACTAATCCCACGGGACAACCCGCTTGAATTTACAATATTTAGGTGTCAAAGAAACTCGTAGGAAATTAACTCCTAGGTAAGTAGCCAACATGGGTTGAACTCATGATCTCTTAGTTAGTTATTATCTCCTTTTTTTACCACTAGGCCAATCCATGATGGTTGTTAAATGTGCATGTTGGAGATGGAAACTGATGGTTTGGTTGTAGATTAATGAAAGTTAGTTTACTTCACTACTTGGTTTCTCTAACTTTTACCTGCCTTCTCTTGGTGCTTTTCTTAGCACAGGTTTATGGCGTTCATATGAATGGTTATGTTGAGAAGGAGGGAAAGAAGTTTTTGTGGGTTGCTAAAAGAAGCCAAACGAAGCCAACTTTTCCTGGAATGTTGGATCATTTAGTAGCTGGAGGGCTGGTACGTAATATGTAATAGCTAACTGTTGTAAATTTCCATACATGTGCTTCTGTCCCGTTAAAATATGCAAAGTGAAGACTTTTCTGCTTTTTAAGATTGGATGTTATGGTGTGCTAGTTCCCTTAACCTTTTTCTTTTCTTCTGATGGGTATTTGTAGTTATATAAATACTTTCCAGTGGGTTAATATATCATTTAGCCTTCAAACTCTTTTTCAATTTTGGTTCATAATAATTTCCAAGTTGTAAGGGTTGATTTTACCCTTAAGATAGCAAAATATTTCCAAGTTCATATTATTTGTTGATATTGATAAAGAATGGTGACATGGAATATAAAAATATTTTTTTTTGTATGCGCAAAAGTCTTTTGAATGTTAAGCATCCGTCTTATCCTATTTAGCTAAAAAATCCAACCTCCTTATTTACTATTTTAGTAAGATAAGATAATATATATTTACCCTGTTTTATATAGGTTATCGTCTTTATTGACTAAGGGCTTGATTGAACATTTTGATACCTATATAGATGTAAGCTTTAGAGGCTGAATTATATATTTGACCTCTCTGGTTAGTAATATTACATCGTGCTCCTGCTATAAAAGAATCTGTTTGTATTTCAGTTTGCATCTCTAGTTTGATAAAGTTAGTATATGCATACAGCAATTATTGAGCTTCACTTTATTTGACCGTCCATTTGGATAATAAAGTTTAAAAGTTATAAACAACTAGACAAGGTTTTGATACTACAGTTTTTTTTTCTTGTTTGACGATTTACAACTCATCAATAAATTAATTGGTTAAACGGCAGTGTGTTGTATGGAGGGGTGTGAAATATGATGTTCATCGGAGCAGTTTGAAAGTCTGCCTATGGATTTGAAAACGTAGTTATATATGCACACCTTGATACTAAGAGGAAAAAGAGACAAATGTAAAGTTTGAAATGTGATCTTGATTGCTGAATACTGCACTTATTGTGCCTTCGTAGCTATTCCCTGACATCTTGATTTTGACAGCCTCAGGGCATCCCTTGTGGGGAGAATCTGATGAAAGAATGCCAAGAGGAAGCAGGCATACCGAGATCAATATCAAAAGAGTAATTTCCTATGAAGAATTTAATGACAATTGCACACGAATGTAACCTCCGTGTATTTCACAGTTGTGGTGGATCTAGTGGCTTCATATGATGCTTTTGATTTAGGGCCATACCAGTTGGTGCCATTTCATACACAGACATCAAAGGTTATGGTTACAAGAGAGATGTTCAATTCTGTTACGATTTAAAGCTTCCTGAAAGCTTTGTACCGGAGAATCAAGGTTAGCTAGACTGATAACTTTTTCTTTACATCGCAATTCAATATTTAACTTACAAAGTGTGGTACATTGCATTTGACTGGCTCCTAACTACTCTCTTTTTTTCATACCCCGTGTATATAAATAACTATGCATGCAATTTGTTTTTTTTTTTCATTACAAATTTTTGAATAGTTTGAAATCTCGTCACTAACTTGCTGACTGTACTTTTTTTAGATGGAGAGGTTGAAGGATTCATGTTGTTGCCTGTGACAAATGTTGCAAATGTGATCCGGAGGACACAGTTCTTCAAGCCTAATTGTTCTCTTGTTATTATCGATTTCCTGTTTCGACATGGGTACGATATACTATCTTCTCTGAATGTACCTTTATTCCTCGACTATTATTTTATTTAGTTACAACTCTATTGTAGGTTTTGGTTGTAAATATTCGTGAGTTCAACCAAATTTTCAGTAGTGCATTTTTTATCCTAAATCACATAGAATGTAGTTGATTGGTGATCTAACAAGGGAGTTAAAATAGTTATATTCCATGTTTTCATAAGTTTTTAATACGTGGTTGTTCACTCGGTTTAGATGAGCAGATTTTTGTTCTGAAAACAGTGAAAAGGCATAAATGTTTTGAAAAGATTCACTTCCTATACCATATAATTTAAACACATTCTGATACTTTCATAAATAAGTCTATTAACAATAAAACTGTTAGTTTGTTATAACAGTTTGTTACAATCTGTTATGAAGTTTACCAGTTAATTAGTTAAATTGAAGTTACCAAGTTCCTCTATATAAAGAACTTGGGTTCTGTAAATAAGAGAATAAATAAAATTCTTTTGTACAAACCTCTCCTTGTTATGGTACCAGAGCAATTTCCGCAAAGAGAGGATTAAGCCATACCTGAACGTCCTTATTACCCTTGTGCAGTCTTCAATATGACGACACCTGAGAGTTTGACGTCTGGAAGCTCCAATGCCTCAACTCTGATTACTTCTTCTGAACTTGAGGTCCAACTAAATCCTTTCATGCTTCACCATTCGATTATTCCGACCACTCACAGTATCAAACAATTATTCTTCATGGAACAGAGCTATGATGCTTGCACTCTCTGGAAAGAACAAGATGGTTCATAACCGGTGCAATCGAGAAACCTTCAGAAGGTAATCTTCTTTCAGCTTGAAAGTGTAACAATGACGTAATAGCTTCTTGGATCATTAACTCCATTTCAAAGGAAATTGCCGCCAACCTAGTCTATAATGGAAGTGTAAAAGAAATATGGGATGAGTTAAAGAAGAGATACCGAAAGTCTAATGGGCCTCACATATACCAGCTGCGAAAAGATTTGGTAACCACCACTCAATGAAGTCCCCACTTGAAACATACAATGCAAAGGTTACCACCATATGGCAAGAACTCGTTGAATATAGACCTCTGGATGAATGTACCTGTGAAGGGTCAAAGAAGATGATCAATTTTTTAAATGCCGAGTTTGTGATGATTTTCCTTATGGGATTGAATGAGTCCTACTCCCAATTCCGAGCACAAATCTTGCTTATTGATCCCTTGCCACTAATAAATAAAGTATTCTCCCTTATCATCCAAGAAGAAAGAAAAAGATCCATTGGATCTTCCCCTTCCATTGACATTATTACGCTGATGGCTAATACTGAGGAAAGATTCTCTTCTGAAAGGTCCAAGAAGAAAGACACACGTCCGATATGTTCTAATTGTGGTTATAGAGGCCACATTGCTGACAAGTGCTATAAGCTACATGGATACCCACCAGGACACCAATTGGCAAATAATAATTCAGTGTATCAACAAGGTAGAATAATTCTGTCCAAATCGAAAGTGAGAAGATAACATAAGCTCCTAAAGGGAATCCGTCTGCATTCTTTGCAAGCCTTAACAATGATCAATATTCACAACTCTTAAATATGCTCCAAACACACCTCAACACTTCCCAAAATGGTGAGAGTTCCAAAACAGAAACCACTCGTATAGCAGGTACTTGTCTCTCTACCTCACTCACCAACTCTTAAGTTTGGATCATTGATTTTGGTGCTTCTTCACATATATGCCACGAAAAATCCATGTTCAATAACCTTCATAGCACTCAAAATATGTCGGTTATATTGCCCATTAAAACTCGCTTAAAGGTTGAGTACACATAGGAGACATCTCCTTAGCAAAGCAAGTGATACTGAAAGATGTCCTTTATATTCCTGACTTCAAATACAATCTACTATCAGTGAGTGTCCTCAAGGATAAAAGATATTCTGTATCCTTTCTAACTCTGATTGTATTATTCAGGACAAGTCACTTTCGAAAATGATTGGGAAGGTTGAACTAACCCGTGGACTCTACTTACTCAAAATAAAAGTAGAAAAGAGCAAAGACTACCCCATCCAACATACTGCACTGATCTGTAAAGCCTCAACATCCACATGGCACAACCGCATGGGACAGCCTTTTGTCAGTAGAATAAAAGAACTATAAAAATTGATATAAATTTCTGGTTCTTTAAACTGTAAAGGAGTCTGTCATATATGTCCCTTTGCTAAATAGAGACGTCTTTCTTTTCTTGCTTTGAACAATATTGATGAACATACTTTTGATCTTGTGCACTGTGATGTATGGGGTCCAATTAAAACCCAAACACATGTTGGTCATTCTTATTTTGCCACTATTGTTGAGGATAAGTCAAGTTATACATGGATTTATCTTTTGAGAAATAAAAATGACATTCTACAAGTCATTCCTCGTTTCTTCAAGCTTATTGAGAACCAATTCTCAAAGATGATCAAAGCATTTCGTTCTGACAATGCTTCTGAGTTAAATTTCAGAGACTTCTTTGCTAAAACTGGAACCATCCACCAGTTCTCATGTGCCTATACTCCTCAACAAAACTTGGTTGTTGAAAGAAAACATCAGCACCTTCTCAATGTAGCAAGAGCCTTGATGTTCCAGTCCAAGGTTCCCCTTACCTTCTGGGGAGAATGTATCTTGAGTGCGGCCTGCTTGATCAACAGGACACCCATGGTACTGCTCTCAAATAGTACCTCTTTCGCCACTTTGCTTAACAGAGATGCAGACTACAACATTATAAAAACTTTAGGT
The DNA here is from genome assembly GCA_025688845.1 of Cucumis hystrix. Classification (NCBI taxonomy): domain Eukaryota; kingdom Viridiplantae; phylum Streptophyta; class Magnoliopsida; order Cucurbitales; family Cucurbitaceae; genus Cucumis; species Cucumis hystrix. The sequence goes on from CM046884.1 coordinate 22,596,012, forward strand.
TGCCTCGCTTACGCCTCTACACCAACAAACAGATCCAAATTTGATCCAAGAGCACAAGCTTGTATCTTCATGAGATTCCCACTAGGTATAAAAGGCTACAAATTGTATGACATAACTAAGAAGAAATTCTTTTTTTCCAGGGATGTCTTATTCTTTGAAGAACTGTTTCCATTTCATTCTATCAAAGAAGATGACAAGTCATGACTCCTTGAACAATTTATCATACCATGCTCTTTATTTGACTGCCAGCAAAGGCATCATCACAGAACACACTGCTGGAAATCCTATCACTCACATATCAGAAAATACATATGAAGATGTAAGGCCCTCTATCATCCATACATACAAAAGGAGGGGTAAAAGTGTAAAAGCTCACGCAGCAGAAAATCAGAGAATGTTAGGAAAAGAATGTGAGAGTGGGGCCCACGGGGAGGAATGAAAGAAGAGCTATAAATAGGGCCTTATTTGGATTGGGAGCTAGGTTAACTTTTGTCTTCATTTGGTCTGTAGAGGTTGCTACGTCTAGGGGAGGAATACTATCTTTTCCTAGGGAGGTTTGGCATGTTATTATCATCTTTGTTGCTTTATTTCTATATTTCTTCTGCTGTATCTTTTTGGCATTTATACATAAATAAAGATCATTAGAGTACTGACTCTGTTTTGCCAATTGTTTGAGTATTTTAGTGTTTTATTTGTAGAGTCTCTACAACTGGTATCAGAGCCCAAACGCAGCAGAAAATCAGAGAATGTTAGGAAAAGAATGTGAGAGTGGGGCCCACGGGGAGGAATGAAAGAAGAGCTATAAATAGGGCCTTATTTGGATTGGGAGCTAGGTTAACTTTTGTCTTCATTTGGTCTGTAGAGGTTGCTACGTCTAGGGGAGGAATACTATCTTTTCCTAGGGAGGTTTGGCATGTTATTATCATCTTTGTTGCTTTATTTCTATATTTCTTCTGCTGTATCTTTTTGGCATTTATACATAAATAAAGATCATTAGAGTACTGTCTCTGTTTTGCCAATTGTTTGAGTATTTTAGTGTTTTATTTGTAGAGTCTCTACAACTGGTATCAGAGCCCAAACGCTGGGGATGGTAACGCGACTAATGGCGCAAAGGCAAATAGAAGAGAGAATAGATGGAACAGAGAAAGAAATACTGGGCTTGAAGGAAATGATCCTGGAAATGAAGAAGTCCATGGACAGAATGGCTGATGAAATGAAGGAAAACAACAGCTACAAAAGGCGAGATGACTCTGGAACTTCTGATGGATCAGTCATGAAGTTAAAAGGAAAATGAGAAGAAGCCGACACTCCAGGGGAAAACAATGTAGTAAATGTTGACCGAAGCAAATATAAGAAACTTGAAATGCCGATTTTCACAGGGGAAAATCTCTAGACCTGGGTATTTAGAGCTGAGCATTTTTCGAAATTAATAACCTACCGGAAGCAGAAAAAGTGAAAGTAGCGGTGGTTAGTTTCGGACAAGATGAAGTCGATCGGTACCGTTGGAGTAACCATAGAAAGAAGGTGGAAGGATGGGAGGATTTGAAGGAAAGAATGTTCGAATTCTTTTGAGATTCCGGGCTGAAGAGCTTAGGCGCAAGGCTGATTCGAATAGAACAAGATGGATCCTATAACGATTATGTCAAGAAATTCGTCCAATACTCTGCACCACTACCGCACATGGCTGAAAGCGTGCTCTTAGATGCATTCTTGACTGGCTCTTCAGGCAGAAGTTATTAGTAGACACCCTCAAACCTTGGAAGAGTGTATGAAGGAAGCACAACTGGTAAATGATAGAAACCTAGCCTTGAAGTTAGCTAAAGCAGAATGGGTAAACAGTGTGACTAGGGAAGGAGGAGGCTCAGGCAAGGGATAGAGCAGTCAGGATAAAAGTTCGCCAAAGAAGACTGAGTTTCCCATGAAACAAGTCACCATTCCCATTAAGGGAAACTACCAGAAAAATGAACCTCCAGTTAAAAGACTTTCGGACATGGAATTCAGAGCAAGATTGGACAAGGGCTTGTGTTTTAGATGCAATGAGAAGTACTCACCTGGACACCGATGCAAGGTGAGAGAGAAAAGAGAATTAATGCTATTTATACTCAATGAGGAAGAGAGTGGTGGGGAGGAAATCAAAATGGAAGAGACCGAAGAAGTAATAGAGCTGAACCAATTAGTTGTAGCTGAAAATACCGAAATTGAATTGAAGACACTTACGGGGTTAACATCCAAGGGACAATGAAACTGAAGGGGCATGTAAAAGGAAGGGAGGTGGTGATTCTCATTGACAGTGGAGCTACAAATAACTTCATCCATGAAACAGTGCCAATGGAAGGAGGGTTGAACATCGAACCCGGTACACAGTTTGGAGTGACTATTGGAGACGGGACACGCTGTAAAGGGAAAGGTATTTGTAGAAAGGTGGAACTGAGATTAAAAGAAATGACAGTTATAGCTGACTTTCTAGCGGTGGAATTGGGAAATATTGACGTGGTTTTAGGGATGCAATGGCTAGATACAACCGGCACAATGAAGGTACATTGGCCATCCTTAACCATGACCTTTTGGGCAAAAGACAAGCAAATTGTGTTAAGGGGAGATCCATCCTTAATTAAAGCTGAATGTTCCTTGAAGACATTAGAGAAAACATGGGATATAGAAGATGAAGGGTTTCTCTTGGAATTCCAGAATTATGAGATGGAAGTAGAGGATGAATATGTAAAGGAAACAAGAGAAAAGGGAGATGAGGAGGAATTACCGATGATCCAATCCTTGCTCAAGTATTATGCGGAGATATTTGAGACACCAAAGAAACTACCTCCAAAAAGAGCTATTGATCACCGAATATTAACCTTACCGGATCATAAATCTATCAATGTAAGACCTTACAAATACGGTCATGTGCAGAAGGAAGAAATCTAAAAGCTTGTGGTCGAGATGCTTCAGGCAGGGGTTATTCGCCCTAGTCATACCCCGTACTCCAGCCCGGTGTTGTTAGTAAAGAAAAAGGATGGTGGATGGCAGTTTTGTGTCGACTACCGCGAGTTAAATTAGGTGACAGTGTCGGATAAGTTCCCAATTCCTGTGATAGAGGAATTATTAGATGAGTTGAATGGGGCAACGGTTTTCTCTAAATTAGATCTGAAATCTGGTTACCACCAGATAAGAATGAAAGAGGAAGATGTAGAGAAAACAGCATTCCGCACACATGAAGGACACTACGAGTTTCTAGTGATGCCGTTCGGTCTCACGAATGCCCCGGCAACCTTCCAATCTTTGATGAACCAGGTATTTAAGCCCTTTCTTCGGCGCTGTGTTTTGGTGTTTTTTGATGATATACTAATTTACAGTGCGGATATAGATGAACACGCAAAGCATTTGGGCATGGTATTCAATGTTCTGAAGGATAACCAATTGTTTGCTAACAAAAAAAAGTGTGTTATAGCCCATTCTCAAATACAGTATTTGGGGCATATGATATCCAAGAGAGGAGTTGAGGCCGATGAGGATAAGATCAAGAAGATGATAAATTGGCCACCACCAACGAATGTATCTGGATTGCGGGGTTTCTTAGGGCTGACAGGATATTATAGGAGGTTTGTCAAGGGTTATGGAGAGATCGTTGCACCGCTGACCAAGTTATTACAGAAGAATGCCTTTAAGTGGAATGAAGAAGCAAATATTGCCTTCGAAAATCTGAAGCTAGCAATGACTACTTTACCGATGTTGGCTTTACCAGATTGGAACATTCCTTTTACTATTGAAACTGATGCTTCTGGTGTTGGATTAGGAGCGGTGATCTCTCAAAATGGCCATTCGATTGCCTTTTTCAGTCAGAAGTTATCCACAAGGGCCCAAAACAAATCCATCTATGAAAGAGAGTTGTTGGCTGTAGTTCTATTAGTACAAAAGTGGATGCATTATTTGCTGGGCAGGAAGTTCACCATAATTTCATATCAAAAGGCTCTCAAATTCCTGCTTGAACAGAGAGAGGTACAACCCCAATTCCAGAAATGGTTGACAAAGCTCCTTGGATATGATTTTGAGATCTTGTATCAGCTCGGGCTTCAGAACAAGGCAGCGAACGCCCTATCATTGCTGCCTCAACGACAAGAACAACCACTTCTACTTCAACGGCAACCGGAAGAGCCATTGGAGGAAGCGGAGCCTCAGAGTCAGGCTGCTCCAAAATATGATTCATAGTCAAGACTCAGTCCGGAGTCCGTCCGGAAGAGCTATCTGTAGGACCATCCATTAGGAGTAGTCCGTAGGACCTTCCGTAATTAACCGAACTTTGTGCCTAGCCTGAGGACCTGTCTTATGGCACCGCTACGTGGGCTTACTCGAAAAATATGGATAGTCCTCCGGTGATCGGTTGAATATTGCGGAAAATAAGAAAGGCTCTTTGAATATTGAGAAATCCCGTCCTCAGTCCTATCCATATTAACCCGATAGTTCTTCCCCGGATCAACTGGTGGAGCTGAACAGTTTGACAACTACTGGAATCATTGATGTGATACTAATCGAGAAGGAAGTTGAGAATGATGTTGAACTTAAGAAAATTATAGAAAATTTGAAGAAGAACCCGGACGAAGAAAGTAAGTTTCAATTGGTGAAAGGGAGACTGCTCTATAAGGGAAGAATGGTAGTATCTCAAACTTCTACACTTATACCCAAGATCCTGCATACTTTCCACGATTCTATCCTCGAGGGACACTCTAGATTTTTAAGAACTTACAAGAGGATCAGTGGAGAACTATATTGGAGGGGTATGAAGGCCGAAGTAAAGAAATATGTGGAACAATGCGAGATCTGCCAGAGAAACAAATATGAAGCGACCAAGCCAGTTGGGTTACTTCAACCAATTCTAATTCCGGATAGAATTTTAGAAGACTGGACCATGGATTTTATTGAGGGGTTGCCATTAGCTGGAGGAGTTAATGTGATCATGCTGGTAGTTGACCGGCTGAGTAAGTATTCTTACTTTATATCACTAAGACATCCGTTTTCGGCTAAGCAAGTTGCCTCCATTTTCATTGACAGAATAGTAAGCAAGCACAGCATTCCTAAGTATATCACAGATCGGGATAAAATCTTTCTTAGTAGTTTTTGGAAAGAATTGTTTGCAACTATGGGGACTATTCTAAAGAGGAGTACAGCGTTTCACCCACAAACTGATGGGCAGACAGAAAGGGTAAATAGATGTCTTGAAACTTATCTGAGGTGCTTCTGTAATGAACAGCCAAAAAAATGGGATAGACTGGTTCCGTGGGCAGAATTGTGGTACAATACCACCTTCCATGCGTCCACCAAGGTGACCCCTTTTCAGACAGTATATGGCAGACCCCCTCCTCCCCTGTTATCTTATGGTTATAAGAAAACTCCTAATAATGAGGTTGACACAATGCTGAAGGAACGTGACCTAGCCATCAATGCTTTAAAGGAAAACCTGTGTGTAGCCTAGAACAGGATGAGGAAAATGGCTGATCGGAATCGAAGAGAGTTAAAATTTAAGGTTGGAGAAGAAGTCTACTTGAAATTGAGATTTTACCGACAACGCTCCTTAGCTGGGAAGAAGTGTGAAAAGTTAGCACCGAAATATTACGGACCCTACAAAATTAGTGAAGAAATAGGAGCGGTTGCGTATAGGTTGATGTTACCTCCGGAAGCCAGTATCCACAATGTGTTCCACATTTCTCAGTTAAAACTGAAGCTGGGTAAACAACAAGCTGTTCAACACCAGCAGCCTATTCTAACGGAGGAATTTAAGTTTGCAATTATGGCCAGAAACAGTGTTGGGAGTTCGTTGGAATCAGGAATTGGGAGGAAATGAATGGTTAATTAAATGGAAGGGGCTGCCCGACAGTGAAGCAACATGGGAATCTGTTTTCCAAATGAACCAACAATTCCCTGACTTTCACCTTGAGGACAAGGTGAGCGTGGAACCGAGGGGTATTGTAAGGCTCCCTATCATCCATACATACAAAAGGAGGGGTAAAAGCGTAAAAGTTCACGCAGCAGAAAATCAGAGAATGTTAGGAAAAGAATGTGAGAGTGGGGCCCACGGGGAGGAATGAGAGAAGAGCTATAAATAAGGTCGTATTGGGATTGGGAGCTAGGTTAACTTTTGTTTTCATTTGGTCTGTAGAGGCTGCTACATCTAGGGGAGGAATACTATCTTTTCCTAGGGAGGTTTGGCATGTTATTATCATCTGTGTTGCTTTATTTCTATATTTCTTCTGCCGTATCTTTTTGGCATTTATACATAAATAAAGATCATCAGAGTACTGTCTCTGTTTTGCCAATTGTTTGGGTATTTTAGTGTTTTATTTGTAGAGTCTCTACAGAAGACAACCACGGTGATGATGATCTAAATACCCACATTGAAACCTCATAAGAAACCAACAACCCTACCCAAGAAACCATCTCCATAGCACCAAGAAGGCCATCACGACCACATTGTCCACCTTCCTACCTAAAAGACTTCCATTGCAACCTCACTTCCCAAAGCAAATCAGCCTTTCCCCTCACCAAATACCTCTCATATACTGCATATACCTAGAACCACAAAAATTACCTACTAAATGTTGCCTCCACTTATGAAACTTCCTACTATCATCAAGCTGTAAAACATCGAATTGGAGAAAAGCTATGGTAGAAGAAATAGAAGCCATGGAAAGAACCAACACATGGACCATTGTATCCCTCCAAAAGATCATCACACCGTTGGCAGAAAATGGGTGTACAAAGTGAAATGTAACCCATATGGCACAATTGCCAGATTCAAGGCAAGACTTGTAGCAAAAGGCTACAACCAACAAGAAGGGATAGACTTCTCAGATACCTACTCACCAGTTGCCAAAATTGTCACTGTCATCTAGCCCTTGCTACATTCTACAATTGGTCCCTTACTCAAATGGACGTAAATAAGGCCTTCTTAAATGGAGATTTGTTTGAAGAAGTGCACATGTCCTTACCATTGGGCTATCAAACCTCACAGGGGCTAGGTAAAGGAGAAAAGCTAGCCTGCAAACTTAACAACTCCATATATGACCTTAAGCAAGTTTCAAGACAGTGGTTCCTAAAGTTTGCAGCAACTCTATCCTTACATGGTTTTCACCAATCAAAGTCTGATTACTCTCTGTTTACCTGAGGTAATGGAAGCAACTTTGTAGCCTTGTTAGTATATGTAGATGACAAATTACTAATTGGACCATCTCCCCAAATCATCAACTCAGTGAAGACATCCTCAAGGGACACTTCAAACTCAATGAAGATTTGGGACAAGCCAAACATTTTCTGGGCTTAGAGTTATCACGGTCCCAACAGGGACTCATGCTCTCTCAAAGAAAATACTGCCTTCAGATACTTGAAGACACTGGTTTTCTTGATGCCAAACCAGCTAAAGCACCAATGGATCCTAATTTGAAACTATCAAAAAATGAAGGAAAACCCCTTGATGAAGAAGACATCACCTGCTATAGAAGACTAATTGGAAGGCTAATATATCTTCAGATATCCAGTCCAGACATTTGCTTTGCTGTTCACTGCCTCGACTAGTTCATCCAAAGTCCTACAAAGATCCACTTAGATGCTGCTCATCACTTATTAAAATACCTAAAAAGTTCTTCTGGACAAGGTATTCTAATAAGACCTATCACTTCCTTTCACCTAAAGGCCTTTGTGGAAGTTGATTGGGGATCATGTCTTGACACTAGAAGATCTATAACTGGGTTCTGCATCTTCTTAGGAGATTCCATAATCTCTTGGAAATCCAAAAAGCATGCAACTGTCTCCGGATCTTTGGCAGAAGCTGAGTACAGAGCCTTAGCATCAGTCACCAGTGAATTGATATGGATCACACAGCTTATTACTGACCTTCATGTGAAAATCTTAATGCCAACAACAGTGTTCTGTGACAATCAAGCAACAATTTCAATTGCTTCTAATCCAACGTTTCATGAAAGAACGAAACATATAGAAATTGATTGTCACTTCTTCCAAGACAAGATAGTTGATGGATTTCTTAAAGTCCTACCTGTCAAATTCAGCCTACAACTAGCAGATATGTTCACTAAAGCATTACCTGCATCTACCTTATCTAGACTAACATCCAAGTTGGGAATTATTGGCATTCATCGTCCAACTTGAGGGGGAGTATTAACAATGAAACTGTCAGTTTGTTACAATCTGTTATGTAGTTTACCAGTTAATTAGTTAGATAGAAGTTACCAAGTTCCTCTATATAAAGAACTTGACTTCTGTAAATAAATTATAAGAGAATAGATAAAATTCTTTTGTACAAACCTCTCCTTGTTAAAGTCCATCAAATAGCAATTAATTAATGAATTCATTTGATTCAGTAAATTTGAAGAAAAGAAATTAAACTTGCATTAGATACCAAACTAACTTTTATGAATCCATTATTTCCTCCATGTTTTAAATCTTTCTACATGTGTGTGTGCAACCAACCCAGTATATGCTAATTACCACCCTCAGGCTATCCTTATATGGTCCACAGTATTTTGTATTAATGCATTTAAAAACTTGCAGATACATTAAACCCGAAAGTTCGGGGTACTTGGAGCTACTGCAGAGTTTGAGAAGTGGGACATGCTTCTGAATAAAACAATTTGCCCGATGCATTTTGATGAGAGAAATCAGGTCAATCTTATAAAACATTAAATCTGGATGTTTTATACTATATTGTTTATGGTTTTCCAAGAACTTTCTTGCTCATTAGATGTATTTGTGAAGCAAACAAACTCTGCCCTAATCTTGCTTGGCTGTAGAGAATAAAACAAGAAGACTAAATTTTGGTACATCTATTAAATGAAAACACCTCAACAAAATTACACATCAAATCCCATTACACAAAACAATCTTAATTTCATCAACTTTCCCCAGTAACTATAAACACTACATTTCACACTGACTTTTACATTATTCACTTACTTCCTAACCCAAGATTTCACTAAGATCTATTACATTTCAAAAGCCCAAGACTTCACCAAGAACTTGAAGCAACTCATGATGTGCAGTCAAGTGAGGGAAGTGTCCATTAGTGTTAATAACTCGCACTGTGCAACTTCCTTTGATTTTCTTCTGCATAAAAGTGGGAACTGAGGCAGGGACGACAATGTCGTTTTTTGTTTGCAGGATGATGCATGGAATGTCGACTTTTTCGAGAATCTCTCTCTCATCTACACTGAACACAGTCCTGGCCAAGGGTGTTGCAACTTCAGGCCTCATCTCTTTCAAGCATTTTTGAAACCTACTCAGTGACTGAGGATCGGATTCGTCCACAACAAGACAAGGAAAGTTTGTGGACCAATTTTCATAGTTGGATTCAATATTTGCTATGATTTGATCGATGTCTGATTTGTTGAAACCACCTTCATAGTTTTCTGTATTTATATACCTAACAACATAATTGTCTGTGTTAGAAATGATACATCATTAATGAATACTTCAATACTCATTCACATGGAGTTAAGATTTTGTTGAAGATTTGATGAGTTAAAGTTAATATTAATATAAATCAAAGAGGAAATGACATTGCACAAGTTTGAACACCAGATCATCAACATCTTTTGCTTGACTCCGATATCAGGTTAAAACTGATATGTTGAGGAATTAAGAGTAAAAGTATTTTGGTAACTTTAAGAATACCTTTTGCAATTAACCAAACCTGATGAAATTTTTTGAAGCATTTTCTGTAAGCTGAACTAATAGTTTAAGTGACAAACCAAATTGATTCACACTAATAAAATATGGGGAATCACAAAATATAATAAATGAAAATTTTATATTATTTTTTGTATCTGTACACAAATAATAGCTAAAGAATTTGAGATTAACCCTAATATCAATATTAGGCCTCGTTTTGATAACATTTTCTATTTTCAGTTAATTGTG
>CM046884.1:22605939-22837565 GCA_025688845.1 Cucumis hystrix
ATATTAGGCCTCGTTTTGATAACATTTTCTATTTTCAGTTAATTGTGTCTGAAACCCTTGCTCACATAATATAGAAACTTGTAGGGAAAATTAGTGTTTTAATAGGCTCTAGTCATATTTAAAGGTGACGAAGATCTAAAAATACATATGTTTTAAGAAAATTTACTTTTTTAATTTTCAAATTTTGTATAATTGATGTACTCTTGAAAACTCGAGAACTAAATGAGTCTACGTTTATAAATTTATGACTAAATAGGTATAATTTTAGAACTCATGGATTAAACATACATGTTCTTTCAAATCAGAGGACAAATATTTCCAAAATTTTAATTGTTATTCAGTAAAAGTCTTTTGTTTAGATCAACATTTGAAAAGGTGGAGAATGAATTAACGACTTTAAATAAACCATCTCAATGTTCTATACATTTTTATGCTCAGATTTGTTTGACAAAAGTTGCATTTAACAAACAACTATACAAATTAACATAATAAATTTTAATGGTTGAAAAGGACTTCGTCATGCTCAAACCTATCACCATTAGTCCCTAGAAAAATAAATAATCAAAATGATGACGTCGAGCACTAACTTAAAATATATATTATTAAAATAAATTATTTTAAATAATATTCAAAATATTTATAAATATAGCAAAATATTATCTATTTGTCTAAAATAAACTCTTGTTTATAACACATAATCAAATAGTAGTATACCACATTCTAAGCAAAACTTATGTATATTAACTTAACTCGGGTTTGATTTTTCCTTGCTCTTGTAATGAAAAAGAAGAAAAAGGAATGACAAGATTTTGTGTGATTCATTTTCATTTTTATGTTTTTAAAAATAAAAAATTTAAAACGTGTTTAGTATATATTTGTTTTTAGAAATGATTTTAAGAAACAACCCATGAAATAGTCTAATCTTTACAACAATAAATTGTTGTCTTCTTTGTTTTTAGATCTTGTTTTTGAACTACGAACCAAACCGACCTTAATTTCATCCAGATAGAAGGAAAGAATGAGGGGGGTAATAAAATAGAAAAGCTAATTGATAATTAATATATATTATTAAAATGAGAGCAAATCTTAAGCTCCTTTTTGAATAATAGAATATGATATTATAAGAGATACGATGACAAATATTTATGCCGAGAGGAAAAACCACTCCACAATGACTTTAACTAATATGGGAATATACTTTTCATGGCTTTAAAAAGATAAGCCATGTTTAATGGTGATATTAAAAGTATATATAATTATGAAATAATGAAAGCTGTACCACAGCATTTCTTTCCTTTTTTTTTTCCTTAAAAGAAAACAGATAAACCCAATCAATAGACTGTTACATAAATAGCTATGTTATCCAACTATCATTTCCCTTCTAAAAAAACAAAATTTCAAATATTTGTAAAACAATTTCCCACTTTCCAAATACCTTTCTTTTCTTATTTTCCCTCTTTTTCAAATCTTCCCTTTGAAGAAAAAATCAAAGCAAGACTTTTTACATGTTAGTATCAAAAGATCACAAAACCCCTTAATTACTAACAAGACAGGCTATATATTAATATAATTATGTCACTTAAATTAAAGAAAAGACCTACATCTCAGCTACATCTAATCCGTGTTTAAATTTCAATTATCTTAAACATAACAACTCAAATAGTTATTTACAAACTGAAACTCCCTACTAAAAGATGTTAGAATCGATCAAAATATCTTCAATCAACATATATATTGACCTCAAAGAAAAAAGAAAAGTGTACTTACCTTGGAGAAGAACAAAGAAGAATGAGAGTTTGAAAAAGGTCAGGTCTTTTGGTATAAGCAAGACAGCCAATAAGGCCAGACATGGAGTGACCAAGGAAAATAGTTGAAGTAAGGCCAAGTTCATCAATCAAAGCTATTAGATCTTCAGCAAAAGCAGAATAAGATGAGTATTTTTTAGGATCAAACATAAAATTAGGATCCTTAATTAAACCTGAAAAGCTCCAATCAAACACAACCACTGTATACACCTGACTCAGCTTTGGTACTATTTTGTCCCACAATGACTGGTTGCCTCCGAACCCATGACCCAGAACCATCGCTTCTTTCCCTGAACCCATAATCTTTGCGTTTAAACCCCTTGACAACAACGACCCATTATTATTGTTATTATTAACAACCATTTCTTCTTCTTCTTCTTCTTCTTCTTCTTCTTATTACTGATGATGATCAAACACCACCCCCCAACAACTACTACTGTACTATTAACAAATGAGGATGTGGTGTTTCTGTCTTTCTTTTATAGGCATTATTTTACACTCATCAAAGGAGGGGCGGTTGTTGGAAAGTAAACATAACTATAATTATTCCCAAATATATATAATATGATTTAAATTGTTGTTTTAAAATAATCCAAATATTTATAAAATATAGTAAATTATTTTCGTTTATCTACCATAGGAATAGGCCATATCTGTATCTATCTTTAACAAGAAAATAATTTCTTATACTTAGATGTATTTTGAGTTAAATTAATCTATATTGTTAATTATATGAATCTTTTTTAAAATATTTTGATTCGTTTTGTATATAGGATGCTCCACAATTGTTCTAATTAATTATATTCCTTTTCTATAAATTTTTGTTTTTCTTTTATTTTCTATTTGTTATTGAATTTTTCTTAAAAGTCCTAACTACAAACAACAACAAATAACCAAAATTCACTTACACCCAAACATCATCCACATAAATGAGAGGAGATGGTAGAATTTGGAAAAGCATCTTTCTGTATCAAAGAATAACTTGAGATGATACCAAAGATGGGGGTATGGGCAAATTTGTTCTCTACATTTTAAAATGTTTAAAGATTTTTTTATTACGTGAGTTTTATTTTAATTTAGTTTATAGATTTCAAAATGTTATAAATTTATCTTTAAAAATTTAAGTTTTGTATTAATTTTTCACTTCTAACCTTTATTATCAATGTATGATAATTGATGTGAAATAATCAAGAGAATTATAAATATTGATTAAGCTTCAATATTTTTCAATCGCTATTAAAATTATTTTTATAATTTTACTTCATAATTATTTTGATTAATAGGTTAAATACCACTATGTTTTTGTACTTTTGGCTTTGGTTCATTTTGATCCTAATACTTTCAAAGTTAATTAATAAACATCAATAATGATAAAGATCGATGTGAGTATCAATAAAAAAATTTAAGTCTAATTAAACTAAGAATTAAATCGAAACAAAACTTTAAGTGTCAAGAGAAAAATTGTTACATTTTTAAACTTATAGACTAAATTGAAATCAAACACAAATGTGAAGGACTAGAAATATAATATTTTGAAAATTAGAGACAAAATGAAAACTAACTTGACAACCTCCTATCAAAGAGATATTTTCTCTATATTTTATTAAAAAAATTATCAAGTTTCTTTTTGAACCCAAAAAAAATGTTTTAATCTTAACCCTTTTATGATAATGATATCAAACTTTATGATGGTTGAACTATATATAAAATCAAGTTGTTATGGTAATTTAAGTTTAATCTTTACATCATGACAAAGATGAAGATTGGGTATTAATAGCTAGTCTTAATTCTTAGAGCGGTCAATGTGCTCGTCGACCATAATTAATATCATAGACATTCTATCGACATAACTTAAACGAAAGCTGGTAATTTGGAGACTTTACTAATTTAATTTGAAGTATATATGGAGAGATTAAATAAATGCACCACTATTAAAGCCTAAAGGAATTGATCATCGTTTTTTTTAAGTATTAGAACTAATTAGATATTTAAAACTAAACTAATGTCAACTACAATATTAATTAAATATAATATAATTAAGTGTATAAATTTACAACTATATATACAAAAGAGTGACAAAATAATAATGGTTCGTTTTAAATAGAAAAGAAATTTTGTAGAAATTTTAAAAAAGGAAAAAGGAAAAGGCCTATAAAAAAGAAAAAAAATTATAAAATATATAAAAGAAAAGAAAACATTTCCTATATTCGTTTGAGTCATTTAATATATGTTTGACTAAAAACTATATACGTAGAAAATTTTAATTTAAGTTGCAATCACTTATGATAATATTAGTTTCGCATTTAAATTGTTAGATGGAAGTTTATAATAACAACGAAGGATTTAAGATATATGTTTATGAGAGCGTTTTAAGAAATAGTAAAATATTGCAAATTTTTTAAGCTCTCTAGTTCATATAAAAATTTTGCTATATTAATCTTATATAAATCTAAAAGTGAAAAGATAATCAAGATAAATAGAAATTAAACAATTTTTCTAAATATTTTAATTATTTTGAATTTTTAAAATATATTTTATTTAATAAATTCTTTTAGGTGTATATAAATTTATGTATAACAAAATTTCAAATTCGATAGAAGTTTATAAAATTCTAAATATTTGTTTGGTGTATAGTTTATTATTTCTTTTCTAAAAGGAAAATGGCGTTTATTATTATGGTCTAAGGTTTTTTCACATATCTATGTGGCCTTTAGTTTTTCTTTTTTCTTTTTCTTTTTTTTGAAAAATTGTGATGTCTGCTTTTTTTTTTTTCATAATAATAAAAAAAGTTAATTAATTGACTTTGAAAATTTGTAGTTGAAAAAAATCTTTTTACAAAATTTAATTGAGTACTTTAGGTTCTAAAACATCTTAAATATGCATGTTTTAGGAGGGAATGAAGTTAAAATACTATTTTGATTTTATGTATTTTGAGTTTGTTCACTTTTTATTTTTTCTAATTTGGTTAATTTATAATAATGATTATCACGTAATAAAATATAATGTGCAAGTCAATATAAGCCTAATTCAATTGACAACATCGTCGAAATTAGAAGTTTGATTTTTTTTGTAACTTTTTAATTACACTATCTTTTTTTTAAAAATAATATATACTTTTTTTTCCAACATATTAAGAAATGCCAATGAATAAAATTGTATTTAATATTGCTTTTTGGTAAGGTAACTAAAAATCACTCGTTTGTTTCCACAAAATAATATTCTTCAAGCATGCTCTTGAGCTATTTTCATGTGGTTATCCTAACACATGTCTCAAAATATTATTGTCTCAAAAGTTGTTCAATTTGTTATCGGTGTTGCCACGTATGTTTTGAATTGTACTTCATTGTGATTTTGGGAGAAGTTTGATCGAGTTCAAAGGATTCATATCCATTTATGTATATGATTATTGTACTTATATGAGTAAGGAGTCTAAAGTCGACTGAATTGAAAAGAAAGTTCTCATTAACTTAGAAGGAACCCAAGTGAAGAGGAAATTATATAAGTTTAAGACAACATACTTAGAGGGAGCCTAAATTTTAAAGAGAGGAAGTCTCGCCTCTAGAGAAGAGTCTAGGTGTTCATTGAGTTAACTCTACGGTTGTCACTATAATCTCGAGAGTACTATACATATAAGTACAACATTGTACTTGTTTTACTCTATCCATATTAGTAGAGATTATATTTCTTGGGCACACTACCCTCCAGATGTATGTGTTGTATATCGCTGTACTAGGTTACCAATTATTTTTGTGTGTTACTATTGCTTCTCTCTCTATTATTTTACTATTGTCTTTCTACTTGCTAGGGCATGTTGTGTACCAACTATGTCGGTATGAAATAATCACTTTCTAAAATTTCAAATTTGAAAGTATTAAAGCGTAGTCATTTTAATTCTTTCTCTATGATTTTATTATTGTCTTTCTACTGGTTAGGACGTGTTGTGTGTAACCGTTGTGTCTATGAAATAACCACTTTCCAAAATTTTCAACTTTGAAAGTATTTCAGCAGTGATTTTAATAAAGTTCAAATATCAAAGTAATCAACAACTAAAAAAAGTCAATTACATACCTAATAATTTGGGTGATATTTGCTTTATGGGAAAGTATAATCTATCCATGGTAATATGAAAAGTGACGAGACTTATTTGATTATATTTATTGTTGTATTAAATTTGTTACGTAATCATAATCAAATATGGAGCCCACAATCAAATTGTTTTGGTTTTTTTGGTAGAAATTAGACTAGATTGTACCATTTTTCAAATCTTTTCAAATCTTTCTAAATCTTTTTTTAATTTTTTTCTTTTCAAAAAAATTATTCAAATATTTCCAAATCTTATGCCAAACCTTAACTAATTTTTTTTATCTTAGATAAAATTGTACCAAAAAAAGCTTAAAAACTTGATAATCTCAATTCATCTTGAGCAAAATTGTATCGAGAAAGCTTAAAAAATTGATAATTTTAGACGTTTTCAATACAATTTTATCCCGAGGAACCAAGATCAATAAAATCTTTTACTAAATTTTATATAAAATTGTTGTTGTAAATAAGATTTGTATCATAATCTTTTGTAATTATGGAACACATAAATTAGAATAAATGATTTGAGAAATTGTATAAAAAAAATTGCCGCATACTTTTGATAATTTTTGAGTAGGTAGAGTTTGAAATTAAAAGAAGGTAGTGAATAATTGATACTCTATAGTCTAAACCCATAGGTTTAAATGTAGAGATTGAATAATAATTTGATAATTTGGGAGTTATTTAAAAAAGAATATTGATAGAAAACATTAATGGAGAAAAAGAGTAGGCTGAAAAAGTAGGATGTTGTCTTTTATATGCCTTTTAAAATAAATGAGAGAAAGTGAGGATTTGAAAGGAAGATAAGTCCAATACCCAACTTTTCTCATTTATGCCCTTTCTGTCCCCACCACGTTATCTTCCCTTTCTCACTCATTACTTTCAATTATTTCCACTAAACCCGCAAGATGCAACCAAAAGTGCACTTTTGTTTGCTTCCCCATTTTCTAATCATCAATTATTTATATCTACCTTTTCTCCCCTCCATTTCATTATTGTAATCCACTTGTTTTCATTGCCTATCATTTTTTTTTTATTATTATTAAAATTAACATAGTTATTTATTTTCTTAACATAAAAGTTAATCCTACAATTTAATATATAGTATAAGGGATATAATTTATAACTCACAACCTTTTTGTCCTTGTCACTCTCGATCCATTCAATACTATCATATTGAATTTTTCATTTCAATTGATATTGAGTTATTTCAAAATTGGTTGTCAATATCTATTTTAGATCTCATTAGTTGTCAAAAAGTAGATATATATTTATATATAATTTTATTATAAATCTACTCACGAGAGAAATGATACCTAACTTCAAAATATTTAATTAAGCCGATTTCTCTTTTAATTTCCACTATTTTCCCACTATTCTCATACATATATCAATGTTATATATATGTATGTATATATATAATCCGACAAAGCTCTTCAATCCTCACGTTGGATGAGGGGACCTTAAGTTCAAACTTTAGGACTTTGTCAAAGTTTTATTTTTTAATATATATATTCTCTATTAATGTTAATATATGTATATTTGTTAGATGTTAGGTTAACAATGTGTGAAAATATTCCTTTAGTAAAAAGTTTTTCAAAAGCATAAAGAATTTGAACCTAAATAAATGTCAATTAATATAGACATCAATTAGGTCATCGTGAGAATGACTTAATTGTACGCACCATTTATATTATTTTAAGAAATTTTTATGTATAGTAAAATGAATCAAAATATTTATAATATAACAAAATATCACAATCTATAGTTGTCTATTGTGGTCAATTCAAACATATATAGATTTATGATATTTGTAATACTTTTAATAGCTTGGTCATTTAAAACGATTTTTCTATCTTTTTTTGGACTCAAATATATATTCTATTAATTTTTGCAAACAAGAATTACAGTTTGAAAAGAACTCAGTTTCCTATTCCTCATTCAACTAAGCGGAGATATATTTTAATTTTGTGTAGAACACTGTGTGAAAGGTAATTACATCCTTCAATAAACAACTTTCTTTAGATTTTTGTTTCTCTCTAACCCTATCTATGAATTCTAATTTTACAATCGGAATATTTTACAGTTCTTAGTTCTTACTCTTTCATTGTAAAAGCATTTAGATTTTAAGAATTTAATTTTTTATTTTCCCTCCCTTTTTCTATTATGTAAGTCCTTTTTTCCTAATTGAACTTACTATACATTTCTTTGAGATTAGAGATTGAATAACATCAATTCTAAAAACTATCTTTATAGAGATTTATTTTAATATATATTATAAATTTAAGAATATTTTCATATTGCTTTTTCTGATATTGTCTTTGTAAGTGCACAAATGTTTAATTGATAAAGTAAATTATTATAACGAAAGGAATTTAGTGTTACATCAGCAAGGACGATAATTGGATATGATAAGTCAACTTTGATGGTTTTGGAGTTGTGCACTGTTCATAGGGTCGTCTCGTCTACCATTATGTTCACCAACACTTTTCTTTACTTAATACATCAAACAAATCAAATTAATCCATCTTCATTTAAGTTTTTATATTTTCCTATTATTACAATTCTTCTCATTTTATTAGCTGAGCTATAATTTTAGTAAATAAATGTTTGATGTGTACAGATTTATTATCAATTTCTTTCCTAATGAAAAATATTATAAAAGATAATCTTCTTATCAAGATTAAGAAGAAACTGTATTTCCAGTTAAATTTGATAGTATGAACTTAGATCATCTATCTTATATGGAGTATGAGTTTCTTTGATTTTTTCAAGGTAAAACTTTTAACTTTTTCAAGATTTTTCATTTAAGGAGGGTAAAAAGTAATCAATCCTTACAACTTAATTTATAAAATGTGGTTAATATGAAAATGTAACTAAAATAATCCAATTTTCAATTCATTTTCCACACAATATAAATTATATTATAGACGAAAAGGATCGAAAAACATAAAGACTTGTACGTGTAGTGACATGAGCAATCCATTCCTAAGTAGCGAACATATAACTTGTTGAAGCTGGTGAAATTATTATATGACTTAACTTAACCTGACTTGTGGGTGAATTTTTTACTATAGTTGTATCTATGAAAGACGTTAAAGTTTATTGTTGCTCCATTTCTACTTTTGACATTATCATCTACTTAAAATTATTTTATTTGGATAAACAACTTTTCAGTTTTTTAGGTGGTGGAGTTGTTGATATATGATCTCTAGTTAAAAACAAATAAATGAATGAGAAGAAAACCGTTTATTATTTTGCCAAAAATAATGGGAAAAGTGAAAAAGAAAGAAAGAAAAAAGAAAAGGAAAAAGAAGAGGTGGATGGTGAAATCAGCCCCACTTGGCAAAAAAAGAAACATATATTTCTTACTTTTTCGAGATTTTCTGGTAAAAGCAAATAAATGGATTAATGTCATAAATACACACAAACATATTACCAACTCCATTAGGGAAAGTATATAAATCATATGCATTACCTAATCCTACACCTCAACAAAAAACTTTTGAATATAGCCTTTTCTCCAACCTTAATTGTTATATTAGGTAGACGATGGCTTGTCATATTAATTGTCCTCATCTGCACAGTTATAG
Source organism: Cucumis hystrix (assembly GCA_025688845.1). Lineage (NCBI taxonomy): Eukaryota > Viridiplantae > Streptophyta > Magnoliopsida > Cucurbitales > Cucurbitaceae > Cucumis > Cucumis hystrix. The sequence continues at coordinate 22,615,418 of CM046884.1, forward strand.
AACAAACTAGAAACCCAAGAAACCAAAACAAAGTAAAAAATGACATTTGACTATTATATTGAACATGTTCAAGGATCTTCGCGTTCCAAAACAAACGAGGGAGGAGGAGAATAACTATTTATATAATTCGTATATTTACTTAATATTTGGTTTCTTAGGTAATTTAGATTAATTTGTACATAGTATTTTAAAATCTTAACTAATTTTCTTGTTTTTTTTAAGCCATAAATAGTCACTTTGAGATTATGATAGCAAGGTTTTTTTTAAAAAAATTATTATTGTTATTATTATCAATTTTAATATAAAACTTGTTCTCTTACCGATTTTCTCTAGATGAATTCTTTTTATATATTTGATAATACGAGATTCCATCTTAAAATTGATTGAGGAGTAGTCCATGTTTTTATCAATGTGCTATTCTCAACATCTTAACATGCCTTCTCAACACTTTCCATGCCTAGCTATGATTTTACCCTTTTAAGATGAATATACTTTGAAACTTATTAAATTTTCAGTTTAAATACGTTTGAATTTTCAATTATAATCTTTATGTTCTATATTTTGATATAGCATGCTCACGTCAGGATAGTAATAATAATGATAAATAAATATTATTGTATAAACACAAAATTTAACTTCTAATGATGTATATGGACTATATTTAAACTAGAAATAGTAAAGTTAATTAACATCTCTAATTACATTAATTAAATGAAAATAAGTATAGTTTATACAACGTTATTTCCTAAAAATGAAAGTTCTGCCTAGCTAGCTCCCATCTTTGTATAGGTTGAAGAAAAAATCCAAAACAAAGAGACAAAAGATATTAAAAAGAAAAAGGTGGGGGAGGATGTGAAATAGAGTGTAAATGTGATTTGTGGGGTTTAGGGTTACAACTGACAATTAAAGCCAAAAGGTGAAATTTAAGGGAAACGTTAAGGTGGGGGCGTTGGATCAGCCGAAAGAGATCAAAGAAGAGAGAGAGTATTTGTTTATGTCCATCGATATTTATTTCTTGGTTTGGACACTCCATTTGTTTGAACAATATATATTCATTTTAAAAGATTTGATTTTCTTCTTCTTCTTCATCTTCTTCTAAGCATCGCCTTTAATGGCGGAGATGGACAGAGGGGAGGATGGGTCCCATTATTCTCTCAACAAAATAAAATAAAAATTCACTAACACACATTGCCTTTTCCCTTTCCCTTTCCCTTTCCCTTTCGTTTGTGGGTTCTCTTATTAAAATTTAAAAGAAAAAAAGAAACACTGCCTTCTCTCTTTTCTTTTCTTTTCTTTTCAAATATCTCTGCAAGCAACCATTACCCCTCATTTAATAGGACGGTTTCTAATTCATTGTATTTTTAGATAACACTTATCCATTTCTCTTCCACCACAAATTTGGAGCTACAATATATGCCTTTCACATTACTTCCTATTCATTTGGATTGTTGTAGATTCCATAACCTACAACTCATAATAAAGGTCCTTTATTGTAAAAACAATGGATGAATTAGAATCAAAAAGGAAAAAATTGACACACAAATTATGTGGTTCACGAAAGAGCGTGTTTATTGTATCTATAGCTAGGTAGATAGAAATAATTTTATTATTTTAAGAAGCTATAGACTTATAAAATACAAAATGGGTAAAGATAAAAGTTGTTTATACATGACACCCATCTCTAAGTACTAAACATGTTAGGCACACCAAAAAAAAAGCAAAAAGACAAAGCAATTATAATAATTAAGTTTATAGCACACACATTTATTGTTTGCAAAATGGTAAAAACAAAGCTTCACCCACATATATAAGATGTAAAATTACAAAAATGTCATCGTTACTGATGTACATTTGATACACCTAATATACCACTGGATAGACTTGATATATTTGATACTTTTTTATACCTATTGAACCTTGATGCACATGATACTCTTTCATACACATGATACCTTTTGATACATCTGAAACATTTTGATACACCTAATATTTTTTATTACACTTAATTCTTCTTAATACACTTGATACTCCCTTGGGCCTTGATCTTGATTAGTTTGATACACTTAATTAAATTCACTAATAATTTTGATACACTTGATACATTGATAAACTTCTTATGCTTCACTAGTACATTTAACCAATTGAAACGCTTCATATACGTGATATGATTGGTAATTTGATACATCTGATGTATTGCAGATACCTTTAGAATTTTTCACTGATCAATAAATTTGATTGATTTAAATACACCTGATATACTCGAAGTCCTGTTAATATACTATTGATATACACTTGTAAACTTGATTAATAACTTGATGATATGATTCACTAATATGCTGATATACTTTACTAATATGTTATTGTTGATATACTTAATAATGATACACTGAATTATATCGTTTGTATGCTTAATAATACATTGGTTTATACAATTGATACAAAAAATATTTTATACTTGACCATAACCACAAAACTGCAAAAATTTTGAAAAGGTGAAAACATAATCACATAGTAACTATATCAATCCAATAATACATATAATATAAGTAAATAACATTGTTATACAAAACTGACCTACAAAGTAAAACCAAAAGAAAACCAAACTAAGAAACTAAAACAAAATTATTTTAAATCAAATTCAACTTTAAAATTCACAGGAAGATAGAGAGAACAAACACATATGAAGTTAAATTATTCATATCAACAACCATTATATATCAAATTGCATTTAATGTATCATTGATATCTTAAAGTCAAAATTTATTACAATAGAAAAGAAGAGAATTCGTGGATGCATGATAGCAATAAATCCACCTCAAACCCGGAAAAAATGAAGCAAGACCAAAAATAAAACTTAAAAAATCGTTCAAATTGTTGAAAAGTACAAAAAATTGAACTTCTAAAACCTCGAGGAAAAAATCAAATCAATAATAATGAAGGACCAAATCAAAATCAGAAATCCATCTTCAATGAGTTTCGAATGAGAAAAATGATTCACAAATGAAGACATCCTTACCAATTTCAAAAACCAATCAGAATCTACCGAGGAGAAAGAACGAGAAAGAACAAATTGCAAAAGAAAGGAAGACTCCGACTTAAAAAAGTGGGAGTAGAAATACCTTTGAAGATAGGTTAGAAAAATAACAGATTTAAGATTAAAAAAAATATTTTTAAGAATGAGAAATTCTAAAATTGTTTATAATATTTGCTATATACAATATTCTAAAAGAACTATCCAATACAATTTTTCTTTAAAAAGTGGGAGAAGAAATACACAATTGAATGGTAGTTTGAAAATAATAACAAATTTAAGATGAAAAACATTTTAAAAAATGAGAATTTTATCATATTTACAAAATTCTAAAACCATGTGTCATTTTTGCTATCTACTATTCTAAAAAAGCTACCCACTACACTTTTCCAAATAAAATCGAGAAGAAAAACTTAATAACAGACTAATAATTAAGTGTATTTTAACATTTTTAAAGAATTTCAAATGTAACAAAATTCATCAATGATAGAATATTACTAACGACTCATATAACTGATATAGTCTATCATTGATATAACTCTAATTGTTAAATTTAAATTGTGTTATATGTGCAAACTATCTTGCATTATGCTAATATTTGAGACCCGATTCTCTATTTATCATTATCTCTCAATAATAATCTCCATAAATTAGGGTTTGAGGACAAAGTAAAGACCAAAGTTTTTCAAAATGTCAAATAACAAATTCAATACATTTCAATATTTTAATCTTTACTATTTATCTCAAACTTGTTTAAAAAAAAAAAGAAGGGAATCTATTTAATTTTATTTGTATTTTAAAGAAAAATTAAAGTAACGACAATACTTCAAAATATTTACAAAAATATAAAAAAAAATTAAATTCTGTTAATTATAAAAACATATAAAACTAACGAACTATATATAAAGTTTTGCTATATACTATAAATGTTATAGATTATTTTGCCATACGTGAAAATATCTGGTTTTTAATTAATCATCTATAGATAATACCAAAAATAACTGATGGAGAAGAATCAACTTCTCGAAAATTCCCCATAAGGTATTATTGTCTCCATCCAAGCTCCCTTCTCCTCCAGTGTTTTTGAAGGGATAGAGACGTTGATGACTTTTCTGTTCATGTAAATGAAAGATTAGTTATTATATTTAATTCATCCAGTCTGAAATGCAATAAATCTTACGAAGATTGGCGAAGAAATCGGTGGATATTGATTCTTTCTCCACCAGATGCTATGATCATAGAACAAAATACTTTCTCCAATTTTACATGCATGATAATTCATACAATATTTCACCATTTCAACTGCTTTTAAGCATCAATTACATTACAAGCTCACAATATTACATACAGAATAACCGAAAAAAAGGGGATTTCTATCACTAACTTCATCCAAAGTGGTATGCTTTTAATTTAACAATCTTGATTTCTCATAGCCTAATCTTCAAATTTGCTTGAACTCTACACTGCCTGCAGAAAAGTACACCTCAAATTACAATATTGGAAGAATTATTAGAGAAGTCTTACATAAACACAAAATTTAGGAATTCTATAATTTACCTGTGCAGGAGTTAGCTCAGGAACATCAACTAACCTTTCCAACATTTGCAGTTGATCATAAGGAGCAATCTACAAATTAAGTGACGTTTATATCAGAACTTGTCTATAAAACATAGTTGATTTTTTTTCTTTCCTTCCTAATCCTCAACCGGGTGCTAACTTTTAGTAGGCTGCATATTTGAAATAATTTGATTTGTTCTTAATTTAAACCAAAATCAGTTTCTGCTAGATAGACGCAAGAATAGTAAAATACAAAAACAGTGAGTTTTATGACGGTGATAAACTGTAAAATCACTTGCTTTTAATCATTCAAAATGAATTTTAATAGGTATAAAAATTGTGTTTAAAAGAGTAAAATTAAACAATGAATTTCGAGTGAATAAAGATGTGTTTTGGAGTGATTTCAAATATTAAAAAATGATTTTACTAATTTCAAAATCATTCTCTACTTAATGCGTCTTTGCCCTGTTTTTTTAGTTTTTCTTTCTTTGTTAACGTTTTTGTTATTGCACGATCCTCACCGGCTAGTAGGAGGGGCGGGGCGTAGAGTGGAGTCAGAAGGTGTCAGAAGAAGGAAAAAGAAAACGTAGAATTTTCCTAAAGCACAAATCATAACTAGACAGTAATTACTCTAGCTACCTGTCCCCAGATTTTAAAATGGTTGGTTTGGAAGCGAGTCAATATCCTTCGCATTTATTTGTGACATCAGTGTTAGGTATATGTTATAATGGTAGAGATCCTTTTCTTTGTGTTTTTCCCACTTGAAGATAGAGATAAGGTTAGTTATTGCGCTGACTTCTCTCTTTGATATTTGCATATTAAATTGTCAAATTTCCAATATAGAAAAGCCCAATTTTGTTTGCTCATCCTACCCTCCGATATTTCTTTCTTTTCAGTGAATCCATTTTTTACCCAAGGAAAAAGAAAACGATCCCCTCCTCAAATAACAATTTCCAAATCCAATCTTTGCTAACCTGGTTAAATCCGTCGGGCCAGGTAATTGTCACAGCATAGTTTCCCATGGGCTTGATTTCCTCAGGTTGTATATCTTCCGGAATATCAGCGTATTGCAGTTTTTGCTCACCTGTCCATTCATCCTGTTTTGGGGGGAAAAATAAAACTCCAAGTCTTAGGGCTTAAAATCTTAATCATGACATTACTCAACCATAAAGAAAGACTGATTAATGTTCTCTTCCCACAAGGAACATATCGTTTTCTGTGATAGATTGAATTAAATGATCAAGTAATGCCAAAGAAAAAATAAGTTAAATAATCTAGCAGAAACTTGAAAGTTTAGGATGTGATTTATTTATTGCTATTTCAACCAAAGTCTCAATCACTAGAATCCTCTTCTCACCTAGATATGATGACTCATAACAATCATGGCTATGGAGGAGCTGGGTTTAATAGCTTTATTGCAATTCAATTTTTCTACCCCTAAACATGTTTTCCAGTCAGCTGATATACCACACAAGCATGAAACTGACTCGCTAGCCTCATCTCTTTCTTTTTTCTTTTTCACCACGCCATTCTATTCTATCCTTCTTATAACAATCGTTTCTTTCAAATATCGACAAAAAAGCCAAAAAAAAAAAACTTATCTTTAATAAAAATTGATGAGAAACTTTTAGTAAAATGTTGGGTGACTAGAGAGAAACTAATCATAATAATAATAAAAAATGATTTTACAATGCATTGGAAAAAGTGTACTCTATCAATGAAAGAAGATGAGATACACAAATAGTATAATAGGCATCAATACAGAAAAACTAGTGTGGATTGACCATGATCCCAACAGCTCACTCGTTACTCCCTTTTCCTCTTATAACAAATCTTATCACATAACATTGTTACGGACAACAGCAACCTTCCATTTTTGTACTATAACGGTGTGATATTGTCCACTTTGATCAAGTTTCACCTAGCCCCATACACGTGGAGTAAAGTCTCTCACTTGTATACTTCTGTTCTTTCTCATTTTTAGTCAATGTGAGACTCTAGTAGCATACACAATAATCTCTTCTCGAATAAAGTTCGATCGAGCCTCTCCTCAATGACACGCCACCAGTCTGATAGAGCTCAATCACAAATCTTCACCGTGACTACATCTTCCTAGGCTTATCACTTCGTTGTTTGGCACCAAGGATTCTACCAACATGACGAAGTCAAAGACACGACTGTAATACCACTTGATAAGGACTATAACAACCCTCTACATATTTACACAATGGTATGACATTTTCCACTTTTGGCATAGGTTCACATAGTTTTGTTTTTAGTTTCACCTAAAAAACCTCGTACCAATAAAGATGTTGTCTCCCACTTCGATATATATGATTTTTCCATTGTCTAACAAATGTGAGACTCTTGTTGCACTTCCCAACATAAATGACATTTTCTTTATTATTATTTTGGGCTTTAAACACAACTTTTCATTGATATAATAAAAAGAGTTTAACGCTCAAAATACAAGCATACATTTTCTAAAGCATAACTCTCCGTCTAGCCTCTAACAGACTCTTTACCCTCTAATTTTCCCTTGTTCCTCATGTACGTGTGTGTGATGTGAGGCATATCATAATAATACACAACTTTTGAAGGAAATTTGAGGATGAAGAAAATATTCTTCACAGTTCTCATATTAGTAAAATGAAATGAATTTAATTATTTTTTCAATGACATCATTATTCAACTTGTGTAATTTTTTTTTTTTTTTAATTTGTTAATGTCTAGCTAGCTCATTCGCACCTAGATTATCTCAGTGAAGAGGCCACCTACCTATGACATTTAGATGCTAAGAAAACTCATAATTCGTAGGATATTAAATACTAGGTAGATGGTCATTATAGATTGAACTCATTTCCTTTAAGCCGTTCATTAAATCCATGACCCTTTTTACCATAAGATAACCCATGATAATTTAGCTTGAGCTATTAAATTATAATATCTAATCAAATAATAAATATGCATGAAGAAAAAACCTGTTCATGTGCTGAAAAAAGTTATCCAGCCATATAAAAGTACCTAGCTTCACTGACACTAACTAGTGCTCACTAATAGGAGCAGCTTGTCATTACACGCATGCCATTCCACCAAAAGATTTTACTAAGAGGTTTCGACTGGCAGTTAGCACAACATTACTAAAGTATCTTACTGTCCTTTGAGATACCTTACGATTGGATAATGTAGGAATGCAAAAGACTGCAATTAAGCAATAAATTATAATTCGAAGGAATAAACTACAATCAATTAGATCAGTGAACATACCACACTCTGGGCAGAGCGGTCATTTCGCCTCACGGTTGCAGGATGCAAAAGGAACTCTTCATCAGAATCAGGTACCTTCACCCTGATTGCTCGGATCGTTCTATCATAAGTAACAGCTGTTGATACTGGCATTTAGAGAATTATAATGAAAATCAGCATCCATTTTGATCCATGAACTATTAAAATCGTTGTTAGAAGGTGAAAACAGAATACCTTGTTGCCGAATCTTAGCACACTGTTGCACCACGCAGACCCCAAGATCCTGAAATGTCTTTGCGACTTCACCTTGAGGATCAGCCACCGCTTCAGGTATCCCACTATCTCCTGATGCTGATAGCTGTCCATATTAAAGAACAAACTGTGAAGCGATAAAATAAATTCGGCCAGAATACACTCATAAATGTCGTCAAGGGAACTTCATCAGGCTTACTGTTGGTCTAATGGGAAGATCAAACAAGTGAGGAATTCCAAACTGCTGGACAACCTGCAATTGATACACTACTTCTTAGCTAAAGTTGAATAAGTTTTTCTATCTTCAACACAGTTCTCAAGAATGCTACGTGCCTGAGAACCTGAACCTCTGCCAAATGGATAATAACGTTTTCCATCAACATCAAAGTGGCACATGTTTTCAACCACAGCAACACAGGGCACCTAGAGTAAGAGCAGTAGTTAGAGTATGTCTGATCATAAGAACTTTCTATCAGTTAGTTCATGGATTCCCCAATAAGAAAAATTTACACAACGACAATCAATTAAATTTTCATTAGAAGTTTCAAACCTTAAGTTTTGAAAACATACGAACTCCTTTAGCAACATCAATGAAAGCTAATTTTTGAGGTGTGGTTACAATAACAGCAGCAGTTAATGGGACCACCTGAAAATGTTTCTCTATCAGATCACCAAGAGCAAACAATGGAGTCAACTAGGCTTCAGATGTAGAAAGGCTATCTACAATAATTTAAATATACACGAAAAAATAACAATGGAAAAAAAAGCAACAAAAATACCCAAGGAAGAAATTATATTCTAAAGAAGAAGAGTAAGAAACCTAATACATCAAAGAAAGGGAAACCAGAATATCAATGAGCTCTTATATTCAGTTAAAGGAAATTTAACGTAAAATTAGAAAGAAACCTGACAAAGAGTGAGTTGAATGTCACCGGTTCCAGGGGGCATGTCAATAACTAGGTAATCCAACTCACCCCTACATTATTTACAGCTGATTAGGATTAGAAAATAGTTGACCATCCTTGCACTAATAATAGGCAACCACTATTGCTAGTTAGGACGACAAGGTAAAAAATCAAATTCTTGTATTCATATCATAATTATGGAAAATACCAGCAGGATACAAAAACGTAAGCTCCTAAGGCCTCATAAGCAAAGAGAAATTTGGTAGCTACACCATTCTTCCTTTCTAGTTGTGGAACAATGGAACACATTGATAATTACATTCTAAATAGGTAGGCTGTATTTTAAATGTGCCTACTAGATCAGTTTACAAAGTTTGACACTTAAGGTCGAATCAGATCATCCTCTTTTTCTGATGATGCAAGGACGAAGAAACTAATTAAAACCTTCCATACAGTAAACTGGTATATGGAATGTAACAACTGGCTTAGTTTAAAATATAACACGTTGTTGTGGAACCATTTAACGATTAAATTAAAACTAAACGAAAAGAAGTACAGACTTTAACACTTCATAAGTTTGTAATTTGAAAATTGTATCTTTAATTAGAACTTTCAAACATATACTTGTCCAGGCATGAGAGAAAATATGCAGAACATTTCGTTTATTTTTTACCTTGAAACTACTCTTGAATTGTTTCTTTCTTCATTAGCTTTGGAACCATTTGTTTAGATTTGTTACATGCATAATAAATATGATTTCATTACTAATATATTCCTGATTTCTAATTTGTTTACCAAGGGCACAAACCATTCAGCAGTAGTCAGTAGCTGACTAATGACACCAGAAACCATTGGACCTCGCATTATGGCACGACCCTGTCCTGCAAATCCAAAAGATACCAACTTGACTCCCAAGTATTCAGTTGGAAGAATGGTTCTCGTCTCTGGATTCTGTAGAAATTTTATACATCCGTAATCTATCATCACTTTCTCAGAAAATTTTGATTGAAATGTTGAAAAGTTACCATTTCTAGCAGTCTGTTTTCAGGAGAAACCATAGTGGGCAAACTTGGTCCATAAACATCAGCATCAAAAATACCAACTCTAGCACCCATATCAGCCAAAGTATACGCCAGATTTACAGCTACAGTTGATTTCCCTACACCACCCTGCATTAAACATTACCCATCTACTTTAACAAGAAAGAAGAAGAGAACACACAGAATTTTCTGATGCAAAAAAGAACACCAAATCAGTAGCAAATTTTTTAAGGCAGTTTTCCATAATGTTTATGATAGGCCCCAAATTACACAAGCGCTTACATGTAAGTGCGTCAGAAAGAGTGAGGGCGTGTGAGAGAAGAGTTAACATGACTTCGGTTGACCATAGTATTTTGTTAGTTAGGACAGGAGGGCCACGGAGGTGGGGGTATATACCTGCGGATTGTCTGTTAGGGGGAAGTGTCATTTTTTGGCTGTGTTTTGTATGGACATTCCTTTTGAAGATTGAGAGAGGTGGGAAGCTCACAAATCTTTCCTTGTTTCCTTGTTATTTTGTTTTTAAATAAAACTGTCGGGCAGAGCCTATCAATTTACACAAATATAACATGAGAGAATTTAAAGAAATCATGCAACAAACTCTTCTCCAGCAAAGAAGTCACAATCTTGGAAGTTCATGATCTACACATTGGATAGACATTCATATCAAGTTGAGTTGAAAATGGATGAAAATGAGTAGCCTACCTTGCAACTAGAAACTGCCACAATGTTTGAGATTCTCTGCAAACCAGGTGGAAGTTCGCCAGCATAAATAGGCTTTGCCGGTTGTGCTGACATTGTCACTTTTACATTTTTAACCCAAGGAAGTGCTGCTACTTCCTCATTTGCCCTCTGTTCAAACTGTCATGCAATGTACGCAACCTTTAATTATGGCATTCGAGCAATAAACAAAAATACCCAGTTCAAACTGTCATGCAATGTATGTTAAAAGAACTGTGGAAGAAACTTAGCTGAAGTTAACAATAATAAATACCAACTAATGAAATTACTGTAGCCATTTACAGAGAAAAATCATGGAAAGAACCATGTTGGATGACAAAACTCAGTTCCATTTCTAAGAAACTTGTGGTTAAAAACAAAAAGTCTACCCTTCCAAACATATGACAGTTCTTGTTCAAACAACATGATTGGATCATTTACCATGTCCTTGACTGGACATGCTGGTGTAGTGAGCTCTAACCGGAAAGAAACCTGTGATCCAACAAAATCATCTAGTTTAATTAACAATAAGAAGACATAAGAGAGAAAACTGTCAGTTCTACGCTCTCAATAAACCTCTCCTAAAGCCTCATCAATTTGGAGATCTTTCACGAAACCACATGAGACAATATCTGTTCCAAAATCTGGATCGATAATTTGTGACAAGGCTTTTAATACATCAGTCTCAGCCGTCTCAGTGGACATTACAGAAGCACCAGCTACAATTTACAGAAAACAGAAGATATAATTTTGGTTATAATATGATTGATGAAACAAATATTTCAGGAGATGGTTAATATTGGATATAAAGATAACAAGGACAAATTGGTTTTAAAGCAATGTTCTGATGCCATACACCTGTACCAACTTGATTGTGTGATGACTGATGTGACAAATTTTTTGCTTAGCTAATATACAAATATGAGATCTTTTGGGATATAGGCATGGATATTGGTTGGTACACAGCTGATAAGCTGGACTTCATATAGTACGAAAGGTAGACTTCTTTTGCTAAGTCTAGTCACATGTATTGTATGCTGGCGAATCTTACTTGTTCCTCAACAAATTTAGAGTATAAGCTTTCTTTGGATCTTTTGGGATACATTTTTGGTCGTCTAAAAATGCAAAGTGATGGGATGGTTTCCTTATCTTAGCTTAAATTTGCCATTAAAGATTGACAACTGGATGAATGAACCAATATTATCTTTTATATACATTCTTTTATTATTTATCTCTCCAAACTTGCATAATTTTGCCTGTACAAACATAACTCAATATGATTCAATTCCCCACTTTGTTTGAACTAAACCAAAAAAAGTCTTCCATGATTCTTTTACCTTTTAAAATATGTAAACCTTTGTTTTCCCTTAATTCAATGTGGGCATATTTAGACACTGGTTCCGAAGCAATGAAAGAATGAAGTTTTAAAAAGAAATTCTCTATTTGGAAGCTTTGAGACACAACTTGTACATTCGTACATTAGAAGTTGAGAAGTTTCTAAAAATCTTAAATCACTGTATATTTGTATACATACATAAGCATATGAATAAACAATGACGACCATATTACAAAACTTAAAACAACAGCATTCAACGAAGAAAACATTCAGAGATTTCAGTATGCATTCCATCCATAATACAATAAGTTATCATGAAAAACTGAAATATATTAAACAAGAAATCGTAAAGATAAGCAAATAACGTCATCTCTTTTTTCTAATACTACTCGCACGTGCCACACCAAATTTACTATTCTAATAAAAATCTGCTCCTTACCTACAATGCAATTCCACCGCGCAAAACAAAATACAACTTATCAAATTTCTTGTCTCCAGACTCCAATATAAAAAAAAAAATAAAAAAAAAATCCAAATCCAAATTCATTCACGATCTGGCTAAAGATTAGCAAAGCTCAACAAACCTCTCTACATTAATCAATGAAGGTTTCGCAGTTCTAGAAGTGGATTTAACAAACAGAGAAGAACTGAAAAATTACCTTCAGTAGAAGCAGCATTTCTAGTGAATGAACTGGAAATGGAGTTTCCACGTAATAAGGAAATCGACCTATCAAATCTCTGGTTGTAAACCAAAGACTTAAAAGCGGAGAGAAGCAGAACATTATCTGAGAAATAGAATAGTAAATTGAGAAACTAAGAAGATTATTCAGCATAAGGAACTGAAGTTAAGGAGATAAAGGGATTGAAACATACCTGGTTTTGATTGAGCTTTGATAATCTTGAGTGAGAGACATGGCGATGATGGAGTGTGAAGAAGCATTTTTAGAGCGAATGAAAGCGGAAAGCCGTTTCAGTGTGGGGAGAGAGAGGATCCTGAGTGAACTTTAGCTTCTCAACTTCGTGCTCTTGCGGTTGCCATGTAATCTTCTTCCTAATCCATTCGATTTCCGTGCAACGACGACGTTTCGTAGTTTTGCAAGTTTTAACTTTCTTTCTTTATTTATTCTTTGCGAATTTGTGATCATGTTCTTGAGTCCGTCTTTTCAAGATTACCGGTTGCAATTGTTCCACGTGTACCCATGGCAATCTTCTTCCTTTCTTTTTTTTTTTTTTAATCTAATGCAATATTTTCTTAATTATCAATAATGTGATAACAAAAAATAGGACGGTAAGGGGTGCCAAAATAAATTGGCCTATTGGGTAGTGAAGTTCTCAAGCGATTGTTTTCGGCAAGTAAGTTTTATCATCACTTGCAGAATGTCTCGTGTGTTTGTTTGCCATGGTAGTGTTTGGGATGAGGATGAGCGAGAATATGTAGGTGGTGATCTAGGGGGTTTGAACTTGAGATGTGACATTCACTTTCAAGACTTCTTGTTGGAGTTGTATAATCTCAGTGGGTTGTTAAGCCAAATAAACATGAGTTCACCCTAAGAATTTTATATACAATTTTGAATGCACAGCTCCTACGTACGTATGTGATACGAAATGATTAAGAATGTAGATTCTATTTAAATGGTGATGATGTAGGAAATGATTGTGGGCCGAAACCATTTCAGCCTCAATTTTGGTCCACTCTTCACGTCAGCAAATTGATCGGTAGCTTTGACATTCTTAAAGTTCAGCTTCGACTGGATCTTCAGCTCAACCAAATCTCAAATCTCCGTTTTTGGTCTGCATGTGGGCCGTTGGGCTCCCTTCTTTTGTGCTTAACATTTGGGAGACTATCACTATAAATACAAACCTTCACAAGAATTTCAACACATAAAATAAATTAAAACTCTCTTCTGAATCATCACTCCCATTTTCTATCTAGCTTCAAATTTGTTCTGAGAAATTTTTGTTTGTTTCTATTCCTTATTCTGACGAGTGCACGTCTGAGTAGGGGTAACTATGTTAACCTTGAGGAGCAACCAGAAACACAATTGGCACCTCGATTGGCCGTAATTGCTTTCAGAGTAGTGGTTCGTCACACACAACAATTGATTTTGAGTTCCACATTATCATTATTTTATTTTACAATTTGAGAGCAATTGGTCACAATGTCGATCAAGACCTCCAACAAAGTAGTACCAGATCTATCTAAACTCGAACTGCTAGATGGAATAAATTACTGCCGATGGTCCAAAAAATTATTGATCTTCTTCGAGCAGTTGAAAGTCGTCTATGTTCTTACCACCGATCCACCGTCTGATCCTCCAGTAACCATTCTAGCACCTACTTCTGATCCATAATCATCCACGAGTCCTCTTGCCATTGTCGTTGACCAAGTGAAGCAAGTATCCACAATTGATCTTGAGAAATACGCAAAGGACAAGAAGACAGTTTACCAGCATCTATTGAACCACAGTTCGGATCTAATGTTTGACCTATTCATGGTTAAAAAATCTGCCAAAGATATCTGGAGCATTTTGGAATCTCGGTATGGTGGATATGATGCAGGCCGAAAAAAATATGTTGTGTTGGAATTTATGTCCTAAAACTCGTAGTTTGTAATCATATTCTATTCAATAAAGTCATCATTTATACCATAATCTTAAAGCCAATAAACTAAGGTCCCGATGCTATTATTGAGTAAACTTAAACTTTATGTAGAGACATAAACATGCATCAAGTTCGAGTATATAGTCTAAATAGTCTATAATATACGAATACGGATGAGCACCTTATTCTGGGGACATTATGGATGCGGCCCATTTTGTAATTAGTACAAACGATGTGATCCTAAATTGTTCATGTAGAGACATGGAAGTGGAGGCATCCTATGTAAAAAGTTTACATAAACTGGAACCATGAAATAGTCGCTTTTAGGTTATAACACCGTTGACTTTAATAGAAGTGACTATTTCGTTTATAGATATTAAGTGTAACTTAATCTTAATCTTGAGCTTACCATAGTCAACACAATTGTTTAAATTTGAAGCTCTTTTCCTATCGTTTAACAAAGAACCACACGATCATGTTGATATGATTTAAACAATCGCTTACCATAGTCAACATAATCGTTTAACATTATCAACACGATCGTTAAATTTGAAGCTTTTTTCCCCATTGTTAAAAAGAACTACTAGATTGTGTATCATGACTGTAGTACATGATCGTTCAGAAAAAGATTACTCGCGTGTGGCCGATTAATAGGATCTTAACTGAGGCATTTTTTTGTATTTTCTATTGTGGGCTTGTTGGCTTTTTCTATTTTTAGAATTGTTCTATACGGTGTAAACGATTATGTTGACTATGGCTTTTTCTATTTTACTGATCGGTACACCCTTGGATTAGACACATTAAGTTTTTCATGCCAAACACATCTCACGCTCTCAATTCTGCTATGCCAGATACAACTCAACACACTACAAGATTTATTGTCAGGTACAATAGTTTTTATATTTTATTGCAGCAGTTTTTAATTGTTGGGAGATTTTTCATAACGGTTCAGAAATCATTGGCAGATCTTGTGTTGAAAGCCTCTATTATTACAGAGGTTTTAATAATCACTGGAATAAATTTTCACGACCTTTGCAATAGGTACATATATTGTAGCAGTTAAAACTACATAAAAATGCAACATTTTCGCAACTGTTAATTCACATGCAACAGTTTAGTAATTGTTGGAATCATATGCAAACCACTGCAAACACGATTTAGATGGAAACAATTCTTTAAATAAATTAGCAATTGTGTGAATAACCTTTGCTAATTGAATCAATTAAAAGAACAATTGAAGCACCTAATTGTACAAACAATTTGATCAATTTTACTTTACAAATTTTATTAGCACCTCCAAAAAATTATAACAAGTAAAAATTGCTTGGGGAAGTAATAATAAAATCAAGTATTATTTGAAAAATTGCAAGATAAAGTATTCAAAACACTATATTGAAGTATTGTCACAATGCAATACTAAATTGTCATGATATATGCTCAACAACAATACGTGCATGAGAGCTCAACTTTTCATTCTGAATTTCAGATCAATGGTTTGAAAACATCATTTTCTAGAAAAAAAATTTAAGCATTTCAAAATACATTTAAGAACATTATGCTCAAAACATGTCAACACATTTTGTATGAACATCATTTCAAATTCATTTTGGTTTGAAGGGTCATCTCACACTAATTTCATTTCTCTTCCCAACTTTTCTTCTTCCTTAGCAATGACCCAACGCCTTCTTCAAGCTCTAATTGTAGCAACACTTCAATCTCCCCTCATTCTCTTCTTCACCATCCTTTAAAAAGAAAAGTCTCCTCTCTATATATATACCTTCCTTTAAAAATCCTTAGTCAACGCTTAGCTCTTAACTTGTCACCACCTTCTATTAGACCCTGATAATATCACTCCTTTGGCTTATCTTTAGTTTATCTTTCCTTAATCTTGCCACCTCAAATCCAACATTCTAGTTACATGACACTTGTCCCTTTTTCCATTATTCCCTCTAGGCAACCAACTTTTCTATCCTGAAATCTCACCAATGAAGGTATAAAAGTTCTAGGTAGTGGAAGATTCTACAGAATCATTTCTCAATTTAATTTGAAAATCCCAAAATATCAATATAGTGGCAAAATAATACATAAACTAATTTTCTTATTATAACTTAAACGCTAAGCATACTTTTAAATTAAAAGATACATAGAATGTAAAACTTACGTAGTTTGACGCCTCTGAATCAAAAACCTTCAAATTGGACACCACCTGTAGATCTTCCTATCCTCTAGTATGAGATTGGTTTGTGGGAACCAATTGAGATGGAAAATTTATTTTAGAGAGAAACTAATTTTACAGAGAGCAAAAACATTAGCTTGATTAATTAAAAAAAAAATATTTTTCTTCTGCATATTTATAACTCCCTTTCCTTGAGAGAGGGAGAGAATCACAAAATTCTATTAATTTAAAAAAATTTAAATTAATAGAAATTTTAAATCTACTAATTAATTAATTAATCAAATAATAATTAATTAAATCATATTGAATTAATATTTCATTTAAATCATATTTAATAAATATTTATAGTTTTAAATTAATTTAATAAAATTAGATTTAATAAAATAAAATAATATATTAATTAATTCTCCAATTAATTAATAACTAAATTAAATATCTTATATTTAACTTAAATTAAATTTGAATCATATTCAAATATAAATTTATTTCATAATCAATAATTTTAATATGAATCCAATTCACATTAAATTAATATGTAAACTCATTCAAATATTTTCTCTCATAAATTAATATTGGGATTTTATGTCATAAAACTCGTAGTTTGTAATTATATTTTATTCAATAAAATCGTTATTGAGAAATTAAAAATTATAATCTTAAATCCAATAAACTAAGTCCTTAGACTATTTTTTAGTAAACTTGAACTTTATGTAAAGACATAAACGTGGATCAAGTTCGAGTATATAGCCTAAATAGTCTATAGCATATGAATAAAGGTTAGGTGCCTTGTTCAGAGAAACTATGGATGCGATCGGCTTTGTAGTTAGTATAAATGAGGTGATCCTGAATCGTTCATGTAGAGACATGAAAGTAGCCCCCTATATAAAGTACTTACAAAGACTGAACCAAGAAATAGTCACTTTTACTTTATAACATCGTTTACTGTTTAAAACTAACTATCTCGTTTATTGATGACCTAGGTAACTTAATCTTAATCCTAAGCCAACTATAAACTTTTGCTCACACGAGATTATCCTTAGATTTGCATAGGTGAAGGCAAATCATCAGCGTTGGCCCAATAAGCCTCCCATTTCAGGAGTAAGATCGGGTGGATAGCTGGGAACATAGAATGCAAGATGAAATTCACTTCTACCTTATTTAGGGTTAGTAGATAGATTGTTCTCTTAGACACTGAATCCAAGTCTTGAACAAGGGGCCCCACTCTCTCATTGGCCCGAGAGGGATTAAGTTTATAGGTTGGACCTTAAACCAATTGTTCAATAATGGATCAATGGGACTTAAGGACCAAGATGTAGTCTCGGGGATAAAACGGTATTTTGACCCAACCGAGGTTACGAACAACCTATGAATTAACTTACTAATCATGGTTTTATCAAATGGACACAAATATATCTATAGTGCGGGGAGTGCAACTATGAGACTTTAGTGGAATGATCCGTTAGTTAACGAATGTTGATTAACTCGGTCTAAAAGAGTTTAGCCAGTTAATCTTGAATCGTGGAAGCCCATGATCTATAAGTCCATTAGGTTCCCCTGCTAGCTCATATGGAATAAACTTAGAACAGTGTCATGGATTAAGTCGAATTGTTCGAATTGGGAGAAGAGAGAGAAACTGACAAGTATATGTGATATAGCCATCGGATATTAAATTAGAAATAGAGTTTTATGTTTAAATAGGATTTAAATATTATAAATATGAATATGGATTCATACTTGGAAGCTCGAAAATGATGTAAATAATCAAAGTTGTAAAAAATCAAAATGTTGAATTTTGACTTTGAAAAGTCAAACTTTGACCGGCTATAGATTCAAATGTGATTTGAATCTTGAGAAAATTAATGTGGATTCATGCTCGGGAGGACGGATTTATGCAAGACGGTCAAAATTGTAAAAAGTCAAAATGTTGACTTCTGACTTGGAAAAATCAAAGTTTGACTTGAATAGTCAAATGACCATTTTACCCCTTGACTAAAGTTAGCAGGAAAATCCAACATTTTGTTAGATAATCCAACTAACTCTTAGTGGGTTATGTGGAGGCTCACGGTGATGACACCAAATCCACTAATAGAAATTAGAATGGTGAATAATTCCACAAAAGGTTAGTGGATTGTGAGGTGTTAGGTTATGGTGAATTCAATTGCATGCATTTTGCATGTAATTTCTTTATAAATTAGTTTTGAATCTTTGGTTTCAAAAAATTTTGGAATTTTGTTAAAAATTTCAAAAAATTATCTTTTACTAAATTATTATTCTTCACATCTCCCACACCAAAAAGAAAGAAAAAACATTCCTCCTTTCCAAATTTAATCTCTCTCTAAAATTCTCTATGTCGGTTCCTTCTTCAATTGGGTCCCACAACTCGATTCTTCGTCCAAAGGATAGTAGGAGACTACTAGTGGTGGTCCATTCGATTTCGTGAGAGGTATAAACGTTCATATTCGAATAGCTACACAGGTATAACATTTTCTAAACCCTAATTCTTTTAGTTTAGGGTTCATGTTAAATAGGTGCAATTAGGGTAATTTTCGATTCCTTTTTTCTGCTGCGCATGTCTCTTTCTATCAATTATTTTTAATCATACCCAAAATTAAATTTATATAATAAAGTTTGATTAAAATATAAACTTTATATTATAATGTATCACCATATATTATACTAATTCCCAAAGTAAATCTGAACATTTTAAATTACAACCAATATAAATAAATCTCATTACCCTTTACGAGCTAGGAAGAGGACCTAATGGACCTACAGATTAGAAGCTACAACGATATAAGATTAATTGGCTAAACTCATTAACCACATTAATCAATATTGTGTGTACACTCCACTAAATACTCACAGTTGAACTCTTCTCACTATAGATATATTTTCGTGTCCATGAATATAGACCAATAACAGTAAGTTAGTCATTCACGAGTGTTCACAATACTAGCTGGATCAAATTACCGTTTTACCCCTAGGTTACCTCTAGTCCTTAAATACCAGTGATCCTCTAAAGAACAACCTATTTATGGTCCAACCAATAAATAGAAACCCCTCTCGTGCCATAGAGAGGGTAGGACTCTTTCTTCAAGTCTCAAAGGCACCATTTAAGGAAACACTCATCTACTTACCCTAACATAGGAAAGGAGTGAATTCCATCTTGTGTAATTATGTTTCCAGCTCCCCAAATGATAAGCATATTGAGTCGGTGATCTGACCACTCTAACCCGTACAAATCAAAGGACAATTTCTCGCAAACTGGAGTTCATAATACACTTAGGATTAAAACTAAGTTACCTAGGTCATTATAGTGAAATAGAGACCTAACTAGTTAACGAAGTTACATCTAGTAGTTATGATTTTATGGTTCGATTTTATGCAAACTCATTACATAAGATACCCTCACTCTCATGTCACCTACACGAACACGTTGGATCATTGTGTTTGTATCAAATACAAAGTGGGTCGTATCCATAGTGTTACCAGTATAAGGTACCCAGCCTTATCACTATGCTATAGACCGTTTAAGTTGATCTCAAACATTGATCCTTGTATGTCTCTACATATTGTTCAAGACTCATCAAACAACTTAGGATGTTAATTTATTGGATTTGGGTTACTAAGACAAAACTAATAATATAATCAATAACATCTATTGAAATTAAAATAACAACACTTTATTAATAGCGATCAATGGATTATATTTACAATCTACGAGTTTTAGGACATAAATCCCAACAACCAAATCTAGAACTTCAACTTCTAACTCATTGCCAATCCTTTTGATGCTAACCCTAATTCCCCATTCAAAACTTCTCTTCATTTCTCCTTCTTATAAAAAATACCTTCCTCGCCTCACTCATACTTCATTGTCTCATCCATGGTACAACCTCTCAACACAAGAGACGAACATTACAACATGAGAATTAGTAATCTCATTAAAAACTATGAAACAAAGTTTTGAATGTCTTTATGATCAATTCTCATATAGAAAAATCTCCAAATAAACAACTCCTTGTAAACCAAAATTTAATGTTTGAAGATGAGGGTGACCTAACTGGTTGTGTCAAAGATTGGATGATGAGGATGATTGTATTCCAACATGAGCAGCATGTAAATTTTCAGGGATCAATAGGTTTGGAGAAGGCAGTGGATATGTAGCTTGAGTTGATTGGGTAGAGGTCATTGACGCTATGTCCTTGGAATAAAATTTTGCCAGTAGTTTTATCTTGAATGGTGAATTTGTTAGCATAAAAAACAATGTAACAATTATTGTCTTTGCATAATTGATTAATAGATAAAAGATTGTGTAAAATATTAGAGACATTTAAAATATCTTTTAAGTGGAAGGAAGAGGTTGATGAGTAAGGGATTTTGCCACAACATGTATGAGATATTGGAATAGATTGCCCATGACCAACTGAGATTCTTTCTTCCCCATTATATTCACTAAACATGGAGAGAGATCCAAAGTATGAGATTTCATCATTTTTAAAAAATTTAAACCATTCATTGAAAACCAATTAACATCCGTCATTAAAACCATTCGTATAGATGGAGGAGGTGAATTCATCAACCAAAATCTTTCCTTCTATCTTGAATCCCATGGTATATCTCATAAAAAATCATGCCCTTATACACACGAACAAAATGGCTTAGTCGAAAGAAAACACTGTTATATAGTTGAAACAAACTTTTGCCTCATGACTCGTACCTCTGTCCCCTTAAAATTTTGGTCCTTTGCCTTTGCTACAGTTGTCTTCCTAATAAACAGATTACTTTCACCTCTACTAAAAAACAAAACTCCATTTGAATGTCTTTTTCAACGTCCCCCGGACTATAAACACCTCAAAATCTTCAGTTGTGCTTGTTACCCATTACTTAAACCATACATGCTACAACCAAAAACATCCCAATGTGTCTTTCTCGGTTACCCCCGGACCATAAAGGATATTTGTGTTACAACATGAGCTCAGGTAATTTTTTCACTTCCTGCCATATTATATTTGACGAAACGTTTTTCCGTTTCTCAAACCTATCCATATCTCAATAAAATCCTACACCTCACTCATCCAAAAATCAGCACCAAATCCCTCTATCTCTACTATTCAATTTCAATACACGATAACCCATTGAACATATTGAAATAGATTTTGTCTTACTATCCATTGATAATGGAAATATTATGAATAATGGGAATGCAATTTTAAGTGATGAAGAAGTTACATCTACTGTGAATCACAGAAATGGAAACACCAACAATGAAAGTGGTGCATCAACTGAAAATGAAAGTATCCATACTGAAAGTCAAGAGCAACCCACCATCAACGTCCAAGAACATCCAAGTAACACCACTAACATTCACTCTATGCAGACTATAAGCAAATTAGGTATATCAAAGAAAATAGCCTTTGTTGCCACAACAAAACCATTACTCTCATTTGACATTGAACCAACCTCTCACACCCAAGCTTCCAAAGAATCAACATGGAAGAAAGCTATGCAAGAAGAGTATGACGCTTTAATGAAACAAATAACATGGAACTTAACTCCATTACCACCTGACAAATTTGCCATTGGCTGCAAGTGGGTTTATTGTGTTAAAAGAAATATAGATGGCAGTATTGCTCATCATAAGTCAAGATTAGTTGTCAAAGGATATCACCAACAAGAAGGAATTGATTTTTAAGAAACTTTTAGCTCTATAGTAAAGAAGCCTACTGTTCCAATAATACTTTCTCTAGCTACACAATTTAATTGGAAACTAAGGCAACTAGATGTAAAAAATTCATTTCTACGTGGAGAACTTAAAGAAGAAGTATACATGCAACAACCACAAGGCTTCATCAAATCATGTATTTAAACTTCTTAAGTCCTTTTACGGCCTTAAACAAGCACCTCGTGCTTCGTTCAAGTACTTCACAACTCATTTACT
Organism: Cucumis hystrix; assembly: GCA_025688845.1. Lineage (NCBI taxonomy): Eukaryota > Viridiplantae > Streptophyta > Magnoliopsida > Cucurbitales > Cucurbitaceae > Cucumis > Cucumis hystrix. The sequence continues at coordinate 22,638,220 of CM046884.1, forward strand.
CACTCTGAGGTTCATTGCATCCACTATTGACACATCTTTATTTGTTTAACAAGGATTTTCAATGGCATACCTTCAATTGTATGTCTATAATAACAGGAAATGACAATTCCTACATTGAAGAGTTAATCACTCAATTAAGAAAAATATTTGAAATGACTAATTTGGGGCTACTCAAGTTCTTCTTGGGTCTTGAAGTAACTAAAACAACAACATGCATACCAGTAACTCAATCCAAATATGCCAAAGACATACTTCATAAGTTCGGAATGGACTGGCTGCAAACCATGTAAAACCCCCATTGCACTCAAATCTTTAAAAGACATACCAGACTCAATCTGCTCAATAGAGGATGCCAAATTAAAGCTTATCGAAGTATCATTGGAGCACCTCAATACATTACCTTTACTCGCCTAGATATCACATTCACTGTCAGCAAACTGTCATAGTTTATGTACTCTCAAACACTTTGTCATCTCCAAGCTGCCAAATGTGTAATAAGATACACTAGTGGCACCATCTCCAAAGGAATCCTCCTTCGAAAGTCAGCAAAACCATTTAATCTAAATGCCTTTTTCTGACTCAGATTGGGGTTGGAAACTCTCTTGACAGGCGCTCTACTACCAATTTTATAATATTTTTAGGCAATAACTCAATATCATGGGCAGCCAAAAAGTAGAAAATTGTGTCTCGAAGCTCCACTAAAGCCGAGTATAGAGCGTTAACAACTACAACAACAAACTTAGATTGGATTCGGGAGCTCCTCCGTGACTTATGGGTGTTTTGCAATGATATCTTTATGGTGCAACAACCAATTGGCAAGACAACTAGCAAGAAATTCGTTTTTTCAAGGAAGAACCAAATGTATTGAAGTTGACCACCACTTTGTTTGAGAGAAAGTTGTTCGAAATGACATACATCTTCAATACATATCTTCCTCTACTCAACTGGCCGACATCTTTACTAAAGCACTCACTACAAATCAATTCCTCTTACTAAGATCCAAACTAATGTTTTAACTCTTCAGGGCCAACATTAGTTAGAGGGAGGTTTTTATGATATATGTAAGAGTCAGTTTTATTTAAGTTATTTTGTTATAAAATTTGTTATGAAGAGAACTTTTTTTAAATACCCTTCTAGTTGGTGATCACAATCAATAAGAAATAACATCTCTTTCACATAAATAGTGAAAGTTTTCATTCCTCGCCTCTCTCATGCTTCACTATCTCATATCCATGATACTAGCTCTCGACATGAGAGACAGACATTACAACCTCAAAATTAGTAATCTCATTGAAAACTATGAAAGAAAGTTTTGGATGTGTTTATGATCAATGCTCACATAGAAAAACCTCAAACTAAAAAACTCCTTATAAACCAAAACACACAAACTTGAAAATCAAACAAAAAGTTAATTATGAGTTACCTAGCTAAAAAGAGATATTTATTAGTGGACCTCTCAAACTTAATTAAACCCAACTAAAATAAGATGGCAAAGAGACCAAAATGGTCTATAAGTAATCCTACAAAATTCAAAAGGAAGAGAAAATGCAAGAATTGGGAGATTTGGTATGATCAGCAAATATGGTCCATTTAAATTGACAGCACCTCAACACTTAAAATTTTCTCTTCAAATTCTCATAATAATCATCCTTAACATTCTGATTTCATCATCTATCTCTTATTAGCTTGGTAGCTCCTGTTCTTAGTGGTGCACGTGTAAGCTTTAAGTTTGACTTAATCACTCTTAACTTAAACTCTACAAGTGACCCATTAAGCATACTTAGGAAATTTCTAGAAAGTTTTTTTACTTATTCTCGCCTAATCCTTTATCTCGCGAAATACCTTATTCGCATAAAAACACAACTTTACAAAATCTTGTCGCGAACCTTTCTCGCGGACTAACCAAACCTCTTCTCGCTTAGACCACCCAAAATGCCTTTTTCAAGACATTTAGTCAAATTTTACTTCTTATCTTAACTACGGGTCTTCCAACTCTTCCCTTCTTAAGAAATTTCGTCCTCGAAATTTAGACAAGAAAGACTAATTTCAAACTTTCATAAATTTCTACTTTCATTACTTAGCTTTTGTCATATTACAACTTTTTACCGAGCTTACAAAATTATAATTACAAAAATACAAACTTAAACCATCTTCTTTTCCTTCTCTACCTAACTCATTTCTTGATCGTTTTACACTCAAACTCTTCTCTACTCGCAAAAGGTACAATAATCACTTCTTACCATAATCACTTCTTACCGCAATAGGTAGAACAGAAGTTATGATTTCTCCTCTTAATCCATTCACAAATTGCCTACACCCATTCACAACCCCTTATAAATAAAAAACACATAGACTTGAAAATCAAACAAAAAGTAATTATGAGTTACCTAAAAAAAAGATATTTATTAGTGGACCTCTCAAACTTAAAAATACAATGGCAAAGAGACCAAAATGGTCTATAAGTAATCCCACAAGATTCGAAAGGAAGAGCAAATGCAAGAATTGGGAGATTTGGTATGATGAGCAAATAGGGTCCATTTAAATTAAAAGAAAAACCTAATAAAACGGGCCATTTTTTTGTTATTTTTGATAAGGCATAAACAAGAGCCGCGTCAGATGAACTCAAAATCTCCATAATTTTGGCCTCAATTCCGTCCCTACACTTCCCTTATTCTCTCAACATCACTGTCTCACATGTCTCCCCTGCCCACCATTTTTTGCCTCTCTTACAATCTTTTTTTCTTATATAATTATTCTCATTATTATTTTTATGTTCTCAAACAAATAATAATTGTAACAAACATTGCATTATGGACGTAAAAATAATTCTGAAATGTCGAGTACTATGTTGCCTGCCCCTCGTTCAGGCAAGAAAATTATTGAAGACATTGTTCGTGGAGTGGACAGAAAAGAAAAAAAAGAAAGAAAGTGAAAAGTGAAATTATTGAAATGACATCCAACTGAAAATGTGGGCATCCATATGTGCACTAATAATAACGCTTATTTATACTATTACATAATCATTGTTTGAGACTTGTGATTTTATTTAGTAAATCTATAAACTTCCCTAACTAAATGAATTTAGACAATTGATTAAATTTTATTTAAAAATTGTTCATTCAAATTATAATGGTAAATTTGTTGAATGAATACGATTTATTCAAATGCAATTTATTTTAGTAAATGTTTCAAATTGATTCATTTATAATATATTATAATTTTAATTTTAAGAAATTAAATTAGAAATATACATTTATAAAAGTTTAAGATTTAAATTGATTTATTTATAAAAAGAATGAGTTTGTATCTAAGGTTCACAAGGACGAGTTTAAATTGATATGATGTGAAAAGTTGATATTTTTTCGTTTTAAAGTGTAGGTAATTATCAATTTAGAAAGTAGGGGTTTAAAAAAGAAAAGGAAAAATGCGCCTATAAAGCCCCTAATTAATTAGGCCGGCCATTCCCACGCGCATTTTTCACTTCATTTGTCCTTCGGGTCATGGTCCTCACAGTCGGCCTCTCTTCGACGACGACGGCGTCTCACCCACGGAGGAGACACCGGCGGAGGAAACGCTGTTTACTGGTGCTCAAGCGTCTCAAGACTCGATGCTATATCCTTAGACGATGTATATTCATGCTCTTGTGCTGGCACGACGACGCCGTTTCGGATTAATGAACGGTACTGACCGATCAAACTCATCGGACGCCCACTGGGTATGGTAGATGATCAGAACTCAAAACAGAAAAAGTTTTTTTTTTTCTTTTTTTTTTCTTTCTTTCTTTCTTTGGAGTGATTGGTGTTTGACTCTTGAGTTGAGTCGGTCGTAGATTAAAATAGAACGGGGGATAAGTTTGCTATTTTTAACTTGGCTGTAAAAAATTTTATTATCTTCTTCATGTAGATAATACAAGGAGGTTAACTGCTGTTGGACTTGTGTGTTCTTCGATTTGACTTTGAGGCTTTCTTTGTTCTCTTTTCTAAGTTTTCTAGAGCATTTTGTGCATTTGTGTGTTTGTGTTCAAGTATGATAAAAATGTGTGGTCAAACATATTATTGCACATAAAAGAGGTTTAGGCTTTAGGGTTTGGGATGATATTTTATAAAAATTTAGGACTTTTCAGATGAGTTTATTAAAGCCTTTTAATTTCTTTCATTTCTTGCCAATATCAGCATATTCAATTGGCCTATAACATATCTTATCCCCAGACTATATATGATCCAGTGGGAATATTTTGTGTTCAAAAAGTGGAAAAGAAGACTAATTTTAGTATCTTCAATTAACATTATTCAACCATAAATTAATGTTGGTATATGATTTTCATTACATATGGTGGTTATATCATCTTCATATAGAAAGAAACAAATTATTCTTTCAAGAATAAAATTATTTTTATAGCTCACGTTAACAAATTAAAGGGGAAAAGCTAAATTATGCAAAATATAATGACTTGTAAATTTTATACTTTTGTATAAAAAAATACCTTCAAACTTAATTTCAAACAAATAGTTCAAAAATATTTCTATTATATGGGTAGAAATTGTTAGGGCATTATGGGCAATGAAAGTTGTTATTTTGAGTATAAATTATAATAGTATATCAATATTTGAAGTATAAACATTTGGGTAAGAGGTGAAATAATAAAAGAGTAAGAAGTTAATAAATTATAAAATTGGTGTTTTCAATTGTGGAACCCACAAACACCTGGAGGCAAGTAAGAAGTCAAACTCCTTGGATCAAAACACTCTTTTATAGTTTGAAAATTAAATAGTAATTAAACATATTATTGTAGCAAATAATAAAAAAAATGATGAATGTAAAATATTAAAAATTAAGTATATGGAGATTTTGGAATAGTGTCGATGGTAGTTAATTGAGGAATACAAAATAGTATTAGTTGTAGTAAGAGGTGGTTAGTATAGTCTTCGGATAGTCCTTGTTCAAACATCTCCTCAGTGTTTTGGATCAACTTCAAAAGTTTCAAAATTACCTTTAAATTTAAAAAATTAAAAATTAAAATGCCCTTTATGTTGGTATAAGTATACAGCACATTAATAGTCATTTAAAAAATATATATCTTTAAACTCATAGGGGCGTTTGGGACGATGAGTGATTTATGATAGTCTTAATGTTACGGTAATTTGCGTTTGGGGGAAGAATATTATAGTCTGTGTTATGATAGTATGTTTTTGGGAGAAGGATTATGATAGTCTGCATTTGAAGAAAGGAGTATGATAGTCTGTGTTTGGGACGCTGACTATCATAATCTGTATTATTATAAATTATGTTTAGGGTGCAGATTATTACAACCTTGGTTTTGGACAACTTTTTTTTTCTTCTAAAATATATATTGTAGATCAAATACACAAATTTCATAAATTGATTTTATCAAATAATCTTACTTATGATATTCGTTCAATAAATTTAGCATCCATCACGATGTTTCATGTTTTTTTTTTTCATGCATATACATTGTATATCAAAATAAAGAAGCTTCCTAATTTGAACGTTCATATCAATAATTTAAGCTGCAATATTGTATTTCTACTAATTTGTTTTCCATACATATATATATTTTTGTCATTAGATGCAATATTTTTTTAAAAATCTTTTTCCTTAATTTTCTTAATTACGATGTTCATTCCATAAATTTGTTATTAATTTTCTTAATTACGAGTTTTTTTTTCGCGTACAATGGAAAACATGTAAACACAAACTGCTATTATTAAAATTGGTTATAGTGTTATAAAAGTTTCTAAAATAAATTTATATGAAAAAGCCTTTATGTTTATAGCATGTTTTATTATGTTTCAAAGTATAATTTGATCTCAATGTTTATGAAATGGTGTTCAAACCATTAGTTGATTCATTTGAATGTACTAACGTTTATGTGAACATAAATAAAGAGTAAAGGCCACCATGAGTGAAAGGGACTACATGGTGATAAAATGCTAGTTAATGCGTTGAAATGAGCGTATTATACTTAGCAGTCTGAGCTCTTAAATGCTGATGATTTCAGTAATCTAAACGCGAAGCTGATACATGACCTAGCGTATAGAGTGATTGGGATCCTTGACGAAAGGAATGTTTGGTAATTAATGTGTTACGCAAAATGAAATGTTTATATATGAAATTGATATGTTTAGTAAAATGATGTTTATACAAAAGGTATTTCACGAAAAGGTTTTTTAAAACTTCATTAAGTCTTTTAGACTTATGTTTTAAAACTCATCTTGAAGTTAAAGTTAAAAGAGAGGTAATAGAAATGAAGACTGGAGAAGAGTTGATGCCAAAGAATAAGAGAGAGTGGAGGGTAGGCAGCAAGTAGTGTCAGGCAAACGGGTTGTGAAAGCAAAGATCAAGTTCTTTTGAGGGATGGAAATCAACTTGAGGAACTCATCTATACCATGTAAAACAAATATTCAGTAACCAAATTCCAACAGAATCTACTTCAAAAATTTGTTGCAGGTTTTCTTAAAATTATAGGAAAATATATTAGGAAATGTGAAATTTGAGGAGTAATATTAAAAGAGATTACAAAGGTAGACGACGAGACCCTCCATATCACGACCCAATAACTTTTTTTTTTTTTATGAAAAAATGGTCATTTATGTTTTTTTTTTTTCATTATGTTCAATTTTCCTATAAAATTGGGCACCTATCAAAATCTAGAAAAGATCTATGAAGTCTATGAAAAATAAAATCATAAGATTTGAACTATCATTGATATTTACAATTTTTTAAAAATATTTAATTATTATTTTTAAAATTGTTATCTATTTAAAAAAAAAAAAAGAAGTTAGACTTCCTTAACTGACGTTGACTACAGAACACCTTCTGGCGAGTCGCGGGCCTATAAAGAAGTTAACGGTAACAGTACAGCAGTAACCAAATTCAAAAGTTCACAATGCGGATAAGTGAAAAAATAATACACACCCGAAATTTGAATTTCAAATTTGAATCTCATCATCTCGTAACGGCCAAATTCCTCTCTTCCCTCATTTCTATACTTACCTTTCTACTTCACTCCTCTTCCTCATTCCACATTTCCCCCATGGCTTCTCTCACTCCCGGAATCCTCTTGAAGCTCCTTCAGGCCATGAATTCCAACACCAGAGTCACTGGTGACCACCGTTCAGCTCTTCTCCAAGTCATAGGCATCGTTCCAGCCCTCGCAGGTTCCGAACTTTGGCCCAATCGTGGATTCTACATCCAGCTATCTGATTCCCTCAATTCCACTTACGTCTCCCTCTCCGAACGCGAAACGGATCTCATCCTCTCGAATCGATTGCATCTTGGCCAATTCATTTACGTTGACCGCTTTGAATTCGACACACCCATCCCTCGCGTATGCGGTATTCGTCCAATTCCAGGGCGGCAAGCATCTGTTGGAAGCCCTGAGCTTCTAATTGCAAGGATTTCGGCTTCTAAGCGGGAGTTTGTGATTCAACCTGTGACGGAATCGGATCAATCGGCTGACCCGATTGCGGCATTGTCCTCGAATCAGAAATTGGAGGAACCTCAAATTAAGGAATCGAAGAGTAATTCGAAGATTGGAAATGGTAGAGGAAGGCAAGCCCTAGCTCCTCGAGATAATTTACAGATTGAAAATAAGGGAAGTACAGAAGAAACCAAAGTTCCCCATAAGCCTCAGAGGTTTTCTTCTCCGGCAGGAGGTAAAAGATCTATGTCAGTTGGAAAGAAGAATGTGCCTGTGGTTGAGCGAGATCCTTCTCCGGCTGGAAAGGGGAAGAGGTCGGCTTCTCCAGTGCCATCAAAAACTGTTGTTCCAAGTTTGGTAGCTGCTCGTGAAGAGAATCGGGTGAGTTCGAAGGAGGCCGCCATTATTGTTCCTTCGAGGTATCGACAGCCATCCCCAAATGGGAGGAGACAGGCTTCTCCTAGTGTACGAAGAGCTTCGCTTTCTCCAGCAAGAAGGCTATCAGGGGGTTTGAAGGTCTCTCCTCTTTTGGCAGTCGCGGATTCAGCAAGCAAGAAGAAGATGAGTCACATTGCTGCTGGAATTTCTAAGGTTTCTGAGGCTCTTGTTGGGTCTGCAAAATCGAATAGGAAGAGTTGGGATGACCAATCAACTGCCTCTTCTACCTCTGAGGAGCAGAGAGATGGTGGGGTTTCAAAAAACAAGCCAGATCTTCAAGCAATTCTTCGCACACAGGTACAATTACCATACATTGTTGATTACTAGAACTTAGTTAAATTGGATGCTTTTCCCTCCTCAAATTTGACATGATCTAGAACCCAAGGCGATTATTACGTATTTTAGAACACCCTCACTAATTAAATTATTCTTCAGTCTGAGTCTGATTTTAAATCATGTAAATTTATGTATCGATTCTCTATTATTTTAAGTTTTCATATTCATTATTTGTCTCGCAACATGTTATATTCTATAGGCTGCCATTTCAAGAAGATTGAGCGATGCAAATGATCATAGACCCAAGAGTGAAGAGGCACAAAGAAAAGAAAAAAAGAAGTCATTCAGTCCATCTGAGTGCGAGGTTCCAGATGAGAGAAAATTTTCGGGTCTTGGTATAACTGTTCATGATAAGAAATGGACTGATGGCAGTGTTCTAGTTGATGCAGCTCCTCCAAATCTTGTTAAACTAGCGAAGGTCTGAATTGAGCTTAGTGATTTAATGAGTTGTTTTGAATGGACTTGATCTGAAAAACTAGGAAAAAAATGTTTACTTAAATGATACTCTTTGACTAATGATGTATTTGTACTTTTTAATGTTATCAGGATGCTATGCAAAGGAGAGATATTGCTTCTATAGCTGCAGCTGAAGCATTAGAAGAGGCAATTTCTACTGAATCGATCATAAGGAGCTTAAGGTATTACCCCCACCTTTTCACTTTTATTGTCTTAAATAATGAATGTTATAACTGAATTGAATTGAATTGATGTATATATAAACTTCCGTTTCATTCCAGCAAGTTTTCAGAACTTTCCTCTACACACAAGACCGGAGACCTTTTGCATGTGGTGGATCAGTTCTTCATAATCTATAACGATGTAGTCAGATCGACTGAGATTACCGAATCAGTTTTTGCCAGTCGAAATGGCAACAAGAAGCCTGGTACAATTAACTCGCCGGAGCTACTGAAACCTGCCTCTCTTTGGGTTGATGCCGCCTTGGCCACTAACCTTGAGATTGTCTCACTTCTCACCGGTCAAGACAATAGCCCAGCAACTATCTTGCACAAAAGCGTATCGAAAAAACAAACCATGGAGGGCTCTTCACTTCCCAATTCCAATATGGTTCAATGGAGAAGAGGCCATGAAATGAAAGAGACAGTAGAGCTTGCTATGGAGTTGCAGTCTGAGATGAAGCTTTGGTTTCTCAAGTTTGTTGAGGATTCCCTTGATGCCGGTTCAAAGGTCTTTATTGAAAGGTCTGTAGATGCCGTTAAAACGTCGCCTCCAATACCGAATCGTGGCTCCATGGCATCAGTTTTATCCCAGTTAAAGAGAGTGAATGACTGGTTAGACCGTGTAGTTTCAAAACGAGATGATCCTTTGAAAGAAAAGGTGGAAAGGTTAAAACGAAAGATCTATGGTTTTGTCATTCAGAATGTTGATTGTTGAGTCTTTTAACTTCGACAACAGTGCTCCCGTTGTTTTGTTTCTTTCAACTTTGTTGATTCTTTGTCAAAAAAAAATCATGTTTAAGGAAATGTCTTTCATTTATTCATTTAATTGCCATCTGCATTAGTTATCTGAATGGAATATATTTAAAATGTATAACTTCTTGCACATCATGTTTCATGTTTTTCAACAAAAAATTAACAAAGATACTGGTCGTGTATTTTTTCACAACACGAACAATGTCAGTACAACCTGCTACCCACCAACAGAACTTTAAAATCCAGCCTTTATATTTTACCTCAAACTTTCTTTGCATGCCTCAGTAAAAACGTCACTCTTCTTCTACAAATGCTTCCAAACAGCATCACTTGTTTCTTCATCTTTCTCTCATGGCTCCACCGTGGGTTCAAGAGCTCCATATTCCTCACATGGATATCCCTGTAACCATTAACCGTATGATTCCGATCATGCCGGCGGGCCCTATCCCTACTGCAGACAGCGACTCTCTATACCTCTCTAACCTTGACGATGTTGTCGGTGCCCGTGTTTTCACTCCCACCGTCTACTTTTACGAGTTGAACAGCATCAACTCCGGCGGGAAGCCGGTAATGGAGATGCTTCGAGAAGCACTTTCTCTTGTTTTAGTTCCTTATTACCCTTTTTCAGGTAGGCTCAGAGAGACAAGAAACGGGAAGGTGGAAGTGTTTTTCGGATCAGAACAAGGAGCTTTAATGGTAGAAGCTCATTCTGACATAACATTGAACAGTTTAGGGAATATAACGGTTCCAAACCCAGCATGGGAGCCATTGATCTTCAAGTTCCCTAATGAAGAGCCATACAAAGTACTTGAAATGCCATTGCTTATAGCACAAGTTACCCTTTTCAAATGTGGGGGTTTCAGCTTAGGCTTGAGGCTCTGCCATTGCATTTGCGATGGCCTTGGCGCTATGCAATTCCTTAGCGCCTGGGCTGCCACAGCCAAATCAGGCAAGCTCATAACAAACCCAGATCCATGTTGGGACCGAGAGTTTTTTAAGCCTCGTGATCCACCAATTGTGAAATTCCCCCACGTTGAGTTCATGAAAATCGACGATGGCTCGACCCTGACGATGACACTCTGGCAATCAAAACCCGTTCAACGATGTTACCGAATCAGCCGCGAGTTCCAACTCTGGCTAAAATCTAATGCCCAACCAGACGACATGTCGGCCTGCTCAACGTTCGATGCCATGGCCGCGCATGTTTGGAGGTCATGGGTGAAAGCCCTAGATGTTAAACCAGTGGATTACACACTCCGGCTTACGTTTTCCGTCAATGCTCGGCCGAAACTCGAAAACCCCCCATTGAAAAACGGGTTCTACGGCAACGTACTCTGTCTCCCCTGCGTTACGAGCACCGTATCGGAGCTGGTTAATGGCGGTCTTTCGAAGACGACCCGATTGGTACGTGAGGCGAAGAATAAAGTGTCGGAAGAGTATGTGAAATCGACGGTGGATTACATTGAGATGGATAGGCCGAGGAGATTGGAATTTGGGGGGAAATTGACGATAACGCAGTGGACTAGGTTTTCGATCTATGAAGGTGCGGATTTTGGATGGGGAAGACCGGTGTATGCAGGTCCGATTGATCTATCTCCGACGCCGCAGGTTTGCGTATTCTTGCCGGAAGGGACGAGGGAATCGAACGGGTCAATGCTGGTTTGCATTTGCTTGCCGGAAAATGCTACGCAGAAATTCACGGAGTTGTTGCGTACAGCGAGGGTGGGTTGAAAATGGTTCCTTGAAACGTTTTCGTGGGAAGTGACACGTGAGAAAAGCACGTGTGTTTCTCTTTGTCTTACGTCTTCCGTTAAATCTTTTATGCTATTCCCGTCATTATTATTTTCGACTCTCTTCTTCATATTTAAATTTGTTAAATTGCATACATAATCCTCACTGTCAATGTTTTTGTCTACTTTTTTTCAATAACTTAAATTTATAACTCTTTACCACACTAGTCTACTTTCTATAATACCAACTCATTATTTGACCCATCAACTTTAAATGTTGGTAGAGTTGAGTTGGCATATTTTGATGTACCAACTCACCCAACATTCATTTCTTCCTAGCATTTTCAATAGCTTCACTCATTGACCACCATTGATGATTACGATTGCCACACTTAGAGAATCAACTTCAACAATCACTTTCACATGTCCACCTTCAATGACCGATTTATAGGTTCTAGCAACCACCTCCGACGAAAAGTTTCGACAACCACCTTTGTGTGACCAACTCCAATAACCAATTTTGTCCTCCTCTGATAACAAACTTCAATAACCACCTGGGCCTGATAAATTTCAAGCTTTGACAACAAACTCTTGCAACCAACTCCAAGATCATTTTGTACAATCAACTTTTGCATTTGACAACCACATAAGACTACAAACTTAAGCAATAATCATTTTTGATAACCAACTTCGACAATCATCTTTAACTTCGGGCTCCAACAAGTACCTCTAAGATAAACTTCAATGAAAATCATATTTGATATTCAATTTCAATGACAACCACCTTTAACATCAATACAACATTCACCTTAGGCACTCAAGAACTGCAAAGACCACCTATAACGATCATCTTGAGCAACTAACTCCAACTAGCAACTTTGTTGTTCATCTCTAATGACTAAATTAATTGACCAACTCGACAATAATATACTACAAAAAGAAAAAAAAAGCCTAAATGGTAAAAATGATTTAATACAAAATTGAAATTATTAGTTTATATTGTTTAATAGTCGTTTTTTTATAGTAATATGATATTGAGATGTTGTCCAAGAATGACGGGTCATCCTCAAAGACTTCTTTGTGGTAAACATCCAAAAGATCAATTGCTTTTTAACAACCTCACCACAATCAAAGAAGTTGATGTACTATTTGTGCTTATTTAGTAGGACTAATTAACTTAACTATTCTGTAGAACAATATTTTTTTTTTTGTCTGTATGCATGAAATTGACATGTTGTTGGCCATGATTATATATGCACTCTATTATATTTTTATTTAATTGAATTCATAAGTTAATAAAGTTAAATTAACATGCTAGATAGATTGTAAAGAAACATTCTAAATTACATGTATTTTGTGGATTAAAACATGTTAAAATTGAAAAAAAACAGAAATCAAGAACACACATCTGTGTAGTTCAAAATTCCTCTTCAATAATTGATGAAATTGATCAAAATCAAGAAACAACTACCAAGATCTTCTCTATTATCCTTCAGGTTTAGAACTTGATTTTGGATCAATTTTGTGAGTTTTTGGACTGATTTTTGGCGATCATTGTTGCCAACCTCTAGTTATCATTTTAGAGTGACCATCGTCGGCCACCTCCAACTACCATCCTTAATGATCATTAGCCAACTTGTATTGAAACTTCAATAGCAAATTCCTTTATTATAATTTGAAATCATAAAAATAGTTTTAGTACATAACAAATCAAACAATTTTTACCTAAAAACACTCTTGAAAAAAAACCTACAAAATACATATGTTTTTATTTTAAAGAAATTTTAGAAAAATGTTTAAATGAAAATACATTTTTTTCTTAAACAATTCCAAATAGGCTCTTAAAGGAGTAGGGAAAAGTGATGTGATTATCTATATAAACACATGTCTACCACTAGATTATGATGTTTTATATATATGGTCTAGATTACACCTTATGAAAGGATATACTACTTCGATAGTCCATAGTTGTAACATATCAAAGGACATGAATCTTCGTCCAAACATTTGTGTACACTGATATCGTGATATTTCACATTCATAACCAATATCACACTTGTACATATATGAAATGATACATACTTTGAAGTTCGAGCAATAAACAATTGTTAGAAGAGTGTTAGTTCAAACATCTTCCCATTCGTAATTTTTAATGATATGACATACGTATATGAAAGAATGTTTAAAAGATTAAAAATTGAGAATAATATTTAGGATTTTGACAAGAAAAGATAATATTCAGCATCTATAAAGTGTTAGATTTTTCATCATACTTTTTTCCTTCTATCCACTTTCAATTTATCACCGTTGGTTTTAAATGGACAGCTATATTATGTTAGAAAAAGTTAAATGGAAGTAAGGAGATTGTAACAAAAATGAGTCTATTTTGAAGGTTGCCCACTTACCCAAAGTCCCTGATTCCCTAGCAATCAAACGGTTGACTTAATAATGAAAGTAAAGTCCTTCATCAAAGGGATACTTTTAATTGCGCTTCGGTCCTTTTAATCAACGGCTTAGATTAAACACATCTCACAATCGAATTGATGCCACGTCATTATATGGTCCACTGACAGGTGACGATAACCCCGACCCGAATTTTTGTGCCCAACTGACAGTGGTGTCTCTCAGCGCTGGGGAACAATCGTTTCCGACCTCTTTTCGACTTTTCTTCTCCCTCCTCCCACTTCGACGACGACGGTCAGACTTAATTCATCCTCAAGTAATTTGCTATTTCTTGTCCGATGATAATTTTCGATTGGATTCAATCGAGGAAATCAAATGCCCTTTTCTTATTTGCATGATCATTTCCACGGATTACGCCTTATCAATTCCCTTTTCGCTCAATATTTTCATGATTAGACTTTAATTAGGGTTTAGTTTGTTCCATTTAAAGCTGGAGAATTTGATACATAACCGTAAGAGCTGGGGGCGAATCAGTCTCGGTCTCACAGAAGCCCGTCGGCGGCTGCATCTGTCCATACCGGCGCGGGACTCTGGTTCTTTCTCCGATCTAACAATGTGCCTCCTACCCATACTCTTGCTTACCTTGCCAATATCGAATCTGTGAACCGGCTTACGTCTGATTCTCGACAACCTCTTGCTCGTCCTCCTTCAATGGAGCAATCTACTGTTCATTCTTCCAATTCTGCGCCTCCTGAAGAGCCTGAATACTTGGCTCGCTATTTGGTCATTAAGCACTCGTGGCGTGGCCGCTACAAGCGGATTCTATGTATTTCGGCTGCTTCGATCATTACGTTAGACCCTTCCACACTGGCGGTGACTAATTCATACGATGTCGCTAGTGACTACGAGGGTGCCTCACCGATTATTGGGCGAGATGATAATTCGAATGAGTTTAACATTAGTGTTCGCACGGATGGGCGTGGGAAGTTCAAGGGGATGAAGCTCTCCTCCAAATACAGAGCGAGTATACTGACGGCGTTGCACAGAATTAGGTGGAATAGATTGGCCCCCGTGGCTGAGTTTCCGGTGCTTCATCTTCGGCGACGAGGCTCGGAGTGGGTTCCCTTTGTAAGTTTCTTTCTTTGCCTACATCCAGATTTGAGTGACGAAATATTTGCTATTTAACGAGTCTTTTTTAAAATGAAAATAGTTGTTTAGACATTGCGATTGTGTCAAGGAACTCTCTCTACCCTAATGTACAACTCTTAGGCTGCAACCAATGGTCGAGAGTAACACATACAAGAAACTGAAAGAAAGTTGTCTTTGCTTTAACTTTAACCCAGGGAAAATTAGATTTTTATCTCTATACTTGTCTCGTCAAAGTTAAAGCATAAAATTAAGAGTCAACAATCAGAAGGGTTGAATCAAAATGGCGAGACTATTGATTAAGGCACTTTTGTTTTTTACTACTAATGGTTTCACATGTTGAAGTTGATTGGGTGGATTAGGTTCAGTTGCTGAATGGCTTGGCATTATGTCCTTTTTCTTTTACAGAAATTAACAGTTTCTAATGTTGGTGTGGAGCTTATTGACGTGAAATCTGGAGACCTTCGTTGGTGCTTGGATTTTAGAGATATGGGCTCTCCTGCAATTATAATCCTACCTGATGCTTATGGGAAAAAAAGTGCTGAATATGGTGGGTTTGTTCTATGCCCATTATATGGAAGGAAATCTAAAGCCTTTCAAGCTTCTTCTGGTACTTCAAACAGTGTCATCATCTCAAATTTGGTAGGTTGGAATCTTAGACTGTTGCATATACTCGTAATTTTGACGTCTAGTTGGTTAGCAGTTTGTGCAAATATGAGGTTTGTTCTTGAGGGAGAAATGACCAAAACAATACCTTGAAAGGTTTAACATTTATAAGAATTTCTAATTTTAAGTCTATTTTATTGTAGACGAAAACAGCAAAATCCATGGTAGGGTTGTCACTTTCAGTGGACAGTTCACAATCTCTTACTGTGACAGAGTACATAAATCGAAGGGGTAATTCATTAAACTTGTTTCCTTTCTTTTATGCACCATTCTTCTAAAAAAATTCATTTGTCCTATCTTATTTGAATTTTTTTATTAAATCTAGCAAAAGAGGCTGTTGGAGCTGATGAAACCCCATGTGGTGGTTGGTCTGTTACGAGATTGCGTTCTGCTGCACATGGAACTTTGAATGTTCCAGGATTAAGTTTGGGAGTTGGCCCTAAAGGAGGACTTGGTGAACATGGTGATGCTGTGTCTCGTCAGCTCATTCTTACAAAGGTCTCAATAGTTGAAAGACGCCCAGAAAATTATGAAGTAAGTGGAGAAATATTTAGCTTTTTATTATTTATTTGCCATCAATTTGAACTGCTCACTACGTATTTCTCTTGGTGTTTGAAGCCTCTCCCTTACTCTTTATATAAATAGTGACATAATTGTAATTACATTATAAATTGTTAGGTGGAGGAAATAGAGGGAGTTGGGGAGTGTAGAGGTTAGTTATAACTTTGGCCTGGTATTGGTCCATTGTGAACTTAAAAGAGAGATGATCCTCTCAAAAGACTATTATTGTGATTGTCTCTTTGATATTGCAATATAGTTTGAGGTTGTTTTCTTATAATTTGGATGGTCACAAAAGCTCAAACACTGAAGGAAAATGAACCTCGGCCATCTTTCAACTCTCCCTTTGTAGATTTCCTTCAAACACCCCTTAAGATTGCTCACATTCCAAGCCCTTCCATCTGCTCATTTGAAGTCTCTCTCCTTTGATTATGGTTTAGATACCTCAAAATGGTGCATTCACTTTGAGGCCTCTGCTTCCCTGGGGTGTTCGGTCTCTTCCCTACCCCGGGCATATTTTGGAAGCCCACCCTCTCCCTTGCATTTAGAGCACGAGCACCTCATGCGCTGACCAGATTGTGGTCCCCTTTACATTTCATTGTAATGCCTCTTAATTTTATTTATTGCCGCTATGAAATTGTGTTGATTGATAATAATAAAATGTGCTGATATTTAAATTCCATTTTCAGTATTGAACATTCTGAATGTGAAGTTTTATGAATTGATTGGTATAGCACTTCTGCAATCATAGTTGTTTAAGTAACTAATTATTTCGTGCACTTGAATTATCAAGTAATAAAATGTGAGTTGATACAGCAGTTGTTTAAAAAACTGTTATACAGAGTTATTAAGCAATTACAGTTTTTTTAATATGAGGGATTAGTTAGTTAAACATGATTTAAATGCTGTTGTAGATGTCAACTATATATTAATTAAACAATTCTGATGCTCAATTGCTCATATGTACATTCGACAAAATGGGCACATACTGATTTCAGATTTCCTTTAGTCAGATATTATAATATAATGACTGCAGATATGTGAATCCTAAATGGCCAATTCTAAATAGCCAACCTAGTTGAGATATGATGAGGGTGCTATAGCTTGGTTGGATAGGATGAGGGTGCTATGGGGTGTCAACCTAGTTAAGTTGCCTAGGTACACCTCCTGATCCATGGTTACATGCTCATTGTATAATTCTCTTGTACTATGGACTTTTGTCTCATTATTATTATATTAATATTAAGGGGCCCTTGCAAAAATAGCAAAAAAAAAAAAAAAATGATAATAGGGCCCATGTCACTATATCTTCTAAATTGCAAAAGTAGCAAATTTAAAAGCCAATAACCCTATGATTATTGTCTGATAGCCCTCCGATAGCCTTATGATAGCCGTCTGATATCACTAATTTTGCTATATTCACAATATGCAAAAAACTAGATGCCATGAGCTGTTTTTTTTCTAAATGTTTTTGTCATTTGATGCAATTTTTCTAATATTAATAAAGAGGCTATCTCCTTTTCAAAAAAAAAAAAAATCCTAAATAGCCAATTCTGAGCCATCATATACACCTATTTTGTCTCACAAATCACGAAAACTAGAGGCTAATAATTAAACAAATGTGAAGTCTTGAGTGAAGTTTCAGTTAACAGAAATATTAAGGCAACTATTCAGCAAAAGGTTCTCACTTGATTAGATGGGTTGATGAAGGAAAGGGTGACTTCCTCTAAGAAGGGGTTGATGAAGGAAAAGGCAAAGGTTCTCACTTGATGGGAGATTATTGAGAGATTAGTTTCTTTATGGGGTTTGGAAATTCAGAATTTTTGGATGCGTAACAAAACCCTTTTAGCCGAATCGTTATGGCGCTTCTCCTCTGAGCCCAATTCTCTGTGGTGCAGGATCGTTGCTAGTAGACATGGCCTCCATCCTTTTGAATGGTTGTCTAATGGAATTAAAGGTACCCACCAGAATTTGTGGGAAGACATTTCGAAAGAGCTCCCTTCTTTTGCTTATCTGGTTTGTTGTGTGGTGGGGAGGGGAGAGATATTTGTTTTTGAGAGGATCATTGGGTGGAGGAGAGACCTCTTTGTGTTATGTTTCCTCAATTGTATCACCCATTGTCTCTTAAAAATCATTTTGTTGTCGATTCTTTAGTTTGGTTTGGGAGCTCTGGTTCCTTTTCTTTTAGGTTGCCATTCTCTTTCTAATGGGGAAGCTGTAGATGTGGCCGCTCTTGTTTCTTTTCTCGAGGTCCCCGCTTTAGTTTGGGGAGAAGGGATGATAGATTTTGGAGCCCAATCCTTTGGAAGGGTTCTCTTGTAAGTTGTTCTTTCATTGTTTGGTTGATCCTTCTGATGGAACCCTATTGGTATGAAAGAACTACTTATATATTGAATATAGAATGAGATTGTTCTATGATTACAATGTAGAAAATATGTAGAAATCGCCCCCTTCTGTTATCCTATCTCTCAAGGATGAACAGCGGAAACTCAACTCAAAACAAAACCTCACTCACTCTCCCGCCCCTCCTTTTTCTTTTTTATTCCTATTTCCGTAACTACTCTCCCCCTTTTTCTAACCTCCACGTGCTACTCCAGTGCACACCTAACTAATTACTACTTAATGATGAATCACGTGCTAAACAGGTGCACGTCTAACTAACTACTAACTTTATTATTTCTATTTCTTCCTCCTACTGTACTGGTAGACTATCGGTGGTCTATCACCTTCCCCCTTAAATGAGTTGGTTTTCTTAGTACTTTGGAGGATTAAGGTTCCTAGAAAGGTGAGGTTCTTTACTTGGTTGGTTCTTCACGGCCATGCTAACACGCTAGACATGCTTGTCAAGAATATGTCTTTGCTTGTTGGGCCTTTTTGTTGTATTTTTTGTCAGAATGCAGAGGAAGACCAGGATCGTATTCTTTGGTGATGTAATTTTGTGAGTGGAGTTTGTTATCCTTTTTCTACATGTTCGATATGATGAGTGTTCGTCATAGAGATGTCAGTGCTATGATCTAGTAGTTTCTCCTCAATCTGCCTTTTGGGGAGAGGTTGGTTTGTTGGCTTCCTGCTGGGGTGTGTATGGTCTTATGGGTTCTATGGGTTGAGCGGAATAGTACGGTGTTTAAGGAAGTTGAAAGGGATCATAGCGAGTTTTGGTACCTGACTCCGTTTTTCGCTTTCATGTTTCCCTTTGGGCATTGATGTTGAAGACTTTTTGTAATTATTCTATAGGTGTGATTTCACATAGTTAGAGTCCTTTCCTGGGATGGGAGTCCCTCCTTTTTTTTTTTTTTTTTTTTTTTCCACCTTTGTATTCTTTGATTCTTTCTTAATGAAAGTATATTTTAATTAAAAAAAAGCAGCTATTCAGCATGATTATACATGTATCTTGCTTGTTAGATAAAGTTTTTTAAATCAAATTTTTTTATGTACAGGCTGTTACAGTTCGTCCTTTGTCTGCTGTCAGCTCGCTCGTGCGGTTTGCAGAGGAGCCCCAGATGTTTGCCATTGAATTCAACGATGGATGTCCTGTTCATGTGAGCTTACTTTTAAATGTTCAGTCTAGATTAATATTATTTATGAACTTTTAATGGACATGGCATGAATAACAGGTATATGCCAGTACGTCTCGTGATAACTTACTTGCAGCCATTCGGGATGTATTGCAAACAGAAGTAGGTAGATGATGTATTTGCCTTCGATTTGTTTTACTATTTAGCATCCATAAATAGATTTCTGTGCAAGTATCATTGGTAACTTAATGTTGTCTATTTTCATATCTGCTGTTTGCCTTTAGGGTCAGTGCCCAGTACCTGTGTTACCTAGGCTAACAATGCCTGGTCATCGTATTGATCCACCATGTGGAAGAGTCCACCTACAATTTGGCCAACAGAAATCTGTCATTGATTTGGAAAATGCATCCATGCATTTGAAGCACTTAGCAGCAGCTGCTAAGGATGCTGTGGCTGAAAGTGGTTCAATACCTGGATCAAGAGCTAAACTTTGGCGTAGAATAAGGGAGTTTAATGCATGTATACCTTACAGTGGGGTTCCTTCCAACATTGAAGTACCCGAGGTGACCCTCATGGCCTTGATTACAATGCTTCCAGCTGCACCAAATCTTCCTCCCGAGTTTCCTCCATTGCCACCTCCTTCACCTAAAGCAGCTGCAACTGTAATGGGCTTCATTTCATGTTTACGTCGATTGTTAGCATCAACAAGTGCCGCGTCACATGTGATGTCATTTCCAGCTGCTGTTGGGAGAATAATGGGTTTGCTTAGAAATGGTTCTGAGGGTGTAGCAGCTGAAGCTGCAGGCCTAATTGCAGTGCTTATTGGTGGTGGGCCTGGTGATTCAAGTCTGGTAACAGATTCTAAAGGAGAGCGGCATGCTACAATCATTCATACCAAGTCAGTGTTGTTTGCTCATCAAGGTTATGTGGTTATTCTTGTCAACAGACTGAAGCCAATTTCTATTTCTCCTTTGCTTTCCATGGCTGTTGTTGAAGTGCTTGATGCGATGATATGTGAACCACATGGTGAAACAACTCAGTTTCCAGTTTTTGTTGAATTATTGCGCCAAGTGGCAGGCCTCAAACGTCGCTTGTTTGCACTCTTTGGACATCCTGCTGAAAGTGTGAGAGAAACCGTGGCTGTGATAATGCGCACAATTGCAGAAGAGGATGCAATTGCAGCAGAGTCAATGCGTGATGCTGCTTTACGAGATGGTGCTATATTAAGGCATTTATCACATGCATTTTTCCTTCCGGCTGGTGAGAGACGTGAGGTTAGTCGACAGTTGGTTGCCCTATGGGCAGACTCTTATCAACCAGCTTTGGATTTGTTATCTAGAGTTTTGCCTCCCGGACTTGTTGCATATTTACACACACGATCTGATGGAGTAATGCATGAGGATTCAAATCTGGAAGGATCATACAGTAGACGACAGAGACGCTTACTCCAGAGGAGAGGCCGTACAGGTAGAGTGACAACATCTCAAGATCAAAATTTGCCAAATAGTAATTTTGAGACTGGTGATCCCTCTAGGCAGATAAGTACTGGTCCAGTTTCAACCATTCAAGCTTCTGTTGCTCATCCTAGTGACAATGTAATTGGTGATTGTACTTCATCCCAACGTGATCAAACTGCTGTTCCATCTTCAATTGACGTTCCAAGTACTAACATAAATGAGGCGTCAGAACCAAATATTGAAAGTGCTGATGCTAATCAGGAGTCAGGACTTCCTGCTCCTGCTCAGGTTGTTGTGGAGAACACTCCTGTTGGCTCTGGCAGGCTACTCTGTAATTGGCCTGAATTTTGGCGAGCTTTTAGTCTTGATCATAATCGTGCTGATTTGATTTGGAATGAGCGCACAAGACAAGAACTACGTGAGACACTGCAAGCTGAGGTTCATAAATTAGATGTTGAAAAGGAACGGTCTGAAGATATTGTCCCTGGGGTCACCCCTGTTGGAGAAAGTATGACTAGTCAAGATAGCCTGCCAAAAATTTCTTGGAACTATTCTGAGTTCTTAGTTAGCTATCCTAGTTTGTCTAAAGAAGTTTGTGTAGGTCAGTATTATTTACGATTGTTGCTTGAAAGCAACAGTACCGGCAGGGTTCAGGATTTCCCACTCCGGGACCCGGTTGCTTTCTTTAGAGCACTTTATCATCGATTCTTATGTGATGCGGACACGGGACTTACAGTAGATGGTACCATTCCTGATGAACTGGGTGCATCTGATGATTGGTGTGATATGGGAAGACTGGATGGTTTTGGAGGAGGTGGGGGCTCTTCTGTTAGAGAGCTATGTGCAAGGGCTATGTCAATTGTCTATGAACAGCATCATCAAACAATTGGTCCATTTGAAGGCACTGCTCATATAACAGTTCTTTTGGATCGAACAGATGATAGAGCTTTGAGACATCGTCTTCTTCTTCTTTTGAAGGTGCGCAAATGCTCAAAACCCTTTCCCCTTTCACCTGTTCACTTCCCCTGCTCCCTTGAGTGATATACTTGTTTTCAAAGACCATGAGTTATCATGTAGTGGAAAAAAAAACTTCACTATCTTAGTTTGTCCAGTTTGTTTAGTTCTTTATCTCCCTTTAACAAAAATTATGGAATTGGACCAAAACTAGTACGGAACGATTTTCAGAATGATTAATATTTAATATGGTGTTTAGATTTTAATAACATGTTTTTATCACTTATATTAACTTTGCATGCAGGCATTAATGAAGGTATTGTCAAATGTAGAGGCATGTGTTTTGGTTGGAGGATGTGTATTAGCCGTTGATCTGCTGACGGTGGTTCATGAAGCCTCAGAGAGGACTGCTATTCCTTTAGAGTCTAATTTGCTTGCCTCTACTGCTTTTATGGAACCTCTTAAAGAGTGGATGTTTATTGATAAAGAGAATGCAAAGGTTGGACCAATGGAGAAGGACGCCATTAGAAGACTCTGGTCAAAGAAAGCTATTGATTGGACAACACGGTGCTGGGCCTCTGGAATGCTTGACTGGAAGAGATTGCGTGATATACGTGAGCTACGGTGGGCATTAGCTGTCCGAGTTCCTGTTCTCACACCAGCTCAGGTATGAATATTTATTTTGTGCATAAATTTTTATTGAAGAGATCATCTGGCTGCAAACACATTAACAACCCTTTTGTTGCTCAATCTGTTTTCTGGACCTCCTATGGCCATTTTCCAATCTTCCTGCAAAATACCTTGCGGATGTACATTTATGTTTCTACCTTTTTCTTCCTGCCTGGTTATTTTTCTTTTCAAGCAATTTATCGAGTGTGTTGGTACTTCTTGATCATTGTTATATAGTCGAACTAAGTATAGAATATATTTTGTAACCTCTGTATGTGTCCACTGATATCTTAATATAATGAGTTTGTTGTATAGATTGGTGAGACAGCACTGTCAATTTTACATAGTATGGTATCTGCACATTCGGACTTGGATGATGCTGGAGAGATAGTTACCCCAACCCCTAGAGTAAAACGAATCTTGTCCAGTCCAAGGTGTCTTCCACATATTGCTCAGGTGAGATCTGGTACTCTTTTTCACGAACCATTGTTTAAATCTTAGCTTGAATTGATGGTCTGGTTGGATAAATGTACTGCTTTTTGTATGAGTTTAATGGTGTAACTTAGTGAGAACTAAGAAAGTTGTAGCTGAGGGGTGTTTTTTTTTTGTAAACTTCACACATCAATGAAATTTGTTTCCTATAAAAAAAAATGAAGTAATGTTAATAATTAGTTTTGCCCTATCAAAAAATAATAATAATGTAACTTTAATGATAAGTAGTAACTCATAATTCAAATTTTAATGAAAAGAACACTAGGAAATACATCTTAAAAACAAGATTTATCAATTGCAAGTATGATGAACCTTTTTTTCTTCAATATAAATAAGTATAATTGTTCTGATGTATGGTGATGATATGATGCTGCCTAATTCTATCACATATCACTAGTTTGCATTCAGCGTTCACTTATTAGTTATTAATAATAATAATTTGATAGGTCAATTTCTATTTATTTTTATTGGCTTACATACATTTTGAAACCTTAATGTTGAGTGTTTATTTGAGTTCTCTTGTTGTGTTTATTTTCCTTTTTTGACCTAGCCATAGAGAATGTATTTCAGTGGCTATTTTCCTCCTTATGGTGTGTAGGCTATGCTTTCTGGGGAACCAAACATTGTGGAATTTTCAGCTGCTTTATTAAGAGCTGTTGTCACCAGAAATCCCAAAGCCATGATTCGTCTTTACAGCACTGGTGCATTCTATTTTGCCCTTGCCTATCCAGGATCTAACCTTCTTTCAATCGCACAACTCTTCTCAGTGACTCATGTTCATCAAGCATTTCATGGTGGAGAAGAGGCTGCAGTTTCCTCTTCTTTGCCTCTTGCAAAGCGAAGTGTATTGGGTGGGCTTCTTCCTGAATCCCTGCTCTATGTATTGGAGCGCAGTGGCCCAGCTGCATTTGCTGCTGCAATGGTTTCTGACTCAGATACTCCCGAGATCATATGGACTCACAAAATGAGAGCAGAAAACCTTATTTGTCAGGTGCTGCCACTTTGGGTCTACTTTTGCTTCTATAAATGAATTTTTCTGATTTTCATTCAACAGATGTCCAAACGTTTATCTGTTTCTCTTTTACCAGGTTTTACAGCATCTTGGCGATTTTCCCCAAAAATTGTCACAGCATTGCCATTGTTTATATGAATATGCTCCTATGCCACCAGTGACTTATCAAGAGTTGAGGGATGAAATGTGGTGCCACCGTTACTATCTGAGGAACTTATGTGATGAGATACGATTTCCCAACTGGCCAATTGTTGAACATGTTGAATTTCTTCAGTCATTACTTGTTATGTGGCGTGAAGAATTAACACGGAGACCTATGGATCTCTCCGAAGAAGAAGCTTGCAAAATATTGGAAATTTCTCTGGAGGACGTGTCAAACAATGACAGTAATATGAGACATTCTTCTGAAAATGGTGAAGAAATGTTTGGCATCTCTAGACAAGTTGAGAATATTGACGAAGAAAAGCTTAAACGGCAATATAGAAAACTTGCAATGAAATACCATCCTGACAAAAATCCGGAAGGAAGGGAAAAGTTTCTTGCCGTGCAGAAAGCGTATGAGCGTCTACAGGTAGGCCTTTGAAGCATTTTATTCTCATGCATGCCCCAATTTTTTTCCAACAAGCTGATAATATGGCATATGGCATATTGACAATCAGGGTTTTGAGTCCACTTTCAAAATATGCTCTAGTATAAGCTAGTGCATTTACCACTTTGATCTGTACGCCAAAGACTTCACAGTGTTAGTGAGAAAATAAAAGATAAGAGAGAAGAACATTAATATTTTGACCAGCATGTTTCATTTTAGCCTGTGGATCCTAATGGACCCAAATCTATCAAAAGTTTGGCGAGAATCATAAAGAGATAAAAATGGCATAACCCTATGTGTGTACATGTCATGCATAGTATTTTATAATTCTGGCAAGTCTCTGAAAAAGAAATTAAAAACATAAAAAATGAAGAATAAAACGAGGAAGGAGAAATTGGAATTGGAACCAGTTCATCGATCAGTTTGTAACCTTATTGATGCTTTAGTGCTTGTGATGCCCAGACTTTATAGTATAGATGTTTTGCTTATTATAATCTTCTTTGCTGAATGTTCTTCGGGAACTCATGTGAAATAAAATCTAGTAATCTTTATGATATATTGACCAATGCTGTGTAGAATTTAGTTCATTTATTTTATTTTGTTACCATCACATGACTGCTGTTGGCTGTATCTGTACGAGCAAATCACACATTTTCTTAGTCAAATACTTCTCCGATATCCTTCACAGGCTACCATGCAAGGGTTGCAAGGTCCACAACCTTGGAGGTTGCTTCTTTTGTTGAAAGGTCAATGTATATTGTACAGACGCTATGGAAATGTACTCGAACCATTCAAATATGCAGGTTATCCGATGCTGCTAAATGCTGTAACAGTGGACAAGGAAGATAGCAATTTTCTTGCATCTGACCGAGCACCTCTCCTCGTGGCAGCATCAGAACTTTTGTGGCTCACGTAACTTTTCCTATTTCACTATTCTTTTTCACATTGTTATTTTGTTCATGAGATGGATAAAATGAACTAAAGTTTCTTCTTTGATGCGATAGATGTGCATCATCTTCGTTGAATGGTGAAGAACTAGTGAGGGATAGTGGAATTAAACTTCTTGCCGTTCTTCTTTCTCGTTGCATGTGTGTGGTGCAACCAACTACTTCTGCGAATGAACCATCTGCTATCATTGTTACAAATGTCATGCGAACCTTTTCTGTTCTAAGCCAGTTTGATAGTGCAAGGGTTGAGATGCTTGAATTTTCTGGACTAGTTGATGACATAGTTCATTGCACTGAACTTGAGCTAATACCAGCAGCTGTTGATGCTGCTCTCCAGACTATTGCCCATGTTTCTGTTTCCTCAGAATTTCAGGATGCCTTGCTAAAATCCGGGGTCTTATGGTATGTATTTCTTATCTAATTCACTCTCTGTATCTCTGATTGGTTTTGATCAGGACGGTGTTACGATTGTGATAGGAATGGTATTAGGGTGTTGGAGGGATATTGAGGTATAAATGGTAACCAAACTACAAAACCATTCCTATTAGATTGTTTTGCTGAGTTGTCCATTTATCTTCCAACGATAATGATCACGTGACAAAATTTGTATCAGTCTCTTTCCAGCTCCATTTCTTTTGTTTTAATTAATAGCCATAGACTTGAAGCCCTGTCATCAGAAATGAAAACTTTTTAATCCTGTTTTTCGACGACGTTAAATTATTTTTAGGTACCTTTTGCCTTTGTTGCTTCAATATGATGCAACAGCCGAGGATTCTGACACAAAGGAGTCACATGGTGTTGGTGCCAGTGTTCAAATTGCAAAGAATCTGCATGCCTTGCGCGCTTCTCAGGCCCTCTCAAGGCTTAGTGGTATGTGTAGTGATGACAGTCTTACACCCTATAACCAGGCTGCAGCTGATGCTCTACGTAGATTGTTAACTCCAAAAGTTGCTAGTCTTTTGAAGGATCCAGAACCTAAAGATCTACTGTCCAAAATAAATGCTAACTTGGAATCACCTGAGGTACACTGGTCTACTACTTTATTTTTGTTTTTTTACTCTTAGATATTTGAAGGCAGACTTGTTTGATATTCAACCTATATCAATATCCCATTTTACCTTCCTCTGCAATGAATTTAGTTTCCTTAAATTGGAATTCAAGTCTAAGGTTGCTAAACATTAACCTTGTAGATTATTTGGAACTCATCCACAAGAGCAGAACTTCTGAAGTTTGTAGATCAGCAGCGCAGTAGCCAGGGCCCTGATGGGTCATATGATCTGAAAGATTCACATGAATTTGTGTATGAGGCACTGTCAAAAGAGCTCTACGTGGGCAATGTTTATCTGAGAGTTTACAATGATCAACCAGATTTTGAGATTAGTTGTCCTGATGTTTTTGGTGTTGCTTTAGTTGAATTCATAGCGGACCTTGTACATAATCAGTACTTTGTAGATTCTGCTTCTCAAAATAAACCTGTTATTACTAGTGACAGCTGTAGTTCACAAAACGAACTTAATTCCAGTGTTCCATCTCTCGAGGCTGAGCAACTTAACAATGAGGCTTCTGGATCAATTAGTCAGCAGGGTGAGCCTGTTGATACAATCTCAGCATCAGATGGACAGGGTCCTGAGGAGGAAGAAGCTTTATTGGTCAAGAACCTTCAATTTGGATTGATCTCCTTAAAGGTATGCTGCTGATTAATATCCATCAAGTGAAATTCACTTAATGGGTTTATTTTCTGCTGAGTTTGTGGATCATATTTTTTTTTATGAAATGAACACCTTTTATTGAGAAAAAATGAAGAATACAAGGGCATATAAAAAAATCAGCTTAACAAAACAACCCCATTAAAAAAAGAGGACCAACTAAGTAAAATATTGCCTATGGAATAGTTATAGAAGATCTTCGAAATTGAAGCCCAAAGAGGCACATGATATTTAACCAAACACCAAATCTCACTATGCCTCCTCTCACTACCCCGAAAAACCCGATCATTTCTCTCCTCAAATGTCCCAAATAACAGCACACAACTAGTTTGTGGATTATATGAGAAATATGAATAGTTAAATTGGTGTCTCTTATTTGGTTGGAAGCAATGCAACATATCTGACACTATTGTTCTCCATATAATTTTCAGAATTTGCTAACACGGTATCCAAATCTGGCATCCATCTTTTCTACCAAAGACAAGCTATTACCTCTGTTTGAATGTTTTTCTGTTGCTGTTCCATCAAAATGCAACATTGCTCAACTTTGTCTCGGTGTTCTGTCACTTTTAACTGCATATGCTCCCTGCTTAGAGGCTATGGTTGCTGATGGATCTGGTCTTCTCCTTTTACTACAAATGCTCCACTCCAATCCTCAATGTCGTGAAGGGGTTCTTCATGTTCTTTATGCATTGGCAAGTACTGCAGAACTCGCCTGGTCAGCTGCCAAGCATGGCGGTGTTGTATATATTCTTGAAATTCTCTTACCTCTGCAGGGTAACTGTAAATTAAATTTTATCTTTTCACATCTATGGATTATGGAAGAGACAATCCTTAACCTATGTTATTATGTATAATATTCAGATGAAATTCCTCTTCAGCAAAGAGCTGCCGCCGCCTCCTTGTTGGGAAAACTCATTGGGCAGCCCATGCATGGCCCTAGAGTTGCTATAACTCTAGCTAGATTTCTTCCAGATGGCCTAGTATCAGTTATCAGGGATGGACCTGGTGAGGCTGTAGTGGCAGCTGTAGACCAAACAACCGAGACACCAGAACTTGTATGGACATCCGCAATGGCAGCCTCATTGTCTGCCCAAATTGCAACTATGGCTTCAGACTTGTACCGTGAGCAGATGAAAGGCCGTGTTATTGATTGGGATGTGCCTGAGCAAGCATCTACGCAACAAGAAATGAGAGATGAGCCTCAGGTATATTCCACCACATATCTGCCATACTACATTATCTGCCTTCATTGCTGGAAAACTTACCAGCTTATGTTCATGCAGGTTGGAGGAATATACGTTAGATTGTTTCTAAAAGACCCCAAATTCCCTCTAAGAAATCCAAAGAGATTTTTAGAAGGATTGTTGGATCAATATTTGTCATCTATTGCTGCCACACATTATGATACACAAGCTTTTAACCCTGAGCTTCCTCTTCTCCTCTCTGCTGCATTGGTTTCATTATTGCGAGTGCACCCAGCATTAGCGGATCATGTTGGGTATCTTGGATATGTACCCAAACTTGTTTCTGCTGTCGCTTATGAAGCCAGACGAGAAACTATGTCATCAGGGGAGGGAAACAATGGCAACTATGAGGAGAGAACTCATGAACCTAGTGATGGATCAGAACAGTCTGCACAAACTCCACAGGAACGTGTGCGTCTCAGCTGTTTACGTGTCCTACATCAACTGGCAGCTAGTACTATATGTGCAGAAGCTATGGCAGCAACTAGTGTTGGAACTCCTCAGGTATTTTTTCTTATATTATTTGCAACGCCCTGCGAAGAAAGTTTATGTTCCTTGGCCGTAGAAAAACAATTTATCCAAGGATGATCAATATTAATTTTACGTGGCACTAGTGGGATGTTAGTTTTGATTTAGAAAAGATGTTAGTGTGATTTTCTTACTCTTGGTTCTTGTTGAACCATTATGGGCTTGCAGTTCTCTGCACATTGAAACAACTTGCTAGTCTCTAAACACCTGAGCCATCAATCATCTTTAATCTGCTTTGGTTTCATCATTATGTATTATCTGACTAGAACTTATATGGTTCTAGGTTGTTCCTCTTCTAATGAAAGCTATAGGATGGAATGGTGGAAGCATACTTGCACTTGAGACCCTAAAGCGTGTTGTGGTTGCTGGAAATCGAGCCAGGGATGCTCTTGTTGCCCAAGGGCTTAAGTGAGTATCTTATTTAGTATATTAAAATTCATTTCATGTCTCCTAATGTTGTGCCGAAGAGGAAAAACTGTTTGATGAACGTTTGTCACACTTTTTGACTTTTGTACTAGTATTAATAAATTTTCTAAACCCCATAAGGTACTTCCATGTATTATAATTTAGTATAAAGGAGTTGCCTTGATGTCTAATTTGGGTCGTCAAGTGTGACATAATAATGCTTAATTAGATGCCTTCTGTGTCAAGTAGTTAACCATACTATTCTACGATGTTCATGTTTGTCCCTGTAATTAGATACCTTTGGATTTTGTATCTCTGCCTCTGTTTGTGAAGCAGTTTAATGGCAACCTATTTTAATCACTGTTGACTGCAACTTGACTTATCTACATACACTATAGGATCTTTGAGATGCCAACCTCATGGATTGGGCATGGTGTTGGCAAATGACTCAACCCCCTTGATCCATTTTGGATGTCAAATATCCCATGAAATTTGGGAGTGTCAATGATTGCAAGAGTAGTGTTACTTTGGGCTGATATGAAAAATATATATTGTAAAATTTATATGCTTAAGAAAAGAGATGCAATCGAACTTTGTTTTTCTTAGGCTTTCTGTATTCATTTTATATTGCATTATGATGAAGGGTTGGGCTTGTCGAAGTACTCCTTGGGCTTCTTGATTGGAGAGCTGGGGGAAGGAATGGACTATGCTCTCAAATGAAATGGAATGAATCTGAAGCCTCTATCGGCAGGGTGCTAGCAATAGAGGTATGTAGTTTTGAATGTCTTTTTGTTGGTTGACTGTTGTAATTATTTTTAATAGCTTGATTCTGCAGCTATCTTATTTGGCACAGTATGGAATCTGTTAATGACTTTTCGAACTGTAAAATTTTCTTGAAGGACTTTTAAGAATATGAGATTGTTCTGTAAGGAATTACTGTGAAAATAGGGTGGAAGACTTAAATTTATTTGAATTGAATTCATTTCAAGGAATTTGGATTGAAATATTTTCTAGTTTTGTTTCTATCTTTGGAATGAAACATGAAATATAAATAATTTTAATCCTTTCAAGATGTCTAACGTAGCTCACCAAGCCGAGTTATTTTTTGGTTAAACAGACTTCTCAATTAAATGATTTGGGTTAATTAGTAAAGGTTTATCGGGAGGACTTTGAGTGAGAAAGGTATCAAGCTTTTGGAGGAAATGATGGACCCTGGTTGAAGGAAAAGATCAGGGGTAGGAGAGAGAAGCCGATCAGTTAGGATTGTGGAGAGAGATTTGGTCGGAAAAGGGATATATATCGTTGAAGTTATCTTAGAAGGCTAAGCAAATAGCCATCATGTGAGCTTTCTTCGGATGTTATGCTCAACATTGGCTGGAATTTTTATGCATTCCCTAAACATTGTCCATTACACAATAGTAACACCTCTTAAGAAACGGGAGCTCGACAAGTTCCAAACTCCTTTTTCACTGAGACTAGTGAATTTTTTGCAAATGGCTTAAAGACAGGAGGTTTTCTAATTTAGAAATGAGACGTGCATCAGTAAATATTCTTCTAATGCAACGTGATTATCTATATAAATTTTCTTTTCTCTTTATCCATCCAGGTTTTGCATGCATTTGCCACGGAAGGGGCACATTGTTCTAAAGTGCGGGATATCTTAGATTCCTCCGAGGTAATTATTGACAGATAGTTAGATTTTGATATTTTTAGAACATTGTTTTTGTTTACCTTAAATGTCCCTGAATTTTTGTCCACTGTTTTGGCTCCTCTATATACGAAGAAGAGTGATGAAAATATGAATGCAAAATAATCATGAATTTACAATGTTCTGAAGGATATTAGGAAAGGGTGCTTACACACTAGCAAGTTGAAGGACTACTAATTTTGTGTTTATCAGTGATGTTTCTAATAATATAGCGTTTGGGTCGACAGAAGAATTGTAATTTTGAACTTCATCTATACTTTTAATTTAGTTGCGGATATTGTATTATAGGTTTGGAGTGCTTATAAAGATCAGAAGCATGACCTTTTCTTGCCATCAAATGCCCAATCTGCTGCTGCTGGGGTTGCTGGTCTAATAGAGAATTCATCTTCAAGACTAACCTATGCTCTTGCTGCACCCCCAACTCAAACTTCAAGGACTTCCAATGGAAAATAGAATCCAGCTGTAGAACATACAACATATCAAAGTACAGCATTCAGCATCATTTTATTGAATCCAAATCTATGCCCTGAGTGCATAAATTCTCTGTAAATTAAGTTCTTTTTGTACAGTTTCCAACATTTTTCTTTCACTCCAATTTAATTTTTCTTTTTCCTTTTCGTTTCTTTTTTCAGAGGGAAGGGGTTGTTTAATCATATAGTCTCATTGCGATTTTCTTATTGTGTAAAGAAAAAAAAACTTTGTAAATTGAGGTTCTTTTACCTGATTCTAGGTGATTTTGTGTGAATAATATAGCATTTTTCATTTTCTAATGTGCTGATTTCTTTATTATGTCTTGTCATGGGAAGAAGTTCCAAGAAGGTGCTGGAACCTCACTTTTCCTGAATTCGAATCCTTGTGGTTTAGTGATGGTTTTCAAATCAAAATTCTTATGGTTCGAGTTCTATTGGAACCAATTATTAGTGAAATTCTTCTTCCACTTTAACATAATATGATATAGTGAGATGGATAAATCAAAATGGAAGATTGACGAAGCAACAGCTCTGTATGGTCTTCTTTGTTGTTGGTTTATTTATTGTAGAAAATAAAAGCCTACGTTGGGACATGTCGTTTTCATTTTAATGCGCCACGTGCCTTTTCTACTTCCCTGGCACAGTTTATTGTTGTTATTATTGCCTCAAAAGGATCCTTCGCTTTCTCTTAAGTA
Organism: Cucumis hystrix; assembly: GCA_025688845.1. NCBI lineage: Eukaryota > Viridiplantae > Streptophyta > Magnoliopsida > Cucurbitales > Cucurbitaceae > Cucumis > Cucumis hystrix. The sequence continues at coordinate 22,670,762 of CM046884.1, forward strand.
ACGATAAGTGAGCTACAATGAAAAGTGGCCTTCAGATTGTGTCATCGTCGTGTGAAGTTACTTGTTTGCCTTTAAGTTCAATTTGCACCTATAAGGTCACTTGCTATTTGATCCTTGATGCTCAACACACGGTACCTCATTCCCCAAGTTAACGAAAAAAATAATTATATTTTAAAGTTACTTGATAGCATGCTATCTTATTACTCGATTGCTACTTCATCCTCAATTTCTCCCAAAAATGATTACATCAAAGAAGGAAATGAAACTCATATCATATCACAACTGGAATCCCCAAGTGGAACACTTTGAAGACAATGTTTTATAGAAAGGCAATTAGGAATACTTGTTTAAACATTCGTTTGGAATACTTGTTCGGTTATACAATAATTAGTTTATGTCTGGGTTGATCGAATGTATTCAATGAGTGCGTTCAGAGAGTATGTGGCCAATATGGGTTACATGGAAAATACATAGTCAGTGGATTTTTCATGTCATGTAAGTTGATGATTGTAGATAGAATCAAACAACATGAAACATGTATCGAATATCAAGTTTGTGTATTAAGTATCGAGTAGAGTGTAGCTAGTAACAAGTATTTTATAAAATTGTTAAATGTTTTTTACTAATTTGTTTTTGTTGAATAAGAAATTTTGGGACCAATCACAAATTGCCATGTCATTTACTAAATTAATGATGAAAAAATATAAATAATTGAATTTGTGACTGATTAAAAAATTGGCATGTGTCCCAAATTAAATTTGAAGACATAAATTGGCCAATTTTGATGATGCCACATGTTTTCATTATGACCGTTTGATCAAGTTATTTATTTTAGTGCAATTAAATACTATTTATTTGGACAAAAGTTCAATTGAGCAAAAAAAAAAAAACTTAATTTAGCTCAAAGACTAAATATAACTCAAATCCATGTGGTTGAGTCCATGGGTCTAGTCCACGGACCAACCGTCACCCAAGTCCATAAAGCCCCACCAGAGAACTCTATAAATATAGGAGTTCTCTTTATTTGTGGAGGTTGGAAACTTTTACTCCACAAGGTCTAGAGAGATTCTTTCAAGAGCAAGAAGACTCCCCAACTCCTAAAGCCGACCGTCCTTGAAGATTCTCGAAGATTGAAGTTCCTTTAAAGATACGAACTTTCTTCCAAGACTCAAACTTCAAGAACACCACGTACTCTGCTTTCTCAAATTAAGCGTAAACATCCAACCAAGAGAGAATCAAAGGATCAAATACTAGAGATCCAACCACATCGCATCAAATCAACACAAGTTCAACTCCACGAATTAAATTTCTTCCTAAATCTCGTGCGAACAATTTGTTTGCATTGAAGGATGAAAAAGAGGCAGTACATGGGATGAGGAGAAATGATGTTATAATCAAGGTCATTTAAAAGGTGTCCAAGTCTCGACAACAATGACATATATTGCATTGATAGAACTGATATACAAAGTGACTAAGCGCAGTGTATCAAAGTACAACATTGTTATCCTAGTAAAATATAAGTTGATTTCAATTCTCCTATTGCATTAATAGAGGATTTCGATTCTCCTATTGCATTAATGGAGGATGACGATGATGTCCAGTTCACATTTAACTCTGGAAGCCTATCCTAAATTGGGTGTTGGCCATAATATCCTGTCACCAGTAAGAAATCATCCTTGGTGAACGTCACAATCGTGCCATTCAAATCAAGAGTTATGGAATCCCTCATGTTGTCTTTCACTTCCCTGCGGTAGGATGTAATGAACAAGTGGACTATTGAATTTTACGTCCATATTGATGAATCGACCGAACACGGTTTTTTTGAAGAGATTAAGTTGGATAGGTGTAAGGTTCTCCTTCAGTATCTTATTAATCAGTGTGATGTAGAAAGACAAATTAGTAGCTTAGCCAGAAAACCGATGATTCACAAGAATTTTGAATTAACTAGCCATGCTACACATGAAACAAAATGAAAAAAAAAAATATAATTTAGCCAATGATAAATACCTGCTCCTTGCTCCTCGTTTTACTCTCTACTCGATGTATGACATACTTGATACTTGATGTTCCTTTCATCGCCCTAAACATTGTATACTCATTACACGACATCATATACTCGACACTGTTGTTTGATACTATGGTTGGTGTTCGTAAACATAATCCTATGGTCAGTGATTGTTAACATTAAATCCTAGTTCTTCGTAAAGATTTTGTATACAGTCAATGATCATATCATTATTACATCTCATCTCGCCTAGGATGGAGACATGTGCGTGGAAATTCTAGCAAGTCCCTAGCCATCTCGTCTAGGATGACAACTTGTGTGTGAAGATTAGCAAATCTAATCGCCTAGCCATTTCATCTAAGATGGCAGGATGCAACTTATTTACTTATCTTCTCTCCTTTTCAAACTCTTAATTAGATGAGTATTAATTTGTAATAATAATATTTTCAAAAAAATTTATCAACAACTTCTCTCCTGGATATAATGAGTTTGTGCACGTGGACTTCTGAACTAAAAGTATTTCACAAATCTTCTTAACTTGAACACTCCTAGAATGATTTGGTAAAATTAAACGAGGAAAAAAATGTCCTTTTGGTTCCTCAACTTTGATTTTAGCTTCTTTGTGGTTCTTATGTTTTAAAATTTAACACATTTGTCCGTGAGATTTCAACCATGCTCAATTTTAGTTAGTGACTTGTTATTCAAGAGATGTGTACTTTTATTACTGGAGCATTTTTAAAAATAGCAAAATAAATTAAAATATTTACAAACTATAGCAAAATTTTGGATTCTATCACTAATAGTCTTCTATCACTATAGCATATCAATGACTATCAGTGATAGTAAATATTTTGTAAAATCTACTATTTTTAAAAATTTCTCTTTATTATTTTTGTTTTTTTAAAAAGAACATTTTTATGTATGGAGATTAAAATAGTGGCATAATGAATATATATTGGTTTAAAATTAATTCAATCATCATCCTAGAAATCTTTTGTTAAGTTACTAACGATTTTGTTATTTCAAGGACCATCATTGGTACAAACAAATTAAATTTAGAAACATAAAAAACAATATATAAGAGAACAAAATTATATTTTTTTCACATCAAACAAAAGGATCCATAATAAATTTTAAGAGTTTAATAATGTGATTGAACATTTAAGATTTTTGTTTTTACCCTACAACTCTACACTCTTTGTATTACAACTATTTTGTTAGCTTTTTTTCTTATTGAGTGAGAATTGAAGAGTAGTAGTATAGTACCTGCTAAAATTATGGTAGTTTTTAATTATAATTTGATGTTTCTTTTACGTACAATCGTTTTCATTAATTTCCCTCAACTAAATGATGATGGAAATAGGATGATGCAATATTTAAAGCATTATTGTTTAACTACAACTGCTTCCTCCCCCATAGATTGAGACTAATTTTTTTAAAGATCTCTAATTTAATAGAATACTTATTATTTACTACCATTCTTACCATATTATAAAAATGATTTGGTATGGCATTTTACTATACAAAATTATTAGAAATGGTTGCCTCAAAACCATATAAAAACGGAAATAATAATAAGAAGGTGACAAAATAAATTCAAAACATAACTTAGCGGGCGGCACCGCGTTTTAAAAGGTAGGGTAACGGGTGAAGGGGATGCCAAAGAGAAGACTATGGAAATATTTTTACAACTGGCAATTCACACGTGTCAGGTTGAGGTGGCCATCTAAGAATCTTCTTCTACACTTTTATTGTATAAATATAAATATAATATTCCAGCGGGTTTTGAGCTGTTTCTGGGATATATAATTGAAACTTGGAAGGAGGGAATTAAGTTAAGAGACCAATTGTGGTTTTGCTACTCTTCTTTTACTCTCCATTTTGTTTGGTCACCAATACTTTCTCTTTTCTCTTTTCTTTTCTCTTTTCTTTTCTTTTTTCCTTTTAAATATACCATCAAATACTTATATTATATTAAATCATTTACAATAGCTATTCAAATACTTCTTCTTTACATCAAACCTTTCTAAGAAAATCACCATCTCAATTACCGTCCAAATTAAATTACTTTCACAATTATTATTTACGGCTATGTAAAAATATGATCATTATTACTTCCTTTTTTTTTCATTCATTAATTATCCCATCTTATTTTATTTAAATTAACCTTTTTTAGAGTATTTTTTTAAAATAAATTTCAAAGTTTATAGTTAATACCAAAATAAATTAAAATATTTATAAATTCAAAGTTGAAATATTTTTAAAAATACCAAAATTTTGAATTCTATCAATAATAGTGACTGATAGACTACGATCGCTATAACTTTGTTGTTGTATCAAATTAGACCATAAACTTTTACAAGTATACTAATTTAAAATTTTAACTTTTGTTAATGTATCAATTTAAATTCTAAAGTTTCATAATTGTATCTAAATAAAACAGGGATGAATTAGTGTTTTTTTTCTTTTCTCTCTTTGTTTCTTCTTCTTCTCTCTTATAATTAGATAATTTAAATTGATACAAATATAAAAGTTATAGATTTAGATCGATACAATCATAAAAGTTTAAAATTTAAATTGATACAATTTTAAAGTTCAATATTTAAATTATTATAATTATTAGTTTACAATTTAAATCGATACAAGGTAAAATTGAGGGTTTAAATGGATAGTTTTTCAAAAAAAAAAAAAAAACAATTACAAACAAAGATTATTATGTGATTTATCTGGTGACATATTCTTAAATTCATATTAAAAAATAGATTGAGATAATGATTATTTTTTGTCAAACTAAATATAAAGACATCATCAATGAAAAGCTTATAAATTCATTTCTTTCATCATATTGTTTAACTAAAAATCACAAATTTCTCTATTTCTCCCATAATTATGACTCAAATTAGTATACCACACGGTTTCTAAACGTATTCAATTTGATAATCATTTTAGTATTTTCTCTATGTCTGACTTTTGTAGTGCAAAAATGAACTTAGTTGAATAGTTTTTGACATACATTCTTTTCTAAATTAAAGTTAAAGTTTGATATCCTAATACAACATTTGTGTTATATACTAAAAAAAACTTCTATTCACACATTATGAATTTTCTTTCTTAAATAATTATTTCTTAAACAATGATCTTTTTAGATAATACAATTGAAAATCCAATAACCCGAATAATCTATCTAATTTTACCAAAAAAAAAACTAAAAGTAAATTAAAGAGATTAAGAACTTTAAAGAAGGAAAGACTTCCTAAAATTTCAACTTTTTATAGTTGAAAAAATATGCAAATTGGTGGAGGAAACTAACAAATAATAAACTCAATTAAAAAAAAACACAGTTTCATTGTTTGATAACCATTTCGTTTTTCATTTTTAGTTTTTAATAGTAGGTCATATTAACGTAACAAACTATAGACTTAAAAAAACAATCATCATACCCAAACTACGTGATCAGAAAATTCATAACAAAATTTCAAACCAATTTAAAAAAAAAAAACATTATGATTTAAGTTTAGTAAGAATAAACATGATTAAGAAATTAGATGATGGAAGGAATTGACCACAAAATTGGTGGCAATTGAAAGGAAAATAATGAAAGATAAAAGAAGATGAAGAAGAAGAAGAAAGAAAGTCAAATGTAATAAAATTCAAAGAAAGGGAAGTACAGTTGAGCTACCCATTCTTTTAATTATGATGATATTGTAGTGAAGATTGGGATATGATTATATTTGGCATTTTGGTCAATTTTGTTTGTTGCCAAATGCCAATAAACAATACCTTATTCATTCTTTGCCTAATAATGCCTTTCTCTATGATAATATAAACCCATAAACCAAATAAAAGTCTATTTTAACTTTTCATTCAATAAATTATCCTTTATAAACAGCCCAATAAAAAAAAAAAAAAAAAAAAGTCACGGTGATTAATTGATCATATGGTTTTGCTTTAATATATTATTATCGTTGATTTGATTGATTGAAGTTTTAAAAATAGAAAAGCAATTTGTTTCACATGGTAGCTGCTTATTTATATCTACAAGGTTTGATTAAATATATTTTAAGATCCTAAGCTAAATTGTTTAAGAAAGCCAAATGATTATATTATTATTAACTAATATTGCAATATAAATTGATTGAGTATATTAACTTCAACAATTTCATACCCAACTAATAGGTTTTATCTAATTAGTTAGGAAGAATAAAATATGTAAAACGAACATGTAATTTTTCAAACTTTAGAAAGTTGCTGTATTATTATTATTATTGACTTTTGAAAAATATGCATACGAAAATACATCAGACGTTGTGGAAAAAAAAGTATGTGGATCTTCAAATCCTAACAAATTTTAATTGCGGAGAAAGTTATGTGGAAATAGACCAAATAATTTGTAAGAAATTGTCAAAATTTCTCCACATTTTTTGTAATAGAAAAAATAGAACAACTTACTAAAATAAATTTTTCTATTTTCAAATTATGTTCATAAATTAAAATTTTCGATTCCCTCTTTTTAGTGTTATGTTTATTTGATTTATATACTTTAATAACTATTTAGTAGGTTAATCAACTTTAAATTGATAATTAGTTTTTAATTTTGTATTGAACTATTCTAACATTTAAAAAGAAAATTACGCTTCCAACTTCAAATTCTTATTAGATATAATTTACTTTTGGATCTAATAAATCATTTAAAATTTAACTTTTCAAGAAAAAATTTATTCTTTGATTATATAGTTTTCATTTAGTTTACAGATTTAAAAATATTTGATCATACATATAAGTTTTCATTTGGTTATTCGATTTCAAAATATTATATTTTTATTTACAGATTTTATATTTAGTTTCTATTTGATCCCTAAATGTCCATCTTTATTCGTTTTAATCTAAAATCCTTAACTTCTTGCCGTTAATATTAATATTTTATATCAATTTACACCTTTAAGCTTTTGGGCTATATAAACATTATCAATATGCTCTCTCTCTTTAAAAAGTCTCATCAGATATTTTGTTCAGGACACAAAGATTTTTTCCATCTCTACTGTAAATACTCATTCCACTGGTAAACTTATTTATTATCTATTTTCTTTTTTGAAAAATAAAACCAAAATTTTAAAATATTTTTTTTTCAAACTTGGTTTAAATTTCAAATTTTGTATTTCAACAAAAACAAATTTTTTAAAATAGAAAAAAGAACAAAATATGCCAAAATATTTACACCTCAAAATTTTCAAATACAATGAATATTGTGTTTTAGTGAATCAAAGAAACATAATTGTAAAATATTTTTAAATATAATAAAATAAATCAAAATATTTATATAACAGTTTTTAAAGTCTAGTGAGTTAGTTTTCATAACTCTTTTAAATATGATGTTTTGTTATATTTAAAAATTGTAAAATCAACAAAAATATTTTGAAGTGGATGAGTTATGGTAATATAAAACAAATGAATTAATATTTAAATTAAAAAAAAAAAAATTGAGAAAGAAGGGCAAAATAGTAAATTAAGGATCGGAGATTGGGAACTGTGGACTGAAAGGGAGGAAGGAAGAAGAAAGAAGGAAGAAGGAAAAGAAGAAGGAAGAAGCAGCAGAAGGCAGGTGTGGGATATAAAGAAATCTATATATATATATTTATTTTGAGTATTTGAAAGGGTTTTAAAAAGAAAAACAAAGAATTCCCCACCAGGTACCACTAACGCCAACCGTTGCCGTTTGCCTTCCTTTCCCCTTTCCCTTTCCATTTTCCATTTTCCGAACAATCTAAATTAAAACTAAAGCTGTGACCCATTTTTTCCAATCCCCGAACACCAAAAAAAGAAAAAAAAGAAAAAACATCGTTCTTTCATACTTCAAACCCTCCGATCCCCCGTCCTTTCAGGACACTTCTCCCATTTCATCTCCTTCCCTTTTCTCCTTCATTCCCCATTTTCCTCTTCTTCCCTCCCCAAGGTACCCGAGATCTGCACCTTTCTTCTTTTGGATTTCCATCTCCTTTCTCTTTTCCTCTACATTTTCCATTTCTTTCTTCTCTCATCTTCTTATCACCATGCAACTCATCACCTTTCTCTTTTCACCTCATGCATTCCTCCTTCTTTCTTATTGCCTGCCTTTTCTTTTTTCTTACACACATTATTTTCATTTTCTTCCTTTTTTCTTTCTTCAAGATCTTGGATCAGCGTTTTCTTTTCTTCTCTCCTGCTTTCTTTCTTTTAATTTCTCCTCTAAATCGTGTTTTACGTTGTACTTCTCTTCAGTTTTGTTTTCAAATGTCTTCTCATTTTGTTTGTTTTGAAATGCTTTGTAATTTTGTTTGTTTTGCTTCTAATCTTTTTGATCCCTATGCCTTCATTTCTATTATGGTTATTGGATACTCCTAACGTTTTCCCCTCCAATGTTATTTAGCTCTCATGTGATTTTCATCACTTTTGTGATTATTTATGTTTATTACTTTATTGCTGTAAAGAAAGAAAGAATAAATTCGTAAGATGTATGTGTGATCTGACATTCCTAACTTTTATATCTCAATCTCATCAATCTTTCATAATGGATTTTTAAATTCCATGTAGCTGATGGCTACAGGTTGCTGATGGCCATTTCCTCAAGAAAAACCCAGCCATCTTGCGTGTACGTAGGTTTCGATTGATAGAGGGGAATTTCGTTCAAACAAGTATCTGGTTTGGTATATTGACTGTGTTTCTGGTACATACTTCGTCATGGTTGCCACTGCAGCTACTTCTGCCTTTTTTCCTGCTATTTCTCCATCCTCGGATTCTGGTGCTGGGTCAACTAAATTCGGTAGTGGATCTGTCAATCCTGGACGAAGCAGGCCAAAATCTTCTTCTCGTGGCTTGCTTGTTAAGGCAAATGCCCAAGCTCCTCCAAAGATAAATGGTACTTCTGTTGGAATTGAGGGTGTCAAGTTTGACGATGATTTGACAACATCACCTCCTCCGAGGACTTTCATTAATCTGCTACCTGACTGGAGTATGCTTCTTGCTGCCATCACCACCATCTTTCTGGCTGCTGAGAAGCAATGGATGATGCTCGACTGGAAGCCTAGGCGGCCTGACATGCTTATTGATCCATTTGGTTTGGGGAGAATTGTTCAGGATGGTCTTGTGTTTAGACAGAATTTTTCAATTAGATCATATGAAATTGGTGCAGATCGGACAGCGTCTATAGAAACATTAATGAATCATTTACAGGTACATGATTAATCATTCTTATGATGCTTATCTGTGGTAGATTTAAAATTTTTCTGGTTGCATGTTCAATGCAAAATAGGGTTGTTAATTCTTCTATTCTTTCATATATTCGAAGCAGTAAGATGTTATCTTGTTTCTCCCTACAGGAAACTGCACTTAATCATGTAAAAACTGCTGGACTGCTAGGTGATGGATTTGGTTCTACACCAGAAATGTGTAAAAAAAACTTGATATGGGTAGTTGCGAAGATGCAAGTTGTGGTAGATAGATACCCTACATGGTAAGCTTCCATACATTTCTTGTATATGTATTCTTAAAAGGAAAATAGTTTACGTCTGAATACATTTGATTTATTCTTCTATGCATTAGCTCTATTTTTCTATTGATTATGTAAGATGAATGGTTCAGATGTTCACTTCCACAGCTTATCACATTTTCAGAATATATAGCCAACGACCAGTTTATGACTTTTAGGTTGTTCACGTTAATTGTTACATCAACTGCCCTCTAATATGAAATGTGTTATTATTCGTCCAAAAGAAAAAGGAAGAAAAATGAAATGAGTTATCTGGTATCTGGAAAACATCACATCCCATGGTTTATGATCCCCATCTGTGTAGTTAGATGGTCCTTGCAAATTATTTAAAGGTTAAAGCTCTTAAGGATATTTTAATGCCTGACAAAGCCCTTTTCTGCAGGGGTGATGTTGTTCAAGTAGACACTTGGGTCTGTGCATCTGGGAAGAATGGCATGCGACGAGATTGGCTTGTTCGTGATTGCAAAACTGGTGAAACTCTCACTAGGGCCTCAAGGTATATGTTTCCTCAATTCTCCTTGTAGTAGTTGTTTGCATCTCAGAAAAAGGAATGAGAAAAGACGGATCTATATAATTATTCTAATAACTGGGATTATTCTTATTTCCCCTCCAATGGCAGTGTCTGGGTGATGATGAATAAGCAGACAAGAAAATTATCAAAGATTCCTGGTGAAGTTAGAGGTGAAATAGAACCTTACTTTGCAGATTCACCTCCCATAGTAGAAGAAGATGGTAGAAAACTCCCAAAACTTGATGATGATAGTGCTGATTACATTCGTACAGGTTTAACGGTAAGTTATAACACTTCCTCTAGGTTAAATATGATTTACTTGGTGGAAGCTTCCTCGTTTCATTCTTGTGAATGACATGTATATTGAATTGCAGCCTAGATGGAGTGATTTAGATATTAACCAGCACGTTAACAACGTCAAGTACATTGGCTGGATACTCGAGGTAGTTTTCTTCTCAAATTGGTTTTTTCTTTTTCGTTTCTCTTGCCGCTGTCTCTGACAACAAAACTTGGTAATCACAGAGTGCACCATTGCCAATCCTGGAGAGTCATGAACTCTCTACTATGACTTTAGAATACAGGAGAGAATGTGGAAGGGACAGTGTGCTTCAATCTCTTACTGCTGTATCTGGTGCTGGTATCACCAATTTAGCGGATGCTGGTGACATCGAGTGCCAGCACCTGCTTCGACTTGAAAACGGAGCTGAGATTGTTAGAGGAAGAACTGAATGGAGGCCCAAACATGCAACAAACTTCGGAATGCTGGATCAGATTCCAGCCGGAAATATTTAAAAGGCAAAATAAAAGAGGAAAGAAAAGAACATCAATTCAAGAAGCTATCTCGTAGCTGGAGTCTCTAATTGGCCCACCCTTGTGCATTCATTGCTTGTGTTATAGAGTCCTGCTGCTGTTTCTTCTCGGATTTGCAAAAATCCATTTAATTATATGATCTTTATATTTATATATATTTATATATATGTATATGCATTTTTTTTTTCCAGTCCTTCCCTAAACTATCTGTTTTCCTTGGGGAAAAAAAAGAACAGAAAAACATGCAGTTCCCATTGTAATTAGTCAATTCTTTTATTGTCCGCTCTCTCCCATTGTCTCAACGGGAAGGTAAAAATATAGATAACCCCTCTCTAATGTCTTGATTTTTAGGTTAAACGCTCTGGCTGACTGTTCCTGGGTTTTTCCTTATTTGTTGATTGCTTTCATTTAATTAGAGTTGAAAATGTGTAATATTTTTCATGTGTGGTGTACTGATTGATCCTTAATTTAATTTAATTTAATTTAATTTTTTTTACCAATTACGTGGGGTTGATGATCGAGAATTAAGAATAGATTTTGCAGCACGTTATGGATGATAATCGATACCTTGGTGTTTTATTGTTATATTTTGGAGCAGCCTGGCTTCGTAGCTGGACCAACGAAGTTAATATCTGCTTTGCCGGTTCCAGCTAGGCCATCCACTCTTCACGTTGTGTAATGAGTAATGACCCTACCTTTGTCTTTTCTCTTGTTTTTAAAAAGTTGATTCTGTTTCTTATCTATATATAACTAACCTTATCTTAAATGGCCAATAATTTGAGAAAATAGCAACTGAGAATAAGTAATATAAAGTTAATGAGTATGTTTTGCAGTGGACAATGTGTTTGGCCACTTTTGCCTGCTTTTGTTTCTTCCTTCCCTTTTTGGCTTCATCCTCAACCCGATAGTTTTCTATTTGACATGTCAGTTTTGGTTTTGATTTGGAATATCTTTTTTTCTTGATGGAGAACTACGAGGAATTCCTCCTGACGAAAGAGTTATTTCTCCTTGTTCAAATGAGCTTCTTTGTGGTCCAATTAATACTTCCAATATTTTTTATTATAAGTGGAAATTTTTGGTTATGCTGGGAACGTTCCATATTGAAATATATTTTTATTAATATGGCTTTTTTTCAAAAAAAAAAAAAGAAAAAAGAAAAAGAAAAAAGAAAAAAAGAAAATTTTAATTAATTTCACGTGCCTCATCCACTTTAATTTATTTATTCTTTGTTTACTTCTTTTTATTATATGTTATTTTCTAGGGTAAAATGGTTTCAAATAAAATATTTTAGTCTATGTTTACAAAATATTTTTAAATGGTCTCTAACTATTAGTTAGAAAATCAATTAAAAACCAATTCTAACTAACAGAAAAATCAAATATCTTAAAAGCTAACATGTGGCCTAGAGGACAATCTATCACGAGTTTCTTTGAATGGTCGCTGTCTTCACTTGCGGATTCTTAGCAATCTGCCATTTGTAATCTCCGAGTTGCCCTGGTTCTTTAGCAAATGTTTGCAGTTTATCAAATTAAAATTTCTACTGTTTAATTTTGTTGACTCAAATGAAATTTGGGCAAACTGGTAGTTAAGAATGAGTTGGATCTATGACGGAAAAGAAGGAATGGATGGATATAGATAGTCACATAGCATCTACCATATATTTGGATTAAATAGGGACAATTAATTTTCTAATATTTTGTTAAAACTCAACAATTCAAAGACTCATGTTGGTGCTTTTACAAGCCAAGATATAACATGAACGGATCTCAATTTCTAAAACATTAGTTAACACATATAGGGTAAAAATGGCAAGGAAGACTAATATTTTGTTGAAGTGATCACTTATGAACAGTGATTAACACAGTATACAAATGGCATGGGTACCAAATATTTTGGGCTACCAGAATACTACGAGGTGAGAAAGTTGGGGCATTTGGCCCAAACTCAAAGGCCGAGGTGGGCAAATTGGGTCTTTTGGCACGACGTTTCTCATTCTCATTTCCCTACTTTCTTCCTCCCTTTACTCTATTGGTCCGTTTCACACTTCCTCTCTTGTCTACGTTTTTCCCTTTTTGTCTCCCTAAGTTCATGATTGTTGATCCCAAACTAAACTCATAACTATCTCAAACTATCATTTTATACAATTACTAATTCCAGACTTACACACATACGACTCCAAAATTTTAGTGGTGTAAATTAATATCTTTTTCTTGATTTTTAGACATTTAACTTTTAAACCATGCTTCTTTTAAAAAATAATATGTTTACTATCCACTTCCTACTAATAATTTTAAAGTTTTGAAAACCAAAAAGTAGTTTTCAATTTTATAAATTACAGGATTTCAAACCTCTTTTTTTTTTTCAAAAATATGAAAACTATAATTAGAAATTTGGAAAAATATTGTACAAATATAAATTTCAAAACTATAAACCAATGGTTATCGAGCTTGGTTAATCTTTTTTTTTTTTTTCCTTTATGAAATGAAGTTTATAAATACTACTTTTCCACACATATGTTTTCATGCTTTGTTATCAATTTTAAAAGCATTTTCAAAATACAAACAAAAAGCGTCTTTTTTTTTTCTTTCAAAAACTTGATCGTGTGTGTTTTTTTTTTTTAATATTATTTAGATTTAAATTTAAATGTTACCAATAAAAGATAGTGTGAAAAAATTGTGAGAAAACAATTTTTTTCTTTTTTTGAAAATGTCTTTTTGTCTTCGAAATATTTGAACCTACTTCTTGTCATCCGAAACAAACATATGTTAGTTAACCTAAGCTCGTGTTGGTAGAAAAAAATTATTAAACAAACCTCATTTAAAAAAAAAAAAAGAAAAAAAAAAACAGAAGTAAAAATGAAATGTTTATCAAATATGTCATAAAACTTAAAAAAAAAAAAATCAACCACTTTAGTATTTCAAAACCTACACTACAGTAATCTTTTTGTTTTGTTAGTGTAAAACATAGTTGAGGAATAATTACCAATTGCCAAAGCGCTTTTCTTAAATTTGCTTTTTCAGTTCAACCATCTCTTTCTATATATAGGAGATTAAACTTTAGACTCCAAAACAATATACTTACATATTTATAAGGGCATATAAGCTATTCAAAACCTAAACTGGTAAATTAAGAAATTTAATCATGATTTAGCTGACCGTTATAAAGACAAATTTATGGATCTCCTCTTGCAAAATCAAGCATATATATATATATATATATATATATAACTTTATTAATTATTATTATTCTTTTCTCTCTAAAAAAAATCCAATTATAACTATTTATCAGACAACAATCTCATTATTCAGACATTAAAAAAGAAAGAAAAAAGTATATATAGTTTGTATAATTGCACCCACTCCTCAATTATAATATTTCTGACAAAAACCCTTTATTTTCTTTATGATAAAGCAAATGTAATATAAAAATCACAAAAAAGAAAAATTAAAACTATATATATATATATATTTGTTCTGTGTCCCCATTAAATATATAATATAAATTAAGCGTAAAAAGAGGATAAAGATTGAGGATCCAACGTGGTTGATTGATTTTAGTATAACCAAGTAAGTACATGAACCCTTCTACTAATTAATTAATGAATTTCATTATAATTAATTAATTAAGTGTGTGTGTGTATGTTTGTGAAAAAGCAAACACATTCATTGAAGCCTTCTTAACAACTACATCATTTCTAAATTTAACAAAAAGAAAAAAAGAAATCTTAATGCAATGTATTTGTTCATAACAAAATCCATTATAGTTTGTTTGATACAGATCCCGAAGGCATCATTGCATGCTCTCATATTAATAATATTAAAACTATAGTCTTCAACATAATTATGGTTATGTATTAATTATGCTCATAAACCAAGGAATGGCCCATTCTATACTGTATATACCTTCATTTATATACTAATATATATAGTTAATTTAGTTTATGGAAGAGCTTAATATTATTAATTTATTGTTTTAGTATGGTTGGAATAGGATCGGATCACATTATTCTTCACAAAATATACTTTATCTTTTTTTATCTATAAATAAATAAATTTAATATCTAATAGTTTTCCTTAAATTACTTTCGATTTTGAGATGAATTAAACATATATATTAGATTTTAAAAAAAAAAATTAATTTACTGGTCTATTTAATATTAATTAGAGTTTTGAAATTTAGGTGAAATATAAATAAATATATGACTACACAACTTAAACAACTTAAACACAATGTTACAAACGGTTTAAAAAATAAGAGATTAAATTATACTTAGATCGTTAAATTTGATCAGTTCAGTATAATTATAGTACATATGCTAGGAGGCAACATGTTTGCGATAGAAATAATTTTGTTAATAAGATTTAACTGATTATGACAATGAAGTAATTTAAAATGGGACTCTTACATGACATTTTCGTTTTCACTTATAATAAAAAGTTTAGATTGCCTTAAGTTTGAGAGATTCCCACTTTATTTTACTTTGGTATACTCTTTTCATTTTCTTGGTTTGAAACACACTTCAAATCAAGATTGTTTAGGTTCCCTTAAACATATTGAAAGGATAAACTTAGACTTCCTCTTAAACATAAGAAAGATTTATTTATTTAACATGGATGAATAACCACCACCCATTAAAATCAAAGTTTAAAAATTTATTAAACACGTTCAAAATCAAGGTTTGGTACATACTAATGACAATTTTTTTGGGTGTGTTTTAATGGGAACCTTTCTTTTATTAAACAGAGTTTATGATTTAAAATTTTCTTGTTTTGAGAAAGTGGAATATGGTTAAGTTAATTGAAATAGTTAGATCAAATTAAACAAATTGAATAGTGAACAGTACAAAGATTAGATGATTAGATATGATATTAATAACTGATTCATGCAATTAATTAGGTGATCCAAAAAAAAATATATAATGAATATTATTTTGTCACGTCACCATGCAACTTTATCACTACCTATCATATTTGATAGCCATCGATTTGTTTGGTAATCACATATTATTATGATCTTTCAAATAATTTAATATTTGTTGGAAATTATTATTAATTTTGTTTTGTTTTTTAGAAAAAGAAAAGTGTCAGAATTATTGGATGGAACTATTGATGAGGAAAATGTGTTTTTTATATAATTTATTTTTGTTCAAGGCTGCGTGCCCCAACCGGTTTTGGCATCTCTATTGTCCTTTGGATTTGGTATCTAACATAAATCTTAATTCGCATTTTGATTATAATCGTAAACAAATTATATACTTATAATATAAAGATTTAATTTACATCTTTAAACTTTAAATTAGTAATAGTATTGATTTCAACCCTAAACTAAGTTTGTCAATTTTAGTGTTCAATATAATGGTTGGGTTTGGTTGTTTAATATAAAATCGAAGTATGATGGCTGTTTGAATTTGGAGAATACAAAGAAAGTAATGGTTTGAATCAATTTTTTTATTTGAAAATGAAGCAAACTTGAACTGATCTGAGGGTATACATGTAGCTTTGAAAATGAACTCACCATTAAGTATCTTTTAGCATTTTAATTATTATGGAGTTTACATGTATTTTATTTAAAAAAGTGACAAAAGATTAAAAATATCAAAGAAAATACGGAAGAGTGAAGAGGAAAGGGAAATGATAAAAATTGTTATTAATGGACATTGATTTGTAATCCTTCTTTGTAAAACCGTTAACTTGGTTTTTGGTTTTTAATTGAGTCGACAAAATGAAAGCGATGGAGTATGGGTGAACTTAAACGTTTTAAAATCACATAATATAAAAAGTAAAAGTAGAGAGAAAGAGGATGAGATACTCTGAATGGTAAAAGAGAAGAAGGGAAGAAGGGGAAGTGGGGAAGAGGGGAAGGGACAAGGCGTCGACAAGGTGAAAGGGTTCCCCATGTTTGTGTCCCCCAAAATGATATTAAAAAACGCTCTCAACACTCAAAATCACTTCCTCCCATTTGACTTTTTTCCTACACTGTGGGCCACTTTCCTCTAAACCTAATTCTTCTACACTTGATCTACTACTACTACTCCAATCATATTCCCATAATTGCCTCCTTCTGTCTCTTTAAATCTGATTCTTATGCAAAAACAATCACCCCACTCTTTTCTCTTTTCTCCTTTTCTAAAAAACACATTTACTTTCTTTTACAATTATAATACCATAATATAATGTAAATATTTATCCATCATGATGTAAAATTAGTTGTTCCGTTTGTTTTTAGTCAACACCAACAAACAAAATTTAAAAGTCAGATGTGAATAATTATAATCTTTTAACTTCACATCATAATTTATCATTTGGACTTCAAGATTGAATCTTTACCTCATGAAACTTGGAATCTCTCCTAGGTAAACAATCACATTAAAATCATTGACAAATGTATATGGTGTTATAGGTTTTTGAAAGAATTGATTGCTGCACTTTGTCTTCTTTATCCTATAAATTAAGACTCACCACGGCCCCTACCTACTTAGGTAGCCTTAGATGCAAATTAAAAAGTTTCCTCTTCTCTTGTACACACACGTATATAAGAGTGTGAGTAACCTTACAACAACTAACAAGAAAAGGTTGGATAATTAATGGTCAACATAACTTAGTTAAGGATGTATTTTAGTGCTTTTTTTTTTCTTTAGTGATGCTTTTTTTTAATACTATACATATAGGAAAACAAGTGCATGTCGAGTTAAAGTTTTAGAAAAAGTTTTGGGACGTTGTATTTAAAGCAAAATTTGCAATATATATATTTTCCAAAGTTGAAAAAGATATAAGCAAGATGGAAAAGGACAATATTATGTTATTAGTTAAATAATTTTTATAAAAATGTTATATGGTTGAGTTTCATTATTGTTGTGTTTCAATTCTAACTCTAAACTTTAAAAACTTTATTTGTTTAAAAAAAATCACTAAAAAAGCATTTTTTTGATAAATTTATTGAGATTGACAAAGTACTTTATGTTTGTTTTAAACAATTTTTATTGAATAAATTTTGAATACTATTGGCCCAATAATAAAAAACTTTAAATAAACTAAAATTATAACACTTTGAATGGTAAGTTATAAAAATAAAACTCAAAACTACCTATATTAAAAAAGGTTAACTTTCAAATATATATCAAAATATTAAACTATTTACAATCTGTATGACAAAAAAAAAGTCATTGAAGTCCACATTGTCTTGTTTTCACAAATTATGGAGTCACTGAAGCCAAACTCGTGCCAAATCTGGGACACCCACGCTGTCCAAGATCGAAAATAGACCACCAAAGTCAACCCATGCTACCTACGGCCGATACTCACTCCAACCGAAGTCTATCCATGTTGACTACACTCATCAGATGAAAAACCCAACGTTTCTCTCACTAGATTTGCAAAATCTCACTTTCTCTCTCTAGGTGTGTTATTCGACTGCCTATCTATTTTTTCACTCTATCTTTTTTACTATTTTGAGACCTAAAAGAAGAAGATGAAGATAATTGCAAAATTGCCACTGAGGCAAAAATTACAATTTTGCCCTCAACTACAGTGGACTCCGATTGTGCTTGAAAAGCACTAATTGTGAATCTTAGATAAGCAAAGATAAATTGATATTTTTGTCTATCTCGAATAGACATGGATAAATTGTTATTGGTGTCTATATGAGATTGACATAGATAGTATTCGAGATAGACAGAAATAGGATTTTACATATGTCTATCCGTTTGTGTCTATCCAAGATAGACATAGATAGAATTTTACCCATGTCTTTCTTGAATAAACACATATAGCAGTCTATCTATGTCTATATCAGATATATTTATCTATACTTATTACTTTTCTCTTACTTATCTTATCTATTATATTAATCTCATTAGCAACACTGAGTACAAGGTAATGTATGGAAATGAACACAGTTCATGGTGAAGCTAGGACTTGGGATCATATAGTTGTTGAGTATGAGATCTTGAGGAGATTTCATGTACACGTGCTCTTGCTATTCTACGAATGCTTAATGGTTGTGTTCGACCTGTTGGAATTTTCATTTGGATTGAAGAGTTGAAGATGATGTCATGAAAACACTACCTCCCATTTTCAAACGTCAAGCTAGAATACCTAGAAAACAAAGAATATCATCTGTAGACGAATTAAAAAGTTTATCAAGATGTTTTAATTGTAATTATAAAGGTCACAATGGTAATTGAATTAAAAAGTTCATTAAGATGTTCTAATTATAATTCTGGAGGGTCACATCAGTAATTGAATTTAAAAGTTCATGAAGACGTTTTAATTGTATTTAAACTTTATCACTATCTACTTTTGTCTATCTTGGATAGACAATGATAGAGTTTTATCGCTTTCTATATCAAATAGGCAAGGTAAAATTCTATCTTCTTGTATTCCAACTTCTTCCTCATTCTTTTTCTTGTTCTTCTATTTCAACTTTTCCATCTTCTTGAACTTCAACTTCTTTTGTCTGCAAGCATATAATGGAAAGTAGAATTTTTAAAACTTGTATATATATACTAGTTTAGGATAAGAAAATGATAGAGGACTATCATTTTTTATCCCAAATAGACAATTATAGACCACTATCTCTATTTGTCTATCCTAGATAGATAGAGATAGACACTATCTTTGTATGTCCTAGATAGATAGAAACACCCGTCTATCCTAGATAGAGATCATAAACTACTATCTATCACAAATAAATCGTGATAGATATATAGTTTGAAAAAAAAAATTCAAACATCAGTCAACAATTGTGTTTTAGATGTTTCTAAGTTTGTGGTTCCAATCTTTCCAAATCATCTTCATCTTCAACTTTATCTTTCTGCAATCATATAATGGAAAGTAAGAATTTTGAAAAACTTAATATACATCTGTGATAGTTTTGAGATAAGAAATTGATAGATCACAATCACTTTCTATTTCAGATAGATAGAGATGGTAGTATATCTTTTGTCTATCCTAGATAGAGATGATAGACAAAAATAGATCTATAGTTTGAATAATAATTCGTTTTTTTTCATTTAAAGAATGTCAAATTTGTAATTATACATAATTGAGCCGGAACCTTGTTAAAAATATTTTCTAGAATGTAAATATTTTACTAAAAAAAACATTTTCCAATTGAAAAAAAAGAAGGATTTGAGTAATTAAAATTGGAGTTAAAATGAAAGTAAAAGGAAAAAGCAAATTTAAAAAACGAAAAAAGCATTTAGATTGAATGTACCGACAAAGACAAGACCCTCCTCAATTTCAATTCCACGTTTCGTCTCTCTAATTAACTTTGGTACTAACCTTTCTTTAATATATATATATGGATTCAACAACAACCATACCCCACGTGTCCTCTCACTATTTCTCCTCTTTTTCCATTACAATAATCATCTCACCTCCATGCTTCCCTCTTTCTTATCACTTTATCATCTACTTCTAACCTTCTATATATATCACACATATATATAATATGAAATGAAAACCACACACCAAATAATTATAATTCATTACAAATCAACCCATTTTCTCTGAAGCAGAACAACATATTATATGTTATGTCGTCGTCGGAGACAGTTCCGGAGTCCCCCCAATCTGATTTGACTCAAATCAATTTCGATGAAACTGAGCTCACATTGGGCCTTCCCGGAGCCGAGTTCCGGCCAACAACTGATCATAAATCCAACGCCAAACGTTGTTTCCATGACACTGTTGATGCCGGTGTCGGGAGCTCGACAAGCAAACCGCGTGACAGTCTTGATGATGAGCCACACCATGGCTCTTCTGGAAATGGTACGTTTCGATATGTATACGGCTCTGATTGAGTATGGCAATTAAAATTTTAATGTATCTTTGGTTGTTCATATATTGAAAAGTAGATTATTAATATATATGGAATATTTATTTTGTATATTATAGGGGAAAAGCGGGCAGTGATGGGTTGGCCACCGGTGAGATCATACAGAAAAAAGACAATAGAAATGAACAGCACAACTTCTACTAAGTACGTTAAAGTTGGGGCTGATGGTGCGCCATATCTGCGTAAGCTTGACCTTCAGATCTTCAATGGCTACCAGCAACTATTCAACGCTTTATACCATTTGTTTACCTCCTTCCCTATTTCTTGTGAGTACTCACAATAATATATAATTACGATCTCTTCTTTTTTTTTTTTTAATTTTTTATTATTAATCTTTTCTTAACTTCAACAATAAATATGATACATCTCTAACTCGTTACTAACTAGTCAGATGTATCTTATAAGCTATATGTATATAATTAATAGTGAACTGCAATTAACAATATCATTGCAGTTAACTTAATTAGATAAAAAATATACCAGCGAAACATTTTAAAAAATAACAAAATATAGTAAAATTCATAACAACTTTCTAGTGTTTCTTAAAATTTTTTTTTCTTTCTATATTTTATAAAATTATAATTTAACGCATGATAAATTATATCATAGGTGATTACTTAGAAGGAGGAAGCAATTTGAACCCAGCTGTGAAAAGAGCTGATGAATACTTACCAACTTATGAAGATAAAGATGGAGATTGGATGTTAGTAGGAGATGTCCCTTGGAAGTAAGTTTAATTATTATTATCATAACTTTCAATTTCATCTTATTTAACTAATTATTATTAATAATTAACCTTCTTTAATTTGCCTCAGCTTCTAAGTAATTATATAACCTTTCAAAATGTGCAGATTATTCATTGAATCATGCAAACGTATTCGTTTGATGAAAGGTTCAGATGCCATTGGCACCTGTAAGTCTTATTTTGTTTTAGAGCTTGAAATTCTTTTAAAGATATCTTCCCAGGTGGGATTTTGTTAATTAATTTATGAGTTTGTTGTTCACTTAATTATGCAGCTTCAAGAACACCATAAAGAAATGGAAAAGGGAGGAAGGGAGAGAGAGGTTTTGGATGTGGGCAACTTTTCTTTTTGAATTTGTTCTAAGTATTGAATGAATATAATATGCCCTTTTGATGTGATTAGGCTTTTGTTAATTTTGTATTATAAAAAAGTAATATTTACCTAACTACAATTTGTTGTTGTTGTACAGTTGTTAACATGGCTTAAAGTGCTCAAATATTAATCACTTGTTTATAAGTCCTAATAACTTTGAACATCTTCCCCTCAGTTTTGTTTGAGTTATCAAATTCAAATTGATGTCTTATTGATATGTGGAAAAAGAACAAACAATAATTAATTTGTTTTCCTTTTATTGAAATGTGGAGTATATCTATCTTTTTCTTTTTTAATTTTAATTTTTATAAATTGTTCGTCAAAACAAGTTTTTCCCTTTTATAGAGACATGGAAAAATACAACCCAAATATATTTTCCTTTAATCAATATTTTTTCAATTTTTTGTAATCACTTAAATATTACAATGGATAAGATAGTGATTGTCAAAATTGCATTATTAACTCCAACTAGCTTTGGCTAATTATAGAGTTGATGTTTTTAAGATTTAGAACATATTTCAAATAGCCTATCCACATAGCCAAATGACTAAAATGAGGAGCATGTAGACTATACCTTTGAAGTCAAACTCCATTTCCGGTTAATTTCTTTTAGTAGTAAAGTATATTAAAGATTTATTTGAAATAAAAAATGTTTGATAGTATGAGGTTCTATCCCAAAACTAATTGATTATGAGAGTAGTCTATCTATTGTAAGTCCCCTTAGTGTTTTTCGATATGAAACTCTCAACATCTCAACACGAAATACCAACATTTTTTTCTTTTCCATTTTTTAATTTTTGTTCTAATCTTTGAAATAGGAAAACTAAAACCAAACAAAAAAAAGGAAAGAAAAGAAAGAAAAAAAAAGACGGAAAAAACTATGAAAATGGCCTACGATATATATCGATTGGGTCAAACCAATTACTAACACACCAAATAACTAACTCACCTAGTCTACATTTGTTACCTACAAGCAAATCTTTGGGAGATATTTTCTTTTTCAGTGCAGTAATTGCAAAGGTAGAAGATCGAACTCACCCACTCTACTCAAGATTTGGATTCTTGTCAATCTCAAACCACCGATCTTTAAGATGATATTTCGCCTTTTATCCACTTAGCTAAGCTTGGAATGTTGAGAATCCAATTCTCGAATAGATCAAAACCCAGCATGTACATGAGAAGCGCAAAGGGTGCTTGATTACGATAAACTAATCAATCCTAAAGCCTGTGAATTTATATTCTCATGATGCAATCAAACTCACTACCAAGAAAAGGAGCCAGAAACAAAGGCATACACAACAACCTAAGCAAACCCAAGTTTCTTGCATTAAATAATGATTATCTTGCTTATTCCCATAACTTTATTTGATAAAGAAAACTGAATAGCATGCCTATGGCATTATCTTGCAATGGAAGATATCGTTCAAAAAATGTAGATGCAGGCAGTCGAAGTAAGCATTGTGGTTAATAATACTGACACAAGGTTCACACCATTGTTATCAAGAATGTTCAGACCTGATATCTTTTTGACTGTTGGTCCTGGTTTTCCTACAACCTGCACACAAAGAAAACTCCTCTCTTGAGTGTCAAATAACCATATTATCAAATGCATTGGGATTGAATGAATATTTGTTATTTCAGTAGTTAATTGGTTAGCTGGTTAATTGGTCTCCCTCTAAGTTGCAACTTTGTGGTTTTTAGTTATTTACTTGAGACCATAGGCGTTTGGAGCAATGAGAGTTGTGAACTCTTGAAATATAGTGTAAAGAGTTAATACGACTAAATCGATGTTTTTTAGTCATGAGTCCACAAAGTCCTTGGGGCAATTGAGCCAAATACCCTCCTAAAATACAACAATATATCTATATCTATATATATATCTGTATATGTATCTATATATATATATATTTAATCTCTGGAAGGCAATTCCCCTAGGACCGTAATTCTGTTCTTTTAGTTTGCTAAAACAGAACCAGTCATTCAAAGGGTGTAGGAATCATGGATGAGGGAAATGGGAATACCTTATTACGGACTGTGCAGAATCCACTGAATTGCACTGTTGCTCCCAAAAGAGAGTCTATGACACTTCCACAAAGTCCAGCCACGGCTGCTAGAGGAATTACGAATAGCTGTTTCAGCGTTGTGCCATAATCACATTTTGCAGTGAAAAATCCTAGGAGAACAAACGTCAGTCCTATGGCAGCACCTGCAGCAGTAGCAGCAAGGAGCCCTGCATTTGTTACTGCACCATTTGTACCCTTTCGAACAGGCTACATCCAGATAGAAAGAACATCCAAATCAACCACAATTTATTTGTATATTGAATATGAGTTTAGGTAGCTGATAAACAGGCTAGTAAAAAATATTAACATATTGAAATCAAAGGAAATTTGCATTCAGAAAGCAGATACTTGACTTTTTGCCATTTCAAATTCAACATGAATGAAAAATGTGAGCTCAAACAATATGGTTCCCTAATAACTTAAGCTTGAGATGTACAGTGGCTAAAATAGACCAGAAAGGTCCTGTATCCAATCAGTAGAACAACAATACAAGAGGAAGAGATAAAATGTTAGAATCAAGAAATATCGAAATGGATTGAACACCTTGAAGTTTGTGATTAATCGAGGTGTTGCATCACTAAGAATTCCAAGCTCAGAAGACCATGTATCTCCATTGCAGCAGGAGTAGTGCCCTAGAATGCCCCCAATGAGAGCAGTGACAAGAGCTGAGTCTTTAGAGTCCAGGCATTTATCTTGCCCTCCTGTAATTTTCCAAATAATCACAGCCAAAACCGTAGCAATACCACTATTAAAAACAACTTGAATCCTGAAAAGGAGCAATAACAGAGCGTCAATGGTCTTGCATAAACTTTGGTAGGATAGTTTCTGACATATCTAATCATAAACTTTGGTAGGATAGTTGCGTGATAAGAGTGACATACTTTTCTATCGAATCTTTGACTTGATCACAGTTAAAAAAAAACTCTTCTTGAAGTGTCGTTCAATGCAGCTTGCATGACAAGTTAATATAGCCATGCCACATGTGGAGACCATTTTGAACTAATGGTTTATTACCAAACAAGGAGAAACAGAAGTTCCTATTTATCCATCAAGATTTGAGCTTATGAAGATACCATAGACTATATTCAGCATTAAATTGAATCAAAGATCAGTTGAATTAAACTGTACATAATTTGACCCATGTGGGAAGTTCAAATGACCCGAACATGTTGAAATCAAATCAGCAGCTCTATAACAGGACCCCCAAGTATAAAACTTATATGCCAAACAGATCAATCATCTTCCTTTGACGAGCTGTTTTAAAACTTTAAGCTCTAGCATTAAAGGAATAGAATCAAAGCACAGACTAAACTAAAGCAGAAATTTAAGAATTTTCCTCGTGAACAATAAATTGAAAGTTAAGAAGTGAATATCCTAAAGTATAAGGAAGTAAAGTTACCAATTCCTTTGACCACCTTCCTTGAAATCAGCATCAACGACTCGTTTCTTCTCTTCCCCAACCTTAGTAAGCTTAGAGGAAGTAAAAAAGAACACAAGAAGCACCGCACCATACCTTCAAAAAAAGAATTCACGATAACATGAAATTACAGTTGAAGAGAATTGGGAATTCACAATCAAATTGGGAAATGAAACTACGAAGATTCAGCTTTCTCATAACGAAGCAAGTATAGTAAAATTGAAAAACCTGTAGTTGATAGCAAAATGGGTTGACATGACAATGAATCCGGCAAGAGCTCCAGAGAGGTTCAACGATTTTCTACGGTAAGCTCTGAAAGCGATGATGGATGCGATTATTACCGCAACAGATGGCTGAATTAGAATATTGTCCATTTTGAATTGAAGTGGAAATGGAATTAGAAAGTTTGAAATTCTGAAATTGAATCAAGAAATGTGTTTCATGTAAATGAAGAAAAAAGAGAATTGAAGGCGAGGTTCCAACATCCAACAAGCATGCACCGGGGGATTTATCATCCCACGGAATTTGGAGACTTTGAGGACATTGCTGGGATTTTTTAAATTGTGTAAGGAGAATATGGTCATTTCCAAAACTGTTAATTAAAAGTCTTAATAGAGAGTATGGTTATGGTAGCTTTCGCCCTCACCAACCTTAGGATTGAAATAACCGTCATTCTTTAAATAGTAAAATAAATTAAAATATTTACAAACTATAACCAAATATTTTAAATTCTAAATTCTATCAATAATAGGTTTCTATCAAATTTTACTACAAATTATGAATATTTTGTCAAATTTGCTATTTTTGACATCTCTCCATTTCCTAGTTTTCTTTTTTTCTTTTATAAAAAACACCCACATATAACAATTTCTCTCTCATTCAAGCATCAATTTGATAAGTGCATTAAAATTTATCCATGTTTTCTTTTAATTAATGATATTTTGCCATTTCTAAAATCTTTCAAAGATTTGTTTCAAATTTAATTATTTATATTTTATCTTTAAAATATTTATTTTCTCTCTAATTTTTAATTATAAGTTTTTAAACTCATGACTTCTATTAATTTTTCTTAATTTCTAGTTTATTCTTCCAAGGTTTTTTCCCCCTAATTTTGATGATATGAAATCAAATTTTAAAATTGTAAATAAATACATGGTTTAAAATTATATATATATATATATATATATACACACACACATTTCACTCATGCCAAAAGAATGTTCCAAGTATAACTACCTTTCACTTGTACAATCTCAATGCATTATTATCAATTGTATTTGTTTGATTTAATCACATATATAAGGTTTGAGTAATTTTCCAATTGTTACAAAGAAAAAAAAACAATTTTCAAACTAATATTCTAATTCTATTTTTAGGTTTTTGAAAGAAAGAAAAGAAATGTAGGAACAAATTAGTTTTAAAAGAACAAAGAAAAATCTGCCGTGGAGGGCTTTAGTAATCTCTGGCCATGCATTTGCAAAACTTTCAAATATGTTTGGTGCTAATAAGATTTGATTAAGTTTTAGGTTTTCTATCCCATAATCTATTTATAGTATTGATTTGCTTAACAGAGAATTTGAATAGTTTTCTGTTTTGCTTATGAATTATAATAATACAAAATGCATGGTCTAATCAATTTAAAACGTGTTTTTCCAATATTCTCACTTTTAAATAGTTGAGAATAAAAAAATTTAAAAGAAAATTTAGAAGAGTGGACAAAAAAAAGCAACAAAAATCATAATTATGTCTACAACATATTAACTAAAACAATTCATTGCTAGTTAACAATCAAAGATTTTTCAACGAACCAATCCTAGGAAAAAATTAACTTAGTTAATAAATATTAATGATTGGCTACGGTCTCCAAAATTCTCCAATTAATCAACTTACCCAAAGTTGAGATTGAAACCAATTCAACCTTGGTTGAAAAATATTCCACAAATTAATTCCTCCAATTTGGCCAATTAACCTTCAACCAAAAAAATTCAAATTAATTTATTTTAGACTAAAAATTAAGGTTTGATGTGGGTATACCAAAATCCAAATCAAAACTCACCAAAACTTACCTCAAATGGCTCAAATCACTTAAGGAAAAACTCATTACTTGGCTAGGATGAAAGGTGTCACACCCCGATTCGCAAGACAATCAAAACACAGGAAGTAGTACGAATGGATGCGATTTAGCTTGAAATTTTGCAATTGGTCTTATCTTCTAGCTTATCCTCAACTCCTTTTAAACTACCAAACGAAACTCAAACGTAGTGGGAGTCAACTTTAAATGCCAAGTACAATACGTAACATATCAAAAACTTACACTTTATTAATAACAGGCGTTTAGTACAACATTTGACCAAAATAAATAACATTTATCAAAACTTTTTAACGCCTGATGGCTTTCTCAACTCACCGCAAGCCCTTCAACCTTCTTCTTTACTTGACCTAAACGCCAAATTCTGGAAGAGAAAATTTTAAAACGTAAGTCTAAAAGACTTAGTGAGATTTTATGAAATCCTTTTTGCAATACCTTTTCATAAATCATTTCACCAAATCATACATTTTGACACAAATCAGTTTATTAATAACACATCATTCTGTAAAACTTTTGGCATAAAGCATCATCTCGCATAACACACATTAGTTACAACCATTTTTTTTTGCCAAGGATCCCGAATCATTCTCTACGTTTGGTCTCATTACCTCGCGTTTAGACTATTGTATCAACAACATCCAAGAACATATAGATTTGTCCTTGTTGTTCAGACTGTCTAACACAATGCAGTCCTTTTCGACATTGATCGGCTTCACTCCACCATGCAAGCTTTTTCTACATGGCTGCCTTTAACCTTATGTGCACATAAAAGTTAGCTCATTTAAGGAAGCAACTAATGGTTTGAAAATCATTTCTTAATCAATATCATAGTCGTCAAATCAAACTTAAACATTGTAAAACAAGTTTGAAATCATATAAATACTTTAAAAGAACACTTTAAAAGAAAGCACTCACTAATTCTTACTAAAAAAACTTCTCTTCTCCTTCTCGCGGAACAACCACAACACTTAACACCTAGTTTTTCTTCTTCTTTTCACAAGATCAAAACGGTAGCAATTTAGCTTTTTCACAAAATCTTCTTGCTTACTTAATGACCAAATCCTCTATTTATATTATTCCTTAACCCATATTAGTTATTCTCAAATCATTGTCCAATTGTCAGCTCATTGTTAAAACTTTACACGTGTAAAATTAATATTTATCTTAGCCATGCTTAAATTCTTAATCTTACAAATTAACCCCTGTCAAATCAAATTTGACATCTTCTCGCTTAACTCCATTCTGCAAATAACTTTAACCACATAACACAACTTTCGAAAGTCTTAATGCAATAACTTCTTTTGCGAACTACACACATTTTCTAGCGAAGACTTTTTCTCTTGAGAGCGTTTAGACTTATAGGTTTTACCACAAATCCTTCCTTTTTCAAAACTTCATCGCAAACTAACTCCTTAATCGCAAAACTTATACTTAACCATATAAATTTGGGAAATTACATCAAATGACAAAATCATTTAGAAAAAAACATCACCACCTATTTTTTGCATATTGCGAATATAGCAAAATTAGTGATATCAGACGACTATCAGACGGTAATCATAGGACACCTATTTTTTGCATATTGCGAATATGGCAAAATTAGTTATATCAGACAGTACTCATAGGACTATCTGACTGTAATCATAAGGTTATCGACTTTTAAATTTGCTACTTTTGCAATTTAGAAAATGTAGTGACATGAGTCCAATTATCATAATTTTTTTGCTATTTTTGTAAGGGCCCCTATAAATTTTTATCACTTAATCCTTTCCGCGGATTGATTCAAATGTCAACTTCTTATCGCAAAGTCTTACTTCAAAACGCCTCCTCTTATCCAAAACACAAATTTCAAAACACTTAGCTAGATTTTACTTTTTATACTTAAATTAGAAACAGGTCTCACAAAAGGTGGCTCAGATGGCTCGGATGAGGGGAGGGGAGGCTCGGGTAAAGGGGCTCGATTTAGACGAGGGGCGCGTTGGTGAACGGATGGAGAGACTAGGTCGAACTTCACGCAACGTGGTCAAAATGAAGACGACCGACGCAGACGAGGTATGTAGTGCGTGGAGGAGGATCAACACGGATGCACTACGCGAGAGATAAAGAACTTGCTTGCAGCGTCGAGTGGCGTCGTTTGAGTGGAACAGTGGACGACGAACGTTTGAATCTTAACAACGGCAAGGCGTGCAGCGGTGGAACAATGAAGGAGATGGGCAACGCTAGGGTTTGGAGAAGGAATAAGATGAAGTTAATAGTTGCACGTAGGGGCATAAGAATAACCTGACAACCCGAATAACCCAGATTACCTAACCCATATTATAAGGGTTGGATTGGGTTAAGTTAAAATGTGGGTTGGGTTGGGTCTCAGGTTGGAGGGTTTAAAAATTCGATTCAACCCAACCCAACTCGAATTAATATAGTATTTATATATCTATATATCTATATCTATATATATTATTTATTTAATTAAAAAAAAAAAGGAAATTAGGTTTTCTTGTCTCCCTCACGGCTCACAAGTCACATCCACGCTTTAGTCTTTACCTTCTCTTCTCACACGACACGTTTCACCTCTCCAGCTCTCCCTTGCACGCCGCAGCCATCTCCTTCGTCTCCTCCGACTTTGCTTCGTCTCTCCTCTGACTCTCCTTCGTCTCCGACCTTAGATCTCAGTCCCTGATCTGTATCCTCCGATCTCAGATCTCAAATCTCAGTCTCCTCCGTCGACGACATCTTCTTCGTGACTCTCCTCCATCTCCGACCTTCGCTAGATCTCATATCTCTCAGATTGTTCCTGTCTTCGATCTTCTCAACAGTCATCCATTAGAAATTAGAAACGAAAAAAAGAAAAAACAATACGACTTGACAACCCAACCCATATTTTACGGGTTAGAAACTAAATTCGAGTTATTCGAGTTGTCAACCCAAATAACTCAAAAATATGGATTGAGTTGAGATTGTCTTCCAACCCAATCCGATTACACCCCTAGTTGCACGTACTTCGAGAACCTATTTAATTTAAATAATAATAATAATAATATCATTATTATTATTTCTTTTTCCAAATAAAACAAATCTTTCTCTTTCCTCATTTACTTCCTAACAATCAACTTTTATCTATTACCCAAAATAATTATACTTTTACAAATAATTATATTTTTGAAAATATAATTATTTTCTTATTATTTCTTTTTCTTTCTAAACAAATATCCTCTCTCCAAAAATTAGCCACCCACAAATAATATCCTCTTTTCAAAAACGCAATATCTTTCTCTTAGATAATTATATTTTAACCAATATAATTATCTTTTCCTTTTCCATAATAATTATATATATACACACATATAATTATTAAATCTCCAACAAAAATTACACTAATTTCCACAAAACCAAATAATTTCACAACTTTACTTAAACCTCATAACATACAATTAAATCAAATTCTCAACCGACACTTCAAATTCAAATAATCTAATTAATTAAATATTCATCCAACGAATATCTAATTAATTCTAATGTCCACAAAATCAAATTATTTCCATTATGTGAAATCAAAATAACGCCCAATAATTTAATTCTAATTAAATAAAACTAAGATAATTATCTCAAAAAATTATCTTAATTTTTAAGGCGTTACATAGACGCACAATGAGCAACTAGGGGCCTCCCCTTGGTTGCATGAAGTGACCTTCATTAAGCATGTTTAAGATACACATGAAGCTTACACTTGTACCACTAAGAGCAAGTGCTCACAATATATTAAGAGATTAAGGATGATTAATCTAGTTTGAGATGAGTATAAATAGAGAAAGAAGTTAGATTGTTATAGATAGGGCATTTTGTCCCTTTTTTTTATTATTTATTTTTTTTCTTTTATTTTTTAAAAGAAAATTGGTTTTGGTTTTGAAAATAAGATTTGAGTTTAACTTTTTTTTTAAACAGAACAAAATTAAAAAAAAAAAAAAAAAAAAAAAAAAACTTAATCTCACGCTTTTTCCGACCCTATTTTTCCTCAACCACTTTCCTACAACTCTTCCAATTTTCTCTCTCACGATCTCTTTTTTCCTCTCCATCTTCACCACTCTCTCCGCTAGTACACTCTCAAAACTATCCTCGCCTTCTCCCCACTCTAACAAACTACGAACTCATTGCTCCATAAAAATGGTAAATTTTCTTTGGGAGAGTGTTTTTTAGAAAATGCTACGAGTTCCGGTGAAAATTTTCATCTTCAAATTTTTTTTTTCAATTGAATGGTATGTAATTAATTCTAATAAATTTGGTGATTACTATCTATTTAGACCTGACCGGTTTAAGGTCAATTGAGTTTATGCTCCTAATTTATTAGATTTAGGGTTTAATTTCACTTTTATTGAAACTATTGTTTACGCGATCTCCATCAAATTTGTTTGTGAATGACAGGAAGATTTGATATTAATATTTGATATTAATTTATCATGTGATTAACATTTTACTTTAATTTGGATTCTGTTAGGTTAATTTGTTGCATGTTTGATATTAAGTGCTTAGACTTAATTGGTCATGTATTTATTTCACAACAATCTGTGCTATTTCAGTATTTATTTCACCACCTATGTAATTTCATTATGTATTTATTTCACCCCATGTGTTATTTAATTTTGTATTTATTTCACAATTCACAACCATTATTTCACGACTACACAACTTGTATTTCTCATATTTCTATGTTTTGCTATTATTATTTTTTTCTAATTTTCATAATTGCAAAATGTATGAAAAATATTTTTTCTTTTTGCCAAATTTATATGAATATAAAAATTTATTGGAAAAAGTAATGTTTATTTATGGATTTCATGATTTAAATTCTATAAATACATGAAATTTTTCATTTTAAAAATTAATTAATAAATTATCTTAAAAAATTATAAACAATTATGTATTTTAAAATAGGACTGAGTAGTTCTTTTATAAATTTATTAATTCTTACATACATAGAATTTCTAATAAAAGAATAATCTTTTGAAACAAAAAAATAAATTCTATTTTTAATGGCTCTTATCTCACCCATAATTATCAATTCATGCATAGCTTTTTTCTTCCATGTGAATTGAGAATCATGGTACATTTAAAAAAACCAAATCAAAAACTTTCTTCAGTAAACCTCTTTAATTTAGTTTGAAATATAAAATTGGGTAACCATTAGGGTGTTAACACCTTCATACACACAATTGACTTCGAACCTAAATCTGAATTTACGTAGACCATTTTTTTGTGACCAATCACATCTTAATATGGTTGGTGGCAACCACAAACCTATTTATTTATTATATAAAAAGAACGAGGACGTCGGTCGCTCCGCACTGCGATCACATCACGAAAATTATTAAGGAATGTTACTCGGAAAATCTAAAAGGAAAAGGGTTAAGTGTAAGCTGACCTTAGACGATAAGAAGGAAGTTGAAGTTAGGCGTTCTGCATTAAGGAAACCAAGTTGCTGTGAGTGATTTTCTTTCTAAAAGAGTTTGTTTATGTTAAAAGATATTCTTTAAAGTTCTTACTAATTTGAAATGATGTTATATATATATATATAATTGTTTTAAAGAGATTACGATAGAAAGTTTATACTATGTTCAAAGTATGTTTTATATAAACGTAAAATGAAATTGTGTTTAAACCATTAGTCTTCTTCCTATCAATGAGCTAACCGTTATGTGCATACAAGGAGTAAAGACAGTTATGTGTAGAAAAAGACTACAAGGTAGAGTGAAGCTGACCAATGCATAAAAAGCGTGTATTGTGCTTTGTGGCCTGAGCAACAAGAAATGAATAAGAAAATTCCCAGATACTGGTAATGAAAGGTCATCACAGTAGTCTAAATGCAAGGCGATGAGTCTTGGTGTAGGGAATGGTTCATGTTCTTAGCAAAAGGATTGTATAAGACTAATGAGTTATTACGTGATATGATATGAAATGATGATGTTTATAAATTGTATTCTAAAAAGGTTTTCTTAAAATCTCCTTACTAAGTCTTTTGACTTACATTTGAAGTTTACACTCTCCAAGTGGTTAGGCGTTAAGGCCAAAGTAAGGAAAGGGTGAGAAGCTGCTAGGCGAAAAGAGAATCCCAGGTGTTTAGTTTAAGTTTTAGTGTTATTTTCGTGTATCTTGTAAAGTGTTGTTGAACGCATGGTTAAAGGTTAATAAAAGAATAAATTATCTTTTTCTGTTGTGTAAAGTTGCATTGCATCACCTAAAGTATTAATTTCAGTTAAGTGTGAAGTTATCAGGCGATTAAGTAAAGTTTAAGAACTTAAGTGAGCATTCTGGCGTTTCGTTCTAAAGATGTCAGGATTGCTCTAAGTCGCGTCGTATACCCCATAGCGAGTTAGGACGCTTGTGGGGCGGGACGTGACAATAATTCTAAGAAATAAATGCACTTATATCTTTACTAGTGTATACACTACCTATTGTAACATCTTTAGTAATTTTGTTACATAAAAAATTATTTCTTCGAATTAAACTATGTTATGTTTAATTTGAAAATTAGCTCAAGTGAATCTATTTTATTCTAATAATTGTGATCTAGTTGGTTATGAAGATGCAAGTTATTTATCTAACGCATGCGAGCTAGATCGTACACAAGTTGCTTAGTACATATAAAAGATTTTTTATATTATGGCAACTTATGAAGCAAATCAGAACTACTTTAAATTATGTAGAAATATTGATGATGTACAAAACTAGCCAATAGTGTTCTTATATGAAGACAAAGCATCAAATGATGACATCAATATTCAACAAAATTCTTCAAAAGACAACTTGATAGACTTATTTACAAAGACATTACCCACACCAACATTTGAAAAGTTAAAACACAACATTGAAATGTGACAACTCGGAGAACTAAAGTGATGTACTCATGAAAAATACAAACACTTTTTTTTCCTTGACTATAGTTTTTTCCATTGGGTTTTCCTAACGACATTTTTAATGAGATAATTATTAAATTATATAAAATGTACACTTTTTCCTTCACTAGGATTTTTTTTCACGGGTTTTTTCCTAGTAAAATTTTAACAAGACATTTATTTTATATAATATGGACATCTAAAGAGGAATATTATGAATATTCTAAATTAAGGTTGAATATTATTAGATGTTCATAATCTCCGTAGGTTACAAATTCATTCATTAACCTCCCTATCAATCCTCATAACTTTCTTATCCCCTATTTATGTTTGGTTTTGTAACCATTATACTCAACCCTATAAATAGAAGTTGTAGAGATCGTTTGTAGACACCACAATTGAGTTCAATTGTCTTCACTACCTCTTTTCTCTATTCTTCTTTTTGTGTTGTTTCTTTGTTCTTTATTTTATAACACTAAGTTATATATATATAATATTAAATTTTATATTTCCATCCATAGTTTCATTTTTTTTTTGTAGGAGTTTGATATTGATGTAGAAGAAGAATCAATATTTTCACTATATCATAAAATATCAACGAAAGAAAAATTCACCAAAATACCACTAATATAAGTATTTATTTTCTAATTCATTTTTTTTTAATTTTATAATATTTGCAAAAATATCTATCAAAAGCAACACTTTATTGATGTCCATGAAATTAAGAATTCATTATTTTCATTGATATAATGTTAAGGAGAAAAAAAAAAAGCAAAAACAAAACATATGTGAGATGTGAATATTTGAACTAAGGGAACTCAAAAGGGTTAAAAGTATCGCTGCCCCCAATTTTACTCTCCATCTTCCACAAAATTCTCTGTGCCTCCACTTTTATTTCCATTTCCCACAAAATTATAGTTCTTCGCTCATTTTTGTGAGGTTGAGATGGAAAATCTCCACGCAAAAAAAAAAAAAAATCTCGTTTAGTTTTTTTTCCCTTCAAATAATGTTTTAAAATTAAATACTTTAGGACCTATTTAGGTTAATTAGAGGAAAAAATTATTTTGAATAACTTACTTTTATTTAAACTAGATTTAAATCTACAGTTTTTTTCTACAATCACTTATTTCTAAATTAAACAATTGAAAATGTGTATTTTAAACCCACCCTAAATCTTCAATAATAACTAAGAAATGCACACTAACGTCAGATCCAACACAAAATTTGGCATTTTCCAAATAAAGTTGGATCTCATCACTCAACTCAAAAAAGCTTTCATTTGGGTATCTACAAAAACAAAAATGGCTGTTCATAAAACCATAGCAGTGTAATTCAATTAAAAGTATGGCTATACACCAACTCACTGAACCTAAGCCAAGAACTTGGTAACAAAATGCTCACAGTAAGTTTGAGCCAAACCTAAATAGAACTAAAAGCATAAAACATGAAAAATTCATAATTGTTGATAAAACATTTAAATGGAAAATGAAGATGTAACCATTTCAATAATGCCTTCCTCTTCCTCGACCTCTTCTCCCTCGTCCTCCTCCCCTCCCTCTCCCACCACCATGTGGTGTATACGTATCCCTTTTGAAGTTGAACATGCTCATTCTTATATCTTCCGCATTTGTTCTGCTTGTACTGTCTTGTACCTAAACAAGTTATTGCAGCCAATATTAAACATTTAATGAAAATAATAGCATCAGAAGCATATGCATCGGAAAACAGATTGAAACTAACATGAAAGTCTTCCAAATCAAATTTATTTTGAAGTTGCCATGCAAGTTCTTCATCTTGATTCGTATATGAAGATGTCTCTTTTGGTAATTGACTTGTCCCTGATTTTCTCCTTTCATACTCTTCTAGAGTATAGACCTCTTGATCTTCCATTCTGCCCTTTCCCCTGTGGTTTCTACTGTTGAAAGGCCTACAACCTCGTTGACTCGTTTTGAAAAGTAGCTTCTGAGAGGCAGCCTGATTTTGGACAGGAACAGCTTCCACAACTAGAGGAAACATAAGAAGATGAATTATTATGGTTTTACTAATACCCCATTTGCTAACCATTTTGCTTTCGATTTTTGTTCTTGAAAATTAAGCTTATAAACACAACTTTCACCTCCAACTTTCTTCCTTTGTTATCTACCATCTACTGATGATTTTAAAAACCAAGCCAAAATTTTAAAACTAAAACAAGTAGCTTTCAAAAATTTATTTTTGCTTTTGTAATTTGACTAAGAATTCAACCATTGTACTTCAGAAAGATACAAACCATTGTAAGACATGGATAGGAAATGAGCTTAATTTAAAAAAACGAAAAAACGAAATGGTTACCAAACAATGCCTACAAAAACACATTGATCCAATAAGAGTACAATTTACAAATCTGAAAACAAAATTACCAGAACTATGAGATGGAAGGATCTCTAAATAAATTTCACTTAATAGGTCTGTTTCTAAAACAATATCCATGTATGTAAAATTTGAACCTTTTCTAAATATATTATATTTTACCTTCCTTTGGTCTTGTTTCAGAGCTGCTTGGTTTTTCTTCAGCCTTTTCTAAATGGGAAACAGAATTGACAGAATTGGTAGGTTTCATGTCTGCACTTTGTTGCTGTATAGTCGATTTACCTTCAACATATTCTGAATCAGCAGAAGGCCTATTGCTCTTTGAGGATGACTCCTGTTGATCTGTAACTACTCTCTTCATTATATGAATCAAAGAACTTAAGAATAAAATGTGCACTAACAAAGAATACTTATCGACATCCCCGTACACATGACACATTAAGCAAACCAGAAAACACGCACACACACAATCATAAGATGGTCTGAAATTTCATAGTGCGAATATGAAAGGTATCGATCTTTATTAAGAAGAAAATAGACCATACAATGTTCAACCCTAGAGTAAAATCTCAAATAATTCTCCCCCTTAACCTCTCTCTCGAGATAGTTTCCCTTTCCCAAACTTTAACTAACTCTACTCTCATTTAACAAGAACTTTTACTCTCATTCATTTCCCGTGGTCCCCTACATTCATTTTTTCCATTCTACCCTTATTCCTCTGTTGATATTTATACACAACTGGAGGCCTAACGTTACTTCCCCCTCCAAAACCACCTTGTCCTCAAGGTGAAATGCAGGAAACTACTGCTGAAAGCC
The DNA here is from genome assembly GCA_025688845.1 of Cucumis hystrix. Classification (NCBI taxonomy): domain Eukaryota; kingdom Viridiplantae; phylum Streptophyta; class Magnoliopsida; order Cucurbitales; family Cucurbitaceae; genus Cucumis; species Cucumis hystrix. The sequence goes on from CM046884.1 coordinate 22,708,180, forward strand.
ATCAATAATCCCCCAAGTGGCATCATATGTACCAGTAAGCCTTTCCAACCAATCAATCTCTCCCAACCACCAGTTGCTGGATTTTTGTGATAACCAAACACTTCTTGTGGCTCAGCCACCCATTCAAACTGCTTTGAAAATGTTTCGATCCAAGCAGTTTATGGTTGTCTTCCACCATAACTAATTTCTTATGGTGATCAAGCTGCATCTAATTCAACTTTGGATCAGCAGTTGCAAGAAAGGGACTTAATTTTGGGTATGTTGAAAGAACATTTGCATGCAGCTCAAGAGAAGATGAAGAAGTTTGTTGATCAAAAGGGAAGGGAAGTTGAATTTGCAGAAGGTGATTGGGTTTATTTGAAGTTCGATCTTAAAGGCAGTCTTCGGTGATAGCACGGAGGAATTAGAAGTTGTCTCCCAAGTATTTTGGGTCTTACCGTATTGAAGCTGTGGGTAAGTTAGCTTATCGATTGGCATTGCGGAGGATGCTTCAATTCATTCTGTGTTTCATGTTTCTCAGTTGAAGAAGGCTTTAGAAGAGCAGAAAGTGGTGCAACCAGCATTATCTACATCTTCGAAGAAGTTTGAATGGGTGACTGAACCATAAGAGGAATTTGGTCACCGTAGGAATCCAACAACAGGTGGCTGGGAGGCACTGATTAGATGGAAAGACTTACCGGCACATGATGCAACCTGGGAGGCTATTGGTGAGGTTTAGAAACAGTTTCCTGCATTTCACATTCAGGACAAGGTGGTTTTGGATGGGGGACGTAATGTTAGACCTCCAATTGTGTATCAATATCAAAGCACGAATAAGAGTAGAATGGGAAAAGGAGTTGTCATAGAAAGGGACCACATGGAATGAGATAAGGGAGGGGTACAACATAAGCTTCAGTAAAAAGGGAGGGCAGTTAGTTAGAGTTTAGGGAAAGGAAAACCATCTGGAGAGGGAGTGGTTAGGGGAGAGTTTGATGTAAGAAGAATAGGAGTTAATTAAGTAATTAGTTAATTTTCTTTTTACCTACACTTGTATTGGGTACTCCTATTTATAGAGTTTTATAACAAGTGGGGGTAAAAGTAAATTAGAATATTAACTAATTACCCAATTAACCCATATTCTTACATCGGAGTTGATCATCTGAAATCGAACTTTGGGTTTATGCTTGTATGAACTGATTTCTTCTTAATAAAGATTGACAACTTTCACCCATCTGGTGCTGTAAAATCTAACGTGGAAAGATGTAATACCTAATATGCATCAAGGATCGCAAGGGACCCAATTCCCAAAACTTGCCACTCTAAATGATAAATTTTTAATGAAGAAAGCGAAGGCAATAATTTAAGCAACGGTCACAATAAGCAATACAACAGAAATAAAAGCAGTACAAGAATATAGGCGCTTAAACTAAAATACTGACATGAAGATTTTCCTTTCTGACCAAGTTTTTGTGAAGGTGCTCCAACTTGCAACTTCTCAAATGGCGGTGGACCATCAACATCTCCTCCCTGTGATAATCTCATGGATGCACGGGATAAACCAGAGTATTTTTGGTTCATTTTCCATTCTTCATAAAGTGTTGGAACTACACCTCCAAGCACCGATAACCCTTTTGAACCTAAACATGCTATTCCACTATGCACTGGAGCTTTATTTTCCAAACGAATCTGCAACCAGAAAGCAGCATGTTAAAAGACATTTTAATAAAATGGTCTTTTTTCATATCATGCTGTCATATAAAAAACAGAAACAAGCAAAAATTTCGTGAACTTCAGTAAGCTTAGATCTTAAACACTTTTACAAGAAAAGGGAGAAAGAGGTCATATCAATAAAAACCCCAACCTGATTATTGTATTAATTAAAACCAACTTTCATAAGTGGATTAATTAAATGGATCAATTAGAGAATCTTGGCTTGCTTCTTGAACTATTGCTAGCAAAGAAACACCAATAGGCCTGACTCCTCTATGAGAAAATGGGCAGTCCAAGAACAAATGAATTCTGCTTCTCCATCTGTCAAACTGTCGTACAAGACAACAGCAGTTACAGAAAAGATACCTATTTGGGTTTTTCTTTTCTTTGTAAAACATGATTGGAAAAACCAACTAGCAATTAGCAAACTTCCACATATCTTCCCACTATTAAGCCATATAATATACAACTCAAAGGTTTTCATTTTTCACAATCCCTGTAGGATGGTTTTGATACTTGATGGCACTAGATTAAAGAATTTTAAATGTCTAATGCATAGCAGTTGAACTATAGTTTCTAAGGTTAGAAGGACACACCGGCAGAAGTTAAAGGCTTATTCTAGCAGGAGTTAGCAAAACCATGGATGAAGAATATGATTCAAACCGTCATCTAACTGTTGCAAAGAGAATATCAATTAGAAGAAAAGGTCCAGTTTGGAAGTGGAAACACCTTTTGAATCTCAACAGTTGTATTTAGTCTTCAGAAAGTTGCAGCCCAAGAAAGACATTGATGCTTTGAGGCATTATCAATTTCCAAATAATCTAGCTTAAATAAGAATAAATGCAATACTCAATACTTAGAAAGGTGGATTTCTTTATATGCTAGAAAGGTGGTTAAAAAAGGATTTTCATGCGAAGAACTTCAAACTATCTAACCACCAACATGTAGAATCCAAAATATGTATCAAGTAAACATGCTGAGCAAGAGGACAAAGGTACGTCACTTTGCTCTTCTTAAATCTCTGCTAGAGGCAAGGTTCCAGCTCTGATTTTGAATCAATAACATTTTTTATTGTGAAAATAATAAGATGGAACCATCAAATACAAATCTTGGGAATGCATAGGCCCCTCCTCCATAAAAGAAGCAGCACATCTCTTGACAGTCATTACTATTGTGCCACCATACTGATGCAATTACAGACGCTAGGATTTCTTTTCGTCTTCCTTTCCACCTTTCCTTCAACCACTACCCATTCTTTTCTAAATTATACTAATGTCTAACCATTTTAAACCACCAAGCATCCTCCTAATGTAAAATTCTTCTAGCAGCATTGGGAATGAAGATTGAGCGCTTCTCTGTTTGACATTTCCCATCTCCAATCCTCCTATTTCAATGGAAGGGAAGCCTATTTCAACTTCCAACTAATTATTTGATTAAAATTGCATTAATTAAAGTCTCATCAATGGGATTTCCTAATTTTCTTTCCCACCATGTTAGCTGCATTATCAGGAATTAGAAAAAGGATGAGAAATAGTAAGGATATTAGACAAAACAAGCTGCATAACAGTTGATCTTGCCATTTTGGACATTAAATTCTTCAACATCATAAGTTTTCTTGACATTGCCTATTCTTCCACGTCGTGAAATTCTTCTTTGCATCGATACCCAACCATGTTAGGTTGAAGTTGCCTTTTCCTTGGATTAAAATCAGGTATTCTACCTCCTCCCACCTATTAAGGGATCTACCGTATTTCAGATTCCCGCACCCAGCGACCAAATCCCATAAGAAGTCGGATGTTCAGTCAATGAGGATGCAATCCCACATCAAACATGTTCATAAAGAAAAAGAGAAAACAAAGAAATGCTGCAGCCTGCAGCCATCGATTATCCTTTAACAGTTACTAACTTACTAGCTAGCTGCCTTGGACGTTCCAGTTAGGAAAAGTTGTTCTATCCAATAACATTAGATGTACATTTCCCATAAAAAAGAGCTCAATAGCATAGTTGACCCAATTTTACATGTTTGCAATCGCTGCATCCCAAAAGTACCGGGCTCTTTGTGGTTGCTGATAAGTGGTAAAAAATGCTATCAGTCGGAACGACGTTAAGCAACTTGATGCCATATGCCCAAAGGACTTACACATCATAGGGTAGCCACATACATATTCACAACTTAACTTTAAAGAAAGATTTAGTCAAGACAATCGGCTTCTACCAAGAAACTCGACAGTTAAGGAGGAAAAAAAATGGCAAGAACTTAAACGGTTCAATATAGAGTGGTTAAAAAAACAAGCAAGGAGAAATTATCCGGAGTACCTTGGTGCCAGGAGAAATGTCATCAGGAATAGATGGTATATGAGAGTACTCTATAGCAGTAATCTCAGAGTGTCCATCAGTGAGACCGAACCGAAGTAGACGCCGACCATTAGACGCCTTCAAGATACCATCTAGGCTGCTTCGCGATATGTCTTTTACAGATGATATCTGCTAAAACAGCTGAAATCATCTACTAGTAAATCATTGGTGAAAATAATGTTCTTCAGAAAGAGAATAAGACAAAACAGAGCTACCCTGAGTTTCTAGTCAGCGAAAGAAACGCAAGAATGTGAAATAAAGAAGAACGAACATAAAATCAACAAAAACAAAAAACAAAAGACATAAGAGAGTCCAATTCACCTGGAGAACTATAGGGCCAAGAATACGAGAAGACTTGCGAAAAAGAGCAGGTTCAGGCAAGGACTTGCCTCCAATGGACCTGAGGTCGATGTTTATGAGCTCCGACTCCACAGAATCAAGGACCGAACTAGGATCATCGGCCAAGGCGCTAGCGATCATGATTACGGCCTTAACTTCTTCTGAGTCGGAGAAATTCCATCCCCTAAGTCGTAATGTTTCAAGAACAACGACGGAAGCATCCGCCATGGGGTCAGCTGGAATGAAGTTTGGAACCCTTGGATTTGAAATGGTTTCAAATCAGAACGAACTTGAAATCAATTACAATTACAGTGTTTGGAATGAATTTGGCAAATTGGCAAATTGGCAACTATTGATCTTTATTTTCGTTTTTAGAGGGTACCACATTTTTTTAAACTCGTAAAACCATATATATATTTTTTTAATATTTTTAAATTTTATTTTTAAAAAAGAAAATAATGGAGAAAATTTGAAAAATGGTAGAATCTCATCTAATTGTCTCTCAACGTGCACACAGCTAAAACCAAAACAATGGATAAGTTGGAAATTTTAATATTTTAGAAAAATCTGTGTGGTTGATCTCGACCAAGATTGATCAAGATAAACAAAATTACTAATTTTCTTAAAGTGCTACTTTTGAAATGAAAAACGAAAAAATGTTATTTCTAAAAAGTTTCCAATGAATTTTCAAAGGTAGAATTTGAAATCTTGTTTGCCAAATTTGTACCGATGCACCCTTTTATTGAGAAAATTGGCCCAAGTTCTAAAATTGCAAGCACGACCTCATGGGCACATGACAAAAGCAAAAGGAAAAATGACAGTTTTTAAAGATAAATGGAGGGTGGTCTTCTGCCTGCATTAGTCCTTTGTAAATTTACTATTTCGTTCTTGAGAACAATCTGTACAATTGCAACTAAGAAACCCTACTTGATGCTCTATGCTCTATATTATATAATCAATACTAGATACTCAATGTTCGATGCTCATTAGTATGCTCTACGTTCTATTTATGTTATGTATCTTGTTACTAAATGCTCGATACTTAAAGAAATACAAGATTAAAAAAAAAAGTAGAAATTAAAAAGAAAAAGAAAAAAAAGTATAAAAATGAAAGAATGAATGCAAAAAAAATCAAAGAAAGGAAGAAGAACTCAAGAAGAAGAAAAAGAGAAAAAAAAAAACAAAAAAAATTGTAAATTGTAAAAGAAAGAAAAGAGAAGAAGAAAACATTTAAGATTAAAGTGGTAATTTTACACTATGATGATAAGCACAAGGCCATTTTTTTTTTGTGAAAATTTTCCTTTTTTTTTTTTGAAAAATTGCCTAAATTGACCCTTAAAAAAAAGAAGGAAATTGTAAAAAAATGATAAAATTAACAAAATATTTACAAAATATAACAAAATTTTATATTCAATAATAGACACTAGTTCAATCTCTATCATTGGTTGAATATGTAATTTTACTATATTTTGGTTCATTTTGTTATATTTGAAAATGTTAAAATATGTAGTTGATGTTGGTCCATTCTTAACAATATATTTGTTTTAGAAAAGAAAAAAGAATTATTTATAATCGAAAGAGTATTTTGGTGAAAAAATTAATATTTTTTTAAAAAATATATATATTTTTCTAACATTTTTTTTTTATATAATTTGGACAATGTCATGAGATGAAAATATCATTTTATCTCTCATTTATAAGAGAGAAAACTCATGAGGTCAAGTTTCCACATAGCCCCAACTAGGACCATGTCTGAAAATCCCCCAATTTGATATAAGACATTTTAAGGAAAGAATCACTAGTTTAACTGGAAACTTCATTAGAGTCCTCGATCGAAGATGCAAACTTCGATTAGTGCTATAATATGTATATATACACATATGTATATATTATAGATGTATATGTATGTTTATGTATATGTATGTATATATGTATGTATATGTATATGTATGTATATGTATATGTATGTGTATGTATATATATGTATATATATGTATATATATGTATATATATGTATTGGAGAAAATCTAAGAAAATGGAAAAGTCCAAAACCCAAGTCCATGCTCAAATTCAAATCTCCTCTTCCATCTCATCCATCTCCTTAACTCCAACAAACTCACAACCATAACCATAGTCCCAGATTCTCATCTCTTCATTTCTTTCTTTACTTAACTACCACTATCGCCTGCCAGAAGTAGTCAACGTCGTTACTATCGAGCGTAGGTTCTATCGTCCAGTTTAACTTTTGTCGACAATGACTTTGTCCTCGTCGAGAAATAATATATTTTTTCTTCTTCAGATTTAGTCCAAACCTATGATAGCCATTTTTCACTTCATTTTTGTACATGGAATCTTAAGAATTAAGGTTTGGACTTATACTTTACTCTTTTTAGATTACAAATAAGATAGAGAAATTGGGATTTTAGAAAGAGAAAGAGGGCTTAGAGATTTTGCATGGCGAGAATTAACTGGGGAATCAGGGGATGAGTCCCCGTAGAGACCCATCCCCTCAATTGACCAACTCTATTTAAAGAACCACATAATTTCGAAAAATTGCCCAACTTGACTAAAAAACCAAAAGCCTATATGGACCTTTACTTGAAAACATGTTTGTTCTTTTTTACCCTTTTCATAGATGAAATACCAATTTTACCCTTAATGTTAAATGCTTTTGTTATCTCATTAATTTGAATGTGTTGGAACGCCTAGATGGACAATTGCGCTGAGAACCAGTAACGCCTATACAACTCGTGTGCTAACTCGCCTTGTATTTCACCTGGTGTAATTAGCATCTTGCCTTGTCTAGACATAATGCATAGACTGATCACTTGTTGTCTCGCCTTCAGTATCTTTTGGTTAATAACTTGAGTCTTGATTAAATCGCTTATAGATCAGCTCGCCTGGTCAAGTTTTCATGACAAAAACGCCTACTACAAAACAAAAGCTAGTTAAGAAAGGAAGGCTGAGCTGTGGGTCTCTCTTTCTTTAAGACGTTTTGCGGCTCTACTCGTTTGTGCAAACAAATTTGTATAGCCTTGTTGTCTCCAAGATAAAACACTCGTGTTCTTCAATCAGAATTGCACTGGAAACTAATTGGAATACCAACACTCAAATAGACGCACTTTTTGCTCTAAAAACTCAAAGAAAGGAAGTAAAAATTTCTGGGTTTTCTCATATCTCAAAATGAAGAAGGAAAAGTGTTTATATAGTGGAGGAGACTAAAAGAGACGGTAATTAAATAGGAAATTTTAATTATGGAAACGTTTGTAATTAATGGAGGATAATGTTGGAAATTAAATATAAAACGAAATTAAAATGTTTGACTCTTTTATGATTCGAAACAATCATAAAGATTTTGTATTAAAGAGACAATGATAATATCATTATTACATCTCATCTTGTCTAGCCATCTCGCCTAGGATGGCGGCATGCGCATGGAGATCTCACTACAACAAATGTGTCCTTTAATGACATCAAACCATAACATTTTTATTAACAGGCTATAAAAAGTTTAGGGAAAAAAGCAGAAACGAAAACATAAAAGAAAAAAAAAAGTGGAAAATGAAAACATAAAAGCGGGAAAAAAAATTTTAACATTTTTTTTAAGGTTTAGAGTTTACCGCTTTCTCAGACGTTTAGATCCTCTCCTAAAAAGAAGTGTACGCTTCCCCCCAAATGTTTATTTTCGTTTCTTTCAAAGAAAAAGACGATGGAAAGGAAAAAAAATTGTAGAAGAAAGAATAGGAAAAGAAAGGGCAAATGCAAATATTTAAAAAGACCGCAGTAGACAAGAGAAGAAAGATGATGATAAGGAAGCACAAACTTGAAATTTTTTTAAAAAATGGTAAATTTCATGGACTTTTTCAATTTGTGACATGAACCGTAAATATTTTGCATGTTTGTTCTATTTATGAAAGTTATCCTTATTTAAAACTTACAGACATTATTTAAAACATACATATACACTCACCGAAAATGAATGTAATATAATTATATCACTATATGGTATTATTTAAAATATATACAGGTATATACTATTCTATTTAAATCGAAATCAATTTTTGACATGGTAAAAATTTATCAAATTAATCTTTAATATATGAAAAATCATACAAAATGGATGTAATATAATGATTATAAATCAGAAATTAATAAAGTACGTGATATATATTCAAAACAATGCAAAACAGAAAGAAAAGTACGTAACATACATACTTCATTCATTGTAAATTTTCTTAATTGGAGAACTTCACCGACATACTATAATTCACAATTTTATAAACAAAATTGATAATATGAAACAAACATGCACTCATAAAAAAACTTGAAGGAGATGAACAGAATAAACAAAAATGGAGAGAGAGAGATTAAAAAGTGAGAGAAAGATCGGATTGAGAGAGTATATTGAAAGAAATTTTGACTAAAATCACCGAGAGAAAAATAAATGGAATTTTTTTTTATTAGAATCTTACCATAATTGAATTAATTATATACCATATTTACAAATATATATAATAAATGATAATCTTAAAATTAAATGAAAATAAATATATTAAATAATTAATATACTAAATTGGAAGTTTTCATATGGAATAAAATATTTATGACAATAGATTAAAAGGCCAAGCTCCAGAAGGGATCGCGAGACAACCTGAGGCGGAAAGCAACTTTGCCGCCCACTGCCACTAAAATAATTATAAATTTATAAGCATTCAAATTGGTGAACGTTTTTATTTTATTGATTTTAAAATAGTAACTTGCTTGTAATAGACATAAATTAGGTTTGTGTGTTTAACGAAAGCCAAACTAAGAGAACCTTGTGGAAAAAATTAAAGCTATATAATATTAACGTCAAGAGGTCTAATTCAAAATTTAAATCACTTCTAATTTTTGTTTACTGACAGATTTAAGTATGACAATGGACATCTAATTTTTGTTGAGGAACATCAGTCATGGGGGTCAAGCTGTCTAGTGATTTGTTTTCCATTAGCTTTTTCCCTATACTTTTTTACAGTATACTAAAAGAAAGGACATCTTCTGCCGATGTCCTTACAGAAACATTAGTTTGATTTTAGTTTGTCACAATCTAAATACAAACAAGCTAATGAAAAACAACAAAAATGACTGAGATCTATGGTTATCAACAGACAACGTTATGATAGTATTTTAGCTGGACAAGAGTGCTCGTCGATTTCGTTACTGCCAGATCTTGACACAGTCGTCGTGACTTGCTGAAGCAATTAAACCAGTAGCATTTGATGCAGCCAAGGCTGTTACCAACTTCTCATGAGCTTGCAGTGTCCTTGTCTTGTTTTCTGTCATGTCCCAAAGCTCCAGTGACTGGAAACCAACAATTCCATTTGAAACAGAACAATTTCAATGTTAAAACTTTGGTGCTAAATAATATCAGAAGACAGAAAGTGTGCAAAATCAATTGTAGTTTATATCAAGTAATCTTATCCAGTAAGAGCATTTGTCAATTCATCTTATTATCACATCATTAAATGTTTCTACCTGTCCAGGTGGATTAGTAATTTCAAGCAACAATGCGCAAAAATTAAAGAACTTAAACACTAAAACATTAAAAGCTCACGTAGGCTCAAGTTATGCAGAATTCTCTATTGCCCATGTGCAATATGAGACTGTAAGCATGAAACAACTTGAAGTGGCTTTTAAGGACCAAAGCATTATAGATATATTATTTGCTTTCTAGAGAATATTGCCAAATTTTCACTGAAGAGTTAATAAAATATCATGTGAAATTAAATAGTAGCGACTAACCTCATGAGAGCCAATGATCAAAACAGAAGTATTGGTGGGATGAAAAACACAAGTATGAAATGTGTTTCCATTGCAGTTCAACTCATGAATGCAGTCTCCTTTGTTATCAGAACCAAATTTCCATACTTTAGCTACGTCGTCACTGGTAGATGCTAGATATTCACCGGAGGGATCCCAGCACACAGAATGAATTGTTTTTTTGTGACCCTGAAATGGCAAGCCAGAAAATTAAGAAGAGGTTACAACTTTCATGGATGGTGTGTCAACCCCGCTATTTTGGTGATTAATGTGAAGCTAAAATAATGAGACATTGACCATGAGTATTGTAAGATTTGTGATTTTTCATCGGCTTCTTTTACTCTTCTGACCTCACTTACCTTTTACTCTTCTGAACTCACTCACCTCAGCAAACTTACGGGTTTAAGCTGTGGGTTTGATTATTCTAACAGCCAGGTGTAAACTGAACAACTACCATTAAATATCGACCATAGACTAAATTATACTCGCTTAAGCCTCCATTTACAAAGCATACTTAATAATTTACTCCCTTTTCAATTGTCTACAAGGTCTCAAGGGTTTGACAATTATGAAATCAAATTTGATTGGTATGCGAACAATGAATTGATCTGTATTGTGCATAGCCATGCTACTTCCTCTTGTAGCAAGGAGGAAAGTCAAAATCAAGACAAAAACATTTTCCAGATCATACTAACAATCAATGAATGAACAAGTTTACATATAGAGAATTTTCTTTCTTCTAAATCCTCAATTTAATAAATAAGTAAACAGTCCACGAAAGGCATAATGTGGTTGTTACTAATGTGCATATCCTAAAATTTGATTTTGCAAGTTTATAAGGAAACTCAAATCATAAAAGAGTAAACTACACTAACAAACCTGTAATTTAAGTTTGCAAACTTGGGTTTCTATGTCAATTATGGAAACAACTTTTCCCGCTGCTGCAGCAAGCGTTCTTCCATTATTCGGTTGAAACCTCAACTTTGTCGCACCAACCTGATTTAGTTGTCAAACGTATTAGTATGTTGCGATGCAAGAGGATATGTTTTATAAATAAATACCAGGTGCAGTTTAATATGAAGAAATCATAATTAAAGCATGAGTTTGAGTTTATACCTTAAAAATGCCAACACAACTACCATTTTTAATGCTCCAGTACCTTATCTCGCTACTAATATCAGAAGAGCAAATGAGATCATCTTTACTAGGATGAAAGTCCAATGATGCGACTCCAGTTGAATGTCCAGTGAAAGTCCGAAGTGATTGGCCATGCTGTAAAATGTCTCAGCGTCAATTAGAAAGAGTTGTTATTCTTAAAAGCTTAACAAAGAAAATTCTTGTTCTCTAGAATGTTGTAGGCAGTTGTCAGACTAAAAGAATACAAGATATAATGGATAAAGGCCATTTAATAAAAAAAGCTGGCTTGCTTACATTATCAACATCCCAAACCTTGACCGTCCCATCACCTGAAGATGTTGCGATCTTTAATGTCCTTGGACTAAAGCGAACATCAGTTATCCATTGTGAATGTTCATCAAGTGTAGACCTCACTTTAAAGGACTTTGTGCACCACACTGTAGCCTGCACCATTAAATTGTTGAGAAATGTCCTAGAAACTAAACATACTGCATACATACTTAAATAAATCAACATGGCACCATACTTAATAAATCATCAAGAACATTAAAAGTTTGACCTGTAAGAGATTTAATAATTTTGATAACACACTTAATATGAATATATTTAACCTTTTTGTCACTCCCACCACTGGCAAGTAGTTTTCCATCAGATGAGAAGCAGCAGCATTCGACCTTTCTTGTATTTGCAGGAATTACATGAATTTCCTTCAGTGTGGGGCCTTCAGTTACACGAAAGGATGAAATAAGGATGAAAAATGTAAAACTGAATCTCCTCGATCAAATTACAATTACAGTCCATTGGGATAACAGACCTACAGTTACAGTCTCCTGCTATTCTTAAAGATTTCACCCATACCTTTGGTAGAGTGAGAAAGCAAACCTAAATTATCTCTATCGTCTGATTCATTAAGAGATAGGAAAGACTCCACATCATCTAATGGTTCATCCATGAGACAGTCCATATCAGCCTGCCATGTGTCAACTCATTATTTAAATGCCAAATTGAGCATTATTGTTCTCTCTTTATTTGTTTATGCTAATTAGATTAATCAGTATTATCAATGAGAAAATACTTTAATCAGCACCTAGAAGAAGATGGCTGAGTAGAAAAGACTTAAGACTCGTATGACAAACTTCCTTATATAACAATATGGTACCTTTTCTAACAAAAACTTACCACTATATACTACAAACTACATCAATAAAAACTACAACACTAACTTTGAGAGAAAAAAAATAGAGCAGACAGAATTGTCCATTCAGCTCTGCAGTGCAGGAATCCAAGAACATATATCTAGTAGACAAGAAGGTAATCCATATCAAATATCATTTGGGAACACAAATGTGTAAGTTTGTCAACCTGATTATTAGCCTGAAAGTTATTGGATGTACAGCCATCAACATTTGTGATCCCTGAACTGGTTAATTTATCCTGCTGCTGAATTATGTGATTTGAATTCTGAGAATGTTGACTCAAAACTGGATGCTGCAAGAATTGTTGCTACCTTTTAGTTATCAATCTTTAATTGCTGCTGCTCTAGCTGATGAATGTTAAACACTGATATTGTCTTCAAGGGGGAAAAAGAAGGAAAGAAGAAGAAAGACTTGACAAAAACATAAGGAAGGCCCTGTTTGATAACATTCTGATTTAAATTTATTGGTTTTAAGAATTAAGCCTACTTGCTAGAAAATTCTATGTCTGTACTTTATACTTCCAAAAAAAAAAAAAAAAAAAAAAACAGGACCGCATCACAAAGACCCTACTAATCTTTGCTTTGCAAATTATGGAAACATATTCACAATTTTACAAGTTTGATATAAAAATAGTTCAAACAAACAATTAGAACTAATTTTAAGATTTATTTCCAGTATGTAGATCAAATTTGAAAAGTTGGAAGTACTGGGACTGAAATGGATGAAACTCAAAGTACAAGGAGCAAAGCGGTAGTTTAACCAAAGAAAAAAATCCATACCTTGTTCTGCATATCAGCATTTACATTTGGCAAAGCAGGATGACAAACTGTTGCCATTGAATCAACATCAGACAAATCCATAGAACATAAATGGCTATCCTTCGTATTGATATTTTGACTTAAAGACACTCCCGGTCTTATGCATGCCACATTGGCAGAATCTACTCCCAGGTTTTGAGGTGCCTGAAATATAAATTCATGCTCCAGCTGAAATCGACTGGAAGTATGAGGCAATTGGATGAATGAGTTGGGTTGTTGCAGTTGCCCCAAGCTTAGAGGATCCAATCCCTAAGAGCAGTAAAATTAATCAGAAAGGTCCTACACCATAATATTAATTTATGAACACTTCTTCTTTGACTATTTCGCAGGAATGGCTACCACTATAACCTGACTGTTATTTAACTTTCTTGGAAAAAGCAATAAAAAAAATATCTCTTTTCTCTTTTTCCTTTATGCATTTCTCCTCATACTTGTCCAAAAACTTAAGATGAGATTCCTACCAAGTGGTCAGCAAGAAGATCTCCAATATTAGCCTCATCTTCACTTGAGGGACTAAGTACATGCCTCTTTATGTAACTTACACTAGTAACTCTAAATCAAATATTATTCTTGAGAAAAACATAAAATGCTGATTATTTTTTCCAACTTACAATCTCCAATAAACATTTATACAAGTTTGTTGGAATTTCACGTTGAAAAAATGAGACCTCATGTTATTTATAAGATAGAAGAGTTACACCTTACATTATTAATTGAATTTGAGATGAAATTTCATGTTTATCTAATATGGTATTAAAAGTCACAAAGTCCATACAGCCATATTCCATTAGAAGAAAAAAGGGATTTGATTAAAAAATGGTAAACTCAAAGAGGCACCATCTTGAAGAGGCATATGATGGAAACCAGTAGCTATAGAGAATTATTACTTGTATTGATATGAGATTCACTATCGAATCTGTAATACAATCGCCAATCGCCAATTGGAAAACAAGAAAAAAACTCAAACCCCTCACTGTTATCCTATCTCTCAAGGAAGAACAGAAAGCTTTTCGTCACCAAACTCTAACCAACTCTCCCGCCCGAATCTTATCTGTTATTTATACTAACCTAACTCGCACGTGTCACTCTACCCACGTGCCACTCTCTTCTTCCCTTTCCTACTATATTGATATAGTATCTCCAATTTCATCTTGTCCTCAAGGTGAAAATCTGGGAACCGTTGTTGCAAATCTTCATGTAATTCCCATGAAGCATCATGTTTTGGCAGTCCCTTCCAACTCACCAACACCTCCCAACTTCCCGCCTTATTTTTCGAATATCCGCACACTTCTTCTGGCACTGCTCTCCATTCATAATTCTCTGATAGGTATGGGATATCATCACGATTCTCCTCATGTGTTCCAAACACTTTCTTCAGTTGAGATACATGAAAAACTGGGTGAATGGCTGCTTGCTCAGGTAACTCCAGTTTATATGCTACTAGGCCAACTCTTTCAATCACCTTATAGGGCCCGAAATACTTAGCAGAGAGTTTCTCATTCCTCTTCCTTCTCAAGGATTTTTGTCGGTAAGGCCTTATTTTTAATAAGACCAAATCCCCTACTTGAAACTGCACATCCCTCCTCTTCAAATCTGCATATTTTTTCATCTTATCCTGAGCCACTTGCAAGTGTTCTCTCAATGCTCCCAAAGTTACATCTCTCTCTTTCAATTGCTCATCCAATGTTGAATTGGATGTATCTCTATCTCCATAGTATATCAAAGGAGGAGGTAATCTACCGTATACTGCCTGAAATGGTCTAATACCTAACGAACGTTGATATGTGGTATTGTACCAATACTCAGCCCACGGTATCCATTTCACCCACTCCTTTGGTTTTTCTCCACAAAAACATCGTAAATAAATCTCCACTCCTCGATTCACTACTTTTGTTTGTCCATCCGTTTGAGGGTGGTATGCCGTGCTGTAATTCAATCTTGAGCCCGCGAGTCTGAACAACTCCCTCCAGAATGAGCTCAGAAAGACTTTATCTCTATCTGACACTATGGACTTTGGAAACCCATGTAGTCTCACCACTTCTTTAACGAACAACTCAGCTACAGATTTCGCATTATATGGATGTTTCAAGGGTAAGAAGTGACCGTATTTACTGAGACGGTCTACAACTACCAGAATAACCTCAAATCCATTTGCTTTTGGCAATCCCTCCACAAAATCCATGGAAATATCTTCCCACACTCTATTAGGGACTTCCAACGGTGTTAACAGCCCTGCTGGAGATAATGCCAGTGTTTTATTTCTTTGACAAGTCATGCATTCTTCACAATATTTCTTAACATCTTGTTTCATATTCTCCCAGTATAACTCTCCAGTCAATCTCTTGTACGTTCTTAGAAAACCTGAATGTCCCCCAAAGACCGAATCATGGAATGTATGCAAGATCTTAGGGATCAGTTTGGAAGATTTGGAAATTACCAATCGATTCTTATACATCAACATCCCCTGCTTCATTGAATATTTATTAGGCTGCTCCTCCCCTTTTTCTTCCAGTTCCTTTCGGATCTTCAAAAGCTTCTCATCCTGATTAACCTCTTCTCTAATTACTGCCACATCAATTATGTTTGGAACTGTTAGTTGATTCAATTGGATATTATGTGGTACTCTAGATAACGCATCCGCAGCCTTATTCTCTAACCCTGGCTTATATATTACCTCAAATGAATACCCCAACAACTTAGATATCCATTTTTGGTACTGGGGTTGGATCACTCGTTGTTCCAACAAGAATTTTAGTGACCGCTGATCAGTTTTCACCTTGAATCTCTTCCCCAATAAGTAGGGATGCCACCTCTGTACTGCCATTACTACAGCCATCAGTTCCCTTTCATAAACCGGTTTAACCCTATCCCTAACTGCTAGGGTATGACTATAAAAAGCAATAGGTCTTTGGTTTTGTATTAACACAGCCCCTAAACCGAATCCAGAAGCATCCGTTTCAATTTCAAAGGGAATGCTGAAATCTGGCATTGCTAATACCGGTAGTGACATCATGGTTCTTTGCAACTTGACAAAAGCTTCCTGAGCCTCTTCAGTGCATCTAAAGCCTCCTTTCTTCAGTAATTGGGTCAGAGGTGCTGCAATCGTTCCATAGTGTTTAACAAACTTGCGATAATATCCAGTCAAGCCCAAAAACCCTCGGACTTCTCTCACATTAGCTGGAATAGGCCATTCTTTAATGGCTCTAATTTTCTCTGGATCCACCTCTACTCCTCCTCCAGATATGATATGCCCCAGATATTCTACCCTTGCTTTAGCAAAGCTGCACTTCTTTTGTTCACATACAATTCATTCTTTCGCAGTATAAACACTGCTTTGAGGTGATTCAAATGAGTCTTCAAATCTTTGCTGTAAATCAATATATCATCAAAAAATACCAACACAAACTTCCTGAGGAATGGTTTGAATACAGCATTCATTAATGATTGAAAAGTTGATGGTGCATTTGTTAGTCCAAACGGCATCACCATGAATTCATAGTGACCTTCATGAGTCCTGAATGCAGTTTTCTCAATGTCACCTGCACTCATTCTGATCTGGTGATATCCTGCCTTCAAATCCAATTTAGTGAATACCTCAGCTCCATTTAATTCATCAAATAATTCCTCGATTACTGGTATTGGAAATTTATCAGGCACAGTCACATTGTTCAGGGCTCTGTAATCTACGCAGAACCTCCAACTACCATTTTTTTTTTTCATCAGTAATACAGGACTCGAGTAAGGGCTCGTACTGGGTCTTATTATCCCTGACGTTAGCATTTCTTCAACTAACTTCTCCATCTCATTTTTTTGTTGATAAGCATATCGATACGGACACACATTAATTGGATTCACACCCTCTTTCAGATGGATGTGATGCTCTATTACCCGCCGAGGAGGTAAAGTTTCAGGCCACTCAAAAACATCTTCAAATTTCTTCAGTACCACAGTTACCAACTCTTCCTCCGTTAATACTTCCTCAATTGAGTCTTCCTCATCACTTAATTCACATCTTTCCAAGGCTCTGTATTCAACTAGATAGCCTTGATCCTCCTCTCCCCACGTTTTGATTAAATTTTTCAGGCTAACTCTAGTCTTAGTCAGACTAGGGTCTCCTCGTATTACAATCTTCTCCCCTTGATATATAAAGGATAATATCAAGTTCTTCCAATCTATCTCCGTTACTCCCAAGGAATAAAGCCACTGCATACCCAAAATGGCATCTACTCCTCCTAACTCCAAGGGTAAGAATTCATCAATTACTTTCCAATCCCCAAGCATCAGTTCCACAGCTCCACATATGCCTTTACCTTTAACAGCAGTACCGGAACCCAAAATCACCCCATAATTTGAGGTCTCTTTTGTTTCCAGTTGTAATTCCTTCACCAGTTTTTCAGAAACAAAGTTGTGTGTTGCTCCACAATCAATTAACACCACAATGTCTCTTCCTTGTAACCTCCCTTTCACCTTCATCGTCCCTGGACTGGACAGTCCAACCACCGAATTGATAGATAATTCTACTACCGCTTGGTTTTCTTCCCTGATTTCAATAGTATTCAACTCCTTCAATGTCTCCTCTCCTTCCTCTATAATTTCGTACTCTTCATTCTCACTTTTTACGAGCAACATTCGCAATTCTCTCAACTCCTTAGCTTTGCATTTATGGTCATGAGAGTATTTCTCATTACACCTAAAACACAATCCTTTCTCCTTTCGAGTCTGGAATTCCGCATCCGATAGCCGTTTTGATGGTCCCTCCTTTGGAACTTCCTCCTTTGTGGTTCCACGTAAAGTAGTGGTTCGCATTGGCCAATTCGTTCCCCCCTTATTTTCTCCAGCATTCGCATTCGTATTAGCCTTGGTACTATTCGAAGAATTAAATGTTCTTCCTCCGGAATAGCCGGACAGATTTGCCTCACGCCGTATCTCTTCTCTGTTTTCAATCTTTTGCGCTATCTTCATCATGTGTGCTAATCCTTTTGGTTCGCAGAAATCCATCTCTGCTTGGATCCATGGTTTTAATCCCGATACAAACGTTTCTTCTACTACTTTCTCGGGTAAATCTGTTAAAGGCGCTACCCACTTATCGAATAAATTTCGATATTCATCCACAGTTGTTGTCTGTTGGATCCGCAAGAATTGCCCGTACAAAGATCCCTCCCTCGATGAACGGAATCTCACCAGCAATCTTTCCTTCATATTTGCCCAATCAATAAACTTCTCCCGTTCCTCTTGGGAACGATACCAATTCAACGCTAGTCCTTCGAAACTTATAGTGGAGACAGTCATCTTCTCGGATTCAGTCAGTTTATGGATGAGAAAATACCTCTCAGCGCGGAATAACCACGAGTCGGGGTCATCTCCGTTGAATATAGGCATTTCCACCTTCTTGAATTTGTTTCGATCGTTGTTCCCTTCATCAATCGATTTCTTCTCTTCTTTTTTTGTTTCGTTTTCTCGCTTCGAAGATCCTTCGCCTTCTTCATTCATCTTCGCCGGAACAGTTCGCATCGACAATTCGGTTATTCTTTCGTTCATCGTCGATCTCTCCTGTGCGGATGATTCCATGATTCTCAGCATTGCTTGATTTTGTCTCTCCAAGTTCTTCGAAATTTCGATCAATGTTTTCTCAATCGCTGGCAATTTCTCGATCTCCTTCTTAATGCTATGAATCTCTTGATCCATCGATTCAATCTTGTCTTCAAATCTCGTCTGCACCATCTTTCTTCTCGCCCAAAATCACTTCTCTGATACCAATTTGATGGAAACCAGTAGCTATAGAGAATTATTACTTGTATTGATATGAGATTCACTATCGAATCTGTAATACAATCGCTAATTGGAAAACAAGAAAAAAACTCAAACCCCTCACTGTTATCCTATCTCTCAAGGAAGAACAGAAAGCTTTTCTTCACCAAACTCTAACCAACTCTCCCGCCCGAATCTTATCTGTTATTTATACTAACCTAACTCGCACGTGTCACTCTACCCACGTGCCACTCTCTTCTTCCCTTTCCTACTATATTGATATAGTATCGGAGGTCTATCAACATATTTAGAATTCTACATTAAATAAATGAAGAGATCTCACACTCTTTATAGAATACATTGGTTATTTCTCTTATTACCGATTGATTTTGAGATAACCTCATGCTTATTTAATAAGGTTCTTCAATTTTTTTTTAAAAAAAGAGAGTACAATAATCGGTATAAGGAGAATGCATATAATTTACGAGCATCAAGTTTAAATATGCATACCGATGAAGGCCTTCCATTCAAAGGCAAACGACTAGTGCCCGGATTTGATCCTGAAGAACCAAGAAAGCATCATAATGAATTAAGGAATGCTTGGGGTGGGAGGTTAATCCAAACATTTTGTTGAGCAACAAATAATCCCAAAAGAACCATGGAGGCTATGAAGTAACTCTGGGCACTTTCTAATATGAGATTAAAGAAACCACTATCTGAACTACCTGTCAAACACTATCAAAATTCTAAAAATGTTATTAGTTTATTTCAGTTTTAGCAGACTTCCCTTAGTCCTTTTTGCTCTTAGAATAATACTCTTGTACTTTGAGCATGGGTCTCTTTTATTATTAATAATAAAGAGGCTTGTTTCCGTTTAAAAAAATATATATAAGTTTTTAGTTAAATACTATTCAATTTTCATTTTTTTTGACAACTTTCAAACCAATTCAAACATAATTCCTGAATCAGATATGATATAATAAATGTCGAAGGATTAAATATGGCATTGGTTTTTTCTGGTCCTTTTTTTTTCTGTGTGTGTGTGTGTGTCTAAGGAGAGGGAGGAGTTTTTGAGATGAAGGAATGTATCAACAAAGTCAGAAATTTCCTATCTATATATATTTATATTTGAAAAAAGGAGTACCAGCAATTCCTTCAACCGTGCTAACTCTGGTGTTCATACTTGACTTCATCTCCCCTTTCAATTTCTGTTTCAACACAGCAAAATAAAAAGTTACATCTGAGAAAATGAGAGAGTGGAAACAACATATTTTCATAGTTGATTAATAATTACTTTAGACCCTGGAAGCTGTTGACTCTGGTATTGAGTATTGATACTAGTTGACTTGTCCCCAGATATTTGGCTCTGGCTAGAAATCCAATGTTCACGAACATTAAACATGAAACAATTAAAAGTAGTAAGTATACCTGTAAGAATAAAACAGAAATAGCAGGACCCAAAATGTTAAGAGAGACACCTCAGAGGTTGAGCATTCATGGCAAATACTCCAAACATTGAGGCTGGAGGCTGGCTTACATGTTTGAGAAATCTTTTCTGCGAGAACATTTACTTGAATATCGAGGAAAAAGGTGAAAATTAAATTACATAGAGATCTTCAAGAATACCTTTGGGAGCACATTGGCTAGTGTATCTCTTTGAATAGGGAGTGTAAAATTCTCCTCATACATTTTTGCAGCCATTTCATTTGCAACTGAAGGGTTCTGTATATTGAGTGAATTGTTCAAAACAAGCCTATTAGCAGTTGGAGTAGTACTCTGCTGAGTCTTCTGTAAATAATATTGCTGTTGTAACTGCAAATCTCCATCCTTCAGCAACTGAGACTGTCGAATCCAAAATAAACTCAAGTTTTCGAGAAATACTTATCCAATCTGATACAGATATCAATACATGAAAGCTGCATGCATTAAGGGATGTGGCAACATGACAACTTTGGTCAACTATTTGGACTAATGCAGCATTCTTCCTCTTCATGGAACACTCGGAGGGGCAACTAATTCAGCTAAAATCTCAATAGAAAACGAACCTTGATGTAAGATGTAGCAGCTTCTGAGTGCTGTGGGTTTATGCGGGCAATAAATAAATCCCAGAACACAGACCACCATTCCAAAAGGAAACCACCCGGAGCATCAAAAGCTGCATAATGGGATTCAAAACAGAAGGCAAAGTAAGCTACGGATATATGGAAGTCAGTAGATACACTGGGTTTGAATTACAGTGATGCTTAACACAGTCTTACCCACTGGATCCCTAAGAATTTTTCCTTCAGCCAGAAAAGACCTTGCAGAAGCATATAGTTTTCTCTTCAAGAGGTAATCATAGATATAAGCATCCAGCCTGTGTCCAAAAAGAACGAGAATAAACCACAGAAAGATTGGAAAACACACACACGTTCCAACAAGTTTTTAAAAAAATCTTGGCAGAAGTACGAGACTGAAAAAAAAATAAAACGACCAGGTTGAATACAGAGTCTAATCAGTTTCAGCAATAATATATTTAATGTTCTCGTTTACTTAAACGTCAAACTGTTTTTCAAATTCCTCATCTCTCATCTTCAATCTTTTTCTATATATGCATTAATGTTATTTGTCTCTCATCAGAAGAACTCATCCATTTGTCCAACGCCAATAGAATACAAAAATATATAATACTACAGATTTTCAAATGATTATTTCTACATGATCACAGATAATCAACCGTAACTTCATTCTTTCAAAAAAAAAAAAAAAAAAAAAAAAAAACAAGCAGTAACTTCATCTCAAACAGCCCCACGAAAAGTCACGCTACTGTTACAAGCCTTCTTGTCCGCTGGTCTAACTAATAATTTACATGGGAAAAAGTGGACAAATAAAATCGTACAGATGCCTAGGAGCCTTAAAGCCCTAGTATCCACCAACTCAAAAAACAAACAACAAAAAATGCTGCCACTCAAAACCAACGGGAGCACAAACTTCAAGAACAGAGCATTAGAGCAAAACCAAGTGGAAATCGTGTGTTCAAGAAGCAGCCAACAAATGGGTCAGCCATTATAGAGTATATTCGAATCCCATCTCCACAAAGAAAGAGAAAAAAACCAAAAACCAAAAAAATGGGCGAAATGCCCTTTCCAAAAGGACAGCAAGTGAATATTCAAAATGGGTAACACCAGTTCCTTGGTACAACACAGGGGAGATGAAGAGAAAAGCATAACACAGCATCTGAATCAGTAAAAACCAAACCCCACCTAAAAAAAAAAAAAAAAGGTATGAAACCCATAGAGATTCAACGAAGGAAAAAGACAGAAGAACAAATCAAAGGAAAAGAAAAACATGAAATATGGTAATTATCAATGCAACAGGAAAACTCAGGTGCATGGTACTCGCATTATTTTATCAACATCGTCCAACAAAGCTTGGGACATGATTACAGTATTATTCGCTCCCGCCGGAAGAAGAGAAACCGAAAAGAAACCGATGAATAATAACAATAATAATGAGGAAATCACTCTTGGGTTTCGAGAAAGTGTTTCTAGAAGAAGGTGAGTAATTGAAAAATGGGTTTTAGTGTGAGTCCACATTCTTCCATCCCTCCTCATTCATTTAATTTCTCCGTACCCTTCTGCTGCGGCGACCCCATTGACACGCGTAATTGCTCCTTGAAAATTGATCCTTTTTGTTTTTTGTTTCTACAAATAAAAGCGGCATGCAACAGGGATGATGCCTATTGCCTCTACTATTGCTTACTGCCTAAGTTTCTGAACTTCCAAACTTCCATCGGGTCAAATTTTATCTGTGAAATTACATATTTGATTCTGCCTCCCATTTTAATGATCCATCCAGTCTAAGGTAGGTTGGTTTAAATCATTTTTAGAAAAAAATATATTTTTTTAGGGAAATTTTAGTTTGAACTTTACTTAGAAATTTGATTGTTTCTAATAAATTAAGAATTTCTTTTTCAAACTCTTTAAATTACTATTTTTTTATTATTTTTTTTAAAGAAGAAGAAGGTGGTTTTAAACTACTAAATAGAGAGGCCATGGACTAACATTTTGTAATTTAGTATACTTTGTATTGAATTTCATATATAATATCATAAGCGTTATAAATGATTATGAGATAGGGGAGATGTAGAGCATTGTTTTTTTAGTATCTAGACTACAATTTGAGTTAGGCACACTTGAACAAAAAATTCAAAACAAGTTATAATAATTAAGTTTATAGCACATAAATTTAACGAAATATTTGCAAGAATAGCAAAATTGAAAGTCATGATTGAAAATATTGAAAAATCAGCGAAAATAAGAATTTTAGCAAAATATCGACACGCACCTGTATGACTTTTTGATAATTTCTAATTTATCCCTAAGTTTTAGGTAAATCAAAATTTTCAAATTTTAATGTGTCACATATTGATAAGATGACCGAATTTATGAAAATTTGCTTATATCCTAACCAAATCATTTCGGTAAAAATTTGCTCTAAATCTTTTGGAATCTCTATGCTTAATATTCCTTCCTAACTATATCTTAATTGAATCTTTATCTTTAATAAATCTTTATAGATTTAGTTAATAAGTTAAAATATATATTTAAATAATTCATAATATTTTTTAATTAGATTTAAAAAATATTTAGTTTTAGTAAATTTCAAAATATGTTTGTTTATCTTATTCCTCTATCTATTATGATTACAAGTTGTATTAAACTTTATCTATCCTTAATAAATCTTTATATATTTATTTTCAAAGTTTAAAAATATATATTTAGGAAATTGTTAATATCTTTTACAGTTAGATTAAAAAAAAATGTATATTTAATCACATTTCGAAAATATGTATTTTTATAAGATTTCAAAATATTTATACTTATTTTATTCGTTTTTATTATTTTAATGTTATATTAAACTAATTTTTAGACTATATCTGATTTGTTTAACATGATTGGCATGTTAATTATATTCTATGTAATACATCTTTTAACATTTTTAAAAGTTGGGTATGTTATACAACTAAAAGATAATAATAAATAAAACGGCAACTAATAAGTTTTTTTTATGGCTTTATAACGAACAAAGATTATTTTTTATGGTAGATGGATCGAAACTTTCCAATATCACGATTATTGTGTTGTTGAGGTGTATGTTCCATTTGCATCTTCGTTTCAACAAATTTTCAATGTATTCAAGGTAAATTTTTTTCATCCTCCAATCTATATGTGTCTCGTTTGACAGTTTACTTAGATAGTTGCAACTATTCAAACCTCATTTATTACAATTTACTGAGATCATTTACATAGTATTTGAATAGTGAACTACCTAGTACCTAGGGTATTTAATAATTCTTCGCAATTAATTAAATAACAAATACAAGATATTTTTTATTCACATTTTTTTCATTTTCTGAATGGTAAAGTTTTCTTAAATTCTTTAAAATTTAAGTATGCTTAAACTTTCACTTTTGTTAATACACTATTTTTTTTTCTTCTATCTTGCTTATTGAAATTTATTTTTCAATTTCAACCAATGCAAAGTATTTATTCAATTATATTAGAATTGTAAACCAATTTACAAGATAATTTAATTTTTAGATGATAAATATTTTTTTTTGTTAAATGATTAGGTATTTTGTGAGTGTTTTTTAAATGTAAAGTAAAAGCATATTTTTTTCTAGAAAATAAAATAAATTTATGCTATTGAGTTACTAATTTTAAAAGAGGAAAAAATTATCTTATAAATTTAAAGATTATTTGTTTTTCACTCGAAGTTGTTGGGGTTTGAAATTTGTTAGTATTTTTAAATTTTGATATTTTTCTTAATCAAACGTAATTTATTATCTATTTATTAATAATTTATATCAATTATTTATTAATAATTTAATCTGTTATTCAATTGAAGTCGTTGAGATTTTTCTTAGTCCAATGGTAATTTATTATCTATTTATTAAAATTTATATTAGAAAATTATTATTTATTTATTTATAATTTAATTTTTTATTCAATTGAAGTTGTTATGATTTGAAATTTGTTGCTTTTTAATTTGAGATTTTTCTTAATTAAATTGTAATTCTAGTTATTTGTTGTTATGATATTTTTCGTTTTCTAATCATTTGAATTTTTTATTAAAAATATTTTTTTGGCATTTAAAATTTTTTTAGGCATGTTGATACTTTTTAGAGAAGAAATTTGATGGGTACTATCACAACCAATTCATGGTGGTGAATGACTATTTGCATCGGTGTATTAGGTAAACTTTTTATGTCCTCCAATCTATCACCTTTGCATGTCACAATCAACAAGGATTAGGGATGTCATCAAGGTAATTGGTGATGTGTTATTAACCATCAATTTAACTAAGTTGTAGAAATCGAAGCTGAAGAAAAGAAGAAGAAGCAAAACAAACTTTGTTTCTACAGAAATCGAAGTTGGAGGCCTTTCTTTCAGTTGAGAGGATTTTTTTACAGTTGCTGCTCTTTCGAGGGTTATGGCGTCTGATGCTTTACATCAATGAAGATGAAGAAGACAAATGAAGGAATATTTTGAAATTTGCTTTAATGGAGATGAAGAAGACGAACGAGTTTGAGGGGAAATGAGGGATTTGATGGCTTTTAATTACTTTGGTTGTTTTGGTAGGGTAAAGTTAATGGGAGAGCTGAAATGATTGTGGTTCAATTATGGGGTATTTTGGATTTTGGAATAATTGGGATGTGAGTTTTTTTTATCACTAGAGTAGGGGCATTTGAGACATTTTTGCAGTCGTTTTTTTTTCATCTTTTACGATTTTGTTATATTAACAATTTAAATTATTTTTTTTCCATTTATCTAAAGTAAACCTGTAAATTTGCTATTTTTCTAGTCAGTCCCAAATTTATTGTTTGCAAAAATGACAAAAACAAAGCTTAACTTATATATACAAAATGTAAAATATCATAAATGTCATCGTTACTGATATACATTTGATACACTTGATACATACCTGATACACCTAATGGCTCTTGATACACCTGATACTTGATGATAACATTTGAACCTTGATACACTTGATGCACCATGATACTCTTTGATACACTCAATACCCTTTGATACACTTGAAACACCTTAATACACCAAACACTCCTTGTTACACTTGATTCTTTTTAAAACACAATACAAGAAATTGGGACTTTGCCGACACAACTGTGTGTTGCCAAAAAGCCATTGTGCGTCAGTGTAGCCTTCACCGATGCAGAGGGGCACGTCGACACGGGCGTCGTAAATTATGCGTCGTAAGAGGTAATGACGATGCAGGAACGAGACGACATCGATGTAGGACTTTGGCCGACACATGATTTACCGACAAGGTCAACACGTCGTCAATACCCTAATGTCGATGTTAGGTCAGAGCGTCGACAAAGGGTGTTTGCCGACGCGACCGACGTCTGGTTAACGGGTTGGCAATATCCAAATGTCGAAGCAGTCGTGTACGTCGTGGAAGTTAGGACCAACACAACGTCGACATAACTGTGTACGACGCTGCGTTGTTAGATGCTACCATTCGCGACGCGACACCTGCGTTGGAAAAACCCTTTTACCAGATTTTTTAAAATAATTTATTATTTAATTTTTTGTTGTTACTATTAGGATCAAATTCGATTTAAATTGATTGAAATTGTAAAACACGTAACATAAAATTAATAAAATATCAAAGCAAATATATATTAAAAATTAAAATATTAAAAAAACACACGTTTGTATGTAGAAAAATTACATTAATAACCTAAACTAAAAACAAGAAGACTAAAAACTAATCTAAGTGATACAAATGCAGTCCTTATGGGCGGATCTATTAAGGGGCCAAGGGCACCCTCACATTCTCTGTTTTTATATTTTAATATTAATTTTGAAGTGTTAAATTAAAATATATATTAAATAATGTTATTAATTTATTATATTTTGCCTTTGGTATAGTGGCTGTGGCTCCTCTTTAAAGTTTTGGGTTCAAATCTCATCTACTACAATTTTTTTTTTTTTGTTAATAGTGCCCCCCTACAAATGATTTCTGGACCGCCACGAGCCCCATGCTTTCCAACCTACAATGACACGAAATTAAAGTTTAAATATATATCACCCCAATAAGAAATGAAAGAATGTAAAAGTTTAAAATTACTTAGATCAAATGAAGAAATTAAGGTCCTCTCGTTGCCCGAGTGAGTTTTGCAATCATCTTCATCATTTATTTCATCTTCTGATCACTTTTCTCTTGCCACCGTTTATTTTCTTCTTCTACTTCCTGAAGACAAGTTTAAGCATGTTAACCTCCTTGGTGTGCATCTCTCACTCGTGGGATAATATAGAGGAAGAACTACTAGTAGCATGTCGGGACTTTAACCTAGGACCCCAACCAAGACTTTTTGAGTAGTCCGATCATCTACCCAAAACTGTCTCGCATATCTCTTCATTAGAGAGTGGTTAAGAACCCTCTAACATTTGATTATGCAATAAAAAATTTATTGATTAAGTAAAACACGTGTAAATAAAATGTACGTACAAAATAAGACAAAAACATAGCAGAAACTTACTTGAGTATCTGCAGTTGTTGGTAAAATGAACTGGCCATCCCGAGCATGTGTTTCCTTGAACAACTCCACCCGCTTGATTGGATGATCCTATTTTTCAATGATCTCGTGCACTCGTTGTATAAATGACTTGGCACTGCTATTGTGATTGTATGGTTGCTTCAGCATCGATGATTGCTTCTACATGCAAACAATATCAAAATGTTACATAAAAAAAATGAATTACCGTTTGAGAACATTAAAAGTTCTAAATCACCTGAAATTGTCGGTAAGGTAGTGATCGCATAGGAAGTGCCAATCTTCCACACGATTCCTCAGTCTGGGGGGTGGGTTGGCACCTGTCTGTTTAGGATCACTGAACTTCTTGAAATGGTGATGGTTTTTCCCCTTGAACTCCTTCCAAGTGGTGAGCATCTATTGCTCAACTAATCGATTAAGTGTTGGATCTGTGAAATCCAGCTTGAAAAATTGCTACAAAAGAAAAGTACACATGGATTAGAATTCTATATATATGTGCGGTAGGTAATTAACATATATGTATGCGTGATTTTAAAACTTACCTATAAAGAGCCATTCACAAGCTCGATATAATTTGCCGTAACATCAGTCCACTTAAGAAAGCGAATTGGAAAAGTATCCCACGTTACCACACAGATGGTACAGCTAAAGTGAAAGATGTGTGTGAAGATTAACTTATTCAGTATTGGAGCGATCGATATGGAGATCTTTCCATTTTGCGCAATATATCGCTCTAACTCCAGGCTTCTCGAGTGCTCGCATCTCCTAGGAATGCGAGCTATTTGACAGCCATTTACAAAAACATAATAGTTTCATAAACTAAACTTGAGGCTTATGCAATTAATTGTTTATGTAACGGTGACTAACCTGATGTGTCGTCCACCAATGACGAACCTCCTATGTTATTAAACACCACGACATTAAAATAAAAAATATCATTACTCTCATCCAAGCTTGCAGGAAAATTAGACATAGTAGTTGTTGAGCATGAAATTTTGGCCAATTAAATTTTGCCACATCATCACATCAAATATTGTGGTAATTATATTTTTATTGGATTTTGATAATTAAGTTTACTCAATCCAACCCAATTCAGGTCCAATAAACAAATGGACTCAAGCCCAAGCCCAAGAAACAAATGGGCCAAAGTCCAAGAAGAAAATGGGCCCAAGCCTAAGCCCACCAACCCATGAAATTTCTCTATAAATAGAGACATTTGCCATTCATTTAGGGGTGGATTAAAGGAAGAATTGAAACTCTGAAGAATTGAAGATTCAAACTTCTACAAGCTCTCAAGACGTGTAAGTTCGTATCAACCTCAAGATCAACATCTTTCGAAAGACTGAAGACTTGGAGATTTAACTTTCCTTGGATTTCAGAAGATTGAAGTTCAGATCGACTTGCAACTACAACATCCCGAAGATCAAAGACTAAGAAGTTCTAAAATTTTTATCTTGTATTCAAGAGAAAGCATCAAAGGAGTAAATACTAGAGACTGTATTCACAATATTCATCAATATACAAAGTTCAATTCCACAAATTACATTTCTTCTGAAATCTGGTGAGAACAGTTTGGCACGCCCGGTGGGACCGTCTCTACTTTCATCTCTTTCTCTTTTGAAAAACATTTCTAAGAAAATCATGACATCTCAAGGCAACACTTTCAAAGCTCTAGGTGACATCATCAAGTGACCAAATACTCGTAATCGCTCAAGGGAATTTCATTCATATGAGAATATGCCACCCTTTAAGGCTGCAAAGAATATTTGGGAACAAATCTCCAATCCATTAAAAGGTGGAATTGTAATCAAAGAAAATCCTGTGATTGATGAACACAACTCATCTTTTGAACACCCAAATGACGAGGTACCTCATCCAAATATAATGTCAGTTATGGTGACTGGTGTGGATTCAAGCGAAAATAGAATGACAGAGCTTGAAAAGAAGGTCAACATACTCATGAAAGCACTTGAAGAAAGGGACTACGAGATTGAATCTCTGAAGAATCAGATCGAGAGTCGTGACGCTGCTGAATCAAGTCACACACATACTGTCAATAATGCTGACAAAGGGAAGGAAATTATGCAAGAAAGTCAACCACAAAATTCGACTTCAATTGCATCACTGTCTGTCCAGCACTTGCAGAAGATGATTGCAAACTCCATCAAAACTTAATATGGTGGAACTACTCAAACTTTCTTTTTGTATTCCAAGCCGTATACGAAGGAGATCGATAACCTGAGAATGTCGAATGGGTACCAGCCACCTAAGTTCCAACAGTTTGATGGAAAGGGCAACTCGAAACAACATGTTACTCATTTCATTAAACATGTAAAACTAATGGTACGGGGGGAGATTTGTTGGTCAAACAGTTCGTCCGAACTCTCAAAGGAAACGCCTTTGACTGGTACACCGACCTAGAGCCTGAATCCATCGACAGTTGGGAGCAACTTGAGAGGGACTTTCTCAACCGTTTCTATAGCACTCGTCGTATTGTCATCATGATAAAGCTAACTACCACGAAGCAACGAAAGGGTGAGCCAGTCATCAATTATATTAACCGCTATTGGGACAAATATTGACCCGTTTAAGGATAGCCTATTCTCAATACTTATCATGCATATTTTCATTATTTTTATATTATTATGCAGAATATGAAGTAAACTCCGATACGAACCCAACGACATGAAAATCACATAATTCGGAGTTCAAACGAGGACAAAAGTTCAAATTAAACATAAGGGGCATTTTGGAAAATATTGAAGAACATTAACACGTGGCAACCCCTCAGCAGCGCACGCCTATCCTCGAGATCACGGGTTCGAATCTCCCTTCACCCATAATATTTACTACATATTTTCCTCAATCCGTGTCTTCAACAATCCGACGATTCTCCTTGCGCCACGTGGCGCGATCTCAGCCCGCGCTCCTCTCAGCCATCCGAATTCGAATCCCAGCCAACACAATCTATTTTTTTTTCCATTTTTTATGTGGCATTTTTGTAATTAACAACCAAACTTCCGAAATTACTCCAATTTTCATCTTTTCTTCTTGGATATGGGCTTAGAAACACTTTGGCCCATTTCCTCTAGTTTCCCCTATAAATACCCCTATTAAACCCTTAATTTCACAATTTCAATTCAATACAATTCACAATACCCTCCAAAATTACTCCCAATTCCCTCCAAATTCCAATTTCTCTACCCTCTCTCTATAATTTTTGATCTCCAACCATTTTTCAAGAAATATTGAAGATGGAAGGGTAATCTTTTGAGGTAAATTGGGCTTAGGCATTTCCAATCCTTGAGAATTTGATTAATTAGATTTTTTTATAATTAGGGTTTGATTAGTCTTTGATTTCCATGTAATTTTTGTTAGAATCAATAATAAATTGCATCAAGAGTTGGATGTTTAATTCAATTTTATTGAATTTTGTAATCTTGATTCTTGATTTTATGAATTTTTGGTTCAATATTGTAAGCAATTTACCCCTAGTATTTCAATTAATGCAAGATTAGTTGATTTGCTTGCTTATATACAAAATTTCCATGATTCTTCATTTTATCTCTCCCAATTTTAGAATTGTGTAATGCCTCTTTTGGATTTCAATCGATTTTGATAATTTTTGGAATTAAATTGAATACCTTTTTTGTGCACAAATTAATTTCTCTTTGATTCCTTGAAAATAAAGTTGTTGTTGATCCATCTTGTGTTTTCTTTTGAAGAAAAAAAAAATGGGTTTAGTTAGAATTGCAATGATCAAACTAAACCCTTTGAAATTCTTTTCTTGTTTTTGAATTTTGATTCAAGAATTCCTTCCAAGATCAAGCAATTTGATCTTGCAAGGAAATCTTGAATCAAAATCTGTTTAAAAGCTATGCATAATTCAATTTCCTTACCTTCTTTGATTCAATGATAAAATATGATGTAAGCCTAAGCCCATTCCTCACTTACCACCTTTGAAATTCAATATCTAGTATCTCCTATTTTTTGTGAATTGTTTTGCATACCAAACTCCCCTTCTCATTCCCTTCTACAATTTTCCCCAATTTGTTTTCAATACTTTTATCTTCCTTTTGTTACTAATCTCTATATTTCCAAGTATTTCATTCAAGGAAAAATCAATCACTCCCTTGGATTCGACACCCTTGCTTGCTTCTATCTACGGTAAAATAAAGGGTAACTATAAATAATTTTTCGTCAAGGCTTTTAGGTAAGTACCCTTTGTTGATAACGACCTTACCTACTCTTTGCTCATTTCATCGAAACATGTAAAACTAATGGTTCGGGGGCAACAGTTCGTCCGAACTCTCAAAGGAAACGCCTTTGACTGGTACACCAACCTAGAGCCTGAATCCATCTACAGTTGGGAGCAACTTGAGAGGGACTTTCTCAACCGTTTCTATAGCACTCGTCGTATTGTCAGCATGATAGAGCTAACTACCACCAAGCAACGAAAGGATGAGCCAGTCATCAATTATATTAACAGCTGAAGAGCATTAAGCCTTCACTACAAAGATAGATTAACTAAACTGTCGGCAGTAGAGATGTGTACTCAAGGAATGCATTGGGGACTCCTGTAGAGCTTGCAAGGAATAAAACATCACACCTTTGAAGAGTTAGCAACTAAAGCTCATGATATGGAGCTAAGTATTGCTAATAGAGGTAAAAATGATTTGCTGGTTTCAGAAATTAAAAAAAAAAAGAAGAAAGAGGTGAAGAGCACCCAAAAGGTATCGAAGGGTGCTACTAAAGAGGCTATGGTCATCAGCACAACCCCTTTGAAGTTTGTCTCCAAAGAAAAGAAAGTTGAAAAACGTTAGGGTGAAGGTGAAGAAAGACGTTCGACGTTGAAAGAAAGACAAGAAAAAGTTTATCTTTTTCCAGACTCTGACTTATCTGATATGTTGGAGCAACTATTGAAAAAACAACTCATTCAACTTCCTGAATGTAAACGACCAGTAAAAATGGGAGGGTAAATGATCCCAATTATTGCAAATATCATCGAGTTATCAACCATCCCGTAGAGAAATATTTTGTATTGAAAGAGTTGATTTTGAAATTAGCTCTAGACAAAAAGATTGAGCTAGATCTTGATGATGTGGCACAAAAAAATCATGCCACAGTAACGATTCAGCTGGATGGTTGATTACCTGCTACAAGGAGTCTGATCCAATTCGGATCTCTAGAGCCTATTTTTATATATTCTTCTCCAGAGGCCTTATAAAATGATGTCCTCCAAACTGTTGGCTCCAAAGAAGATGAAAAGCAGGTAGAGAATTCTGATGAGGGATGGACGCTAGTAAAGCGTCGAAAGAAGCACAAACAAAATTTTGCTAAAAAATAATCTCGCTCTTACCGAGAATAAAGAAGAAAGGGTAAGTCTCAGAGAAGAAAGACAAGAAATAATGCGAGAAAGTTTCAACCAATCACTGAAGAAAGTGAGGAGCTTCTTCGACCACGACAACTAATAACTCTGAAGGACTTCTTCCCCAAAAACTTTCCAATTGAAATAGCTTCATGTCATGCTGTCAATACGACTGAGGACAACATTTCTCCCTCATATCTTGTGGAAGCAATCATCAAGCCAGAGGAATTGCCTTCTTTTGGCATAAATGACCTTCTGTCACTCCCCGAGAAATCAATGATACAATTATAGAGATGTTAAAAAATGATGATGTCTCGACTATTTCTGCATCACAAATAAAGACATGTGATTCAATTCCTGTTGTACGTCAATAACATTTAGTGATGAGGACTTGTTACTGAGGTCAAAGCTTCATAACCGACCTTTATTCGTGTCTGGATATGTTCGAGAGCAAAAGCTCAATCGAATTCTCATCGATAAGGGTTCTGCCATAAACATTCTACCAAAATCAACCATGAGTCAATTGGGTATCTCAATTGAGGAGTTGTCAAGCAGTAAATTGGTGATTCATGGCTTTAATCAAGGATCACAACATTCTATAGGCACTGTTCGTTTGGAAATTGCCATAGAGAATTTGCAGGCAAGTGCAATATTTCATGTGATTGATTCGAGGACTACTTATAAGATGTTGTTAGGGCGTCCATGGATACATGAAAATGGAGTTGTAACCTCCATGCTCCATCAATGTTTTAAATTTTACAAACAGGGAGTTAGGAAGGTTGATGCTGACACTAAACCATTCTCAAAGGTTGAGTCACACTTTGCTGACGCCAAATTTTACATAAAAGATGATGATGTAAGTGAAGTCATATCATCAGAAGTTCCTGTAGCCAAAGGCACTTATAAGCTCGAGCAATTAAAGATCACAACAAAGAAGTCAAATGAAGAGGATGCATTTAATGATCAAAAGAATGACGAGTCAACAACCCAGGCTAAGTCTGAGGTGCCAGAGAGTAAAAAGATGACAATCCCACAAGAAAAAGCCACAAAATTCCATGTTTTATGGTATGTTCCTTTATCTTGATGTATGTAAGGAGAATCACCATTCACGAAATATTCAGAAAACTTAAAGATCGGAAGCATCGAAATATTAAAGGAAAGTTTCACCATACCCCTTACCAGGATAGACAAAGGAGAAACAAAAAGATTTGAGAAAAAAGGGCGTAGAGGCATTCCTTCCAGAAAGACAAACAACTGAGGGATTCGACCTAAGAGCATATAAGTTGATGGCAAAGGCGGGTTATGACTTTACAACTCGCACTAAGCTTAAAAACGTGAAAATATTCAATGACAGGCCTAGACTTTCCCCTACACAAAAGAAGCTTCAAAAGCAAGGATATTCTATACTTAATTTTAGAGCTGGAATTGGATATAAGTCTTCCGATCCGATTCAAATATCAGGTAAAGGAAAAGTAATAGTTGCAAACGCATGCTACATTACTGTTGAAGAAAGCAAAGATTTCGAAGAGGGCAAAAAAAGTCAAAGCAAAGGAGTTTTGTTTTTTACTGTGTCACTTCTTCTGCTACACGTCTTTCAGTGTTCCAGAGATTGAATACACCAATGGTGGAAGATAAAAGTCAAGGTTCAACTTCTGATTCCACTTGACTATCTACCTTTCAGAGGTTAAATGCAACTTCAAAGAAAGTACAATCTGTAAGCCCAACTCCGGATACAAGAGAATCTGCCTTCAAAAGGTTAAGCGTGTCATTAACAAGAGGTCAAAAGAAGCCTTCCGTAGCCGTCTCAAACAAACATGGCTTAGCAACAAGGAACGAGAAAATTTGTAGTGTAGTTCCATCTAGAATAAAGAGAAAAATGTTCATCTCAGTAAATACAGAGGGTTCATTAAAAGTAAAATGACAATGTTGTTTTTACCCGACCTGACAATAATGAGCCAGAAGATGAAGTAGATGTAATAAGTTGTGGCCATGTTACGATAGAGGAGGCATCCAACTATGAGACGTTTGAAGAAGATGCTGAAGCCACTCCATTATCACTTGAGGATGGGGGTCAATCAACGATTGATGCGTTAAAGGAGGTCAATCTTTGTACTATAGAAGATCCTCGTCCAACCTTCATAAGCACCCAACTTTCTGATGATGACGAAAATGAGTATATGAGCTTACTAAAAGCGTACAAAGATGTCTTTGCATGGTCATATAAGAAAATGCCTGGACTCGATCCAAAGGTGGTCGTTCATCATTTTGCAATCAAACTAGAGCATCGACCCATCAAGCAAGCCCAATGACAATTTCTATCCGAACTCATTTTTAAGGAAGAGGTAAATAAGCTCATTGAAGCTGGATTTATTCGCGAAGTCAATACCCAACATGGATAGCTAATATTGTTCCAGTAAGGAAGAAGAATGGCCAACGACGTGTTTGTGTTGATTTTCGCGACCTAAATAATGCATGCCCAAAGGATGATTTTCCCTTGCCTGTTTTGGAAATCATGATAGACGCGACTTCAGGTCATGAAGCTTTATCTTTCATAGATGGGTCATCAGGATATAATCAGACTCAAATGGCTCTTGAGGATGAAGAGAAGACAACTTTTTGAACTCCAAAAGGTAATACTGTTATAAGGTAATGCCTTTCGAATTGAAAAACGCAGGTGCCACATCCCAGCGCGCTATGTAAAGGATCTTTGATGATATGCTACATAAATACGTTGAATGTTATGTTGATGATCTTGTAGTAAAATCCAAGAGGCAATGTGACCACCTAAAAGACCTGAAGCTTGTCCTTGATCGTCTAAGAAAATACCAGTTAAGAATGAAGCCTTTTAAGTGTGCATTCGGTGTAACCTCTGGAAAGTTTCTAGGATTCATCGTGAAGCACCGTGGAATTAAAGTTGATCACTAAAAAATTGATGCTATCCAAAAGATACCGAGTCTGAAAAATTTGCACGAGTTGAGAAGATTGGGATTGAAGTGTACTAATTTCCCCAGAAGGAAAGGTATTTCCCCTAACGGGCAAGTTATGTTTTGAATGAGACTTCAAGGAGGATGCGACATGAGTACTAAAAAGTTGAAAGTTTTGGGTGACTCAATGTTAGTAATACATCAAGTCAAGGAAGAATGGGAAACAAGAGATGCTAAATTGGCGCCTTACAACCAATATGTTGCAAGATTTTCTCAAAATTTTGAGAAAATTTCATTTGACCATGTTCATAGGGAAGACAATCGAATGACAGATGCATTAACCACCCTGGTAGTGATGTTTGATCTTAATCTTGAGTGTGAACTTTATCTAATCCAAATTACAAAGCGAGATGCACCGACATATTGTATGAATATTCAAAATGATAATAAGTCATGGTATTTTGACATCAAGCAGTACATAAAGTGTAGAGAATGTCCATATGGAGCTTCAGAGAATGATAAGCACACAATAAGAAGGTTGGCCACGATTTT
This sequence comes from Cucumis hystrix, assembly GCA_025688845.1. Lineage (NCBI taxonomy): Eukaryota > Viridiplantae > Streptophyta > Magnoliopsida > Cucurbitales > Cucurbitaceae > Cucumis > Cucumis hystrix. The sequence continues at coordinate 22,744,668 of CM046884.1, forward strand.
TTTCTTAGGTGGTGAAGTTCTTTATAAAAGAAACTATGATATGGTGCTCCTTCGATGTGTTGAGCGGAAGAACCAAAACAAATTATGACAGAAGTTGATGAAGGAATATGTGAAACACATGCTAATGGACATATGATGGCTAGGCAAATACTTAGATCTGGTTATTATTGGACAACTATGGAATTAGATTGCATAAAATATGCAGGGGAATGTAAAAAGTATCAAATTTACATGGATAGGATCCACGCAGCAGCGTCTTCGTTGCATGTCTTGTCAGCACCATGGCCATTGATTACTTCATTAAATGGATAGAGGTGGCATCTTATTGCAACGTTATAAGAGGAGTTGTGCTCAAGTTTATCAAGAAAAAGTTGATCTGTCATTATGGTCTCTCAGAGGGTATTATTACGGATAATGCCAAGATCCTTAATAACAAAATGATGGAAAAACTTTGTGAGCAATTCAAGATCAATCACAAAAATTTGACTCCATACTGCCCTAAGATGAATGGGCCAGTTGAGGTAGCCAACAAAATATAAAAAGAATCATTGAGAAGATGACAACAACATACAAAGATTGACATGACATTTTGTCGTTTGCACTGCATAGATATCACACATTAGTTCGTACTTCAACAGAGGCAACACCATTTTCTTTGGTTTATGGTATGGATGTTGTTCTACCTTTAGAGGTTGAGATACCTTCATTGAGAGTTCTCATGGAAGCTAAGTTAGATGAAACTGAATGGATACAAGGTCGTTATGAGCAGTTGAATTTCATTGAAGAAAAATTATTGGCAACATTAAACCATGGACAACTTTACCAAAGAAGACTAATGTGAGCATACAATAAGAAAGTACACCCTCAAAGCTTTCCGAAAGGAGATTTGGTGTTAAAAAAGATACTTTCATTTGAAAAGGATCATCGAGGAAAATGGACTCCTAATTATGAAGGTCCATTCGTAGTGAAAAAAGCTTTTTCAGGAGGAGCTTCTCTTTTAACCAATATGGATGGAGTTGAGTTAAAAAAATCGTGAATTTAGATTACGTTCGAAGATATTATGCGTGAGGCCTTTTCTTAGAAATTTTCGTAGTGTTGAAAGAGTTCAGGGGCACTTCTAGGAAACTTACATTTAGTTCTTAGAATGCTATTCCATATGTGTAAACTTCCCCTTACCTCCCCACTTTGTACTCCTATTCCAAGAATCGTTGTTATCTTTTCATTTCTTATTATATTTATCAAACATTTGTTTATTTATCAATCCTTTCTTTTATCTTTTCTAAAATGTCATCAAATTATAGTAAACAGCCATTATCCATCAGTATATTATTCTATATGTTGTTAATTAACAAGAATTCAATACAACTTATTGTATTTGCAAACCAAGTAAAAATTATGATTATCTTTTGTTAAGACTTAAGGAAATATAGGTGCCTACAAATCCAGAAAAATTTCTCTATGATTGTGAGTTAAACACAATCGAAAATAATTACAACTTTTGAACTTTACTCTGTTGCCTGGTACCCTACATAGCACAACTTAACATCCACTTCCAAGTGATAACTTAAAGAGATAACAATATGGCAACAAAATAACTTAACTTCTTCTCTATATTAACTTAACACTTAAAAATTTTATACAATACAAATTACGACCCTTTAACTTTACTTTTCATAAAATAAAACCAAGACTGATCTTCTCACGTCCTTCTTCTTTCCACCAAGGTGCCATTCTTCGTGTCAAGGTGTTCGGGTATATAAAGACTCCAATCTCAGCCCTTTTTTTTTTCCTTTTTGTCATCTTTAACCCAACCAAAGGAAATCTTTAGAGCTTTCTTTTCCTTCTTTGTTGCTAAACACTGCTCCTTGTGGCGTGTACCTAGCGGTGTAAAAGTGAAACTTCATCATTCTCCTCGGTCGCCCAGCCACCTCTCTTAGGGGACTGTGTTTAGGGTTATCCTTTTCCTAACTTGGCTCTTTGGTTCTTTGGCTCACCGAGTTTGGTACCATAAACCTGGATATTACTCTCGCCTTTCTTTCGAATCGGGCCATCCGCGCTAAGGAATGATGCGCTTACCAACTGGCTCCTTGGACACTTGATGAGATGCCATGGCTAGCACACCACGTAAGACTACAAAGTAACTTTACCTTTCCTTCTTAACAAGGCTACAACGCCTAAGAACCAACCTTCGTATGACTTCATCTTCTAACAACCTGAGGTGGAGAAAACTTAAAACATAAGTCAAACAGACTTAGTGAGTGATGGATTCGAGAAAACCTTTTTGGGGGAAAAGACACCGAATCCACAATAATAAGATCAAATCGCATCAAATAAATCACATCACATCAAGCCAAAAATCAAGCATATAGTGTTTTGTTGCGTACATGGAAGAGCATGTTGAAGAGCTTGATTGTTTCCAGAAAACAATGTTAAAGTTCTTCAATGATCTATCAGACGACTTTAGAGCAACGATAGAGAAAATCAAGGCTGAGATGGCCGAGATAAAAATGTAAGTAAATTTAACGATGTGAGCAGTGGCGAGCCAGACCCCAAATCAAGCATATAATGTTTCGAGCAAGGTCAAGATCCCAGAACCCAAAGCCTTCAATACGAACCGCGATGCTAAAGAGCTTGAAAATTTCATCTTTGATATGGAGCAATACTTTAAGGCCAGTGGAGTTAATTCTGAAGAAACCAACGTGACATTAGCCTTCATGCATATGTCTGATTATGCAAAACTCTGGTGGAGGTCGAAAGTGAATGATGTCCAAAGTGGTCGATGTACCATTGATACATAAGAAGATCTTAAGAAAGAACTAAGGGCTTGTTCTTCCCCAAAAATGTTGAATTTATTGCTTGAAGAAAACTGCAAGAACTTAAACACACGGGAACCATCAGAGAGTATTTTAAATAGTTCTTCAATGTTATGTTGGACATTAGACACATGTCAGAAAAAGATAAAGTATTATGCTTTGTAGAAGGGCTCAAGCCGTGGGCTAGGACTAAGTTATACGAACAGAAAGTGCAAGATGTTGTCTTTGCTCTTGCTACTGTAGAGAGATTGTTTGACTACGGTGGCGACCATAGGTTCCAAAAGAAGAATGTGACCACATCGAATCCCGAAAATAGGATATCCAAGGTTAATTCCCCAATAAACTTCACGAATGATAAGAAACCACAGATCTCAAGCTCTAGTACATCTCGAAAAGGACATCAGTCAAATTCAAATAAGACAAGACCTATTTCTTGCTTCTTGTGTAAAGGTCCCCATCGTGTGGCCAAATGCCCACACCAAGGCTCATTGACATCTTTGCAAGCCTCCTTACAGTGTTCTAACGTCTTAAACGCAAAAACAAAAATGGAAAGGGAAGATGAAGGGGATACCCTTCGAATGGGTGCATTAAAATTCTTATTAGGAATTTAAAAGAAGGCATCTCACCAAAAGGATGCTTTCATAAAGAGACTTATGTTTGTCGACACGATCATAGACTCCAAACCCACAAAGAGCACCATGGTACACTTAAGTGCAACTCATAATTTTCTTTTTGAACAAGGAGCACGTAGATTGGAGTTAAAAATCAAGAAAGACACAGGCAAGATGAAAGTTGTTAATTCTGAAGCTTTGCCAATTGTTGGAGTATCGAAAAGGATATCTCTAAAATTAGGTGAATGAAGAGGAGATGTTGATTTAGTCGTGGTTCGTATGGATGACTTTGAGCAGTAATCTGATAGTATCGAGTAGTAATTCGATAGTGGTCCAAGCAAAAATCAAGCAACCGAGTTGGGTGAGAATGATTTCAGCTATGCAATTGAAAAATGGGCTAAGTAAAGAAGAGTTGACCTTTCTGGACATCCTGTTGGTGGGAAGCAAATGAAAACTGGGACTGTCCCAATAGAGATCCAGAAAGTTTTGAATGAGTATGTTGATATTATGCCACATGAACTGCCAAAGTCACTGCCTCCTTAACGGATGACCATACAAGAGTTGTTGACAAGAGTTGACACTCTAGAGATAAAAGTTGAAAGAACTGAAAATTACGAGCGTGGAGATAGTTCGACGGGCTCTATTGTCCATATCGAAGTTTGAAACTCGAAAATTTCTAATATCTTTGGAACTTGTTAAGATTGGTCAAGGACAAGAAGAAATAAAATTCATAGGAAAAAGAAAGATGCTTGGAAAAGTTAAGATTGTAAATATAGGAGAAAAATTAAAAAAATTGACTGAATGTCAAGAAAAGGCATGAGGCGTTTAGAGGTTATTTTGGGTAAATTTTTGGACGGTAAAAGGAGACCATAAAATCTCTAAGAGATGTTGGTTGGGCGGCAAGATGAAGCTTAAGAACCTTTAAGCTTAAGCGTTGGTTATGGACTAGGCGGCCATGAAATGATGGCTAAGTGTAAAGAGGTTATATTGGTAAGTGTTTGGCGTTGGAATTATACCAGGTGAGAGGAAGCTTGTGGGCGTGAAGAACCTCCAAAGAACAAGGTGATGTGTGGACTTGCTAGGCATTGGGCTTGAAGCTAGGCAAAATATCCTCCAAAGAGGTTATCTATGCGTTTAAGGTATTAATGGACTAGGCGAGAAAGGTATTCAAGAAGGCTAGGTGAGAAAGGATAGAAGGTTTGCAAGGGACATTGGGAGTTTAAGTTTGGTGAGAAAGAAGGATCATAGAGGTTAGGTGTTTTATATTGGGTGACCAAGGCTATGTGAGATGGTCATGGAGGTTAGGTTGGCATTTTGGACAACTATGTGGCATGTTTATAGCAAATGGTTTAAGGAATAATCCAAGTGTCTTAATCATGGTAACATGCATTTTGAGGTAGAGGAGAAGTTTGAGGTGTGTTAAGGAGGATTAAGGGTGAATTAAGCAAGGTTGAGGTGTCAAGTTATTTACATGCAAGGACTTCTATAAATAAGCAGCTTCACTTACGGGGCTCCTGTGCTGTTTTAGAAGAAGAAAGACGGGACGCTCCGACTGTGTATAAACTACAAAGCGATAAACAAGGTTACGGTTTGAAACAGGCACCCTCTTCCGATCATAAATGATTTATTTGACCAGTTGAATGGAGCTCAGTACTTTACGAAGCTCGACCTCATGTCAGGCTATTACCGGGTTCAAATAGCACTGGGGATGAGTCGAAGACTACTTGCATAACAAGGTATGGGGCCTTTGAGTTCCTTGTAATGCCCTTTGGCTTGACAACGTCGTCGCAACCTTTTCCACCTTAATGAACCAAGTGTTCCATGAGTATCTAGATCAATTTGTGGTGGTTTATCCTGATGACATTGTAGTTTTCAGTTCCACTATTGAAGAACACTAGGCCCATCTCTGGTTAGTCTTTGAAAAGCCTCGATAGAATCAATTATATGTTAAGAAAGAGAAGTGTGCTTTTTCTCAAAACGCATCAACTTTCTAGGTCACGTTATCGAATGTGGAAAAATTTGAATGGACGAAGATAAGTTATGGGCTATTAAGAAGTGGGAAGCCCCCACTTTCATGACCGAATTACACTCCTTCCTTGGATTGGCCAATTACTATTGTCGGTTCATTGAAGAGTTCTCAAGAAGGGTTTCTCCATTGACTGAGTTATTAAAGAAAGGCACGACTTGGAGATGGCCGATGGAATGTCAAATTGCTTTTGAAAAGTTAAAGACGAAAATGGTGAGGGGTCCTGTCCTCGGATTGTTGACGTGTCTAAGTCATTTGTAGTTGAGACAGACGTGTCAGACTTTGCCTTTGGGGGTGTCCTTACCCAAGAGGGCCACCAATAGCTTAAGAGAGTCATAAGCTTAACAGTGCTAAGAGGAGGTATACTATCTTCAAGAAGGAGATGCTTGCAGTGGTTCATTGTTTGAGGGCCTGGTGGCAATATTTATTGGGATCACCATTCGTAGTGAAATTTGACAACAGTGTCATCTGTCACTTCTTCAGACCTCTAAGCAAGCGAGGTGATTTTTTTTTTTGCTGAATTCGACTTCAAGTTCGAACACGAGAAAGGAACTAATAATCAAGCGGTTGATGCTCTTAGTTGTAAAAGCTAGCATGCGGCCTTGTGTATGCTAGCTCCCATTCTTACTAGCAAAGTTGATGCATCAATGCACAATATCATTTAGGAATTCATTCAGAAGGATCCCTCAGCCAAAGTTGTTATCACTCTAGCCAAAGCCAACAAAATAAGACAATTTTGGGTCGAAGAAAACTTATTATTGATGAGAGGAAACCAATTGTATGTTCTGAGAGTAGATGATTTGAGGAATAAATTACTGCACGAATGTCATGACACACTGTGGGTAGGCCATCCTAGGTGGCAACAAACATATGCATTGTTGAATAAAGGCTACTTATGGCCTAACATGTGAGACGATGTAATGCAGTATACGAAGACATGCCTCATTTGTTAACAAGATAAGGTCGAGAAAGAGAACGTTGCTGTACTTCTTGAACCCTTGTCGGTTCCGACGAGACCGTGGGAGACTGTCTCCATGGATTTCATTACACATCTTCCAAAGGTGGGGGACGTCGAGGCCATCTTCATTATCATCGATCGATTCTTAAAATACACCACCTTCATCCCTACTATCAAACTATGTTCTGTCAAGTTGATAACACACTTTTTCATTAAGCATGTCGTGAAGCTATGGAGAGTTCCGTCAAGCATCGTGAGTAACAAGGATGGTAGATTCATTGGTACCTTCTAAACTGAGTTATTTGCCTTCTTGGGGGACAAGCTTGAATATATCCTCTAGCTACCATCCTCAGACTGATAGGCAAACTAATGATTCAATTGTATGCTTGAGGGATATCTACACCATTTTGTTGATGCGAGACAAAAGAATTGGGTCCAGTTGTTGGATGTGGCTCAATTCTGTTTTAACGCACAAACCAGTTCATCAACAGGGAAAAGTCCCTTCGAAATCGTAAGTGGAAGACAACCCTTGCTGCCTCATATTGTTTATCATTCTTATACCAGGAAAAATCCACAAGCTTATAATTTCACGAAAGAGTGAAAGTAGACTATAGACATCACTCGAGCCTACTTAGAGAAAGCCTCAAAGCGTATGAAAAAGTGAGCTAATAAGAAGCATCGTCCTCTTGAGTTTCGAGCCGAAGACAAAGTCCTCATAAAGCTGAAAGTAGAGCAAATTCGATTCAAAGGGCATAAATACTAGCGCCCTCGTCAGAAAATACGAGGGGCGTGTGGAAGTTTTGAAGAGAATTGGAAATGCATCTTATAAGGTGGCGTTGCTTGCATGGATGAAAGTCCATCTAGTAATTCATGTGAGAAACTTGAAACCCTACCATTAAGACCCCAATGACAAGCACCGCAACAACAGTGTACGGCTATCTATTGACTTAAAACAGAAGAAAGATAGGAAAGTGGAAGAAATCCTTGCTGAGAGAGTAAGAAAGGGTAGAAGACCCACGGGGAGAATACATAAGTTTCTAGTAAAGTGGAAGAACCTCCCTGTGGAAGAAACAAGTTGAGAACGTGTCAAAGACCTTGAAGGGTGGAACCAGAAGATCGAGGAATTCCATCTTTGCCAGTCGACAGGGACATCAACTGTTTAAGTGGGGAGAATGTCATGAGCATGCTTGTCTAGGTCGTTGTTTGACTATGGCCGCATTCCCAAATACTCCCTAAATCACTTTGTCTTTATGTTTCGTACTTAGTTTAGTCTATTGCTTTCCTTTTTTATGTCACCGACCTAGGGTGCATGGTACGTTTCGACATTTTCATATACAAGCCTGTCAAAGCTAAATATTCAAAATGTACTATATGAGAGACATAGTAGTTGAATCCTCAACCAAGCCTTGTCGCACTCTTTGCGATTGACAGTCTTCAATGCTTTCTTTTATGATGTTTTCAATGAATTTCTTTCTCTCTCACGTTTTGTAAAACAATTTTCTTAAGAATGTGAAGGGAGACTACATCATATCGCAAGTTTGTCTGCGATTTTCAGATTTTGATCGACTGACTTGTTGAATAAGTAGAACAGTTGTCGCACAACTGCTCATCCGTGTTTGAAAGATTTTGATTGTGACATCGCGCGCCTTGTGGCCCCTGTTGCTTGGCCTCCCTATGTCATGCCCAGAAACTGGGTTTTCGACCAGAATCCTTCTTTCAATTTTAGAGGCTAATAACTCAAATGACAAAACTTCCTTCTAAAAGGTTGCTTAGAAATGTCTTAAATATATTACCTCAAATGTTCAGCCCTTAATTCTAAGTGATGCGTTCTGTAGCCTCCAAAAAGTGAACACTACTCAAAACTGCATAAGAGCTGACCTTGGTGCTTCAACTCCAATTTAGACCTTTCTCTTCAATTCCTTTCAATCCAGAAGCCTCACCCTTATAACTAGACTCAATTTAAGAGGTTTTTCAAGTATAAACAAGGAAATGACACGAGTGGATTGGATGCATTTCTCCTTCAAAGTTAACCTATTTATAGAAGAGGTTGCATGTTTTAAGATTGACCTACCTCATGCTTGCATGCCATGGTTTTGACATCTACTCCTAGCCTATCCTAGACATGTTCCAAGCAATTTTCATGTCTTCCATCTCCTACTTAATAGCAACAAAACTTCTTTTCATGACATGCTTATCACCAAGCCCTTTTATTTGACTTTCTTCTTCTCTTTCAATGTGCCCATTCCTTCTTATCACCAAGCCCCTTTCTTGGACTTTCTTCTTCTCTTTCAATGTCATGCCTATTCCTTCTTATCACCAAGCCCCTTTCTTTGACTTTCTTCTTCTCTCTTAAGTTTTCATGACACTCCAAACATGACATTTCTATAACGACGTGCTTTCTATGACATTTGGAAAATATCACTCAAATGCCCTTTTTAACCAAATCTTGAAATAAAATTCTTTTTTTTTTGTCTAAATCACTAGATAGTTCTTTAATCCGGCCATAAATACTTAAAATTCCCCAAGGACTTAGGAATCGGAGTTTACAATTACAATTAGCATCAAATATTAATGAGACAATAATCGTATAATGATCTATATTATTGCAATTAGTATCATATAATAACCAGATAACAACAATATCATTGGCAACCATTTTAGAGTAATCGGACAACCATTAGATAGCAACTAATATCATTGAAAATTAGATAAAAATTAATATCAAATAACAAATCAGTATAAGATAAAAACTTGACAACAATCAATATCAAATAGCAATAAGATAACTATCAATATCCTAGTAATTAGATGACAGTGAAATAGTAAAAAGAAGACAACAAGATGAAATCACACATTTTAAAAAATGTGAGGTGCGGTTTGGTCAATTTGACTAGTTTTAAGGATTTTGTCCTTTCTCACGTGTCTATGATTTTAACCCATTAATTTGACATTTATGTAACTACCCTTCAAAGATATTTGTTGAAATCTAGACATGAAATAGTATTAATTGATTAGTGATGTAATAGGCTAATTCTTTCAAAATATAAAAGAGGCTTACTCATTTTGTTATTTTAAGAATTTCAATATTTCAAAAATTGCTTTTATTTTTTCTTTCATAGATCAGTTAATTCACCCCTTATATGGATAACAAATCCATATCCATAGAAATGTAGAACAATCAAGATGTCGATGGAAATTTAGTATATGTCTCTCTATCCTTGGGATTCTAAAACTTTCCAACAAGGGAATGTTTCAAACTTTTTTTCAACTACTTAAAACAGCTGTAAAATTCCAATTTATCCCAAATTAAAAAGGGACAAAATCAAATTTTTATCATTGAAATATAGCTGCAATATATAATAATATACCTAAATAATAGCAACAAAAAAAAACATGTAAATTCAGAACTCTAGGTTAAGCAACTAAACCACATTTGCTAATTCAAACAACTTTTATCACTTCAAATTTTCTGCTAACATTAACTTTCTCATTACAAATATAAAGTACAATTTTACAATATAATAATAATGATGTCCAATTAAGCACAACAACCAAATTTCATTTACTAAATTCAAATAAAATTTCCCAAAATTCCATGAACTTCAAACATTACTACCATCAACAGCATCTCAACAACGTTACCAATTGCCTTTCTAACAAATGAATAGAACCAATGTAAACTAGCAAAGATCTAAAGCTCGTACTAATGAATAGGACCAATGTAAACTAGCAAAGATCTAAAACTTGTACTACTTCTCTTTCTTTTCTTTTCTTTTCATTCTTTGAAATCGTCTTTGTCATCAGCAGGAATCGGCATGTTCCTCCAGAAGACAGCAAGAGCACTGCCACCAAGCTGTTGGGATAATACCAAATGAGAAACATAAATTTTTATACCAAAGTTTCTAAACAAATGGATTCATGTAGTGGTATAAAAGAAGCAAAGGAACAAAGATGACAGCAAATAAACACAGAAGAAACACTTACTGCCATACAGACAACGCTAACTGCGGATGGGACGGCGACGAGGGGGTTCGTGAAATGCTTTTGAGCAAGTAAAAACCCGAGTGCAGAGCTCTACAAAACAAGTCAAATTGTAGATTAAAAACGTGGTTCATTTAAGGTTTCTGGTAACTTGATAAAGAACCCTCTGCTCTCTCTATTGCCATCTTGTCAAGCCAAGTGTTACCTGCATTCCACATTCAATCGAAATCGTGCGAGAAGTGGATTCCCCGAACGATAATTTTGAAAGCCAATAGCCTAGAGCAAATGCTGCACCATGGAGGATGGCTACTGGGAGCAACAGTTGTGCTCCTTGAGTTTTCAAAACTTCTGCAACTTGCCCAATCTTCAACATGAGACATCGATGAATGCAACTTGTTACTACAAAGGAATGAGAAAGGAAGAGTCAAAATTCAGTCTAACACTGTATAATGGTTTCGATACTTACAGGGCTGGCACAGAGAAGAGTAGTGAGGATAACTCCAATCAATGGTGTCACTGTGATAATCTTTGAAGTGAATTTGGGGAAGAATTCATTAGCTAAAACTGCAGCCAAGAGCAATAATGGTAGAGGATGATTTAATCATCGTTGGTGTGTAACTAATTTGGATATCTATATTGTTCACAAGGGAATTTTCTTTTTTATAAAGTTACCTCCAACAACAGTTGGAACCAAAACCACCTGAAATGTGCTGATGGCAAGACCCTGAAAGGATAATAATGAAAATAAAAACAACCTTAGGCCAAAAATAATTGGAGGATAAGATCAAGAAACCGTAAGCTCTCAAGTAAAAACAGCATCATATCAAATACCCTGTTTCCCAAATATTTGTTACTTTTTTCAGTTTCTTTTTTCAATAATAAATGTGAAAAGTCCAACAAAAACAGCTCATTCCTTTTATCAAACTTTTTGAAAGAACCAAGAAGCCTAGATGGATTTCAGAAACATAACACGCAATCATATAAGTAAGGCTGAATTGGGCAACCCCGATATTGCTTTTTTTTTTTTCTAATGAGATTTCTGTTTTTTATTGGTTGATTGATATGTGGCATTTGATCATTTATTTAAGCCCCTAAAGTTACTACTACCAAGAATGAACCTAAAGATCATTTATTTACATCCCAACATAGTTGGAAGGGTTAGTTTATCTGAACTTACAGCAGCATCAACTGGAACTAGTTGTCCAGCAAGAATCTTGGTCAGCAATGGCGTCATGATGATGGCGCCAATAGTCGAACACCTATATGAGTTCCAAGAGTGCTAGTAAGGATCATGGTATTAAATTTTTTTCAACATGTCAGCATACCAATATTTCCACATTTTCATAGATTTGACATTACTATGAAAGGTTAAAATAATATAAATAATAACTCTCAAGAATAAAATGTTTATTTGAATTTTTCCTTTCTATAAATTTTCAGAAATAGTGATCAAAGTGGACATTTTATCAGTATCTCCATGGACTTTTTTCTTTTTCAACATTTTCGTCTCCGTTGATATCAACGTTTCTATCCTTACTAAGGACAGGCATGCGCAAACAAAGATCAAACTACCAGTAGAATATCAATGTGTAAAGAAAGGTTTGCAAGCATCAGCTCTATTGGGAACAGGAGCATCTTAGGATCAAACAGGTCTTACGTTGTCATAAGAACGGAAAGTGCGACATTTCCTTTAGATATATAAGTAGCAACATTTGATGCCTGTCCCCCAGGGCAGCATGAGACCAAAATAAGACCAGTTGCAAGAGGAGCAGACAGTTTGAGAGTCTGAAAACACATAAATTGGTTGTTATGTTTGTCTGTTCTATCATTTCAGCTTGTTATTGAGCTCTAACATTCTACTATAAGAAAGAGACTACATCTAGTTGTTACCATGGCAATGACAAAGCCAAGCATAGGCTTAATCAAGTATTGAGCAAGAAATCCAACACCAACCTGGAACAAGAAAATAAAAATGTGAAACAACATTAACATACACATATTCTTATAGGTGTTCTACAGCTCAAAAGACAGCTCAAGAGAAAAGGATGTTGTCTTACAGTCCATGGATTTCTTAAACAACGCCTGAAATCCTCAAACGTCAGTGTCAATCCCATTGAAAGCATAAGAAAACCCAATCCCACAGTAAAAAGGTCAGTCTCCAACCAAGTTACCTGCAAGAAGACTCTGATGAATGTTACTTGATTCACCAATCATTTATCAACAAGATCCTCTGTTAAAACTATCAAGAAGAATTAAGAACAAGTAATTACTGCAGCGGGTTTGTAGATGCCTAGAATGGTTCCAAGGACAACCTGTTGACAGATTAAAAATGTTGATCTAATAAGCCAATGCTCCCGAAAATACAAAATGAACAATAACTAGTCCACTAATTCCATATTCATAAGAAAAAAACAAAAACAAAGCTAATAAACATACCCAAACAGGAAAAAGTGTGGTTAAAGTTTCAATAACTCGTTCATACGTGCTCATTCCATCAGGAGAATCACCAGGGACGATTTCTCCAGATACATCACTAGCAGCTTTGCACAAAATTTGGAGTTTCCTGAGTTCATAGTTCATTATGTATTTAACTCTCCAATATATCAAATATATGTTCATCAAAACGTATGAGTATCACAAAAACTCATCTATCCTAAAAATCAACAAATTAATGACTGATCACAATACATTATACAATATAAAACCATATCTCTCATACCTTGACGTTACCCGAACTGCACAAGGAGAAGCAGAAGAAACAAGAGGCTTAAGCAGCATAGACTGAGCCACCACTAAACTTTTTCTCCCACTATCAGATAAACACAACTTTCCCCTAACGTCTAAATCAAAAAAACAAGAACAAGAAGCAAAAATTAAAGCAAAAATCGGTACACCCAGATAGAGAATCACCCTAAACTATAAAGCATAAAGCATACCCAGATGGGATTGAAGCTTTCCAGCTGAGAAGTGGAAGTTTCGGTTGTGGAAAGCATCAAATCTCTGCATTCTACAATCATTGAAAGCGAGTTTGGAGATTGACGCCATTGTAGTAGTAGCTGTTAACTGAATCCAATAGAGGAGGAAGTGTTTTTGTAAAAGGGGGTTTGAGATTTTTAGATTCTTACCCAGTCGGGAAAGAGGATTGAAGATAATGTTTGCGAGGTAAGAATCGAGGGAACCCCACTCGTAATTCACTCACGGGTCATTTCAATCAGATTTTGCATAATTTTCCAAATGTAGGGCCGGTAATTGAACTTGAATTTTTATTTACACCTCACCAAAAAAGGGTGTCAGAAATGGTCGATTTCGTCCAGAGAATTACGGCTGATTAAATTAATGAGTTTGTTTGTTGTTCTAAGTTCTTGGAAGTTTAAGGGTCGTTATTTGTTACGAGTAAGAATAAAAAAAACTAAAAGCACTTTTTGTGTGCATTATTTGCTTCTGACAGAATTAGGTTTTAACTTTAAAGCCCCTTTACGAACAGAGATTAGACTCATTATTATTATCTTTTCATCATAGAATTAGGCGTCAACGGCTTAGTGTTCATAATCGTTACTGTTTTAATTTTTAAACACGTTTTGAACCAACATTAATAATACTCTTTACCCTAATTAAATTATAAAAACTTCTCTAAACTTCGTGTTTTTTTTTTTTTTTAAAATGTTCTTTTTAACTTTCAAATTATAAAAAAAAATACATTTAAATTGTTCAGAAGAGTTCAAAAATACTTTTACCACTATTTTTTTTTATTAAAATCCTTATTTTTCATAAATACTCTAACTCCTCAACTATTGAAATGTTTTATACATACCCAACTTTAAAAACATTAATCTTATTGATTCAATTTTTTTAGCATTCAAAATAAATATAAAAATTTTGAGTTAAAATCATAGTTTTAAGTTTCTATTGATATGTCAATATTTTTTATCGATATTTTTGCATTTTTATGAGTTCGATATTGATAGAAGGGATGATTTTATATTTTTATTATATCTTTTAAAAAAAATGCACGTGCAACCCCCTATTTTGACCGATTTAATTTTGATACTATTTTTTTTCTATTTATTTATATATTTATTTTAATTTATCTTTATCATTATTCCTTTTGAATTAATGTATGAGGAAGTGCGGAAATAAAGATAAATATTCATATAATTTTGGTTTTGGGTAAAAACACTAAAATTAACCAAAATTTCACTTTCTCCTCCCTCCTTTTTTCTTGGCTCATTTACATTTGGGAAAAAAGTTTCAAATTAACCCAAGAAATGGCATACCTCCAAATGACAATGTTTTTGCCTTGACAATGTTTTTGCCTTTATAAATAATGTGATTTTCACATTGAGAGAAGTTTTTTTTAGTGCAAAAAGAAAGTCTATGAAAAGAAAAAAAAAGCCACAAATTCTAAACTCTAATTTAAAAAAATTATATATAGAGAGAGATCTTTCCAGCTTAGTTAAATGTTGCATACGGTAGAGCAAACGTTTTGAGGATCTACATCCTAAAAAACAAGTTTTAATCTATTTCTTTCTAGCTAGTTTGTTAAATTTTGATGGTCTTCAATTCTTGAACCTTATAAAATACATACAAAATTTCTCCCCTTTTTTAAAAACTTATCTCCTTCAAACTTGTAACAAAAAGAAAGGGGTAGCAAAGGTAGTATATTTTTATCTTATTACACGTTGTTTTTCTCTTAATCTCTTTTTTATATTTATATTTTCTTTTACTTTATTATGTATTATTTATTTATTGCTTTAATATGTATGTTATTCTTTTTTTCATTCTTATGTTGTTTATCTTTAAATATTCTTTTTTATATTTATGTATTTTCTTACTTTATTATGTCTTTATTTATTACTTTAATAGGCTTTTTACTCTCTTTTTTTTTCGTTCTTATATTGTTTATCCTTTAAATATGTGATACACTCACATTGTTATCATTTACATTTATGTTTATTTATGTGCACTTATATTGTTTATTCACACTCTCATCTCCATTACATATCTCCTTATATTTATTTTACTTTATTTATTTCATCTCATTTTTCTTTGTCCATTTTTCTTTCTTTTTTCTTTCTTTCTTTCTTTTTATAATTTTATATTAATTTAGCATATTTATGCATATAATAATTTTCATTAATTTAATGTCTTCTTATTCTTCATATTCTTCATGACCATTTTAAGATTCGGATGAAGGAATAATAGAAAATGTGGAAGTCCTGACTTCTTATTCATGTCGATTCTTTTGAGTATGTGATAGAATCTTTCAATATTTTTTTAAAAAATATTAATATGTTCATTAACCTATTATCTTCCTTCTTTAAATAATATTGGTTTCTTTACAATGTTTTGCATTAATTTTTACCTTGTTGTTCAATTTAATACGTCTCAAAATGCTAATTCTCAAAAGTCAAAATGCTAATTCTCAAAAGTCATTTGAAATTTCTTTTGAAGTATTAAACAAAAAAAAAAAATAATAATAATGTATCAAGTTCTTTTATCTTTCTAACAAGCATGTCATCCTTACCAAATCCAACAACGAAATCAATAAAATTTGGAAGTTCAATTTTCTAGATTCTTGACGTGAGCAGATCGATTATTTGAGAGTTTGAGACCAATTTCCAATATATTTTTTTAAAGCTTAATGTCATTTTGCTTTTATTTATTTGATTTATTATTATTCCTAAATCATATTTGTCGTTTATATTCACATTTGAAGAAATTAAAGTTTCTCTAAGTTTTAGTCTTTCACAAAACTTTTTTTTTAATCATTTAGAATTTTTTTCTTTAAAGTCATTTTTTTTCCAAAGGTTTAAAATTTAATATATGGTTTCTTAAGATTTTTTAGTAAATCTTTTCTAATAACTTATATTGTTTTCCTTAAACAAAATGCTACGACAGAATCTAGCAAATTTAGAAATTCGAATTTTTAGAATTCTTGTGGTGAGGGATTACATCATTGGGAGTTCGAGATTTGATTCAAAGAAAAAATGATTTTAATTAATATTTTAAAAATATATCTTTATTAGAAAACTATTCCTACGACGGATTTTAAGAAATTATACTAATTTCTCACTTTCTTGAGTTGAGAAATTTTTTCTCAATACAGTCTAATTGATGGAATTTCTTCCACTTATTTTAAATATATAATTTTCCAACTAGCATTTTCAACTTAGAGGGAAAAAAGAAAAAAAGAAAAGCATTGGCCACAGCTTGTTTTTTTGGTATTAAGGGACGCTAACACCATTTCTTACACAAATAACTCTCGAACTCAACTTTAGTTTTCGTAGACAATTTTTTATAACTAAAATTTCTTGATGGTGACTCATGTTTTGTTTTTAAAATTAACTGTTTTAAGGACGTTGGTGACACAACGAATCACAAAAATAAACGTAAAAGATACACTAATATAATAGAAATAATAGATATATGTTTACTTATTTGAAAAAATATATATTTATTTAATAATTCAAATTTATTTTTTGAATTTTTTTATATTTTTTTTCAGAAATATCCGTCGAAATCAATTTTTTTTGTAAATTTAAGACTTTGATATATCCATCAACATCTAAATTTTAAACCTTGGTTAAAACATAAAATTTCACCAAATCTAACAAAGTTCCAAAATAAAAATTTCTCCTTAAAACATACTAAAACAATAATTAGTCAAACAAAAAACATCTCGTGCTGATAGATCTATCAGACTATCTTTGTGTGTTAATAGTCAAATACAGTTTTTATTTGACAACTATCTGTATGTTAATTACAACAATAACTATAGAGATTGTGTTAAAGATTGTGTTCGTGATCTATGTGTGTTAATAGTCAATAATTTAAAACTATGGGTTTAACTTATAATTTTTTTTTTGTTGATGAGAAAATTTGTGTAAAATTTGGATCAATGAGAGTATTTTTTAACTTTTTTTAAGCTCGAGTGCATTTATGAAACATTTTCAATAGTTCAAGGGTATTTTTTAAACAAAACTTTAATGGTTTCCATCCAAAATTAACGACAAGAGTATTTTTTAATCTTTTAAAAAAGTTAAAGGGCATTTATGAAAATTTTGAAGTCTATGAGTAATTTTGATACAAGCGGCAAAGTTCATGGACATTTTTTGTAATTTAGCCTAATCTTTACTGTCTTAAGTCAAAAGATTGTAATCATGTCGTACTGTGTTTTAAATAGAATTTAATTTGTTTTAAACAAGCTCAATTTTTAAAGTTACACTAAGAAAGTGGCAAACCCACCGATAAAATATAACATTTTTTGTAAGGACTATTTTCAAATAAACCAAAATATTTACAAAATATAACAATCTATCTATGTTTGGTCGTTTAAACCAAGATATATTACTATATATGTCTACATGTATCATGCATGATAGACACATATTTATAAATATTTTCAGAAATTATGTTATTTAAAATAATTTATCAATTTGTAATGTTTGTATGAAAATTTTTAGATATTGCAAAATTCTCCGATTTGATTTTTTTTTTTTTTTTCAATATTGACCTTCTAACCAAACTCATGGTCTTATTCGTGAATCCGGTTGGAAGAGAGAAAATGAAAGAAGGATAGAGAGATATATATAAGGAGAGCTTACCAGTCGCTACTCACGTGACATTGGTTGACGATTGAACTTGTGGTGAGATTGCAATAGTCAATAGAGGTAAGCGACAAAGATGGTAAAACGGTGAGCGATGACAAATAGTATGGGCAATGAGAGAGATGGGGAAATTAAGACTTTTTTTAATCTAATTAACCTTTATATATTTTATATCAAGTGTATCAATAATATAAACTGATGTATCATTATAAACCTCCTACAAAAAAATCTATCGCTATAAAGTATATTAACAATCTAAATCAATGTATTTTTATCAACTATATCAACTATATACCAGTTAAATGTTTAAGCTATATAAACAAATGCATCATTATTATCAAGTATATTCTAATTTAGTGCACCATTACCAAGTTTATCACCAACATATAAGTCAAGTTTATAAGCATTATAAATGATTGCATCATCATCAAGTTTATAAAACTTTATATTAGTAGAAGTGAATCGTTATCAAGTTTATCACAATATAAAAAAGTGCATCATTATCAAGATTCATCAACAATATATCAATGAGCAAGATTCATCAACAATATATCAATGACATGTATTATTATCAAATGTATCAACTTTTAGCATCCTTATCAAATGAGGTCTTATCACCAAGTATATCAAGTATATTAGTTAGGAGCATTATTTATCGAGCATAATTTTCAAGTCTATCAAGTTTATATTAATAGTGTATCAAGTGTTGTGTATTGTCATCTAATTTTGTGAATGGTGAGTGCATTTATGATATTTTACTTCTTTATATGTGGTTTATACTTCGTTTCTGTTAATTTCGCGCAAACATTAAATGTTTTTACCAACTTCATTCATTATTTGCCATAAAAAATATTTATATGTTCTTCTCATTTTAAACACCATCAAATGCGATCGATATATGCTAAAGACTCATTATTTTGATAAATTAGGGAGGTTGATTTCTTGCTTATATGACTCAACAATTGTTGAAAGATTGAAAACTAATAAATTTAAAATAGGGTGTAATTATTAAGAAAAATCAATAACAAGGAAGATCAAAATATATACATACATATATATACATACATATATACATATACATACATACATACATACATATATATACATACATACATATACATACATACATACATATACATACATACATATACATACATATACATACATATACATACATATACATATAAACATATATATGCATGCATGCATACATATATATATGTGTGTGTACATACATACATACATATATATATATGTGTGTGTTTTAGATAACTACTTTACTTCTTGTTTTTGTTAAAGGGAGAAAAGATATATTCTAAAAATACCTAAAATCTAAGGAGTAGAAGATATATTGAAGGCTTATATATATTTTGGAGGGTACTAATATGATAGAGGTATAAATGAAAACAGATAATTGAAATGAACAACAATAAAAATTAAGTATACAACAATATTTTTAAAAAATGAAAACATAGTATAATTTACCTCTTACTGACAATATGATCCATCAATAATAGATTACAACTAAAATGATATGGTCTATATATTACTGATATTTTTATTACTAGATAAACCATCTAAATTTTGTTATATTTGCAGTTTATTTCTTACATTATACTATATCTATTAATACTTTAAGTCTGATTGCTATTGTTCACACAAGATTTCGAAGAAATGTAATTCGTGGAATTGAACTCTGATATATTGATAAATATTGTGAATACAATCTCTAGTATTTACTCCTTTAATGCTTTCTCTTGAATACAAGTTAAAAACTTAGAATTTCTTGATCTTCGGTCTTTAGGATGTTGTAGTTGCAAGTCTATTTGAGCTTCAGTCTTCTGGAATTCAAGGAAAGTTTGATATTCCAAGTCTTCAATCTTTCAGAAGATGATGATCTCGAAGTTGATAAGAACTTGCACGTCTTGAGAGCTTGTAGAAGTTTGAATCTTCAATTCTTCAGAGCTTCAGTATTTTAGAGCTTCAATTCTTCCTTCAACCAAAGACCCGCAAAAATGAATGGCAAGAGTCTCTATTTATAGAGAAATTTTTATGGGCTTTAGGTGACCTTGAGCTCATTTGTTTGTTGGGCTTGGACTTGAGCCCATTTGCGAGTTGGGCTTGGACTTGGGCCCATTCGCTTCTTGGACTTGGGCTTGAGCCAATTTGTTTATTGGACCATATTTACTGTGATGATGTGGCATAATTTAATTGGTTAAAATTTCTTGCTCAACAGCTATATTTGCAACTCATCTTATATAAAAAGAAACATACAAAGATATATTTAAATTTAGATATCAGTAAAAAGTGGGAGGCAATGAAAAATCTATCTTAAAAGTCAAAGCATCAATTTTTTATTAGAATGAGTTGATGTAAATACATGAATATACTGGAGTGTAAAAAATTGAACCGAACCTTCTAACTGAACCAGATCGACTCCATTTGATTTGGTTCTGTTTGCGGTTTGTTCGATTAAGTTAGACGTATTAGAGAAGTTTACCTAAATGACAAGGAAACCAAGTCACCAAAGTGTGCCACACTGGAAGTGATTCCTCAAGCTAGAATCTCTTTGATGGAAAATTGTTTGTTATGAAGAATATACATTGTCTATCAAATATTGACATATGCTATTCACAACAATTTGATGTATTTTTTAATTCATTCTTTATTATTTTCTATCTCAAAAAATTAAGGGATTTTTTTATGTATAAATCAATGTCGGTCATCATCAATGTACGGTGAAGCCCGAATGAAACCCAGACCCCATAATGGTCCACAATTTCATGAGAACAATAGAAACAATTTCAATGGGCATTGACGAGATCAAAAAATAGCAGAGGGAGTGGTCAAGGACGTAACAACAAGCCAACATGCCAAGTGTGTGGTAAATATGGCCACTCTGCTTTCATATGTTATAATAGATTTAACAAAAAAAAAAATGAAGTCTTTTAGCCCAAGATTGAGGAGGACACAACTCCAATATGTTAGGGAGTTCAAGCCCACTTGCATTTGTTACCACTTAGAATACAAAACCCTTTGCCACACCAAAGTCTATCACTGATAAGAATTGGTATATTGATTGCGAAGCAATGAATCACTTCACGACTAAGTCTTAAATCTGACCAATCCAACTAAATACTCAGGTACCGAAAAAGTCACGTTGGAAATGGAGACCTCTTGTACAAGATAATCACATATATCTTGAGTTTCATAGTTGTTATTGTCTTATTAATGACAAGGTTACAAGACAAATCCTACTAAATTGAACTCTTAAAGATGGACTCTATCACTTGGAAATTGTCAGTGTAAAGGGAGTAGCTGAGTTAGGATATGGTCGCAATACAAAGCAATAATGTTGCAGTGTCAAAGGTTGTTTGGCACAAAAGATTAGAACACCGATCTTCAAAAATTTTGAACTCCATCGTAAAGCATTGTAATTTGTATGTTAATGATAGCGATGAAATAGAATTTTGTGACTCTTGTCAATTGGGTAAGACTCATTGATAAGTGTCTGCTATGTTTGTTAGATACAAAGTTAGAAGTCCTTCTAGGATTCATGCAAACACTCACAAAGAAAGCAACTTAGATCAAATCTATAATCTATGATGGTCACTCTTAGATCCTAAAACAACTCACTCTAGGAATAGTTTGATCAAGATTAATCCAATGATTTGATTTTTAACATCAAATCTAAACCAAGATTTGAAAAATATAACAACAAAAGCTAAATGGTCATATATGGGGCGGAAGCTGAATAGTCATCCAAATACACTTAAATGTTAATCGAAGAAAATACATGCATGGAGTGGAAGCCTAAAAGTCACCCAAATTCACTTAAATACCATTTGAATAAATCAAGACCTAGGAACTTAAAAATGATTGCATACTAAATTATTAAAGGTCAAATTAAAAAACTAAGAAAAATGTAGAAAGTTTTCACAATGCCTTAAATAACTCTTGTAGAACTTTTCCTGTGCCATCTTTAATCTGTTCTCATCTCGACTCATTGAACTAACATTGTATATAATTTTTGGCTCAAAATTATTTGTTGCTTGATGTGAATTTGCTAGCTTTTGAATGTGTAGTGTAAAAATCTCTTGAATCTTCTTTGCCTTGCTTTTTGTAATTGGTCCTTTGGGCACATGCAAAGGTTCTATCGTTGAATTCACAACACTCATAATCTTCCCTTTTTTATCTCTAAATCTCATGTTATTGCACTCTTTGAACTGGTTTACCTGATTTATGGGGCCCAACACCGATGTGCTCAATGGATGGTTTTCGATATTATATTCTATTTATGGATGATTACAACAGATACTCTTGGAGATATCCTCTTAAACAGAAAAGTGCAGTAGTTGAAGAAACACTTTATAATATATGTCAACAATCAATTTAACAAAACATTTAAAGCCTTTCAATCTGATAAAGGTGATGAATATAAAAAGAAATATCAGTTATGCTCAAATATGGGAATCAATGATCGTTTTTCTTGTCTATATACCTTGGCTCAAAATGGGCAAGCAGAAAGAAAACATAGACATATGGTTGAAATTGGACTTACCCTCCTTGCTCAAGCATAAATTACGTTGAATTATTGGTTGGGATGCATTTCTCATAGTTTTTATTCTCATAAATGGAATGCCTACGTCTGTACTTAAAGATCAATTGAATTATTATTTTCTCACAAATTAAACTTCTCTGATTTAAAGGTGTATGGATGTGCGTGTTTCCCATGTCTACGACCTTATAAATCAAATAAATTCCAATTCCATTATGAGAAGTGCATTTATCTTGGCCCAAGCCCATTACACAAAGGCTTGAAATGTTTATCAAAATCAGGCACATTTCTCGACATGTTAAATTTAATGAGGTTGAATTTTCATTTTCCCAACTTTTTTCACTGACCTAGTCTAATTCCTCCTCAAATATGACTTCCCCATCCCTTGCCATACCAACAATTGACCACTGGCCTACTTACTTACCCTCGGCCCAACCCAGCTTATCTTCATGTCCACCATAGGCTCCCACTCAGTCCATTCAACCCACAAGTACAAATGACCCACCGAGTCAGCCCTTCACTACACTTGATCTTCCCTTAGAAACCCTTTCGCCTACTCTATCTCCATCTTCCCCCACGGTATGTCATCTTCTTCCTAAACTGCCCCTCTCTCACGTGATACAACTCATTCCTCCTCTTCGCTAGTGCCATCTCTATCCTACGAGAGTTGCATATGTCTCCACTCCGGTTATCCTGTCTCATCCCATTGTTACCAGTTCTAAATCTGGAATTTTCAAACCCAAAGTTTGGCTTCATTCCTCTACCATCAACTGGACTCTTACCGAACCAACCCAACTCCAAGAAGCACTTACTACACCTCAGTGGAAGTGTGCAATGAATGAGGATTTTACTGCACTATTCCAAAATCAAACATGGCATCTAATGCCCCAATCTCCCTCTCAAAACATTATTGGAACCAAATGGGTTTTTCGCCTTAAGCGAAATTCGAATGGCTCGATTCAGCGCTATAAAGCTTGCGTGGTTGTTACGGGATTTCATCAACATCTCGGTGTTGACTTTTTTGAAACCTTCAGCCTCGTTGTAAGAACTTCAACTATTCAGGTTGTACTTAGCCTTGCAATATCTAAAGGTTGGATCCTTCAACAGCTTTATTTTAATAACGCCTTTCTTAAGGGCCGACTTAAAGAGACTGTATACATGACACAACTACTGGGGTATCTTAACCTTTTCTTCCCCAACTATGTATGCAAACTTTATAAGACCATCTATGGACTGAAGCAAGCTCCTCGTGTGTGGAATGTCACCTTGATCAGCAAATGAATCAATTGAGGTTTCATTAATTCAAAATCAGATTCCTCCTAGTTTATTCTAAGACAAAACGACGCTTGTCATTTTGCTTCTGATTTATATGGACAACGTTATAGTTATGGGTAATGGTCTCTCTCTAATCTCTAAGTTAATTGCATCTTTGGATAAATAATTTGCACTGAAGGATTTGGGGATCTTACGTTACTTTCTTGAGTTCCAAGTCGATTACTTTAATTCTGGCTTTACACTAAATCAGGAAAAATATGTTATTGATTTACATCATAAACTTCATCTTGATGACTTAAAACTTGCTCTATCACCAAGTGTTGTTGGCAAACACCTATCTGCTCTTACAAGGACTCCTCTAGATGGCCCGTTTGTTTGTTAGAGCACAATTGGTGCATTACAATACCTTACACACACACAGTCTGACATTGCCTACATTGTAAACCATCTATCACTTTCTTCAATGCCCTACTAATATACATTCGCAAGTTGTCAAATGAGTACTACGATATTTAAGTGGCACACGATCTTTTGGTTTAATGTTCTAGCATAACCCTGATCTATCTATTTTTGCCTACTCCTATGCGATTGGGCATCTAACATTGATGATAAAATATTGCCACTTATTTTGTATTTATAGTCACGAATCTTGTGCCTTGGTCTACTAAGAAGCAAACTGTTGTTGCTCGGTCTAGTATAGAGTCAAACTATCGAGCACTTGTCCTTGTTGCCTTTAAAATTTTTTGGTTGCATCACCTTTTGTCGAAGTTGAATATTTCTTCACCCATGAAATTGATATTATAGTGTGATAACCTCAATACAGGTGCTCTAGCTACAAATCCTATATTTCATGCTCGGATGAAACACATTGAAAATGACGTTCATTTCATTCTAGATCAAGTGCTTCGTGATGTTTTGAATGTTCGATATGTTCCCTCATCGAACCAGTTATGTAATGACCCAAATTTTCAGACTAAGCTGAAGTCATTATTTTAGCACAAAGACACTTTGTTTAACACAAAATATCGATAAATCTGTTTAAATAAATCTCTAGAAGAAATTTGCCTTTTAATGTCAGGTGGAAAAACTGAAATTTTGTCTTTAATGTCGTTTTTTAAAAGGCGGATCATTAATGCCGGTTTTAAACCGACATTAATGATATGACTTTAATGTCATTTTCAAACTGACATTAATTATCCGTCTATTTTTAATTTTTTTATTTTGTAAAAATCGACATTAATGATCTTTCTATTTTTAATATTTTTTTAAATATTTTTTATTTTGTAAAAACTGACATTAATGACCCTTCCATTTTTAATTTCTTTTTTATTTTTTTTAGGTTCTAAAAACTAAAATTTCCTCTTTTTCTTACTTTACTCTTTCCTATCAATTTTTCTTTTCTTCTCTCAAGTCATCTTTGAATTTCCTTCTCTTTTCATTGTGTGACCTAGATCGCGCAGCCGTCAATCCTTTCCAGTTGTTGTCGTGCCCGAAACTAATCGTTCAAGTCAGTCGCCCTTCCCACCGTTGTGCTCAATCGTCTTTCAATCCACCATCGTGCCCAATCATCTTCGTGCTTCTGTCGCATAAATCCTTAGTGCCCATTCATCTTCGAATCCACCATCATTGCCACGACCATGCCCAGCCGTCGCCACCATTGCGTGCCCAGCCGTCACCACCGTCACATGCCCAGTCGACTAGTTTAGGGTAATTTCTTCAACTTTGGTCTAATTTTTGGTTTGGATAATTTTTGAGAAATAAAAGTGTGATATTATTTCTTGTATTATTGTTTCAAAACATTCATGAACTTGAAACAAAATTAAATATCTTGGTATGGTTTCTATTTTCAGTTTTTCCACAAAAGATAGTATTTCTTTTATGATTGTATTTCAACATTATCTAGAAACTTATACTAAATACATTCCAAATTAAAAATATGTATACAGAGACTACAATTCTCACTTTCTAAAAACATTTTTAACCTCAATTTTTCATTCAATTTGAAATCTGGGCTTAGTTTTTGCATCCTTTTTATTCTAGGAGGTAAGTTTCCTTTTGTATCACTGATGTTGATTTCTATGTATTGTTCACTAGGAGTCATGTACTCTTGGATTTGGCAGTTGAGATGGATTCTTAAGCCTCCTACTAATTGATTCATTAAAGTTAGTTGTTCATTTATATACAATCTACACCGACCATTTGGTAGAATTTTGATATTCTTTTGGAGTGACAATTTCATTTCAAGTTCTTACCCTCCAAAGAGGAAAAAAAAATTTCTTGTGTTGAAGTTTTTGCTGTCTGAATTTGATATTGAATTTTCTCTTATAAGTTTCTGAGTTTGATAGAACTTTTTGTTAGAGTAAAGGCGACTTCGAACTAATGAAATAACACTTTAAAATTAAAGGAAAAAAAATTCATTACTCTTTCAAATTGGCTCTTAACTCTTCTTGTAATTCAGTATAGAACAAAATTTTTAATCGTCAATCTCTCTACTTTCACATCACCGTAAGTGAGAGATTGAACATTTAGTTATTATTTCTATTTCTTTAATCTTAAAAAGTTCTTATTAATTCTTATACTTTAGTTAATGTAGTAGTAATCTTTGTTTATTTCAAATTTGGAAATTTATTTGACAAAAGTTCTAACTCTAAGACCTTTTTCCATTGATTTGATATGTCAATGCAACAAAATCTGTGAGGCTATGATTGTACTCTTTTATATATTTGGGTATGTTGATTGTACTCTTGTTTCACTTCCTTCATTTGGAATTATATGTCGTAATGATGGTTAATTAGAAGTTTGTGTTTGGTTTTTGTGGATGGTTTCAATTTGATATTTGCTTGTTACATGATTGATAAAATTGCGAGTTTTGTAGCTATTTGAGTGTACATATTACTTGGTGGTTTTAATTAGAAATCTTAAGTATTATTGTAGATTATAGTTAAGTTCACAAGTTTAAGATTATTTAATTATGTTGTTTTTTTTGTAGATTAAGTTGCATCTTATATAATATGGATAAGTCGTGGATGAAAAAGAATAGAATGTCAATTGATTATGCTTTTGGGGTTGAGATGTTTATTAAAAATGGGTTGACACATTAAAAGATGTCGAACGTCATGACTTGTCCTTGTTTAAAGTGCGTAAATGCAAATACTTAGATGTGAATACAATTAGATATCACTTATTTTTTAATGGCATCGATCAGAGTTATCAAACATGAATTTTTCACGGTGAATTACTACCAATTAAGAGAAACAATAAAAATGTCTTTAGTAGTGAGAATGATATTCATGACACAATTGGAATGTTTGAGGCTGCACACAATTATTTTGATGACAAGTCAGAATATTTGGAGGAACAACTAGATGATGCCAAGAAACCATTATATCCTAATTGTAAAATTTTTACCAAAATATCTACATTGATAAAGTTATATAAGCTAAATTTGGATGGAGTGATGAGAGTTTCACTGAGTTGTTAGGATTAATTTGTGACATCTTACCTACTCCTAATGAAATCCCTACTTCTACCTCTACCGATGAAGCAAAAATAAATAAAAATTGTACTCTTGGAATGAAGTACGAGAAGATTCATGCATGTAGGAATGATTGTTGTTTGTTTAGGAAAGAACTCTCTAATGAAAATGTATGCCCCACATGTGGTATGTCAAGATGGAAGGTTCTTAAAAATTCAAATAAGGAGGTTAAGCATGTTTTAGTGAAAGTTATGTGGTATTTCCCTCCAATTCCAAGATTTGAAAGAATGTTTCGAAGCAAAGAAACATCAAGATTATTGACATGACATGCCAGAAAAAGAGAAGTGAATGGTTTATTACAACATCCAAAAGATGCATTATCTTGGAAAAAAAATAGACAACTTGTGGCCAGAGTTTGGGTTAGAATCTAGAAATCTGCGTCTTGCTCTTTCCACAGATGGGGTCAATCCGCATGGAGATCTTAGCAGTAGATATAGTTGTTGGCCAGTGATGTTAGTGACATACAACCTACCTCCATGGTTGTGTATCAAGAGAAATTTTTTTATATTGACTGCACTAATATCTGGTCCCAAACAACCAGGAAATGAAATAGATATTTATTTAACTCCATTAGTTGATGATTTGAAAAAATTTTGGCATGATGGGGTGGAATGTTACGATGCATATCAAGATCAATGTTTCAAGCTCAAAGCTATATTGGGCATCGTAAGTTTCGACCACACCATCATCTATATAGGAAACAGAAGAAAGTTTTCAATGGTGCACAAGAATTAGGATCTGCTCCAGAACCATTGAGTGGGGAAGAAATTCTTGTACAAACAAGTAAGTACCAATATTCATTTGGTAAGAGAACTATGAAGGAAAAGAATAGTGAAGTGATTTTTTCAGGTACTTACTGGAAGAAGAAGTATATTTTTTTGAATTAGAATATTGAAAGTACCTTGATGTTCGACATTGTTTAGACGTGATGCACATCGAAAAAAAATGTGTGTACAAATCTCATTGGCACATTGCTTGATATTTCTGATAAAACGAAAGATGGAATTAAGAGTCGATTAGATTTGGTGGAATTGAACATTAAATCAAAATTAGCCTCTCAAGTAGGGGAGAAAAAGATCTTTTTACTCCCAACATGTTATACGTTATCTCGAGCGGAGAAGATGAGTTTCTATAAGACACTATCTGAACTTAAAGTACCTGAAGGCTATTCATTGAACATTCAAAGTTTAGTTTCACTCACAGATTTGAAACTCTACGGACTTAAGTCGCATGACCATCACGTTGTTATGCAACAGATGCTACCTGTGGCAATTCATGGTATTTTACTGAAACGTGTAAGAATTGTAATTGTTCAACTTTGCTTCTTCTTTAATGCTACATGTAAGAAGACAGTTGATTCATCACAGTTAAAGGGAATGCAAGAAGATGTTATTGTCACTCTATGTCTATTAGAGAAGTATTTTCCTCCATCATTTTTTACTATAATGGTACACCTTGTAGTGCATCTCATAAGAGAAATCGAGTTCTATGGACCTGTTCATCTAAGGTGGATGTATCATTTTGAATGATACATGAAAGTTCTGAAAACTTATATGCCAAATAGAAATCGACCAAAAGGATGTATGGTAGAAAATTATATTGTTGAAGAGGCTATAGAGTTCTATTCTGAATTTATGGTTGGAGTTAGCTCTATTGGACTAAACTCATTTGTAATAAAAGCGAATTCAAACATGGATAGAGCATTATCAGCTTCTTCTTTTATCAGACTGAGTAAGGAGCAGTTAGATCAAGCTCATCTTTACGTTATTCAGAATGTAAACGATGTTTTACCATACGTTGAGTACGTTCTAAATCCTATCTATTCTTGAGATTGTGTCTCTCAAATCGTAAGTTTGCTTACGATTTACTTATATACAATATATAATCTTTTTTTAACTTAGCTGATGATGAATATACTTGTATTGTTCTATAGGATACATTAGCAGCGACACATAAAGATGAAGACATATTAACTGAGGCATTGGGCTCCAAGGAGCACGATGGACGTATATGTGGCATGGGTGGTTTTGTCTCTCAATCACAATATTTCAAAACAGTGAAAGGGAAAGAGAAAATTGCAAGTTGTGAAGTTGAAATATGTCATATAGAAGATGACTTAAAAAGCAAAAGTTACAAGAAGAGTCATAATCACTCGAGATTGTCCATCGAAAGTGTTAACATAGATCTCAATGTCGATGAGGATTTAGGCAACACATCTAGCAACAAAGAAGTGAAGATAATTAATTTTGTTATCACTTTTAAAATTTTAATGTTTATAGGATAAATTGCTCTTAACGATGCTTTTAATACTTGTAAAGAAAACACCATGCAAATTGGCTATAGGAGCAATTAATAATATCGTTGCAATAGCCACCGTATTTGATGATAACAATGACAGTCCCAATGTTAAAGTCTTGGTGGACTTGCTTACGGGAGGAGATTTTAGTATACCTATTCCGGTGAAGGGCAAGATAGAGACTTTAAATCAAGCGTTAGGTAACATTATTGAATGGCCTCGTCGGCTTGTTTATGTGATTCATGACAAACAAGTAAGTCTCTTTTTCACTATTGAAGTTTTGATATTATTTGTGGTTGTATTTTAAATTACTTTGTTTGTGGTAAGAGCATTCAACCTCAAAAGATGTTGTGTGTTTTTCAAATTACCCAAATGTTAATGGAACTATTAAGCTCTTATATGAACATGCCGTGAACAGTATGAAGGATATAGGTTCGCATCCCAATGAACGAGCTAATATTTGGTACAAACAAATTCGTTTATTTAGCTCGTGAATAGTTGCTCCATTACTGTGACATGGTAGAAATAGGTTATATGTGCATACTAGCATACATTACGTAAGTAGACATCTTTTACTCATCTTTATGTCCAATACTATGGCTATAGTTATTTTGTTCCTTTTTAACTAGCTTTTACTTAGATATCTTTAGGATGAATGTGATTGTGGAAGCAAGTTTTTTGTTATCGACCAAGCAAAAATAACATCACATATCAAGGATCGTGATCTCCGATCCAGAAATTTAGCCAACCAGTTAGAAACGGCTACCTTGGAACAAATAGTTCAAATTCCGTATAATACTGGATAAATAAATAAGAACACATTTTTTTTTCCATTGAGGTTAAATGTATACTCACATTGAAGATGTTTATTGTAGTTTTTATTGGATGTTGCATGTCATCGATCTTCGAGAGAATTGTGTTTATGTCTTGGACTCTCTTCGAAGTAAAGTTAACGAAGACATTCATGGAGTCATAAATGTGTAAGTGTACTTATGATTTACTTCTTATTTCACTTCATTGTCTTCTAATTATAATGTTTCCAAATGTATAGAGGATTAAAAACATGGCAAGCTAAGCATGATTTACAACATTATCGGTCACCTTCGAAATGGAAACCTATAAAGGTAATTTGCATTGACACATAATTATTTTCAATGAAACATAAGAATAGTTTGTATCTAATTTGTATCTAATCATAGGATTCTGTTGGGTGTGGGTATTATGTCCAAAAGTATATACACGAAATAGTGCATAATTCTAGTATTCCCATCACTAGCCTTGTAAGTTTCTACCTTCACTTTTTATATGTTACAATTAAATAAATTATCTAAACTTATTCTTTTCCTACCTTTCTTTTTGTGTAGATTAATACAAAAAATGCATATAGGCAAGAGGGGGTTGACGAGATTCACACAAAATGGGCAAGTTTTGTTAGCCGGTTTGTGTAAGCTTTTACATTTGTTTTGTAATATATAAGTTACTAGTTGACTTTAGTTTGTGAAGGAACTAATTGTTTTACATACTTTACTTTTGGGTTTTTTTGCTTGTAGCTTTCTACTTGTAATTTTTGAAATAGGTGTTGTATTGTAGTGTGTATTTGTTGTAGTACTATATGGAAGTGTGGAAAATGTGTATTTGTTGTACATATTGTAGTTAGTGGAGGAATTTGTTGTACACATACTTTAGTATATCACGATCTTACATATTATTTTTAGATTTTGAGTTTTCACTTATAGTGGTTGCATATAGTGTGTTTATTGATATGTGTATTTTTGTAGTATTATATGAAAGTATGGAAAAGTGTGCTGGTATATTAAGTGTTGGATCTTGTGCATTGTAGGTGAAATAGAAATATTATTGGTTAGGCTGATTTTTTAGGTGTTGAATTCTATAGCTAGAAATATTGTTGGTTTGCCATGGAAGTGTGGAAAAGTGTAAGCTGGTTTTGTAGGTGTTGAATTCTATAGCTAGAAATATTATTGGTTTGTCGTAGAATTGTGAAAGTGTATGCTAGTTTTGTAGGTGTTGATTTTCTGCCTTGCAGGTGAAATGGAAATATTGGTTTGGTTTACCATGGAAATGTGGAAAGGTGTATGCTGGTTTTTTAGGTGTTGAATTATGTAGCTAGAAATATTATTGGTTTGCCATGAAAGTGTGGAAGTGCATGCTAGTTTTGTAGGTTTCTTAGATGTTGAATTCTATAGCTAGAAATATTATTGGTTTGCCATGGATGTGTGGAAGTGTATGTTGGTTTTGTAGGTATTGATCTTCTGCCTTATAGGTGAAATAGAAATATTGGTTTGCTATGGAAGTGTGGAAAGTGTATATATGTTGGGTTTTTAGGTGTTGAATTTTATAGCTAGAAATGTTATTAGTTTCCCATGGAAGTGTAGAAGTGTATGCTAGTTTTGTAGGTTTCTTACATGTTGAATTCTATAGCTAGAAATATTATTAGTTTGCCATTGGATGTGTGGAAGTGTATTATGGTTTTGTAGGTGTTGATCTTCTGCCTTGCAGGTGAAATATAAGTAATATATAAGGTTAGCCATGGAGTGGTAGGCAGCTAGAAAGCGTGCAACAATTTTTTTAAATATTTTTTTAATATTTGATGATGAACATTTCATGTCGTAATTCATGACAAATAATGTCGGTTCGACACCATAAAAAATGGACAATAATGCAATAATTTAAAAAATAAATTATAAAAAAGATCAAACAATGCTTTGATGTCATTTTAAAACCGACATTAATGAAGCCTTTGATGTCGTTTTTAAACCAACATCAATGAATATCTTTACGTCTGTTTTAAAATGACATCAAAGACAAACCGACACTAAACGTCAACAATAACACCATAAAAAATGTTAGTTTAAAACCAACATCAATGACCATTAATGTCATTTTTAAACCTTTAATGATATCTTTGATGTCATTTTTAGATCGACATCAAAGCATAAACGACATTAAAGGTCTTTAATAACGCTAACATATATGCCGATTCCGAACCGACACTAAAGGCCATTAATGTCAGTTTTAAACCGACATTAAAGGAAAAATTTCTTCTAGTGAATAAATATCAAAGAAACTTTATTCGGTCGCTATTTCAAAAAAAATCAAAGTTCAAAAGTATCGTTCATAAAGTCACCTAGAAACAAACTATTTTAAACATGAAACTCATTTTAGATCATCAAAACTTAATAAAAACAGTAAAAACGTCATGCGGAAGCATTTTAAAAGAGTGTTCCCATATGGCGATCATGAGTCCTTGTCCCTTCGCCGGTCTACCTTTCGTATTAACTTTGCTTAAAAAAGTTAAACATGAAAAGGGTGAGTATAGAACATACCTAATAAGAGACCCACTACTAGTTTCGTCAGGGGTAAAAATGATTAACTTCCTATTGGGAGGTACCCTGCATCATAACAATCTTGTGATCCTGTATGATGCACATAATCAGTCTAGTGATCTCGAAGGATGCACATAGCCTAATGACCCCAAAGGATGCACATATCAATCTAGTGATCCCGAAGGATGCACAACAAGTTGTGATCCCGTAGGACACCGTATAAGGTACACTACCCCATAGATAAAGTTAACAATTTTTCCCAATCAGTCCAAACAATTCATGACAGTCACATAAAAGATAATTTAGAACTGTCAACAATACTCCATCCCTACACATAGCCAGTCAAAAGTAAACACATTAATGCATATCATAGTTCAGTCAACAATACAAGTCATCAATCAACACATTTAAATCTACATATCAGTCAAACCATCTCAGTTTGGTATAATTCATCAACACATTCAAATCTACATCTAGCAGTCAAGTCCTTTCAGTCAATACATTCCAACTTTAATATAGAGTCCAATAGTAGAAATCCCTTACCTCGAGCTTAGCTAAATTCCTTGGTTCATCTAAAATCCAACGAAACAATCCTAAACATAATGATAACAGAAATTAATTATTTTATTCAACCAAATTACCAATAGTCAACACCCGAATTTTGCTTTCAAGATTAGCTTACCCGAAATTGATGTTGGATCCAACTCAACCCTTGACGGTAGAATCCAAAATGCTTCAAGAGTCTCCAATTAGTCCTTAAAGAGAGTTCAAAATATCTTTATTTTAGAGCCAACAGTTAAACGTTAATGGGTAAAAGAAAACCCACATAAATTCACATTAAAACTTAACCAATCTCACCAATTGAGACAACTCACGACGGTAGCTAGTCAGAGAAGCGACGACTGATGCACAAAGACAAATGAGAGGTAGAGAAAAATGTTGGCTCGGTGTGGCTCACTAGAATGCAAAATAAAAATGAAAACAAACGAAAAGCAATGCTTCCGCTTGGCTAACGGAGACTCGACGACGACGGAGAGTAACCGGCTGGACTAACGGATCGGGTGGAAGACATCAGAAAATATAGGGTGGCAACGGTTGAAATACGAAGAAGAAGAAGAAGAAAAGAGAAACCCAAGGACGATACTGGAGAAATAAGAAGAAGAAGAAAGGTTGAAATTAATTTACACGCACATCGAGAAGAAATTAAAAATAATGATAATAATATATTAAATTATTATTAATAATATTATTTTCTTTCCTTTTTCCTTTTCTTTTTCCTTTTCTTTTCCTTTCCTTTTCCTTTTCCTTTTCTTTATAACAAAATCTCTCTTTTTCTCACCAAACTCCAACAACATAACACTCAAAATTTAAAATTCTAATAAAATAAGACAATTAGGTTGAGAATAAATATCTCAAATTTTGGGGTGTTACAAGTTAGCTGACAACTTAACTAAACCTCTCACTGATTCACAATTTCAAATTTTACACTTCAAACTTGGAGTACTAAACCTACCCTCTCATTTGGGGGGAGGGGGTGGGGATGTTAGAGAGGTTTACCCAAATGACAAGGAAGCCAAGTCAGCAGAGTGTGTCACGCTGAAAGTGATTCATCTAGCCAACAAGGTTCCTTAGTCATCTTCTAGAATCTCTTTGATGGATAATTGTTTGTTACGAAGAATATCTACCTTGTCTATCAAATATTGACAAATATCAATTCACAACAACTTGATGTATTTTTTAATTCATTCTTTATTAGTTTCTTTCTCAAATTTAAGGGATTTTTTAATGTATAAATCAACAATTGGTCATCATCAATGTACGGTGAAATATACAGAGGAAATTTCCCAAAACCCTATTAGACATTTAAAGAATGGTCTTCATTTTGCGTCGTTCATCTTCATTTTGTGTTTCACCCGATAGGCTCTGTCGTTCATTCTCCCTCTCTATTGGAGCTATCGTCGTTTATTCTTTGTTGAAGGTCTCACTATTGGTTGTCTGTTGAAGCTCTCGTCATTCATTCTCCATTAAAGCTCTCTTCGTTCTACATTGATAAGTTTTCATTGATTGTTAAGTGTTCTTGTTAATGTTTCTTTGCCAACTAATTACTAGTGTATGAGATTCCATTTATGAATAGTAGCATATGAAAAGTAGTAGTTTAGAGCTGTTGGGGGTAGTATGGTTCACTGAGCATGAGTTTGTCACTGGTTGTACGAGACAATTAATCGTTGAATACTTCTATAATCTCTTTTTTTCCTTCACAATTTCATAATCTTCAACCTCTCTCTCTCTCTATATATATATATTGGGTTTTAATTTGGGTAATAGGAACCCAAAATTCCATAATCTTGGGAAACATTATAAGTTTACAAATTGTAAGTAGATCAATTTCTTGCCCTTTACTTGTAATTGTTGTCACCAGGTTCCTCATCCATTTCTCTCTTTCATTTTTATTTTGATGATGTGATTTGATTTGTTTCATCATTTGCTTCTTAGGAAGATTTGTTGTTGTTGACTGTGCTATTGGGAAATTTAAGTTCGCTTTTACTTGGTTGATCATCCAATGGTTTGCTTTATTTTGGCTGCTCTGATGTAGAAAATTTTAGCAAGTATTAAAGGACTAGTCAAGTTAGGTGGAGATTTTACTTGGAGAATAAATCATTTAGTGTTTTTTCTGTTTCCTACACTAGTACACAAACAAATTTTAAAATGAATTTGATGGAGAAATAGAAAGGAGAATTGTCAACTATTATGAGTTGAGGTTCTAACTGGATCCTAAGCACTTTGTCCATGTAATTAATCTTGAAATATTAGATCACATTTGATGAC
This sequence comes from Cucumis hystrix, assembly GCA_025688845.1. Lineage (NCBI taxonomy): Eukaryota > Viridiplantae > Streptophyta > Magnoliopsida > Cucurbitales > Cucurbitaceae > Cucumis > Cucumis hystrix. Next base: position 22,780,498 of record CM046884.1, read on the forward strand.
CATTGCATATTTTTTGTTTTTAAAAAATTAAGCTTAAAAACACTACTTTGACCTCTAAATATATATGATATGTTGTCCAATTTCTACTTATTTTTTCTAAAACCAAGCAAAGTCTTAGAAACTAGAGAAAAACTACAATTTTTATTTTTTGATATTAACTAAGAATTCATGTTTCTTTAAGGAAACTATGTAAAGAAAAAGCATTAAATAGGTCTTAGAACTTTGATTCAAATTTTGTGTTTTGGTCTCTTGTTTTGACGCATATGGATGTTAGGATGCTATTTTGGGTTTTCGTCTACTATTTTAACAAATCTAGATATTGAGGATGCTAGGGGCCATTTTTTTCTTTATTATCATTGATCGATAAGTTTTCATCTATCAATTTCAATGAAAATGCCTCTGATTATGATTTGAAAGCAATAGTTATAGATTGCTCAACTTATGATTTGAAAGCAATAGTTATGGACTGATCAGCTTATGATTAGGATTTCATAGAGTCAGTAAGGTTTTACTTAATTGTTTTATTCATTTTACCGATAGAAATTCATCAATGCTAATCTTATGAATATCTTTTTCAAGGGTTTCATTTCAGTCTAAAATTTAGGTTTCTACAAGTTATGTTAAATATTTGTTAAAGGTTCTTTGTGTTTTCTGTTTTTTGTGTTTGGTTCCTTGGTACTATGTTTAATTTGTTTGCCTTGGTGTCTATCATCTTTCACTTACAAGTTATGTTTAATTTTATTTCCATAGGATGACTTCATTATTTGTAAACTAGACTTCGAAATAAAGTTTTTCTAGTCCAGTAAGATTGTTAGAAAAAAAAAACCTACTAAATCATATTCATCAGCATGAAAGCATTTTATAAAGGTAGAAGGATGTGATCCTAAATATTCTAGGGTTGCTTGTAAAATACTGTAGGACTACATATGCTTGTGATTCGAAAAAAAGTGGTACAACTAATCTAAAAAACATTTAGAGAAATGTAAGAAGTATACAAATTAATCAGAAGAAAATGTTGAAGGAGATGGAGATTCTGAAAGTAGTTTGATGACAACATCCTTCACTCAAGAAAATTGTAGATTAGTGATTGCTTGTATGGTCATCTTAAATGTGAATTGTCATTTAAGTTTGTAAAAAGTGAAAGATTTTGTAAATTTTGTTAGACATTAAATCTACCTTCGTGATTCCATCAAGAGTAACTGTTGCAAAGCATTGTTTTCAAATGTAAATGAGGGAGAAAATAAAGGTTATAGAGTGCAATAACTCGAAGTGGCCAAAGGGTTTGTTTAACAACTGCTACATGGACTTCTGTGCAGAATATTAATTATATGATTATAACGCCTCATTTCATTTATGATGATTGGAACATGCACGAAAGAATTTTGAACTTTTGTGGCTTTTTACTTTACAGTTGATAATGCGGGTTGATAAAATGATGTAGCCATTGCATATTTGGTTAAAGTTTAGACACAAAAATGGGTTGGTGTTAGATAATGAATTTATTTACGTTAGATGTTGTTCTCATATCCTTAATTTAATTGTTAGTGATGCTTCAAAAGATTTTCATGTGTCTATCATCCAAATTAGAAATGTTGTGAAGTATGTTACGTCATCTTCTGCAAGACTGCAAAAATTTTAACATTTTTCTAAAGAAGATAAGATGTCAAGTAAAATTTTTTTACGATGGAATTCAACTTTCACTATGTTGGATGGAGCGATTAAGTGTCAAAAGATATTTGAAAGATTAGATGAGCATGACCCTTGTTATTTGACAAAGGTTGATATTTCTACTGCTGAAGATTTGGATAATACAAAAGTATTTGTAAAGTTCCTAAAGACTTTTTCACAGGTAACAATAAAGTTTTCTGCATCTATATTTGTGACTTCAAACATATTTTTTCCTGAACTTTGTTGATCCAAGAAATAATTCGTTAATACTCATTGTATGAGATTGCATTATTGAGGCAGATGACATTAATCACGCAAATAAAATTCAACAAGTATTGTGGTATAACTACAAGTGAGAAGACCAATTTATTATTATATGTTTTTGTAGTTCTTGACCCTAGATACAAGGTGACTTATGTTAATTCCTATTTTAATGAATGTTTGGTGGAAGACCGTGCAAAAAAATGGACGAATAAGGTTGAAAAAACATTTCGTCGATTGTGTGGATTATTATATAAAAATGTCAATGTCATAAGAAAAATATTCACAAACATAAGGTGTGTGTTGCTGTTCATGATAAATTTAAACAAAGTAATCAAAGTGGTCTAGATGATGCTAAAATAGAGTTGGCCCGTTATCTAGATAAGGCTCATATAGAAGAGAAATGTTTAGATTTGCTAAATTGGTGAAAGATGAATTACTCTCCATTTAAGATTATTAGCCAAGTAGCCAGGGACATCTACAATATAATATTTCTATATCAATTGTGCCATATGAATCAACCTTTAGCGTTAGAGAACGAGTGCTAGATTCTTTTTGAAGTTTATTAACTCCTCAAACTAGGCACTTATTTGTGCTCAGAATCGAATTCAATCTATACATTTTGATGACATGAATGAAGAAATTGATGAATATAATATTCTTTTCGAAGTTTGCATTTAAATAATCTCATTTAAGCTAACTTTTTTTTCATTGTGATCTAGAATTCATAAACATAGGAAAAGAGATGGAAGTTGCATTTGAGAATTTGAACTATGATTCTATGGTCTAAATTCCATACTCTCAAATCTTTATTTACAGTTTTTTTTTGTTTATATTAATTGTTAACTTGTTAAATATTGAATCTTGTTTTTTTAGTCTGGAAGTACAATAATGAAAGTTTATCACTTTGGATTATACTGGCAAGGTGTAAAGTGTAATAGTCTAATAGTGTAATGATATTTACATGTCCAGTAAAACAAAGAAAGAATTAGAGGCTTACTACTAAAACAATTAGAGGCTTAATTATTGTTTTTGTTGTTTTTTGTTTACATTAATTGTTCTTTTTGTGTTATCATTAATAAAACTCTATCAGTGGCCATCTTCTCAATTACTTGACTAAAAAAAGACCCAATTCTACCTGGATTCGGGTACTATCCATACAAAAATCGTACAATTTCAAGATGAGTCAGTTTTGAAGGAACATCGGCCAGACCCATCTCAATTACACCTAGAATATACTATAGCTATAAATTAGAGTAAAAAGCTTCAATCTCCTTCCTATAAGATGTTAGTTATTTAGATAAACATTTCACACATTTTATTTATTTTAGGTATATTATACAAATGTACAACTACACAATTTTCGTTGAAGTAGTGGACTGACAAGAAGAAGAATAAAATTTAAAGTTTCATTTGAATGGTAAAAGTTCTTTAAAACTAAAAGAACAGGAAAATGAAGTTCAAGATTATAAAATAATATCTTATACATAGATTTTTTTTATTAACAAGAAAAGTAAATGTGCAAATTGGAAACAAACAAATGAAAATACACCATAATTAAACCCTTTATAAAGTTGTGACTAAAGATGTAAATGAAAAACCCAAGAACAAATTGATAACACAACAAACAAACCTAATTAAATTAGATAAAGATGATTAACCAACAAAACAAACAAACAAAACTACCATTTACGAAAAACAAAATCCTTTGTTTCGAGTGTGAACACAAAATAGAAAGAAAAAGTTAGAATTTTGGAAACTTTGTCAATTTGATCTAAATGTCTGCTAATTGATTTTTTTAAAATGTTCAATTCATCATTATAAGCTTGCTAATGAGAATACATCATGAATAAGTATTTTAGACTCATTTTCTTTCTCTCAATTTCTACCACATCCGCCGATTTTGAGTTTGAACTCAAACTATGACTCTAGTGAATCAAGCACGAGTATCATTAAGATTTGGAGTAAAATGAATACATTGTATTGATTGTCTTGTGAAAGTTTATAAAAAATAGACTATAAATAGAGAAATTACTGTTGCAAATGACTTTTGGGTATAAATCCATAAGAAAAGGTTAAAGACTTTTGTTTTCCATCGGAGAATTTAGCAATGCCTACAGGGTATAAATACCAAAACATGCTAGTTGTGAAACTAACATGTGTTGGTAGTGATAGTATAACTCTATAACCACATGGGCATTGCCATTGTTTGTCCAATCATACAAGTGGGGTTCGAATTTAGGTAATTGCACTTACACACAAAACATTAACTATTTATTGTTATCAATATTATCATCACAAAAAAATAGAAAATCATAAATGTATTATAGATCTGAGCCCAACGAATTCACGTTGTCTCCTTAAAATGAATTTACATTCTAGTGGTTTTGAGAGTAATTGTCTCCCAAGAAAGAACATATCATCTTTCTTCTAAGAGTAGCACCACATCTAGAAGATCAACGAACGAAACTTTGTGGATCTTCCAAACGTCAAGATTTCTTAAAATGGAGAGAAATTCTTTTTGAAGAAGACAAAGGATTATAGAAAATATATTCTCTTCAACCAAATAGACAATGATCTTATTTATAGACTTATTCGTGGCAATTTGAAAAGTCATGTCTTTTTCTATAATATAGTTATTAGTATTTTCATGAAGTGATGCATTCACTCATGATGCATCCATTCAGGAAGAAACACAAACAACTAATAACCATTTATTCCAACAACCCACCTGATAAATGGTAAGTTGACAAATTAAGACACACTGTGGTAGAAAATAAGCATTTGTTATTTTCTAATGGAGAACCTGCATTAGGATAAGTAGTATAAACTTTGAACTCTCTCTGGTGAATATCAATCTAGTTTACTTGGTTAATCAATGGACATGATGTCTTGAATTGTCAACCGTTCTAAAGTAAACTACAACAAAAGATATCACACAACTTCTAATCATAACAAAGTTTGTTCTCATGATTGTGTTCGTTTTTGCCTTGAACACCACCTAGTTTTATGAGTGTTTTAGAGAATTCGCTTTAAAATTTTCACAGAAGTGGCATCTTCACACTCACATATGTGATTCCTGTACAAAACATCATATATGCTTTTTTTTTTAATTAATAATCACCACTTACAGAAATCATTAAAAGCATAATGTTTAGTTTAAAACCACACTAGCACTACCTCATCATTCATAGAATGGGTGAAAATTTTTCAATGTAGTGCTCATTATGTTATCCAGAGGTCGGTTTACCTGTTAAACCTAAAACTTGGGATCTCTTGTCAACTAGGTTTGGTTGCCTATCTGAGTAACTTCATATTATAGGCTTTAATCCCATTATTTTTTATGAACTTTCAACCAACTCCCTAGTTAGGTCTTTAGTTAGTGGATTCACGATATTATCTTTTGATCTCATAAAGTCAATTGTAGTAATTCCACTAGAGAGTAGTAGCTTGATTGTATTATGTCTCATCGTATATGTCGAGACTGACCATTATACATAATATTTTGTGTCCTTTCAATAGTTGTCTGGCTATCACAATGTTACATACTGCAGGCACCAACTTAGACCAGTTGGAAATATCCTCCCAAAAAAAATCGAAGCCATTATGCTTCTTCTCCAGTCTTGTCAAAAGCTATAAATTCAAATTTCATTGTGGATCGTGCTATACATGTTTGTTTGAAAGATTTCCAAGATACATCTCCACCTCTAAGGGTAAAAATGTAACCACTTGTGGACTTGGAGTCTTTAATGCTTAATATCAAGTTGGCATCACTATAACCTATAAGTATAGTAAGATATCGAGTATAGTGTAAGCCATAGTTTGTAGTGTGCTTTAAGTATCCCAAAATTCTCAAGATAGCTCCAATGTTCTTGACCTAGATTGCTTGTATAGCGACTTAGTTTGCTGACAGCAAATGCTATATCAAGACGTGTTGTAACGACCAAGTTTAGGAAGGAGACATGAATGAACTAGTATCACATCTGAATGAGAGAGATCTTGAGGACATGAAAGTAATATTAAGAAAGACCTAAAAGAATTAAAAGTTAATATATATACCAAAAAAGGTGCATCTTCCTTTTCGATGGCTCAATCATAGGAACTCCAAAGTTAAGCGTGCTTAGCATAAAGTAATTCTATGTTGGGTGACCTCTTGAGAATTTTTTAAGGATGCATGTGAGTGAGGACAAAGCGAAAATGTCAGGGATTCGAATTTTGAATCCTAGTTCGATTCCTAGGCTTGGGGCATTTACACCTCATGATGTACATTAAACTACCAATGTTAGAATATTCTAGTTGTGATATACTATCTTCATTATTTTTACCTAAATGAAGACTATCATCAATTGGGGCCTTTGCAATCACAATGTCATGTTTTTCATATTTCTTCAGTATTTTATCAACATAATGTGATTGAGACAACATTAACCCTTGTGGGGTTCTAGAAATTTTAATACCTAAAATAACATCTGCGACATCCATGTCTTTCATCTCAAATTTATTGGCCAACATATGTTTGGTAGCCTTAATAATGTTGATATTGCTACCTATAATTAGCATATAATGAACATACAGGCACACAATCGCATTGTAACACCCCAACCTTCTTAGAAGGTTGGGATCATTACTATTTAAATAAAATGTAGTTTTTTTTTTTTTTTTAAAGGCAAATTAATTTTTATAAGTTTTGAGAAATATTTAAATAAATAAGTAATGAGAATAATAAAATAAAATACTGATTTGGGCCCATAAAAATAAAAGAAATAATTTTAAAATAATTAAAGTTCTAAAGTTCTAAAAAGAATAATTCTTGAATCATAAATGTGGAAAAACTGAACTATTTCCTATGGCGAACCACGGTCACTTCTTGTCATTCGCCAACTTGCCCTTGCCTTTATCTTTACCTAAAAATTAAAACATTTGAGAGAATGAGTATATAAAATTATACTCAGTAAGAGACCCGTACTTAGTCTCCCTATGTGTTGTTAGTCTCTTGCTAGAGTCCTGCAATAAGGTACCACGCTCTATGGTGCTCCCGAACGCACGCTATCCAGTAGTCCCACCGGGACTGAACTGGGCTCTCGGTGATCCCGAAGGAGTCACCCTAAAGGAGAGTCGGGCTGTAAGTGATCCCGTCGAATCACGTCTCAGTAATACTCAAACATATATATGGGAGGGCCTTAATGGACCCCTCGTGGTACGACTCTAACCAGCAGACCAACAGAACACTATAGGCTATACATGCTCATCATAAAATCAACATTCAGCTCAACATACATAATCTCATAGATACATATAATCACATCATGCATCAATAATATGCATCTCAGGCAAAAAGGGAAAAATTCTCTTACTTGAAGATCCGCTAAAAATAATTCACTGGTTGACAGTCAATTCCTCCCAATACTCAATCCCGAAGATTAGGGTTGAATCCAACACAACCCTAAGTGAAACAATTCACAGTCTCAGTTCCTCCAACTATATTCGTTCCTTCAAGAAAACATAGATCCACTTAAATCCATAACTTTATTTATTCAGAATAGAATAGGCAATTAATGGGAGTACCAGCACAATCGATAATAGTCCAACTCACCAAAGTGACTCCACAACAAGGAATGGCTTGAACCAAATGAAAACAGCTCAAGTGGCTTGATGAAGAGGCTCGGCTCGGACCTTGAGGCTTTACGGCTTACGTACGGACGAAGACGGCCCGTACGGCTTGGTGAAAACGGACGCTTGCGGCTGGACGCTGGCGGCTGGAACCCGTGCGGCTAGACGCTGGCGGCTGGAAGCATGCGGCTGGCCAACTGAGACGCGAGGCGAACGACTTCGTCCGACGGCCGTCGTCGTGGTGGTGTTCGCGGCGGCTAGGGTTTCTTTGTGACGGCTAGGGTTCTTTGTGAGGAAGAAGATGAATTGTAACTATGGCAAGCATCCCGAGGGTGTATTTAATATGTAAAATACTAATAATAATAATAACATTAATACCATTATTATTATTATTATCTAATTTTCCCCAAATAACTCCTCTTTTCCTTCATCTCTTCCTATTCCTATTTAATTTTCCCTCTCTCCTCATTAATATCCCTTATAACATATCTTTCCTTAATAATTAATAATGATAACAATAGTATTACCAATTTTCAACCATTAACCCCACATCTTTCCAAAATACTTTACTTTCCACAAAAATTAAAACCATCTCACAAAATAACACCCAAAATTAATAAAATGATAACGAAATATCTTGAAAATTTTGGGGTGTTACAATATTCCCTCCTTTGAAGATCTTTCGTCCTCGAAAGTCCTTTTTTTTTAATCCTCAAATAGCTCAGGATAATGAGCTCTCATGTCGTCCTCTCTCTCCCAAGTAGCTTCCTCAACCTCGTGGTTTCGCCATAAAACCTTAACCAAAGGAATTCCTCTGTTACGAAGCAGTTTAATCTCCCTTGCCAGAATCTCAACTGGCTGCTCCTCATAGCTCAAGTCCTCATTAATTAGCAATGGCTCATAATAAACTATATGTGAGGGATCTGCTACGTACTTCCTTAGCATGGAGACATGGAGCACATCGTGAACTGCAGATAACAAAGGAGGCAAGGCCAAACGATAAGCTGCGGGGCCAATTCTTTCAAGAATCTCAAACGGCCCTACAAAACGTGGACTCAACTTTCCCTTCTTCTCAAATCTCAGAACACCCTTCATAGGTGCTACCTTCAGAAACACCATGTCCCCCACATCAAATTCAAGATTCCTACGTCGTTTATCAGCATAACTCTTCTGTCTGCTTTGTGCTGTCAACATGCGAGCTCTAATCTTCTGTATGGCTTCGTTGGTGGTCTGAACTATTTCAGGACCTAACATCCGCTGCTCACCAACTTCACCCCAACATGTGGGGGATCTACAACTCTTACCGTATAGTGCTTCAAACGGCGCCATGCCAATGGTAGCCTGGTAGCTATTGTTGTAGGCGAACTCCATCAAATGCAAATGGGAGTCCCAACTCCCTGAGAACTCCAATACACAAGCTCGCAGCATATCCTCCAGAATTTGATTCAAGCGCTCTGTTTGACCATCAGTCTGAGGATGAAAAGCAGTACTAAAGTCCAATCTCGTGCCCATGGCAGCCTGAAGTCCCTTTCAGAACTTGGAGGTGAAACGGGCATCTCTGTCTGAAACTATGGATACTGGTACCCCATGCAATCTTACTACCTCCGTCATATACAATTGTGCTCACTTACTGGCCGTATAAGTGGACTTTCCTGGAACGAAATGCGCTGATTTCGTGAGCCTGTCTACAACAACCCATATCACTGTATAACCCTTCAGGGTTCTAGGCAGTCCAGAAATGAAGTCCATAGATATATTCTCCCACTTCCACTCTGGCACACCCAAGGGTTGTAACAAACCTGCCGGCTTCTGTCTTGGTGCCTTCACCTGCTGGCATACCAGACATTTACTAACAAAGTCTGCCACCTCTCTCTTCATATTTCTCCACCAGTAAACTCGCTTCAGATCCTGGTACATTTTTGTGCTGCCTGGATGCATAGAAAATGGAGAACTATGGGCCTCAGTCAACAACTCGGTCTTAACTACGCTGTCTGCTGGCACACATAACCGTTTGTCAAACATGAGCCCCTCATCAGTAGATATGGAGAACTCCTCGACTTGTCCTGCTTCTACTAAGCGGCGCTTACCCACCAAATAAGGATCAGTAAGCTGGCCGATAATAATTCTCTGCCTCAAAGTTGGCTGTACTGACAACTGAGCTAACTGCGAGGTAACTTCCCCTATTGAAACTGCAATCTCAGCTCTCTCAAGGTCTCTATGCAAATGAACCTGCCTAGTAATGAGTGCTGCAGAATGTGACACCTTTCTGCTAAGAGCATCGGCTACCACATTCGCCTTACCTGGGTGGTATAAAATCTCACAGTCATAGTCTTTAACCAACTCGAGCCATCTTCGCTGCCTCATATTCAACTCCTTCTGAGTGAAGAAGTACTTCAAGCTCTTATGGTCAGTGAAAATCTGAATCTTCTCACCGTATAAATAGTGCCTCCAAATCTTCAGAGCGAACACTACTGCTGCCAACTCCAAATCATGTGTAGGGTAGTTTTGCTCATGATTCTTCAACTGATGGGAAGCATAAGCAATCACCCTACCCTGCTGCATCAAAACACAACCCAACCCTTTCTTAGAGGCATCACTGTATATCACATAATTTCCAAATCCATCCGGTACTGTAAGGACCGGTGCACTAACGAGTTTCTGCTTGAGATCTTGGAAACTGCTTTCGCACGCTGGACTTCAAACAAAAGGAGTCCCCTTCCTGGTTAGTTGGGTCAAGGGACTAGCTATACGAGAGAATCCTTCCACAAACCTCCTGTAATATCCCGCTAATCCCAGAAAACTTCGAACTTCACTAACTGTAGAAGGTCGAGGCCAATGGGTAACGGCGTCGATCTTCGCTGGATCCACAGAAACTCCCTCACTGGATACTACATGTCCAAGAAAAGACACCTGCTTCAGCCAGAACTCGCACTTAGAAAACTTGGCATACAACTTATTGGCTCGAAGGGTCTCCAACACCTGATGCAAATGCTTCTCATGCTCAGCCTCTGTCTTGGAGTAAACTAAGATGTCATCAATAAAAACTATCACAGAAATGTCTAAGAAATCCTTAAACACCCTGTTCATTAATTCCATAAAAGCAGCAGGAGCATTTGTCAAGCCAAAGGACATTACAATAAACTCGTAATGTCCATATCGAGAACGAAAGGCCGTCTTAGATATATCATTGTCTCTAATCCTCAACTGGTCATATCATGATCGTAAATCGATCTTAGAGAACACAGTGGCCCCCTGCAGCTGATCAAATAGGTCTTCAATTCTGGGCAACAGATATTTGTTCTTGACTGTCACCTTGTTCAGCTCTCTATAGTCAATGCAAAGACGCATCGACCCATCTTTTTTCTTCACAAACAAGACTGGTGCTCCCCAAGGTGATACACTAGGTCGAATAAAACCCTTGTCCAGCAGCTCCTGCAACTGGACCTTCAGCTCTTTCAGTTCCGCTGGTGCCATTCTGTATGGGGCTCTCGAGATGGGACCGGTACCCGGTTTGAGCTCTATGGCAAAATCAACCTCTCGGCGGGGCGGAAGTCCTAGAAGCTCCTCTGGAAAAACATCGGGATATTCCCTTACCACTGGCTCGAATGATAAAGATACTTTAGGTCCTCTAGTGTCCACAACACTAGCCAAAATACTCCAAGTACCCTGATCGAGCAGCTTACTAGCCTTCATGGCTGAGATAACTTTGGGTAGGACCACAGTCCCAGCCCCTTTTATACTTAAAACTGGTTGCCTTCGGAGGGTTAAAAACTACCTCCTTGCGAAAACAATCTATGCTTGCATGATTAGCAGATAGCCAATCCATGCCTAATATTACATCAAAATCACGCATGTCCAATACCAATAAAGTTACATCTAAAACGTGCTTTGCTACTTCTATCTGACATGCTTTTATTTTTTCGCTCGACAACAAAATTTCTCCAGATGGAGTAGAAACGGACAACAGGTAACTCAATGGTTCTACTTCTAGATTCACATGCTGTGCAAATACTGAGGATATAAAAGAATGAGAGGACCCCGAGTCAAATAATACTAAGGCAAAGTGTCCCAAGATTGGGAGCGTACCTGTCACCACCGTGCCAGCTTTCTCGGCCTCTTGCCTATTAGTGGCAAAAACTCTCCCCTGACGGGTTGGGGAAGTTTGGTTCCCAACACCGTATGACTTCTGAGGGCACTTATCAGCTAGATGCCCAGGTTGTCTGCACCTGTAACATACTCCACTCCCTGCTAGGCAACGACCCGAGTGGTGTCTTCCACAATTTGGACACACGGGTAATACCCTCAAGGTTTGGCCTGCCTGAGTCGCTTCCTGTTTGTGCCGGTGGAACAATCCATCTGTCCTCGAATTCTTGTGTGGTGCAGCTATAGGTTGCTGCTCAGACTTCCGTTTCTGTCCTGGAGTTGGTCCCTTCTCTGCAGCCTTGGCCAACACCTTCCTCTCATGCAAACTCAGGTCTACCGCCATGCGCAGCGCATCGGCCTGGGTGGTTGGTCTAAGGACGCGAACGAAACCCTGAATCTCTGACTTGAGACCTCTGACGAACTTGTCAGCTCTCTCAGCCTCTGTTCTAACTAAATCAGGTGCAAACCGGGATAACGCATCAAACTCTTGATCATACTCTTCCACGGTCATGTTGCCTTGCTCTAGTTTTAGGAACTCCTGGCACATGGCCTCTCTCACCGTGGCGGAGAAGAATTTGGCATCAAAGTTCTCCTTGAACTGCTCCCAGGTGATCTTACTTACATCTCCACCTAACATCCTTTCTGTGGACTCCCACCAGCCTCTGACTCTGTCAATCAGTAAGTACACAGCGCACTGAACCTTCTGGTCATTGGGGCACTTCATATACCGAAAGATGGTCTCTACTGAACTCAACCACATTTGCGCCTTGGTGTGGTCTGCTAAAGATCCATCGAAAGTTTGAGGGTTATACTTACTGAAGTCCCTCAGGTGCTTGGCTTCGGCTGATAACATGTCTGGTAAGTGTTGGGCCACAACTGGGGCCTGAACTCCTGTGACGGGTATCTGAACACCTGCAGTCGGTGCCTGAGTAGGGGCTGTCTGGGTCTGTGGAGCCGGCTGTCGCTGTGCCATCACTTCCAATAATAGGTCCCTATACCTTTGCTCCATCGCAGCAAGATCTGCTTGAGTGACAGGTGCATTAGGGTCGACAGCTTGTGCAGATGACTGTCCCCCGCTTTATCCTTCAGGTTGTCCCTCAGGCTGGCTACTCCCAACTCCTCTGCCTCCTCTACCACCTCTACGAACACTTCTTCGTGGCGGCATTTTTCCTAAATTCCACCATTAAAAGTCTTTTACTACGAATTCATTCATAACATGCTTACTTACTTATCTAGTTTAATTCAGGCAAGGTCATATGCACAATCTTAAATTATATCTTAGTACGTACCTGGCGAGTGACGAAGGACCGTATTGACCATAGGGCTAAAATCAACGACTTACATCGTAAGTCAGTCTACAGAACCTAAGACTGGGCTCTGATACCAACTGTTTAAATAAAATGTAGTTTTTTTTTTTTTAAAAAAAGGCAAATTAATTTTTATAAGTTTTGAGAAATATTTAAATAAATAAGTAATGAGAATAATAAAATAAAATACTGATTTGGGCCCATAAAAATAAAAGAAATAATTTTAAAATAATTAAAGTTCTAAAGTTCTAAAAAGAATAATTCTTGAATCATAAATGCGGAAAAACTGAACTATTCCCTATGGCGAACCACGGTCACTTCTTGTCATTCGCCAACTTGCCCTTGCCTTTATCTTTACCTGAAAATTAAAACATTTGAGAGAATGAGTATATAAAATTATACTCAGTAAGAGACCCGTACTTAGTCTCCCTATGTGTTGTTAGTCTCTTGCTAGAGTCCTGCAATAAGGTACCACGCTCTATGGTGCTCCCGAACGCACGCTATCCAGTAGTCCCACCGGGACTGAACTGGGCTCTCGGTGATCCCGAAGGAGTCACCCTAAAGGAGAGTCGGGCTGTAAGTGATCCCGTCGAATCACGTCTCAGTAATACTCAAACATATATATGGGAGGGCCTTAATGGACCCCTCGTGGTACGACTCTAACCAGCAGACCAACAGAACACTATAGGCTATACATGCTCATCATAAAATCAACATTCAGCTCAACATACACAATCTCATAGATACATATAATCACATCATGCATCAATAATATGCATCTCAGGCAAAAAGGGAAAAATTCTCTTACTTGAAGATCCGCTAAAAATAATTCACTGGTTGACAGTCAATTCCTCCCAATACTCAATCCCGAAGATTAGGGTTGAATCCAACACAACCCTAAGTGAAACAATTCACAGTCTCAGTTCCTCCAACTATATTCGTTCCTTCAAGAAAACATAGATCCACTTAAATCCATAACTTTATTTATTCAGAATAGAATAGGCAATTAATGGGAGTACCAGCACAATCGATAATAGTCCAACTCACCAAAGTGACTCCACAACAAGGAATGGCTTGAACCAAATGAAAACAGCTCAAGTGGCTTGATGAAGAGGCTCGGCTCGGACCTTGAGGCTTTACGGCTTACGTACGGACGAAGACGGCCCGTACGGCTTGGTGAAAACGGACGCTTGCGGCTGGACGCTGGCGGCTGGAACCCGTGCGGCTAGACGCTGGCGGCTGGAAGCGTGCGGCTGGCCGACTGAGACGCGAGGCGAACGACTTCGTCCGACGGCCGTCGTCGTGGTGGTGTTCGCGGCGGCTAGGGTTTCTTTGTGACGGCTAGGGTTCTTTGTGAGGAAGAAGATGAATTGTAACTATGGCAAGCATCCCGAGGGTGTATTTAATATGTAAAATACTAATAATAATAATAACATTAATACCATTATTATTATTATTATCTAATTTTCCCCAAATAACTCCTCTTTTCCTTCATCTCTTCCTATTCCTATTTAATTTTCCCTCTCTCCTCATTAATATCTTTTATAACATATCTTTCCTTAATAATTAATAATGATAACAATAGTATTACCAATTTTCAACCATTAACCCCACATCTTTCCAAAATACTTTACTTTCCACAAAAATTAAAACCATCTCACAAAATAACACCCAAAATTAATAAAATGATAACGAAATATCTTGAAAATTTTGGGGTGTTACACGCATGGTCATTCTCATTGCTTTTGACATATAAACATTTGTCACATTCATTAATTTTAAACCCATCGGTCATCATTACATTGTCAAATTTTTCATGTCATTGTTTTGGTGCTTAGTTCATAAAAAGACCTAACTAATTTGCAAACTTTCCTTTCTTGATTGAGGAAAACAAACCCTTTAGGTTGTTGCATGTAGATCTCTTCATCTAACTTATCATTTAAGAAAGTTGTTTTTACATCCATTTGATGTATCTCAAATCCATGCAAAGTTGATATTGTTATGAGCATACGAATGGAAGTAATTCTAGTCACTGGTGAGTAAGTATAAAAATAGTCAAACCCTTCTTGTTGCTTGTAAGCTTTAGCTACAAATCTTGCCTTCTATTTAGTTATTGACCCATCAGTCTTCATTTTCCATTTAAAAATTCATTTGCATCCAAGTGGTTTACTTCCTATGGAAGATCAACTAGTTCCCAAGTGTGGCTATGCATAATAGACTTAAATTCACTAATCACAACCTCTTTCCAATATAGAGCTTCTAGAGAGGACATAGCCTCGTTAAATGTTTGAGGTTCATTTTCTAACAAATATGTTAAAAAATTAGGCCCAAATGATTTTGAGATTCTCATCCTTTTACTTCGATTAAGTTTCTCACCCTTATGTAACTCAACATTAGATCTACTTTGAGATTCATTTGTTATAGCATCAAAAGAACGTTTTTGTAAACTTGCTTCACAAGACATTTTTGTGTGGAAAATCATTCTCAAAGAATGATGCATTCCTTGATTTCATGATTGCATTAACATGTATAGCTGAAATATCTGATTTATGGACTATAAATTGATATGCACAGTTATAGCTAGCATAACCAATGAATATGCAATCAATAACCTTTTGTCCTGATTTTAACCATTTTATGTTTGGGCACTACAACCTTTGCTAGGCACCCCCACACTTTTAAGAATTTGTACAGATTTTTCTTCCTTTTCATTTTTCATAAAGAATATTTTGTGACTTCTTATGAGGTATTCTGTTTAATAAGTAATTTGCTGTCAACTAAGCTTCTCCCCATAAATTTTTGGGTAAACCAGAACTTTTAAGCATTGCGTTCATCATTCCTTAAGTGTTCAATTTTTTTCGTTAAGCAATTCCATTAGATTGAAGTGAGTAAGGAGCAGTAGTTTGGTGAATAATGTAATATTTTGAACAAAATTGTTAAAAAGGAGGGCCATATTCACCACCTCAATCTCTTCTTATTGCCTTAATTTTTGTGTTAAGTTGATTTTCAACAACCTCTTTTTTATAAAGCTTAATGACTTCAATTGCCTCATCTTTGCTTTTCAGCAGATAAACATAATAATATCTTGTGCATTCATCTATTAAAGTAATAAAATACTTTTTTCCACCTCTAGTTTGCACAAATTTCAAGTCACAAATATCACTGTGAATTAACTCTAGGGCTACTTGGGGGAGGGAAAGGAAAGGAACGGAAAGGACTGATAGTCTTTTCCATGTTTAGGGCAAAGATTAAGAGGGGGAAAGGAATAATTTTATTCCTCCCTTATTCCCTCTTATTCTTCCTCTTTCCCCCACTTAATCCTTCTCATTCCTCCTCATAATCCCTCTCTTTCCTTTTCATATTCTTTCTCTTTATTCTTCTCACTTCCTCTTTTCTCCCTACCAATCTATCTCTCTACTTCAATCTATGTGCTTCCTCTTCATCTTCTCCATTCGGCCACTCATCTAAACCACATCCTCTCAAACTCCCTTCAAACCTACACGTTCGTACACCAACTGCCTCATCTTTTTCCTCTCATGCATTTCCCCAAATAAAAGCTTCAAAGAAGTGATGTTAGTAAGAAAAATAAAAGCATTAAAAAGAGTTTGAGGGAATCAAGTGGAACCAGGAATTAAGGAGAAATTTAATTTGCAAATGACGTGGTGTCCCCGTGGGTGTGGGTTTCCTTGACTGGCCATGTTTAGAAATAAATGACGGCCTCCGATGCCTTCCCTCCGATCAGGCGTTCATTAACTCAGTGGCCGCTTCCTTGAATGGCTTGTCCTTAGGACTTGCCACTCAGAGCTCACCTTCATTGATTGTATTCCCCTTGTCACTCGGTTAACCCTCATGCGGTGATGACCTCCCCTCTACTGATGAGTGATAGATACTAATCGAGGGTTATGGCTTTGGTGGTTCCGAGCAAGGTAGGGTGACAAGATAATTTGAATACGTAAAGAATTAAGTAAAGGTAGGGTCGTTACAATTAATCACAAGTATTTTTGGAAATAAAATTTGTTGCAAAAAGATACATACCTAGATTCACCCGATAAAAGTAATTTGTATTTTACCCTTACTCTTACCATAGTTGGTGGAAGTACGGGTGTCGAACCCAAGAGAGTGAGACTAAGTAATTTTCTTTAATAAAAGTTTCAAAGAAGTGATGTTAGTAAGAAAAATAAAAGCATTGAAAAGAGTTTGAGGGAATCAAGTGGAACCAGGAATTAAGGAGAAATTTAATTTGCAAAGTCAATTCACAAGAAGAAGAAAGTAATGATTGAAACTCAATGAGAAAAGTGAGGGAACGAGCTTAAGGCACTAATCAATCCTCATCATTGAATTAAAGATGATTAAGAAATGATTTTTGCTTAATTAAGAGGGGCTCTTGATCAAGATTCTTGATCTTGGAAAAATTTTGATCAATATTTCAAGAAATGAGATGATCTCTATAAGGAATTAATTTGTATTCTTACAATAGTAATTAAATCCTAATCTTGTTCTTTAAAGAAAAGTAAAGTTTCCTTCACAAATTTGCAATCAAAGATTTAATTGGAATTAATTGTGCACTACAAAAATGATGCAATTAAATTCAAAGAAATTGCCAAGAACAAGGGAGATTCATCAATCAATTAATCAATTTCAAGATTTGATATGAAACAATCAAGAATTAAAGTGAGTTTTTGTGAGACAAAGGTAATCTAATTAATCTTGCATTAATTTTCATACCTATAGTATCTTGCATACAAAAATTGAATCAAAATCAAGAATTAAATTGACAAGGGAGATTGAAATTGAGAGATGAATTTAATTCTTGATACAAGAAAAATTAGGAATTCAACAAAAACTTACATGAAATTGAAGAATTGGTCTAATCTAATTACACAGAAAGTTAAAGAAAATAATTCCAAAAAAAAAAGAGTAACCCTAAGCCCACTACCTCTAAGTAATTAGACCTCTATTAATGAAGAAATATGAAATTTAATTGAAGAATGAAAAAATGGGGAAATAATTCTGGAATTTGAGAGAATTTGGGAGAAAATGTTGAATTGATTATGAAATTAGAGGAATTTAGGGGCTTATATACAAAATGTGGGAAATGCCTGTCACTTGGGCTCGAACTAACAACCTCTAGGCCCACGCGCGCTTCATATTGGCGAAAATTGGGAGTTTTTGCAGTCTTTTGCAAAATATTTACAAGTTTACATTGGAAATATTGAAGAAAAAATTAATTAACGCTTCTAGGATTCGAACCCAGGTGGCTGAGGGGAGCGCACATCAAGAGAGTGACACGTGTCGGCAAGGTACTGGCAGAGACGGGAAGAAACACTCATGTGAACGAACTTCAAATAATTCAGATTTTATTTTCGCATTGACGAAGGTTCGAACTTGTGACTTAAAGGTGTCGCATGTGGATGACTGTGAAACGACGTCGTATTGGTGTTGAATAATTTGAAAAATGAACGCTTTAGTGTGATTCGAATTCACGGCTTTAGGGCTGAGCTGATGGGCACATGTGGAGCCGACGCGTGTCACGACTTATTTAGTAAAATGCCCCTAATGTTCAAATTGCCCCTTCTCCTTCGTTAAAACGTTTTAGGTGATTTTTCATTGCGTTGGGTTCGTAACGGAGTCTTCCTTCATAATTTATACAAAATATCAAAATAATGAATATATGCATGCTATGGATTGAGAATAAGCAACATAAGAATGTGTGAATATTCGCCCCAATATAGGGATTGAGGTAAACTTTCTTCCTTCTATTCCTCTGCCTATGATGAGTATTTTTTTTTCCAATTTACATCTTATTTTTATTGCATTTTCCCCCACGCTCTCTTTGTTCAGTATTATTTGTGGTTTTTTTTCTATGGTGTTGTTCTTGTTCTGTCTTTTACTGCCGAGCATGATGGACGACCATCTCTGGTTTAAATTTTTTTTCCTTCTTCTGTATATATGTCTTCTACTGTGTATGTGGATTGCTATTTCCTTTTTGCTCCATGTTTTGTCTTCAAATCGACACTTTTGTTCCTCTTTGTCAAGGGTGATGTTGTTTTTATTTTTTTCTCTTTTTTTTTCCTCTTTGTGTTGGTCGTGGACTATTTTTTTTTTTTTTGTGTACAAAATAGAACAAAAAAATTATTTCTTTGTCCTTGTATTGCACTGTCTCTCTTTGACTTGTGTTGGCTGCCTTGACCATTCCTCTTGCAATTGTTGTCCCCTCAACACATCACATTGCACAGTGATATTAATTTTTTAGTTGGGGTTTTGGTAGCTTCATTAACTTTCTTATTCCCTTCCTATATATACATCATCCCTCTTCCTTACTTGATGTGGTTCGGTTCTGCTGTTTGTTCTATTGGTGTGCATCTTTTGGTTTCCCATTCCATATTGGTACATATGTTATCAAATGTTCTTGACTATCACGCGTACAATGTGTGTTATGCACTTTCGCATCCATGTTATACTACAATACGTTGCCTTACATGTTATCCATGTCTTTCCTGTCATCTCATTCGATATGGCTTCCATGCCTTTCATTTCACAACATTTGATTAGGTCCCTATGTATTCTATCCATTTCTCCGTATATGATGACATTATTTTTTTCATATGAAGTTCAATTTCAAATCATTAGACGAACTTTCGTTCTCTGAGGCAGAAAATAACATTTTCTTCATGTTCGAATATTTTTTTTCCATTTAACTATTATCCTTTTCATTTGCCCACTATTGGTATGTCCTTAGGTTCAAAGTAAAAGGTACGCTCTCACACCATTTTCTATATTATTTTTCTTCTTGGCCATATAATCGAATAGTTGTCCTTATGTATGTTTTATCGTAGTCTTATGCAGTGCGCTCTAGTACGTAGATTGCAATTTCGAGGTACTAGGAAATCTACATATTCAACTAACGTAGGTCATTTTTTCTCGCATGTATATGTCTTTCATTTAAAATTTAACATCTATGAACACTTGATAGAAAGCACATTGTAATTGGACATACGTTTGACATTGCATAAACCGAACGTGTGTGGAAAGTACAAATTTTTCTTTAATAGGATGCATTTGATATTTTACAAGTTGCCTTTATCTTGTTTTACATGTTGGTTTGTGCTGTTTGAGTTCACTAAATACGATTATGACACTTCTAGAAGTTGTTTATATGTTGGTAATTAAATGGTATATGGTCAAAAATTTCTTCGTACTAAAGTATCTTTAATTTTTTATATCATTTTTAACATGAAGCCTAAGTTGAAAATTAAACCCTCTACAACTTCTTGTTATAGAAAAACTGAAAAGAAAAAAAATTATAGAACATCTTCGTTCTAGTTGTTGAGTACATTGTGAAAAAAATTATCGTTGTACAAACCTTAGAACGTACTTTTCAACAACCCAAGACTTAGGCTATTTTTTCATACTACAAAAGTTCGATTATATACTCCTGCAAATAATAACTAAATTTTGTATACTTCACCGTACAAATATATTAAATTAATGCGTAAACTTGTTAAGGCCAACTAAATAATAGAGGAAAAGGTTGATAGAGTATTGTTGCAATTTTAGGGTGGAAATTGTAGAACCGAAATTTGTCAAATATAACGAAGTAGACGAAACAAGACCAAACCGTTTAAAAAATGCATTACATCACAATGAGCTAATCATCACGAATTTTTGCAACATCAACATGCTTTTAGACTCCATCTAATTAAAGTATTTAGCAGGTTGCCTCTTAGTGTAGCTTTTAATGGATCCTACCGAACTCGTTCAAGTTTTGACTGCCTTCACAATGGCCCAACGCCAACTGCTACAGGTGTTGGAGGCATTGTTGAATGACCACAAGAGACTGCCACAAGTATCATTCGACATTAGGCATATGATTAGGCAAATAACATACTTTTGCATGATACACGCGTTTGACCTTGTATGTCGACAAAGTATGCAGATGGATAAACTCTATTTCATAATCCTGTGTCATCTACTACAAACAACGATTAGATTAGAATCAACTAAAATCGTCGATGTTGAGGAGATGGTTACTATCTTCCTCCACGTGCTTGCATACAATGTTAAGAACCGCAAGATTCAACGGGAGTTCGTAAGATCGGGTGAGATAGTCTCGCGGAATTTTAACCTAGTTTTGATGGTCACGCTTCGTTTGAAAGATGAGTTATAAGCAAAACCACAGTCGATCACAAGCATATGCAAAGATGCAAGGTGGTTGTGTTTTAGGGCTAGGCTTATTCTATTTTGTTTAGTTATACACAACGACTTTGTCTGATTTCATATTGGTCGTTTATTACGCGCTGCAGAATTGTCTTGGTGCCCTAGACGACGCATACATAAAAGTGAACGTGGCAGCAAGTGATCGACTAAGGTATCAAACCCGAAAGGGTGAAGTGGTGAAGAATGTCCTCGACATATGCACACAAAAGAGGACTTTGTTTTCATTGTATCAGGCTGGAAAGGATCCACAGCCGACTTCCATATCTTAAAAGATGTCATTTCATGACCCAACAAACTAAGTGTTCCAAAGGGTAACATTACGTGTCTCGAAACTACTATATTCCTGTCTTTATTCTAATACTCGTTGTTTAGGTATTACTAAATTAAATATCATATCAGGGAGCCTACTACCTGTGGGACGTGGGGTACCCAAATGCGGAGGCATTTTTGGCACCGTATAGAGGCTAAAGATATCACCTACAAGAGTGGTGTGGAGCTGGAATCGTTCTTTTACATGAAACATTCATCTGCATGGAATGTTATTGAACGAGCTTTGGGTTTGTTGAAGGGCCACTGGGCAATACTTCGTGGAAAGTCATACTATCCAGCTCAGGTTCAATGTCACGCTATTATAACGTGTTGTCTACTCCACAATTTAATAAATCGAGAGATGATGAGCGCTGACATGACAGACAACAACAATAAGGGTGACTCAAACTACGCAATGACGAGTGGTGACAAAATCAACTACATTGAGGCCTCTAACAAGTGGACTCAATGGTGGGATGCCTTGGTTGAGTCGATGTTCAAAGAATGGCAGTCGCGAAATGACTAGTACGTGACAATGAGTTGTAGTACAAGCATGTCATAAAAGCTTTTTATATAGAATGATTGTGCTTCCATTATTTTGTACTCTGTTGTGTGTGTATTGACGATGTTCTATTTAATTTTACAGTCAAGTTGATAACTTTTTAATTGTATGCATGTAAACTATTGATTGTATACATATGCCACTTACATATTCACTTGTGTTATTCAATTTGGTTTGTCAATATGGAAGGTTTGTCGAGGAATCCTAGCACCCGTGGACAAGGGTGGAGGAGTCATGCCTCGTTGGCTGTCTTGTGGACCTGGTCAATGCAGGCGGGTGGAGGTCGAATAACGGGATCTTTCGACCCGATTATCTATAACAACTGGTCAGAATGCTGGTAGAGAGGATGTTAAGATGAAAATTGATGTCAACCATTACGATCGAATAGCATAATCAAGTTAATGAAAAGAACCTTCCAATCACTTGTAGAAATGTGTGGTCCAACGTGTAGTGGCCTTGGCTGCAACGACGAGCTCAAGTGGGTTCGGGTAAGAAGCAACATGGACATTAGTTGTTTACTGCGTTATATTATAATACTAACGATAATTTTTAATTTATTTGCACAGACACATCCTACAGTAAAAGGTCTACTAAACAAATATTTTTCACATTATGATGAGTTGTCATACGTATTCGAGAAAGACCGCATGATAGGGGCTCGTGTGGAGACCTTCATAATCGAGTCGAATGTACCAAGCGACAACAACGAAGTACGAGAGAAAGATGGGTTGAATATGGAGTTTTCCACTGTGTGTAGCTCGAGAATGAACATGTCCCTAGAAGACATGATGGTCAGACGACCTTCTAGGTTCGAGTAGAAGCAAGAGAAAGTGCGACATGTAGCTGTTCAACAATTTCAACCTCATTTGCGATGCCATGGACTGTACGAATGAGCAGCTCAAGGCGATTGTGAAATGGCCAGATAAAGCTTGCCATAATGAAGCTGCTTTGCGATGGGAAGTAATTGCACACTTGGAGTTCATTCCGAGCCTCAATGAAGAGAACCTGACCAAATGTATGATATGGTAGTGACAACAAAAATGTCGATAATGCATACATTTTTTGACATGTCTGATGCCCTGAAGCCCACCTACTGCAGGGTCATTCTCCACGATAACCCCTGATTGTCATTCTGCCTCCACCGCATGACAAGTTATTCATCTCGTTTTCATTTCTTTTCTTTGTTTATTTTCTGTTAGACTAATGAATTGTGTAATTGATGTTCTATTTAACTGCATCTGGAAAACAAATACATTTGTTTCCAATAAATTTATTTTGTTCCACTGGAATTATGTTGGTTATCGTTTTTATGAAAAAATATTGATAAATGAAAAAAAATTAAATTTATAGAAATGAAAAAAATTACAAATGAAAATGAAAATTAATAAATTTGTTTATGTATTGGATTTACAGTACAAATTGAAAAAAATATTTTATACAAATGAAAATAATTATTTTTTTTTTGTTTTTTGTATTCGGTTCACAGTACAAATTAAAAAAATATTTTTATAGAAATTAAAAAAATTAAAAAATTATTTTGGCATAATCCTTTTCACATAATCCTTCCCCCAAAGATTATAATAATCATTTCCTCCACTTAATCCCCTGTTCCATATTCCTTTCCCTCCTTATTTCTTTCCTTTCCCCAAACGCCCCCTAAAGATTTGGTAATTCTCTAAGTTGAATGAAAAGATGCTTTGGTCATTTTTTATTCCACAACACCTCACATTTATGATTTGTGTCAAAAGTGAATTTTGGAATCAAGTTCATATTAATTAGCCTACACAAAGAATTGAAATTGACATATTCTAGTCTTTCATGCCAAACAAATGACTCGACAAGTAAAAGTAGATACTTTATTATTAATAATACTTTTGGGTACAACTGTAAGTACATTTAGTTTAAACCAACCATCACTCAAATAACCCTTTCCACATACATCTCATTCCTGGAAAGAACAAACTTGTATATTAGATACAAAGACCAACTCAAAGCCATTCTTGCTAAGCAATGAACCAGAAACTAAGTTCTTATGAATGTCAGGAACATGAAGCACATTGTTGAGAGTGAGTTCCTTGCCAAAGGTCATCTTAAGAATCACTTTTTCTCGACCCTCAACCTTTGAAGTAGAGGAGTTACTCATAAATGATTGTTCTCCACTAAAGACTGACACATATGATGTGAACATATTCTTGCTGTCCTAATGTCTACCCACCATTTCTTGGAATTGCCCACCATGTTGCATTCTGAAATGATTGCACAAAGGTCAATATCTACAACACCATGTGATACTTCATCAACTTCTGTGATATGAGCTTGATCATGTTTTTTCTGAAAATTCTTTGGCCTACAAAAATTCTTAGATTGATGTCCCATTTTGTTGTATTTGTAGCACTTGCCATTGAACTTTTTTGTGAATCGTGCTTTTTTATTTGAACACTCACCAGAAAACTTCATTTTCTTGTTACTTTGTAGTCTATTTTTCAAAATATTGGCCTTGGGATCTATTGTACTATCCATAGTACACTTTTCTTCCTTTCTATTATTCTCTTCAATTCCAAGTCGGACCACAAGTTCCTCAAGTTTTATCTTTTTTCGTTTATGCTTGAGATGCATCCATTCATGAAAAAATACAAACAATTAATCATTTATTGCAACATTTATTACTAATTTACTTATATGTTTGTTTGTTTTTTTTTTTTTGTAACTCTTATTACAAATTAAAAAAATGCTTTGATATCAATTAAATTTACCATTTTATACCTGTTGCCTTAATCATTCCTTTTTTCTTCCTTTTTATTTTTGTCTGCTTCATCAAATTTGTATGTTGAACTTAAATTTGAACTTCATCCTCCTCCATAGTTTTCTTTCTTTCTTCTTATGTTTTGAATATACTTCTATTGATTATATTCCTTAATCCAACGAGTACACGTCTGAATTTGGGAGCTTGTTAACTTTGGGGAGCAACCATCATCACAATTAGCACCACGATCTTGCTGTAAATTTGCTTTTAGGACAGTAGTTTGTCACGGTGCAACAATTCTTTGTTATGTCCATTCTAAAGTTACACGACCTCTTACATTAAAAAAATACACACATTTAACTTCTTAATATATAAATATTGTAATAATTATATCATAGTTTCCATGCAAGCCGTAGTTATAAAATATAAATAGGGAAATTGCATAGGATAGGATTTTGAGAATATGATATAGCAATTATAGCACATTGTTTTAAAATTTTGCAAATATGGCAAAATTCTCACTTCTCCATCTTAAATTTGTTATTATTCCTAAACTACCCTTCAATAATTTATTTCTCTTTCTCTTTCTCTTTTTAATGTCCTACTCATTGTTTATTTATTCTCCCACTTTTTAAGGCCCTAATTATTTGTTTATTCTTATACTAGAAAAATCATTTATTCTTTCTGTCTTAATCTTAATTTTTAGAATATCAATAGTACAATAATTGCAATATGAAATATAATGGTTGTTGATCGGATTAATCATTTGTGATTTTTTTTAAATTTCTTCGATGTGTATTTTGAGTTGAATTTGATTCTAAATTATTTTATTTATTTTTTTATATTAATTTTGTTTTGGTTTTACTTTGTCTCAGTTTTGTATATCAGTGTTGTGATATACTTGTATTATATGTATTAGTTGGTTAATATACTTACTACGTGATTTTTTCGTTTTTTCAAATTTTATGCAGTTCATTAGAGTATTATTAAGTATATGAATGATGTAACTCAGTGTATCATTATCAAGTATATCAATAATATATTGTTAAAGCATATCAGTAAAATGAATCATTATCAAGTTTGAACCAAGTCTACAAATGTATATCAATAGTATATCAAGTGTATAAGTAGGACTTCAAGCATATCAAGTGCATTTAATCAATCAATTGTATAAGTGAAAAATACTAAATGTATCTGCAGTGCATCAGGTGTATCAATCAAATGTATCAGATGTATCAAGAAGTATTAGGTGTATCAAGGGATATTAGGTGTATCAATCGTGTATAAGGTGTATCAAACGTATATTTGTAACGAGGACATTTGTAACATTTTACCTTTTGATGTGTGAGCTGGGTTTCGTTTTTGTCATTTTTGTAAATAATAAAATGTGTGCTATGGACTTAATTATTATAATTTATTTTGCCATTTTTGTAAGTGCCCCATATAAATAATTTGAAATCTATTTATTCATTTCGTAACTCCATCTATATATGGTATATACAAAAACTGATGGGAGATTTATGTAATTTAAGGATGGAACTATTCTTTGTTATTTTTGATAATATATAACTAAAATAGAAAAAAGGAGATTAGATATAAGAAAAGATGTTAACTAGGAGAAATATAATTGAAAATCATAGATGGTTGGTGAAAGTGTATTTAGTAGGGATGTCTCTATCGAAAGATGTTTTAACTATTCTCTCACATGAAACCAGTTGTGATTTTGGTTGGGCCAGATGGGGTGGTGTGGTCCACTGAAGAAATAATGGACTGGGCCAAAGTCCAATCTATGGCTCAACAGATTCCATTGCTAGTTTTGTTTGGAAGTTCTAGGAAAGGGAACAGTGGGATTGGATAGTGAATGAGTTTGGAAATGTTAGAGAGTTGACGCCAACAGCTGGGCTCCTACTGCACCATTGTCGCTTTCAAATACTCTTCCAATGAACGTAAAAAGCTGTTGTTGGCGCGTGTCCCGTGGACCACTCAGTTTCCGGTCTGCAGCTTTCCCAGACTGAGATCCGGCGGGCGTACCTCACAATCCCCAAAAATCAAAGGTGCCTCTCACTCACTCAATTTTTGAATTCGCATTGGAAGAATCATTCATTTATTATGCTTCCTCTTGCTCCCTCCTCTCCCCCAAACACAATTTCTAAAACCACCCGCATGATGTTAGTATTACCTATTTACATTTTCACTAAATTATAAAAAATATCCCTTAAATTTATGGTTTGTCTTCAAAATGTTTCTAAATTTTCAGAAGTTTCAAGTAAACCTTCTAAACTTTTAAGAATGGTTCAACAAATATTTGTATGGTTTGTTTTGAATGAAAATAGTTAAAATTTTGTTTAAAAATACCCATCAACTATTAAAAAGTTTCATAAATACCCTTAAAAAATTTAAAAATATTCTCATTATTCCAATTTTTACCCCAAATATCTTAACACCCAAAATAAAAACCAAAGTTTCAAGTTAAAACCATAATTTTAAACTTTCCTTGATATATCAATATTTTTACATTTTCATGAGTTCGATATCAATACAAGTAATAAGTCAATATTTCCCATACATCTTAAAAAAATCCACCAATCACAAAAATAAACATCAAAATGAAACTAATATAAGTATAATATAAATAATAGACATGTTTACTCATTTGAAAATAGTAAAATATTATTTAATAATTTAAATTGATTTTTTTAAATTTTTTTTTATAAATATCCATCAAAATCAATTTTTTTTTGTAAAACTAAGACTTTGATATCAACATTGATATTTTAAACCTTGCTTAAAACATAAAATTCCATAAAACCTCACAAAGTTTCAAAATGAAAACTTCTCCTTAAAGCATACTAAAATGATAATTAGTCAAACAAAAAAAATCTCACATTAATAGATTTATAAGACTATCACTGTACGTTAATAGTCAAATACGAAAAAAAAAAAATAAGTTAAATGTCTTTTAGCTATATCACAAGCTTAGGACTATTCGTTTAGCTAAAGCACATTGACAGTAAAAAACACATTGCACTTTGGTAACCCAGTTCGACAAATATTGCCTACATCTAGGCAGCTTCTCTCCTCAGATAAGGAGTATTATTGAGATTCATAATATGCAACTATCTCACTGTTTACATTAAATAATCATATCATAATTATTAGTAAACTCAAGCACCCCCTGAAGGTGTGCAGAATAAACTCAGGCTCTCCCTGAGGATGTGCAAAATCTCTTTGAAGACTGATTCAAGCTCCCCCTGTCTTTATGAACTGATCCCGCAATTCAGTTCTCTTCTCATGAACATACTCCTTATTCTTATTTATTTCATAATCATATCAAACATACAACTACAGTGATTAGATCAACATCAGATATTCGTGACGTTCTTCACCTTCTGCAGTTGTCTTCGTGCGAACTCGTAATCTTCTTCCAGTAAACTTTCTGTTTTTCGCCCACACTAACAAACATAATCTACTGATATATATATTCTTAGAATATATTATGTAGATATCTTTTCCATAATCAAAGGAAACAATCTTATCAAGATTCCTAAATAATAGGAACATTAGATATTTTCATAAAAGAATTAAGAATTATACATTATTTGACAAAATATCCTAACATAATACATTTTTTTATTGGAAAATTTTCATAAATATAACAAATCAAAAAAATATTTACGGCTCGTGTAACAAAACGAAAAAACCTATGAAATTGACCATTTTTTTTTTAATTTCAGGTATGTCCTTCCTTATCATCGTCTTTCTTCTCTCCTCTATTACGACTTTTTTCTTTTCCTCTACGATTTTTTTTCTTTTCATCGTCCTTTTCTCTTCTTTTGCATTTTTTTAATATTTCTGTTTACCCTTCCTTTCCATATTTTTTCTTTTGCAATTTTTCTTTTCTTTTCATTGTCTTTTTCTCTCCTTCTGTAACTTTTTTTTTTTAAAAAATTCAAACTGTTATTTGGTTGTTTAAGATCGAGTGCCAAATATAAAAGATTGTGAAAAAAATCGTTGGGATATTAGATTGCCAAATGTAAACAATCGTGTATCAAAAATAGCAAAAAGTAAACTATTGTTTCCCAAATCTAAACGATTGTTTTCCAAATCTAAACGATTGTTTTCCAAATCTAAACGATCAAATCTAAACGATCATGTGACAAATATAAACGATCGTGTATCAAAGAATCTTGAAAAAAAAAACGTTGAAATTTGGATAACCAAATTTAAACGATCAAATCTAAACGATTGTGTATCAAGTTGAATGGTCATGTACCAAAGAATCTTGAAAAAAATCGTTAAGACTTGGCTACCCAAATCTAAATGATCGTGTGTCAAATCTAAACGATCGCGTACCAAATAATCTTGAAAAAAAATCGTTTATATTTTGCTACACAAATTTAAGTGATAAAATCTAAACGATTGTATGCCAAATTTAAACGATCGTTTGCCAAATCTAAACGATCATGTACAAAGAATCTTGAAAAAAATAGTTTAGATTTGGGTACGATCAAATCTAAACGATCGTGTAGAAAAGAATTACCAAATCTAAACGATCATTTTCCAAATATATTAGGCGTGCTGGATGCGAATTAATCGCGGGACATTTTTTGTATTTTTCATTGTGGGTTTGTGGGTTTTTTCCGTTTTCGAAATTGTTCTATAGGGTGTAAATATTTTGCTGCTTTTTTATATTTTTGAAAAGACCCATTTTTTATTTGATAATTAACTTTATGTTATTTACAACAATAACTATAAAGATTGGTTGTGTTCATGATCTATTATTGTGTATTAATAGTCAAATAAATTTAATACTACGGTTTTAACTTAACATTCAAGTTTTTATTTTGGTTGATGAGAAAATTGGTTTAAAATTTTGATGAATGCGAATATTTAAAAAAAAAACTTTTTTTAAGCTCAATGGCATTTATGATACTTTTTCAATAGTTTAGGGGTATTTTTCAAACAAAAATTTAAGAGTTTCCATCTAAAACTAATGACATGAGTATTTTTTACCATTTTTAAATGTTTAGGGCATTTTTTAAACTTTCGAAAGTTTAAAAGTATTTTTTACACTAACTACAAAGTTCAAGGGCAATTTTTTCTTTTATAATTTAACCTTCTAAAGTTTATGGGTATTTTTTAGAAAAATTTAGAGAAAACATCTATTTTAGACGTAGATAACGTATTTTTCCCTTCATTTTTTATTTTTTTTATATTCAAGTATTTACTTTACTTAATTTTATTTTATTTTTATAAAAGAAATTTGAATTTGAATTTTATATTTGAATTTACTTTTAAAAAAACGAGAAAAGAAAAAATATACAAAGAATCTCACATTTCCTCTCCCTATTTTCCCTCATCCACTCCCTCCACACGCTTCTCTCAATTTTCTCTCTCACGACCTTTTTTCCCTTTCACTCATCAACATTTTCCCACTTCCTCTTCCTTCTGAACTCTCTAAAAAAACCTACCAAACTCGCTTTCCTCTACCTTTTTCCCTCCGTAAAAAAGCCACCACCTTATCCCCCTCTAAAAAAACAGAGGGGAAGATTTTCTTGGAAGACTTTTCTTCTGAGAGAGACACATTGAGATTTTAGATTTTCTTTTTATCGTCAAAAAAATCATTTCGATTTTGTTGTCATTTGGAAGGGTTGAGACGACAGGAAGAAAATTTTCTCCAAAATCAAGGTCTTAAAAGATATTTTCCTTTCTTTTTCCAATTGGATGATTTGGTGATTACATCTTATTTGTCATATTAATTTTGTTTGGACACCGAGGTTTCAAATTTTTTAGACCAGATCGGTTTATTGTGCTTTTAAGTTTTTTAGATTTAGGCCAATTTAAGTATTTATTGTGTCTTTAAATTCATTGGAATCCCTCTATGTTTATTTTAGGGAAATTGCATAGGATAACATTTTTGAAAATATGATATAGCAATTATAGCACATTGTTTTAGAATTTTGCAAATATGACAAAATTTTCACTTCTCCATCCTAAATTTGTTATTATTCCTAAACTATCATTCAATAACTTATTTCTCTTTCTTTTTTTAATGCACTACTCATTATTTATTTATTCTGCCACTTTTTAAGGCCCTAATTATTTGTTTATTTTTATACTAGAAAAATTATTTATTCTTTCTATCTTAATCTTAATTTTAAAATATCAATAATACAATAAATGCAATATAAAATATAATATAATGGTTGTTAATCGGAGTAATTTTACTTCATTTGTGATTTTTTTTTTGACTTTCTTTGATGTGTATTTTGAGTTGAATTTGATTTCAAATGATTTTGCTTTGGTTTTTTACATTAAGTTTTTTGTTTTACTTTGTCTCAGTTTTGTATATTAGTGTTGTGATATACTTATATTATATGTATTAGTTGGTTAATATACTTACTACGTGATTTTCGTTTTTTCAAATTTTATACAGGTCATTAGATTATTATTAAGTATATGAATGATGTAGTTCAGTGTATCATTATCAAGTATATCAACAATATATTGTTAAAGAATATCAGTAAAGTGAATCATTATCAATCAATTGTATAAGTGAAGAATACTAAATGTATCTGTAGTGCATCAGGTGTATCAAACATATATTAGTAATGTTTCAGGTGTGTATCAAAAGGTATCGAGTGTATCAAAGAGTATCAGGTGCATCCAAGTGTATCAATCAAATATATCGGGTGTATCAAGAAGTATCAGGTGTATCAAGGGGTATTAGGTGTATCAAGGGGTATTAGGTGCATCAGACGTCTATAAGGTGTATCAAACGTATATTAGTAACGAGGGCATTTGTGACATTTTACCTCTTGATGTATGGGTTGGGCTTCGTTTTTGCCATTTTCGCAAATGATAAAGTGTGTGTGCTATTGACTTAATTATTATAACTTATTTTGCCATTTTTGCAAATGTCTCTTTATTTTATTTGGCATCATGCTTTATTTGTTTGGCATCCTGTGTTATTTATTTCATGGCCTATCATTTTGTTTCACATTGTTTCACAACCTATATTATTTCACAACTATTTCTCAAATTTCACACTATTTTGTTATTATTATTATTTTTTAATTTATAATTTGAATATAAAAATTAAATCAGAGAAGAAGTAATATTTTCATGGATTTTCTAATTTAAATTCCATGAATACATGAAATTTCTTCATTTGAAATTTAATTAATAAATTGTCTTTAAAATTATAAATAATTTCATATTTTAAATGAGACTGAGTAGTGTTTTCTATAAATTTATTAATTCTTAGATACATGAAATTTCTCGTTAACACATATGATGAAGATTAAAATACCAGATTAAAATATCAAAGTTTGGTATTTTAATGTTCATGAGGTTAGTAAAAAAAACAATCTTTTGAAACGTAAAATAAACTATATTTTTCTAATGGCTCCTATGCTACTCATAATTAACGATTCATGTTTAATTTTTTTTTTTATTCGATGTGAATTGATAACCATGAGACATTTAAAAAACCAAATATAAAACTTTATTTTGTGAACCACTTTAATTTAGTTTAAAAAATAAATTTTGGTAGCCACTTTTATGAGTGTTGTAGGGTGTTAACATATCCCTTATACACAACAGACTCTCGAACTTTAAATTTGAATTTACGTAGACCAATATTTATTTTTATATTTATTTTTGTGGCCAACCACGCCTTAATATGGTTGGTGGCGACTCCAAACCTATTTATTTTCAAAAATTACATAAATTGTTACAAAACTAAAAATTTAGGGACTAAAATCTTTACAAACCAATGCTCAATAACTATATTGTTAATTCTATAAAATTTAAATTCAAAGACTAAAAGTGATTTTTAACTTTTTTTTTTCAACTTTTGATATTTCAGCATAGCAAAACACCTTCAAACTTGAAAAAAAAAATCTGAAACTAGACCAATGATCAAAGGCCACATTTACTAATATGTGATTAAAATTGGTGTGATCAATCGTAGTAATTTTTATTGACGTATCAATCGTAATAGACATCAACTATAAAGTTATTAGAATTATTTTAAGAATGAGTGTAATATTGGACTTAACCGCATAATATTAGTAAACTACCATGTGTATTTAAATAATTACCCCAATCAACCAAACAATCCATTATTTGCAGTCTATTTAAAAAGTCTTGTCAACTGTTTTGTTCTCTCCTTCTTCTTCCTCATGCTCGTATGTTCAAAAACATCCAAAACGCAAACGAAAGTGTGAATCAATTGAACAATAACTAGAAGAGGAATGGAAATGTGATTGCCTCTTCTAGTTGTTCAATAATTGGTAACTAGAACATTTTGATTTCTAAATTATATTAATAGTTGATTTGACATTTGATGTCAGAAGTGCAACAAAAAAATCGAAAAAAGAAAAACAAAACCAAAGCAATTCATGGGTTTGATGTGATTTTTTAATATAAAATTAGACATATGATTTGCAAAAAAAAAAAAATATTGGTTGATTTTTATATTGGTTTAGATCGATTAAAAAATCAACCAATACTAAGATGAATTAAGAGTACATACACTCGTAGAAATACAATCTAACAATAGATATGTTTTGGTATTTTAACTATTCGTTCTTTTGTAAAAAATAAATTGTTTTGCAGCATATTGATTTTTTTTTTTATAGAAAAATGCCAAGAAAAAAAAAACAAAAAAAAAGTTCAATTTCAATCTATTAAAACATAAATCCAATTTTAACTTGTAAATTCATTCAAAGCAAAAAAAAAAAAGAAAAAAAAAAGAGGAAAAAAGTGTAAAAGAGACCAAAACGAAAATAAACCAAACCAAATAAAAATCAATCAATTGGTTTTGTTCTTTATTGGAAATCAATTTAAACTTTTTTTCATATAAAATCGAGTAGTTTGGTTTGGTTCTTGGTTGACTTAGATAGACAAAACTGAACCAATTATCATTTATCATTTGCATCACTCTATACTCTACTCATCACTCTTTCAATTTGGTTAAGTTCCACCGACATTGTTACCATATCTTGAAATTTATACAATTTGGGTTAAAAAAATTTGTACTAATATCCTTATTGATCAAACAAATCGATAAAATTGATAACCATGTTATTGAAAACTATAAAACTTTTGATTAAGACTCATTATTGAACAACCAAATCAATTTGAATGGTATAATTGATGCCAGATAAATTTTGAAAATAATTTATAAGTGTTTCAAAAATACTAAAAAGTCATACATAATTTTTAAACGCAATCGAATTGACAACTCTCACGTATGCAATTAGATAACGGTATGAGAATGAAGATTTTTTTAATGGGATTTATATTTCATGAACATTACACAACACTAGTAAGCATCAACAAAAAAAAAAATATAATCAAATTGGTCCACTCCCCAAATGACCATAGGTAAATTATGCTTAGATGAAAATAAATTTTGCAATGATTAAATTTTTTTTAGTTTGCTTAGTTTGAATTTTGAAATTTTTGAAACAATTTTTTACTTAAAAATATTTTTTAACTACTAAACTCATGATTAGTTTCTATATATGACATTTTCAAAAATAACAAAATCAATCAAAATATAACAAAATTTTAAATTTTATCAATGATAGACGCTAATAAATTTCTATCAATCTCTCTTTTTATATCATATAAACATATAGAAGTATATTTATTCATGTATATCATTGATTGAATATAAAATTTTGTTGTATTTTTTAAATAATTTCAATTTCTTTTGTTATTTATATTAATTTTTCTTTTATATATTATGTTTTTTTAAAAAGTATTTTCATTTTATATGTTATCAGTCTAACCTTTTAAAAAAAACTAAATTAGAAAATAGGGAAAATATAAATTTATAATCCTAAATTTTCAAGCATATCAAGCTGCTCGATCCCCCAGTGGTCCCAGTCTCAACCTCAAAGATTAAGAAGGGCATATCAAGCTACTCAACCCAATGGTCTCGATTGAGGCGGCCATATTTGATCTTTGACCCAATTGACCTCCATTCTTCTAGTATTTTCCCTTGGTATGTGTTCGCATGAAGTTCCCAAAGAAACGTGTTTCGTGGAGTTAAACTTGTTTTGATGTTGATTTGATATGAAGTGGTTCGATCTCTAGTACTTGATCTTTTGATTCTCTCTCTTAATTGAATGTGTAAGCTTGATGTATGGAAGCGGAATGTTTGATGTTCTTAAAGTTGGAGTCTTGTATCTTTAAAGGAACTTCACTTTTCGAGTGTAGTCATACAAATTGTTTCTTAATTCAAAGGAATTTTGGTTTTCGAGTGTGGTCAACTTCTGAAGCTAGGGAATCTTCTAGTTGTTGGGAAAATTCTCTCCAAGTCTTTTAGAGTGTTTTTGATCCTTCAAATGACGAAAACTTCTTTATTTATAGAGTTTTCTAGTAGACTTTGTGGACTTGGGCTTGATTGGTTTATGAACCTATTATATTAGATTTTGACTTCATTTATTGTTTGAGATAAATTTAGGAGATAAGTGTGAAAATGGCAAAATAATAGAGTATAATTTGAAAAATAGCAAATTCTAAAAATAATTTGATTTTTAGTAAATTCGCATGAGGTAGATTTTTTTTTACAATTTTTCAACCGATTTTACCCTTTGATAGGCTGAAACTTTTTTTTTTTTCCAGTTAGCGTGTATTTGTGCAGCGTAAAATAATGGAATATAACACATAATTATTATTGCAGTGTATTTGCATATCATTCAATTTTACAATACTATTAAATAAATATTTATGTTTCGGATTGATCTCATTTAACCAATATATGCTAGATTCATGCCTTCAATTTATAATAGATTATCGAATTTGAACTCTTCAAATCAAATGCTTAACAAATTATTTTTTAATAATATCTATTTATTTTACACTATTTAATTCACACCATAAAATCATTGATAATATTATTCCTTCAGGATACGTTTCATAATCTTAGCTTAATTCTTAATAACATATTATTATATATTATTATATATTATAAATACATAATTTTTCATATAACAATTCATTATATAATTTATTCATTGTACGTTTTTTAAGGTTTGGTTAATTCTTACTAATATCTAAATATATCATACAAATTCACAAATTTTCATATTTATCCTTAATTGTTTTCAAATTATATATATTGTAATAAATATATATTTTATCATTTGATTTTAAAAGTTTAGTTGGAAGATCTCCAAAATTTGAATTTAAAATTATAACTTTCCCTAAAATTATGTATTTGATATAATAACGACTTCATATTAAGAGTGTATCCTCCTTATGATTATGCATATAACAAATATTCCATAAACGGATTGGTATTAATAATAATGAATTGACTTTATTTAAAGTGAATAATGTTAATATAACCATATGTATGGATAATAAAAATTTCATTAAACTAATGATACAGATGTTAAATGCATCGAAATTAGGGGGAATAAAATCCTTTTATGGAACTATCGTTAAATAAGATATATTTTCCATGGATATTATTTACTATTATTTAAAATTTCGTTTTAAAATTTGATTTAAAACCACCAAAACACTAAAAAAATATTATTCAAATGTCAATATCCCAAAAAATCCGTGAGAATAATATGATTTTTATCTAAAATTATTTAATTGTACCATTTACCCTACATAGTTTTTTAATCAGACTTTTATTTTGAGGTACAACAATATTCAAATGAATTTATTTTCAGTTCGGTGAATAATTTCGCATTTATCGGCATGTTTTGGAATTCTTTTACGGCAGCTGTCGACTTTATTGTTCGTCTGTATTTTAATTCCTTTACCTTTATCCTCTACATTTTCTTCTAATGGCAATGCAACGTGTGAAGACTCTTTTTTATGGTAGATTGATGGATTTTTTTTGATATATTGACTACCGTGTGGTGGATGTATTCGTTTCATGCTCATCTTCATTTCAAGTATTCTTACCGTGGATTCAAGATAGACTTTTTCCATCTTTAGATCTTTTTGTGTCGCAATACTCTTTATTGGGATGAATGCAATAGTTCAAACCTTATTAGGATTGTTGAAGGCAAAGATGTTTATTGGCTTATGTTGATTATATCGAAATTCCCTGACAATGATTTTGTTGTGGTTATTGATTATGCACATGCTGGGTCGGTCAGAAATACACCGTATTTGAACAATGAAGTAAATACACAGCAACCTACACACAATGTATCAGAGATTTTTTTTATCCGTTTATACCATTTATATAGGATAATACGTGTTTTACAGATACAGTGTATTTGCATGCAAATAATGCAGCAAAATATCACATATAGTGTATTTACAAACTACAATAAGTTTTGGAAAATATTAACTATGATATTTTCGGGATTAACAAGATTTTCACAATATCCCCTAAATATATGTATATAATTCATAATAAATTTTTGGATTTTTAGTATTTAAATCAAATTAATTAACATTTATTTATTTAATTCATAAAAGATGTTTAATAAAGATTTTCATAAAAAATTGTTAAAAGATTTTCAACTGTTCCTTATTGATTAGATTTCATAATATTTTGAATTCAAATATTATGAAATTTAATCCCTAAAATAATGACAATCACTAATTCAATATTTTTCGTATGATTTATATTTTAAATTATTTTAAAAAAATTATTAGATAATAAATAGTACGTATGGTTAATATAAAAAATGGTTACGAGAATTTCAACCATTCCCGAGTCATTATATTTTATCCCTACAATTGTGCTAATTTTATGTTACATATATGTTATTTCAATTACAATGTATTTGAGGTTTAGGTGAACAATTGTATTTTACATATTGGTTAGGGGCATTTGAGGGATTGTTTCATTTATTTATTTTTCTAATTTTTATGTTTTTCTATTTTAACAATTTAAATTTATTTTTTCTATTTTCCCAAAGTAAAAGTCATAATTTGCTATTCTTCTTAACAACCATAAATTTAGCCTATTTTTTAAGCTTTATTGGACTTTAGCCCAAATAATAATATCAAATTGGATGAAATTATTTTATGGGATTTTAACTATTATAGCCTAAATAGGGTGCATTATTACAAGTTGAAACTAATGTTGACAAATTTTTCAAAAATGTCCTAATGGACTTCAATTTTACACAAATGTAGAGCAATGTAGAGCCCAAAAGACCAAACTATCTATCTTTATTATTAATAATATATGAAAAAAATAGAAAAATGAAATAAGGAAAGTGGACCAGGATTTTCATTTATTAGATATCATATGTACGTATGTTGTATAATTAATTATATTATGGTAATATTATAATCAAAATTACTCCATAATAACTTTTTTTGTAATTTTGTTAAAAAATTCTTCCCTCCGTCCGATCTCTCTCTTTGTCCATTCTTATTACATTCATCTTCTTCAAAATTTTCCGGTGAGAAGGGTTTATCTATATACAAGATTTTTTATAGTACATGAAAAATATATAGTATATTCTATAGTTCATGCTTCGAAAAAATTTGAGGGTACATGAAAAATATACAGTATATTATGTAGTTCATGTTTCGAAAATTTTGTAGGGTATATGAAAAAATCTATAGTATATAATGAAAAGTATATAGTATATTATGTAGGTATATAAAAAATATAAAACGTGGGAACGAAAATATGAAAATTAGTTTAAGGAGATTTCTCTAATTGTGTTGCGGATGAATTCAATAAAGGGCAAAATTTATCGATGAAAACGCGGACGACACCAGAAAGGTGAAAGATGATTTCTCTAATTGTATTGCAGATGAAATTGAATAAAGTCGATTTATAGAAATTATTTACTATAATATTAACATATTAGATTCAATTGTATAACATATTAAAATTATTTCTCCAATAAATAATATCTTAATATTAAATGCAATATAAATCTAAATTATTTATTACATCAATGATGGAAGTTATAAAATAGATAATAAATGTGGTATAATACAAATATGGTATTATAATATATATATTTATGAAAATCAATTTTATTTATAATTAATAAGTCCAAAAAAAAAACGAAATCTTAATTAAAAAAATAAATTAAATTTTGAGACATTTGTGTAAAGTCTTCTTTAAAGTAAGTAATTTATCTAAATATTTGTAATTTTATTTAATCCAATCGTGATGATGCAAAAGATTAGCCAATTTATGTCTTCAATTAATTTTAATTTGAGACACAAGTCAAATATCAATTAATTCCAAATTCAATTGTTTGAAATTTTATCATTGGAACAATTTGCAATCAATACAAATTTTTTCATTCAACAATATGTTTCATTTACTTATTTGACGGTGTCGTGGACATTCTTATTTTGACATTTCCATTAGATATTACACTCTTTAGAGCTTGCGACTGTTGGTCTAAAATGATCACCCTAAAACCTATAATTTGTAGAATAATCCCAATTATGATCATTGTTTATATATAATTAGAAATTGATACAAAGGAAAAAGCTAAATGGTGGTTTATTTATATAATTAGGAGAAAACATTTTTGTGTAATTAATTATATCTGAGGGCAGGCAGTTGGAGTGGTAAAATGTAGGGTTGGGGATTTCATAATAAGTGTAGCCTCTAGATGGTGTTTAATTTGTTTCACTACAAGTTTGTTTTTGGTGACAATAAGAAAGATAACCGTAGTTTTGGCAGCCAAGGAGAGCGTCATAACTGGAAATTGTCAATAAAATGTACAATATATATACATAGCGGAATAAAAACACACATTATGTTCATGATTAATTATGTTACATTAATTACTTAAGCTTCCTAATTATTTGGTAAGGACGTAAGGTAGAGCTTCCAATTATTGCCTTTTGCTTTGGGCAGGCCACCCCTTTAGTGTATATAATCAATATATTACTAATAATTGTACTAGTTAGTTGAATGTTTTTTTTTTTTTTTTAATTTCTTGACCCTCTTTAGTCTCAAGTTCAAATTTCATCTTATGCACGTCAAAATTTTAAATTACCTTTTTTTGTGTATTTAGCGGTTTTAAGTTTTAAAAATATACATTTTTAGTTCTCAAGTTTATAAGCATAGACTTATTTGGTCTCTGAGTTTTCAAATTGTACATTTTTTTTGTAATACACTAGGCCTAGAATATATTTGGAATTCAAATTTGACAACTGAACACCCCGATAGTCCCCTGCAACCTAACAACATCATCCTTACTTGTTTTCAAGGCTTATTAGAGTGAAAATTATCTTCACAAACCAACACGAGTTCTTTCAGTATGTTTTGTCCTCATTCACATGCATCTTAAGAAAAATTTCAAAAGGCCATGAACATAGAATTATTCAAAGTTAAGCACACTTAACTACTGAAAAAAAAAAAAAAGATGCACCTTGTTGGTATATAAATAGTGACTTTCAATTCATTTAAGCATTTCTTAATCATACTTTCATATCCTCAAAATTCATCTCATTCGAATGTGATCTCAGTTTTATTTATATCCTCCCTCCTTCGAGGAGTTAAGTTCTTGGATAATAGTAAAAAAAAGTTCAAGTGGAGTATTGTTAAAATAAAATTTTAAGTAAGCAAATATTTATTATTATTTTATTCAGAACCTACATTCCCACATTGCTAACAAAAGTATCCTTTATAAACCCATAGATCCATTCATGGGTTTGGGCCCTAAGGCCACCTAAGTTTTGGAAGGAGTGAGGAGATAGGTAAAAGTAGATTTGTCAATATCTTCAAGCGTGTGTCACAGCCGCCGGTCGAGTGAGGGGAGGAGAGGAGAGGGAATATATATATATATATGCTAAACTATTTACTTAAATTAAAAACTTTTTGGTAAAATTAAACTTTTAAAAAACGAACGTTTCAAAATAAATAGTATTTATTTCGATCGGTTTTTCCTTTCGTATTAATAATGTGACCATTAGTCTCTCCACGCTTGATAATATATACATTAGTCTCATTCTTCTCTTAAAGAGATAGAACACAGAAAACATATCCAACGTTTTTTGTTCTCTCTCAAAATTCTCTTTTTGTATACTGAGTAATATAATGTCTGTTTTGAGTGTTGTGAATTCTGATTAGTTTTAGTGCAAAACTAATCGAAGAACGAGGTTGTTTTATCCTTGGGACGACGGGTGATCAAAACTGCTTTGCACAAAGGAACAGAGCCGCGAAACGTGAGAGCAAGATTTGCAATTCAGCCATCTTCTAACCAATTTCTGTTTTTGCAGTTTGCGTTTTGCGTTTTGACCAAACGTTTTACCATTAGGTGCTTTTGACCAGTTGGCGTTTTGATCAATTGGCGAGGTGTTCACTTGGTGATTTAAACATTACACAAGCTGACCAAAAAAGGGATTCTAACTAGACGAGATGCTAACACACTACACAAGATACAAAGCTTTATGACTACTCATCACTCCTTGGCGAATTGCAACAACGTTGAAGACTAAAAAGATAAATTTTTTTTTCCTTTTGTCATGATAAATGATAATAGCACTAAATAAAATAGAGATTAAATAAAGATTATCGACTAAATATCACTTCATGATACTGTGTTAAATAATGAGAAAGGAAATGCATAAATACTCTCACGGTATGGAAAGTTTGAAGCACATCTACTTTCTACGTATGATTTGATAAAATATATGGTATGATTGTATACTAACAAATAGAGTTATTGTCTTAAAGAGAGCTATTATTACAAATGGGCTGGTTCCACTATTTGTACAACGCATTATAAAACACCATTTAGGTCTCCCTCTCAACTTTTCTTTTTTCTTTTTTTTTTTTTCAACTTTTGTAAAAATTGCAAGAAAAAAAGATCTGGCAAATCAAGTTTACTTGATTGTTGTTAGATAAGCTCTCGATACACTTGAAAATTAGTGTTGTTAGGCATATTATTAATACACATACACTCTCGTCCTATTTCAAGAATTTATGAATTGATATTTAATACACAGTCAACTATTATGGGTTGACTTAATAATAAAAAATAAGACATAATAGTCTCAATAGCTAACCAAGAAAAATGCAATACTCTTGTTGAATGATGTTTGATAGATTACTGACGTACCCTACAAGTTTGATACAACGTTGTTATACTAAGAAAATCTATAGTATTATAAATAAATAATAATAATGGTATCGATGTCCATGCATAATGTCATGTGTCTTATTCTTATAGACACTTAGTGTCTAAATAAAATCACCTCCTTCATCCATGTGTCAAGTAACCATACATCTTTAGTGTTTAAATAATGTCACATTCTACTCGTTAAATTGCCTATAAATAGCGATCTTATGTGGGTTTAAGAATCAAAGTAATTTGGTGAGAAATATGCATAAAGATTGGTCCATCCATAATTTGCTCCACTTTCTTGCCATTCCTTCCTATATTTTATTTTCATAATTAATTTCTCATTTTCTTGAATTTTCTAGTTATATTATTATTATTATTATTATTATTATTATTATTTCCTAATATATACCCGTGGTGATGGTTCACTTACTCAAATTTACAAACATTAGGATATTAATAAGATTAGTATATAAAAATTATTTACACTTTTTTTATTCAAAGCAACGTTGGCGGCAACAGCGAATTGGATGGCTTGAAAAATCGTTATATTTTTATATATTCAAATTCAAATTCATGTGGGGTTTGCTTATTGCAATTTCAACCAACCAATTATAAATAAGACCCAACCTTTTGACTACATTTCCTTCCATTTTTTTCCTTTGCAAACTTTAAATTTGATTCGTCATCCAAATATTGTTTTAGATAACCAAATTAAATTCTTTTTCTTCACTGTGTATTTGAAAACATGCTTTGTTTTAATTGTGAATTTAAAAAATGTATCATATATCCTATGTTAACAATTTTGAATTTTTTTTTTAAATAATAGAATATTTTTTAAAAATTGTTTTTAAAATATAAGTATACCAAATCTATTTTAATTGTTTTTCTTGTTTTTTTTTTGTTTTTTTTAAATAATATTGTCCCATACCTTTTATTTTACAAATTATTTAATTTATTGACTCTTCCCATCCTCACATGCCCATTTGGCTTCTTCTTTCCCATAAACGAAATTCAAATATTTCAACCACCTCATGTCATGGTTTGAAAATAGAAAACAAAGAGGTTGTGTTTGTTTTTGTTTCTACATAAAATTTCAATTTATACATTTTGAATTTTAGGATTTATTTAAACCCTAAACTAATAATTATAGTTGTATCAATTTAAATTTTGAATTTTAGAAATTGTATCAATTTTAACTCCCAACTAACACTTGTATCAATCTAGATTCTAAACTTTTACAAGGATATCAATTTACACTGTAAGAAACTTTGGATCTCCTGACGTTGTTTTTGTTGGAAAGCAAAGATTGACAATTTTAGTTGTACCTCGAACCACTGTCTTCAAAGCAAAATTTCGACTTGACCTCGGTGCTAAATTGCTTATGTCGGTTGCTCCCCAAAATTAACATAACTTTTCCAACTCAAGGGTGCACTCACTGGAGTTAAGAGTGGAATCAAAAGGAAAGGTTGCTCAGAGGAAGAAGTAGGTTTTTTTGGCAAGAAGAAGAACTCCACGCAAAATCTTTTCTTTACAAAATATAGATATATATATATATATAAAGAATAATTATTAGAATTATAATAATAATTATTATTAATTTCCAATTGAAACATCAATTATAAAACAGTACAATGATGGTCATTCTCAACAGTTTTACACTATTGAGAGTTAGGGCCTCTCTTGATGCACAAACTGAGGCATCGAGAGAGTTTATGCGTCTGGAGAGGCAAGAATTTTTACACTTAAAGTAAACCATCGAGAATTCTTGGATATATCCTGATCCTTTAAGTAAAGAGTCAGGAGTTAGCATTTAAAAAGCCCTCCTCTCTTCATAGATCTGTGAAGAAGGAGAAAGAGATGGGTAGAAATGGAGTCTGCTAGGGTTGCTCATACTTCTACTGTCAAGGCTTATGATAAATTGTAGAAATACAAGTTATTGTAGTCTTTTATGTAAAGGAATGAGGTCTAAACACATGAGAATAGAAGGAAAAGAAAGGAAAAAGTAGGCGATTTGGCTAACTTATGAATAACATAGAGTGATAGAGCCTTATCCAGAGCCTTATCCCTGTTTTACCGCATTTTAGTGATTAAATCACAGGATTTATAGATTAAAAAAGTGAAGCTCGGCGATTCAACGTATAGGTGAGAAGAAGTGTCTGACTAAGATGTTCAGTGATGACAGCTAGGCGTGTAGATGCACAAGCAAACAAAATTGGTTGGCGCGAAAGTTGAAAAAGTACAAGAGGTCAATCTGTGAAGCGTCGTTGTAGCTTTTAAGAGCATTAATCGCGTGTGGTCTCTTGTCAACGTCAACTTTTGCCTATAAATAGAGCCTCTCACTTCATAGTAAGGGGTGCGTAATTCTGGTTGGAGAGCAAGCTCAACCATCGCCTATCCTCTATTTCCCTAAGTTTCTAGGTGAGAGCTTGGAACAAAAAGAGAAATTCTTTCTCTCCATTTTCCCCCTCAATACTAGACAAAAATCAAAGCCACAGAGGATGAGAAATCATACTTTAAGGCATATTCCATTCTTCTTCCTTTCATTTTCTTTTTATATTGTACTGTATAATATTATGTATTCAATGGCCGCAAGGTCTAAAGTTATGTTATTCGATACATTACATTTTACTTTTCATTCATCCATGTTCTTTTTCCTTATTTCCTTTGTTATGTTTAATCAGCTTAAGATGATAAAATGTAATTCGAAGATTAGAGGGTCATGATGTTTGAATCCTAAGTTTTGCAGAGTTGAGTATGAATGTCAAAGAACGTTGTATATTTGAAAGAAGA
Source organism: Cucumis hystrix (assembly GCA_025688845.1). Lineage (NCBI taxonomy): Eukaryota > Viridiplantae > Streptophyta > Magnoliopsida > Cucurbitales > Cucurbitaceae > Cucumis > Cucumis hystrix. Next base: position 22,825,156 of record CM046884.1, read on the forward strand.
ACAATTACCTTGACTAAAATCATCTAACAAATGAGAACACATATTCAATTGAACGTTTGGCAAAAAGATTGTTGTCATGTATTTTTATTGCTAAGTTCATCCTTTACATACATTGCATAAATGAAAATGTGTGTGGCGAAAGCACCAAAAGGTTGCCTGCCTTAATCAAGGAAAAGCAACTTAGAATACATAACATGATTAGACATAAATCATAAGTCAACTATGTGTATTTGAATCTTCAAAGGTGAGCAAGTATGGTAGAGCGCTGAGAAGCATCTCTCCTTAATTCAGAGTTGAAGTATGCTTTATGTCGCCTTGCGTTTTCGGATGCAGTTTATTACATTGGATAATTAAACTATTCCTTCGTTGTCATGTCTATAATGAGTTCCTTCTTCATCTCTTCCATATTGCCATATCATCTTACACTGCCAGAAGCAATATGGAAGAGATACTCCGTTAACTATTTAGGTTTCTATTTCATTAGGATGACCTAGGTAACTTAGTCTTAATCCTGAGTGCATTATGAACTCCTGTTCAAGAGGGATTGTCTTTTGATTTGTACGGGTGAGAGTGGCCAGATTTCTGACTCAATATGCTTATCATTTTGGAGACAAGACCGTGTCGGAAGCTGGAAACATAATTACACAAGATGGAATTCGCTCATTTCCTACTTTAGGGTAAGTAGATGAGAGTTTCCTTAAATGGTGTCTCCGAGACTTGAACAAAGGATCGTCCTACCCTCTCTGTAACATGAGAGATGTTTTTGTTTATTGGTTGGATCATAAACAAGTTGTTTATTAGAGGAGCACTGGTATTTAAGGACCAGAAGTAACCCATAGATAAATGATAATTTGACCCAACTGGTGTTATGAACACTCATGAAGGACTAATTTACTGTTATTGGTCTATATCCATGGGCCTAGAAATATATACAGTGAAAAGAGTTCAGTTGTGAGTCTTTAGTGGAGTGTACACATAGTTAACGAATATTGATTAATGTGGTTAATAAGTTTAACCAATTAATCTCATATCGTTGTAGCTTCTCATATGTAGGCCCATTAGGTCCCCTTCCTAGCTCATAAAGAGTAATGAGATTTATTTATATTGGTTGTAATTTGAAATGTTCAAATTTACTTTGAGAATTTGTATAATGTATGGTGATACATTATAATATAAAGTTTATATTTTAATCAAACTTTATTATATAAATTTAATTTTGGATATGATTCAAAATTAGTTTATGAGAGATAAAATGTTTGAATGAGTTCAAATATTAATTTAATGTGAATTGGATTCATATTAAAATTATTGGTTATGAGAGAAATTTATCTTTGAATATGATTCCAATTTAATTTAAGTTAAATATAAGATATTTAATTTAGCTATTAATTACTTGAAGAATTAATTAATAGTTTAGTTTGATTTGATTTGATTTAATTAAATTTGATTTAATTAAATTAATTTAAAACTATAAGATATTGGAGAGATATTAATTAAATATGATTTAAATGAAATATTAATTAAATATGATTTAATTAATTATTAATGGATTAATTAATTAGTTGATTTGAAATTTCTATTAATTTAATATTGTTTAAATTAATAAAATCTTATGAATCTCTTCTACTCCCTTAAGGAAAGAAAGTTATAAATATGCGGAAGAAAATAGTTTTTCTTTAAGCCAATGATTTTTCTCTCTGCAAAAATAGCTTTTCTTTAAACCTTTTTCCATCCCAATTGGTTCCCACAAATCAATCTCATCCAAGAAGATAGGAAAGTCTCCGACGGGTGGTGTCCCAATTTGAAGTTTTTTTTTTTTTGGTAGATTCAGAGGCGTTAAACTACCTAAGTTTTTCATTCTCTGTATCTTTTAATTTAAAAGCATGTTTAGCTTTTTAGAATTTTATTTTTAAATATTGTCAATGTATTGATATTTTGGGATTTCCAAATTAAATTGATGAATAGTTCTGTAAAATCTTCCTCTGCCTAGGACTTTTATCCATTCAAATGGAACATGGACGTAGCTACATATGGGTATCACCCAAAGAAACAAACGGTAAAAAAAACTTGAAAACAACCATGAGCAGTAAAAATAGGATAAGACAATTTTAATATGCTTTTAACAACACTAAATGCAACAAATAACTTACTCATTCAAAAGAAATCCATTTATCCCAATGGCTTTCCAACTTTCTAACTTTCCAACCAACCTTCTGAAACATTTCTTACACAAATTTACTACCAATAATTAAAGGAAGTCTAAAATGGTAAAAGAATCGGTATTGTGAAAAAAAAATAGGAAGAGAATGTCACAAGCATAATTTCTACATCTATATCCATATTCATTTTTCTCAACACAAACCAAGAACAATAATTTAATTCGAACTCAAGAAACGCAAAGAAAGAATGCAACTGAAGATAAACACAAAGAAACTCCAACCATTCCATCTTCAATTTCCCTTCATCTCACTTACTGAATCCCTGCCTAAATGAAAAGAAAACTCACAAAATGGAAGAATATAATACCTTAAATGCAAAAAATGGCCAAAGAAAAAAACTCAGGGAATGGATTTTAGGGCAAATTTTAAATTAGCTTAAATAAATTACTTACCGAAAGAGATAGCGGTGGCAGCAGCTCCGGTAGACAGGGGCAGCACGATGTCACAATCGTAACTCTTCAGACACGATATGAGCGATTGTGCGGCACTTGTTCGATCCTCTCAACAAGTCAGCCGATCAAAATCCGCAAGCCGCGGACAACTTTAACACACGATTTAGCCTCCACTCACGTTTTTGGGAAAATATTTTAGAAAACGTGAGAAAGGAATAAATTCATTGAAATCGTTGTTAAAACAAGCTTTGGAGACTGTCAATTGCAATAAGAAAGCATAGATTGCAAAGAGTGCGACAAGGCTTGGGCGGGGATTCAACAGGTGTGCCTCCCCTATAGTACATTTTTAACTTTTTCAGCTCTGGCAGGCTTGCATATGAAAATGCTGAGGAGTCACACCCTAGCATATCGACTCGAAATTGAAAGCAACTAACTAAACTATGTATAAGACATAAAGACAAGATAAATTGGGAGTATTCGGAGCATACGGCCATAGGTAAACACACCTTGGACAAGTATGTCCGTTACATTCTCCCCCACCTAAACAGTTGACGTCCCTGTCGACTGGTGCAGCTTGAACTCCTCGATCTTCTGCGCTTCGGCTTCTAAGTCTTCGGCACGTTCCCAATTGGTTTCCTCCACAGGAAGGTTCTTCCACTTTACCAAGTACTCGTGGATCCTTCTTGTGGGTCTTCGGCCCTTCCTCACTCGCTCAGCAAGAATTTCTTCAACTTCTTTATTCTCTTTTTGACTGAGGTCGATGGTTGGTCGGACTATGACATTACGTTGCATGTCATCAGGATCTTGATGGTAGGGCTTCAAATTACTCACATGAATTACTGGGTGGATTTTCATCCACGCGGGCAACGCAACTCTGTAAGACGTGTTCCCTACCTTTTTCAGCACTTCTACTGGTCCCTCGTATTTTCTCACGAGGCGTTGGTCTTTGCGTCCACGGAACCGCATCTGTCCCGGTCGTAACTTAATGAGGACCTGATCTCCCGCCTGAAACTCTAGAGGGCGGCGCCTCTTATCTGCCCACTTCTTCATCCGCTTCGATGCCTTCTCCAGATAGGCTCGGGCGATGTCTGTGGTCTGCTTCCATTCCCTAGTAAAGTTGTGAGCTTGAGGGTTCTTCCCTGCGTAGGGATGATCAACAAGGTGTCGCAACACCGGCTGCCTTCCGCAAACAATCTCGAAAGGGCTCTTCCCAGTTGATGAGCTCGTCTGAGCATTGAAATAGAACTGGGCCACATCCAGCAACTGCGCCCAATTCTTTTGCCTTGCAGTGACAAAATGGCACAAGTATTCTTCAAGCATATAGTTGAACCACTCGGTCTGACCGTCTGTCTGAGGGTGGTAACTTGAGGATACATTCAGACTTGTCCCCAAGAAGGTGAATAACTCCGTCCAAAAGGTGCCAATGAACCGACCATCTCGATCACTCACAATACTGGTCGGTACACCCCACAGCTTCACGACATGTTTAAAGAACAATTGAGCAGTCAACTCTGCCGAACACTGCTTCGTAGTGGGAACAAAAGTGGCATATTTCGAGAATCGATCTATGATGACTAAGATAGTCTCATAGTCGCCTACTTTGGGGAGATGGGTGATGAAGTCGATAGAAACACTCTCCCACGGTCTCGTTGGAACTGGCAGGGGTTCGAGAAGTCCAGCAACCTTTGCCTTCTCGACTTTGTCTTGTTGACAGACGAGACATGTCTTCGTGTATTGCATAACATCGTCTCTCATACTGGGCCAAAAGTAACCCTTCTTCAACAAGGCGTACGTTCTCTGCCATCCGGGGTGGCCGGCCCACAGAGTGTCGTGACACTCGTGTAGTAATTTCTTCCTCAGGTCGCCCCCTCTAGGGACATATAGCCGTCTTCCCTTTGTCACCAACAGGCCATCTTCGACCCAAAACTGTCTTGTCTTACCCGCCTCAGCTAAACTCATGACACTTCGAGCGGCAGAATCTTTCTGCAAGAATTCCCTCAACACATCGCGCATAGGACCATCGATCTGACTCGCGTAAAGGTGTGCCAACATGCCTTGAACAGCGTGTTCACCTCTTCGACTAAGCGCATCAGCTGCCTGGTTGCTCACTCCCGTCTTATGCTCAAACTCAAAATCAAACTCGGCTAGAAATTCCTGCCATCTTGCTTGTTTTGAGGTCAACTTTGGTTGGGTGAAGAAGTGGCAAGTAGCACTGTTGTCTGTCTTCACAACAAAAGTTGACCCCAGTAAATACTGCCTTCAGGCCCTTAAACAGTGTACCACAGCGAGCATTTCTTTCTCCGATACAGTGTACCTCCTCTCCGCCACATTAAGCTTTCGACTCTCATAGGCGATGGGGTGTCCATTCTGTAGGAGAACACCACCCAACGCGTAGTCAGACGCATCGATCTCAACTTCAAACGGTTGGGTCACATCGGCGATCCCCAAAACCGGCCCTTTGATCATCGCTTGCTTTAACTCGTCAAAAGCGGCCTGGCATTCGGGTGTCCAAGTCCATTTGTTGTCTTTCTTCAGCAAGTCAGTTAGCGGGCTTGCTCTTTTGGAGAATCCTTCCACGAACCGCCTATAATAATTGGCTAATCCGAGGAAGGAGCGCAAGTCAGTGACTGACCTTGGTACTTCCCAATCACGGATCGCGACAATCTTCCCCTCCTCCATACTGATTCGGCCACACTCAATCACATGGCCCAGAAAATTTATCCGCTCTTGCGCAAAGGAACACTTTTCCCTCTTGACATACAGCTGGTTCTCCTTCAATTTCTGAAAAACTCTTTGGAGGTGGTCCTTATGTTCTTCCATCGTGGAACTATAAACCACTATATCGTCAAGATAGACCACGACAAACTTGTCGAGGTATTCATGGAAGACCTGGTTCATTAGTGTGCAGAACGTCGCCGGCGCATTGGTAAGACCAAATGGCATGACAAGGAACTCAAACGCCCCATATCTGGTGACGCAAGTCGTTTTGGGCTCGTCTCCCTCGGCAATTCTTACTTGATAGTAACCTGACCGCAGGTCTAGTTTTGAGAAATACTTTGCTCCATGCAGACGGTCAAATAAATCCGTGATTATAGGTAGCGGGTATCTGTTGCGGACCGTGATCTTGTTCAGGGCGCGGTAGTCAATGCACAACCGCAGACTTCCATCCTTCTTCTTCTGGAAAAGGACCGGGGCTCCATATGGAGCTTTCGCAGGTCTCACAAACCCTGCGCTCAGTAGTTCATCTAATTATTTCCGAAGTTTAGCTAACTCCGGTGGCGCCATACGATACGCATTCTTCGCAGGCGGTTTTGCCCCTGGCAGTAACTCAATCTCGTGATCGATCATTCTTCGTGGAGGCAACGACTTAGGCAGGCTGTCCGGCATCACATCCTTGTACTTCTCTAAGACACGCAGAATGTCTTTGGGGATGGTTTCCCCTGGGCTTTCCAATGATTCCAGCGGAATAGCCATGAATGTCGGTTCGTCACGGGCAAGGCCCTTCTTTAATTGCATAGCCGAAATCATTTTTATCCCATCAGGCTGACGGATCTCTGTTTGTACAACAGCGGGCGCTGCTCCAGTAATCACTAGACATCTGGCTAGTGGCATTGGTATGACCTGATGTTCAAGTAGAAATTCCATACCTAATACTACATCAAAGTCATCCATCTTGGCGACCACCAAATCTATGAGACCGCTCCATTCTCCCAACCTTATTGTCGTTCGTTTTACTAACCCCACAATAGGTAAGGCGGCTGAGTTCACGGCCTTCATTTTTCCTGCGTCTTTCTCCCAGCGGAGGTTCAGCCGTCTGGCTTCTGCTTCTGCTATGAAATTGTGGGTGGCACCAGAATCCACCATAGTGCTCTTGGGCGACTTCTGGTTAACCCAACATTCTACATACATTAGACCATTCTTCGCCTGCCCACTGGTCTCTCCCATCTTCTTCTGGAGTGACGACAGAAACTTCAGAGCCCCCATCCGGGGATTCTCGCCCTCTTCTACTGGTCCAGCTTCTCCTTCAGTTTGACTCAATCTATCATCTGAGTCTGAAGCTAGGGTGGCTTGAAAAGCATTGAAGGCGGTCCGATTGGGGCACTCTCTGGCCAGATGAGGCCCTTTACATATGAAACAACTTATGTACCGACCGGTTGTGTTCTGATTGTTTGGTCCCCGCCAGTTGTTTCCTGTATTTGCTTGAGAGTTCTTGCGGTCCCCACCTTGCCGTTTGTCCCCCCCTGCAGACTTAGGGGAACCTGGGCGGTTGTTCCGGTTTCCCCTAGAGGAGGAAGCTTGTTGTCGTCTTACATCTTGAGATTCACTAGATAGATCGAACAACCGTTCAGCCACTGCGTATGCCGACGTGAGGTCCTGGACCCGTTGCTCATACAACTTGGTCTTAGCCCACGGCTTCAAACCTTCGACAAAACAGAAAACTTTGTCTTTCTTCGACATATCGCGTATATCCAACATCACTCCAGCAAATTGTTTCACATAGTCCCTGATGTTTTCCGTGTGTTTCAATTCACGTAGCTTCCGTCGAGCTAGAATTTCGACGTTCTCAGGGAAGAATTGAGAACGAAGCTCTCCTTTTAGGGTGTCCCACGTGTCGATGGTGCAACGCCCCTCTTGGATGTCCATGTACCGGGATCTCCACCATAACTTCGCATCTTCAGATAGATGCATGGTTGCCAACGTCACCTTGGCCTCTTCGGTAACAGTGTTCGTGGCCTTGAAATACTGCTCAACATCAAAGATGAAGTTTTCCAACGCCTTTGCGTCCCTTACTCCAGAGAAGGGCTTGGGTTCAGGAATCTTGATTCTGCCAACCGGAATGACTCCTCCAGCTGGAGCCTGGTTTGCTAATGCCCGCATAGTAAGGTTCACCCTCGTGTTTACCTCTGCGAGTTCGTTCCGAACTACATCGAGGGTTGCTCGAAAATCCTCCGTCATGCCGTTTATCATCTCCATCATATTCTTTTGTGAGTTATCAAGCTCCATAACTCGTTCTTCCATCTGGGCGACAGAGCCCGACGAACTGTCACCACGCTCGTAGGTGACGTTTCCCGTTCTCACAACTCGGGATTCCAGAGTGTCAACTCTAGTTAGTAACTCTTGTATGGGTAATCCGTCAAGACGACCGGACACCGCTTCAATGCCATCAGCTTTCTTGGCAATATCTTCAATCCGCTTTTCTAGAAATCGGATGGAATCAGGAATTTCCACCAGGTAGAGCATCTGCTCCTCGATTTCCACAAGCCGTTCATTATGGGTTTTGTTAGACGGTCTCGCCACCGACATCTTGTCGTCTCAAACTGTCAACTAGCCAATTAGGCTCTGATACCACTTGTCACAATCGCAACTCTTCAGACACGATATGAGCGATTGTGCGGCACTTGTTCGATCCTCTCAACAAGTCAGCCGATCAAAATCCGCAAGCCGCGGACAACTTTAACACACGATTTAGCCTCCACTCACGTTTTTGGGAAAATATTTTAGAAAACGTGAGAAAGGAATAAATTCATTGAAATCGTTGTTAAAACAAGCTTTGAAGACTGTCAATTGCAATAAGAAAGCATAGATTGCAAAGAGTGCGACAAGGCTTGGGCGGGGATTCAACAGGTGTGCCTCCCCTATAGTACATTTTTAACTTTTTCAGCTCTGGCAGGCTTGCATATGAAAATGCCGAGGAGTCACACCCTAGCATATCGACTCGAAATTGAAAGCAACTAACTAAACTATGTATAAGACATAAAGACAAGATAAATTGGGAGTATTCGGAGCATACGGCCATAGGTAAATACACCTTGGACAAGTATGTCCGTTACACACGGCAGCACAAAAAAGTGAACTTGAAAAACTTGTTTTTGAAATTTAACAAAGAATTCAATCAATTATAATTTATAAGAATATTGCAAATCCTCAGGAGAAAATAAATTTAATTTAAAAAAAAGAACAAAATGTTAAAATGATTATAAAACATCTAATAACAATTTTGAGTGCTATATATGATATTCAATGGTCATCAAACATTTAACCAAATAAAGAAAAACATGACCTAAGAATTTGGAGAGGAACAGAAGACTAATATAAAACCATGTTGTTAATATTTAATTAAAAGATCCCCTTATTTAAAACAATATTTTGTAGCAATAAATAATTGATTTTAAATCTAGCCAAAATGAAATCCCAGGTAGCATTAAATAATAATAAAAATAATAATAAAGTGTAATATAGCCATTGGTATGTAACATTGGATGTAATGTTTATTCTAAATCTTTACTAGATTATATTCTGGAAGCTATAGATATATATATATATATTATGTATTTAAAATTAAAAACACCTCATGACTCTGAGTACTTTTGGTTATATAATTTATAATTCCACAAAACGGAAACAATGTCCCTTCCAATAATTATTCTTTGTTTTTTAAGAGCATGAATAGGTCTAATTCTATGAAATAAAAGAATAATAATTCACTTAGAATCATTAATCTACTAATTAACTCTTAATTAAACCTTTTTTATTCGTATTCCCAAGTTGTATTTCCTTTTCATAGACATTTTTGATAACCACTGTGTGTGTTGGGCTAGCAAATCTATAGTAATAATATATAAAAGTGGCAATAGAGATAAACTTCTTCTTTCTCTTCTATCCTTTTTATAGATTTTTTATTTACTATGTTCGTTTTATTGTAATTACATTTTTAACTTTGTTGGTTTTTCTAATTATTATGGATTTTCAATGAATACATCTGCCATTTTTCCAGGAAGACATCTACCATTTTTCAACTAACAATTACATCTCTCATTATCTTTCGATTAATTAAATTCATTAATTCCTTTTTAAAGCCTTAAAACTCTTTTCATACAAAATTAAATTGAAAAAAAATGTATGACTATTCATTAGCTCGATTCTAAAAGTATATAAATTTCTCTTATTTTCTTCTATCACTCGCACATTCTCCCTCAATTCATGTTCACACTCCCAATCATTATCTTTATCAATATTTTTATGTAAGATAAAATCTAATAAAATTGTGAGCAATAAAATATAGGACAATTTGGTGTAAAACAATAGGTACTTTTGTGTTTTTCAACTAATGTATAGAGATGCAAGAACGCCTTCGACAACACTATCAACTATATTCTCACAAATACTTACTACGCGCTACAACATTATTTCATATATGTATCTATATTCCATTAATTTAAAATTTGGTTGTTCTTTAGCATTATATTTTGGATTGGAGAGACTTCTATATTCATCATTTGATTTTATTTATATCATTTCATTCATTATTCTTTTCTTTTCTTTAATTTCATATTATTTTTAATGAAAAAAAAAGTTTGTTTTGCTATATTATGGTTGCCCACTAATTTTCTCTTTGTTTATAAAATTTTGTAGTTATATAGTTGTGTATTCATGAACTTATGTTGTTATATAAATCTTTTATATTCTCTAGCTAAGATCTAATTGTCCAATGTGGTCATCCCATTATCATTGGTAGATTTTGATTTAATAATCTGTTCTGCATATATATATATAAGCTAAAGATATCTTTTATAATTAGTTTTTAGGTCGTTACACTATAAATTTATTAATTTTGTATTGATTATAACAAACTCAATTTCTACAATTATCAGATTTTATCAGACAATAGTCGTCGATGATTATAATCAAAATAACACAAATTTTTCAAACAAAAGAATACAGAGATGTTTCAGTCAATCAATTCCATATAAAAAAAAAATTAAAATATCCTGAAAATGTTTAATTTATAAGTTATTGATGTAAAATTTTAAAAAAATTTAAATAGATATTTTGCTTTGTAATTAAATTTTCTTTTATTTTGTATAAATTTATATTATATAATTACAAATATTTCACTTTACCAACCTATAATATTTGAATATCTTTGTTCTCATGAGATTTTCGGAGCATTTTGATTCGTGGAGGTGAACTAGTGTTGATGTTGTATTTTTGCTGATTTGATGCGATGCGGTTCAATTTCTAGAATTTGATCCTCTGATTCTCTCTCGATTGGATGTTTGCGCTTGATTTGGAGGAAGCGGAGCACGTGATGTTCTTGAAGTTGGAGTCTTGGAAGAAAATTTGTATCTTCAAATGAGCTTCAATCTTCGAGGTTGGTCGACTTCAGGAGTTAGGGAGTCTTTTAGGATAATTCTCTCTAGACCTTCTGGAGTCAAAAATTTCCAACCTCTTCAAATGAGGAGAACTCCTCTATTTATAGAGTTCACTGGTGGGCTTTATGGGCTTGAGCCTGGTTGGTCCATGGACCAGACCCATGGGCTCAACCACGTGGATTTAGGTTATGTTTAGTCTTTGGGCTCAATTAAGCATATTTTTTCTTAGCTTAATTGAACTTAGTCCAAGTAAATAATATTTAATTGAACCAAAATGATTAACTTAATCCAACGGTTAAGATGAAAACATGTGGCATTATTAGAATTGGCCAATTTATGTTTTCAATTCTTTAATTTGGGGCACATGTCAATTTTAATTAGTCCCAAATTTAAATATTTGCAGTTTTCATCATTAATATAAATGATGTGACAATTTGTGATTGGTCTCAAAATTTCTTATTCAACAAATGCCCCCTTTTCAAGATTTATGCACGTATATGGGTGAATGAATCTCGAAAAAGATAAATTTGAAGTCAAAATGCGAGCCCTTATTTTTTTGGCTCAATTCAACATATCAAATTAATCAAACTATGAATTTAGTACATGAGTTTGATTTAAATTTAAAATAAGGGTTGGAATATGGCCAAACCTTAAACAGTTCAAAGTTCTATCCGCAATTTAATTTTATTTGAGGATAAAAAATTTTAATATGATGATTTTTTTTTTTAGTAAAATTTGGAACATAACCAAAATTTTAATTTTGAAATAAGGATAAGGTTTCTACCGTACCTTAATTTGTCTTGAGGATGCATAAGAATTTGGAATGACCAATTTTAATTTGAGATATAAATGAGGTCCTCAATCTTGAGGTAAAGTTGAATTTATGACTCCGATTTAAATTTATGATAAAAAGAGGTCATATGTGTAAGTTAATTTGACTTGAATTTTGAACCCAAATTTTAATTTTTTAAAATTGAGAATATATATATATATATATATATTTTAAAATGTTGAAATATTTAAATATTTTAAATCTCTAAAAAAGAAAAAAAAAATTAATTCGAGATTTATCCCAACAATGAAATAATTTAAAATAAAATAGGACAATTGAATTATCTTTTCTTTATATATATATATATATATATATATATATATATATATATTTTAAATCATTCCTATTTTTTTTAGGAATTGGATTTGTTTTCTTTTTTTTTTTAAAAAAAATGATTAAATATCATTCCTAATCCTTTTAGGAATTGGATTTGTTGGCCTTATAAATAGACCGATACCTTCCTCACTTATTCTTTATCCAACAACAGAAAGGTATAGAAAACTTTTCTTCCCCCTTTCTCTTTTTCTCTTTTTTTTTTTTGTTGTTATTTTTGTTTTTGTTTTTTTGTTTTGTTTTGTTTTTGTTTTTGTTTTTGTTTTTGTTTTTGTTTTTTTTTTCGTTTTCGTTTGCAGGGATGATTTTGTCGAGCTTCTTCTAGGGACGATCGGATTTTTGCCGTCAGATCTACCGCCCTAGTAGGAGCGATCAGACTTCTTCATCTTCGGGCTTCTTCTAGGAACGATCGGGCTTTTGCCGTCAAATCTACAGCCCTAGTAGGAGCGATCGGGCTTCTTTGTCGTCGAGCTTCTTCTAG